>JAPDOI010000287.1:0-600000 GCA_029168955.1 Aplectana chamaeleonis
TGCTTAAGATCTATGATCATTCGAATTAAAGAGCAGTGCCTCGCTGCGCTAAACAGCTTCTGAAGGCACAGAGCAACATCAGGTATAAAATTTGATATTATAGGTCGCCCGCCGTGAATAGCAACCCTGCCAACCGCGTGACCTCAATTCGCTGTAATAAGTGAGAAACTTTAAAGGCAGTGTTCGCGATAAAACATGCTTGTGGTCTTTTTTTCTCAAACCCTTTGTGGGTCTCGAGTAGTAGACCGGTATAAGAAAATCGCGAAACCACTGTTTTGGGCCAAATTTGAAGCCTGAACTTTCTCTTGTCTTTTTTGATGCGGACGAGCCCACTCCACATCACTCTAAGCATCGGTGACCTCCTTTATATCAGGAACATCAGCTGGCTTGAAATTGAATTTCAAATCAATGAAGCTTTTGATTTATGTAACACATCTTGGTCAAAAACATTGATCGAATTTAGTTGATGCTTTGCTTGTTCAACTGTTTTTATTCGTTAAATTTGCGTTTATTTTCGTCTCTCTGAATGTCGAATGATTTTTTGACTGCTCGGCAAGGAGACGGCGATCTTTTCGTCATCGGTGTGCACGTGTGCACGAAACAGCTTCTTTGGGCCCTAGAAACCTCTAATTCTAGCCCGTTTTTTCACCCGCTCTACTCCTTCATATAGTTTTTCAGCTGTTTTTGATCTAAGCTGATTTTTGTAGTTTTTTCTCTATAACGTTTTTCATCGTGACCACAGCCTTTATGGTGTAAAATCGGCTCCGCCCAAAAGCCTGACTGCATCGCTCCCGAAAGGGAAACCAAGAGCTCTGCTATTGTACACATTTTGCTTTTTTGGAGCATCGCCAATGACTAACTAATTTTTTTCCGTTTTGCAAAATTTTGGGTTACCCTTTCGGGGCCCAAACGCTTGATTATGCTTTTAGGTGTTGTGAGCGGGGTCGACATTTTCCGTGTAGTTTCTCACTTACTTGATCGAATTTAGTTCTAGAGCTTTGGACAGAGCTGCTATACAACGGTGGGGCGGATCTATAATATCTATTTTCACTCCTGGAGGTACAGTTCCAGTACAATTTTTCGCAGAGAAAGCATTTTGCGGTAGCGTTTTTTTGCGCTCACAAAGCGCTGCATCGTTATAACTTGCTTCAAAGTGGTCCGATTTCACTTTGAAGTAATTTCTAAATTGCTTTGTAATGAGTCCGTATACGATAGTATTAGAAAACAATCGATTGAACGCGAAAAGTGCATCGAAAATGCATATTTGCACCAAAAAAAATCCTCACTATGAATTGGTCAGATGATCATGATAGCAGAAATCTTTCTTCATTTTCTGATCTGTGGTCGACATAAATTTTTGAAGGAAATGAACCTTTTTCAACAGGATTCCGGAATGACTCCTACATTTGCCTTCACTGAGAGGAACACGAAAACTACTCCTTCAAAACTTGCCATTTCCGTCAATTTTGAAGCGAGATATGGCGATAAGGCGCTTTCGGCAAAAAATATTGCCGTGACTTTTCCAAGCTGCTGCCCAACGATTCCTTCACGATCCCCGGACAATCCCGCGACTCCCAAGCGTCCCTGGTCTCTTCCGCGGCTTTGCCGCGACTTCCTCGTGGATTACGCTCTCGCTACTTCTACTGGGACTCTCCCGGAACTCTTCCGTGACCCTACACCGATTTGGTCAATAAAGAATCGTCCGCGGTTCTGGCTTCTCATCTCCCCGTAACTCTTCCGGCAGGCGTCAAAACCGGAGTGAGTTGGGCAGGCAAAGTTGGCAGGCAATATATTTCAGGAGTTGTATGAGCAAAAACATCACAAAAACGCTTTTTGCGATAAAAAAATCCGCGCACTCCTGTATGTTTTGGAAGGAAATCAGTGACACTGTTTTCAATCAAGCTTACACAGGGTACTCAAGTGCATTGCAATGCATAACCCTTCACAGTCTGGACACAGATTTTAAAGAAGAGACTATTGGAGGAGGAAGTTATGTCAGTTTTTCTTCCCATGGTTGGTTGAACTTTTTCGGGGTACATTGATGTCTTGCTCAAGTTCTTGAGCTCATCCCAGAAAGCTGTCTGTCCAGAAAAGTGACGCAGTTCATGAACAGAACATTTGACACAATAGGGCTTTAAATGAGCAGTAGAACAGTTACGAAGAACTGATTGTTCTTCTGTTTGCCCATTTTACACGAAGCGCGAGTGTCAATTACCACCCGCTGCATACGTGCGATAGTGGGTGTGACAGCCGGGTGTCAATTGTTAACGATTTTGGTGACTATGCACTAATTTCCGTTCACTCTCTTCTCACACACACAGACGGTCACACACACTTAGCCAAATATAGTTAGTAGGATCAATTGGCATCTTTGTGTTTCTCTCCTGAACATTGTGTACAGAGGTTAAGCAAAACAATCGGTCGTCATCTTAAACGTTGTAATGGGGCGCACTCAGCTCCTTGAGAACAAACGAGGGCAGCACAAGTGGACTGAGTCTCCTGCTTGAGGAGCACGTGCTGCCCTCGTTCCTCCATTTCCTCCGTCTTCCCTCAGCTGCTGCTCCCTCTCAGGTGGCCAGCACCGTGTGGTAACATTTCTCAAAAATGGTCCACTCGGGTAGCTACAAGCACAGTCATAATCAGCATGAAGAGTTCTTCGCTTCTAAAGCGTGCACATGCTCTACTCCCGTACAGCTTAGAGTTAGAGTTCACACAACCTATCGATCTCCAGCCATATCACCAGGACTACCTTGGAGGTAGCGTACGCACAAAAACCGTATTCTTTTTAATTTCTGCAGGTAGGCCTACCAGGTTGTGATATATCGCAAAGAGGCCACCCAAAATACGCAAGCTTCGGACAAAACTCGTTTGAAAATCCTGTAGCATTCAGCTTCCTTTAAATACGTCTGTTCGGTGTGTATCGTGTAATACACCAATGTCGAAAATCTGAACTTCTGAATTAGTTTAGCCCCTTAACTTTATAGATTCCGCATTTCTTTTCGCCTCTCTGTTGTCGAAAATTCTCTAAAACAAGAAGCTCTAAATACAGAGGTTCGAACGAGGATCTCCCGGAATAAAGAAAAAAGACTGTTGGAGTTTCGCGGCCTGTCGGAACTTGTCGTGGCGCTTCTGTTCCTCATGTCAAATGACGCCTTTTTCAGACCAAGGAGCAGTTTTGACGAGCTTATAGCATTATAAATGCGCGACATTGAGGTCTCAAGTTTCGCCATCTCCACTTGGTTCAAACATTGAGTGAGAAGAAACCCCCAAATGCGGATTAAAAAAGGGAGCTGCCTTTAGAGGCACAGAACACCAGAAGATGTTTTTTAGTTTTTATGCTGGTCTTGAGGAGGATCACACTCTGACCACAGTGGTATTCTTTTTTCGTCCAAGACCCCCTATGAACAGATTTATGGCTTATTAAAGATGCCTATAATCGAAGGGGTGAAAATTGGCGGATGAGTTGTCTCTTCTCTTCAATTGCAATCGTTGCCCGAGAGCGAGCCAGATAAGGAGACAGTCTGGCTATGGTTTGAAGAACGACGACTTGTTGAGAATTCAGTCAGTCATCCTGCCGCTACAGAGTTTGGAAATCCTGTGAGGGGTGTGGCCCGTGGTGGTGAGCGAAGGAGGTCGGGCCTAAGGTGGTCGCATATATCTCGCTTATTCGGAGGAATTGAGATCTCGCACTTGGCACGTCTTATAAAAGAGGGGTCTACTAGACAATCGAATAAAAATCACAAAATTCATATCTGAGGGTGTAGTGTGGTTTCAAGGTACACAACCGCTTGTTTGGTGGAGGGTGGGCGGAGGGTAAGGTGTTCTCACCGCGTTTTCTGAGACGACGCATTACGAAATATCCATGTCGAATTCATATAGAGTGTACTGTTGCATATGAGAAAGATTGCTGTAGCCTGTATGGAGGGAAAGCAATCCACAGATTAAGTCGAGTATCTTTGCAGCCCTCTTCCAGAAAAGACACAGAACGGATATCAAATTGGGGAATAGTTATGTAAGCAAAGAAAGTGTGAGGACTGCTTCATAAGTATCATACGCGTGTGTAGATTTTTGGGGATGCGTGCCTACTCCTACTCGCTAAACTTTAACCACCAATACCCTGCTCACAATCTATTCTAAGATCCACCAAAAACGTCCTTCTACACGAGACGGTATGCCATCGCAAGGAATTAGGGCGCAACAGCCTTTTTAATCGGAAAGCAGATCATTAAATGATTGGAAGTGCACCGCTATATTTCTCCATGCCTCAGTATTCCGCTGTTTTTTGATAATAGAAATCCTGAGCTCTATAGAAGTACCCCAAAGATCAGGTTGTTCACATTAGACTAAAAATAGAGAGCATATAAAACATTAAATCTGTAATAAACTAGGAAATCTGTATATTACCAAACATGTTTTGGTGATCTTTAATCACTTCCATCGAAATCCAGGAAGAATGCATTCAAGTGAGCTTTCGGATCGGATAAGCAGGGTTGGGCGCCGCAGCATGCGCTCGGCGGGAGGCGGACACGCGGGAGTTTTTGGCACGGTCTGAGTCTTGGGTCTTCCCGCATACTTTTCAGGTCTAAGCGTGAGCGATTTAACTGTTTACCTGCGCGGCCACCTCAAAGGTGGTAATTTTATGCGAAATTCAAATTTTCATAGCGTCAAGTCTTCCAAAAAAAATTTTGGTATTTTATTGATCATCAAATCTAACGCCGTCTAGAAAAAAAAAGGATTTTTGTTAGGTTTGAGATGGTACATTCGAGTAAAATAGTTCCTTGCGAGCAATGTGAATGGTTCAGCTCGGTTGAAGGCTGATGAAGTTTACTGAAAAAGATGATGAGTCGTCATTCTTATAGGATGATAGTTGTGTGGAACCGACCGAAAATTTGAGAAATGTTCAACCCCTTTAAAATAATTCAATCAGTGTGTTCTACAAGATTCGACAACAATTTGAGTTTTTTTCCAAATCTTGAAGGTATGTGTCAAAAAACTTTGGAAAATCACGTGCTTACTTCAAAATTCGTTTTCACGACTTTGAAAATTCGTTTTCACGACAAAATTCGTTTTCGCGACTTCTACTCGCATTTTCCAGTGAAACATACTTCTTTGATTTTGGACAAGGACCATGAGAACTCGTATTTTTCTAATGCTGAGCGGCAATGGTTTGCCAAAAATGGAACGAAATGGCCAATATCTTTTCTTCACGAAAAACACAATGCTCACAATATTCAAAGCAGACAGTTCTCAAAATATACTTTGCATTCAATTTAACGATGTCAAACCATTCTGAGAAAGTTCACGACAATAATTTCGAAAGAAGAAAACATTTTCATTGAATCATTGCTTTTTCGGAAGGAAAAATCACCATTTATAGAGAGATCGCCAAATGATGGATACTCTGATATTTGCAATTCCGTTCGCCCTAGACTTTCCTCTAACCAGTGCGAATTTCAGTGAATTAAGAATATTTTGAGAAAATTTTCATCAGTGGAATATGTGGGTATAACTTTTTTTTCCCGAAAAAAGCCATGATTCGTCTTTAAAATCGAGAAAAACAGAATATTGCGCCTAATTCCTATCTCTACGGTCACAAAACCGACTGAAAATAGATTCTTGTTTAGGGGTAGAGAATATATCCGTTGAGTAATGTTTTTGGGACACTCACATTCACTACCGACCGAGGCCTGTGTTGAACGGCCCTCGCAAACTCGTGCCAGATACGAGGCAGTCTTACATGGGCATGAGACAGTCGGCAATGCGAGCATCATTTCCTCGTTCGGTGGCGAAGATCAAAGGATATAATCAAGGATGAAACACCCGTTAGGGATATCAATAGGCCTCACGGGGTCTTTATCTTTGATGGGTCGCTGCAGCGCTGCTGCTGAAAGCGACATATCACCTGCGAAATACAAATTATAAGAAAAAAGAGAACACCATAAATGAGGAGCAGCAGTTGGGGCGAGAATAAAGAGCAGCAGTTGGGGCCACAATGAGGAGCAACAGTTGGGGCCACATTGAAGAGCAGCAGTTAGGGCGACGACTGGAGCAGTTGGGGCAAGTGTAGCAGCAGTTGGGGGAACGAAAGTGGCTTACACCTCTACGAGTAAACGCGTTACTGATCCCCTCGTGCTACCTTACTAAGCCGCGAGTATCTGAGTATCTTTACATTTCCATTTGATATCTGGCCTCATTTGTTTCAAGTGCAGTTGTTTCTCACTTTTCATTTCCTTTTTTGATCTGCTGTCTCAATTTGCTCCTCTCAGTAAAATATCCAGTCTCATTTCGCCCTCAGCTTGATCTGCAGTATTATTTTGCCCTCTTATTGTGATCTCATTTTGCCGTCTCAGTCTCCCGTTATATTTTATACTAACTGCATGGCTGTCGAAACTCCTCCCCATCCCTGATAAAAGGCCAACTTACAAGGGAAGTGTTTAGAGTGGTAAACGCATCTGCGAAAGCGACTAGTATCGTTAGTATCTCTTCTGGCTCACTAGTAAAAATGCGGCATTTTTCAAGATTCGCGAAAAGACTAGGGTACCACTCAGCCATCAGGCATTTTTTTGCGAGTTCCAAAAAATTTTCTTGTATTTAGCCCAAAACTTGTATGTAGGGGTAATCCAGAGTGGTGAACACGAATCTGGATTCCATTTTTCGAAGTTTCGAGGTTTACTGTAGGTTACGGTAGGTGACATATCATTTAAGGGGCAAAAGCCACCTTAGTATTTTGAAAATCGACAGACGGACGTTAAATTCGTGTTCTCCTCCCCTAATAACCCCCGTATACACATTTTGAGTAAAATCTGAGATTTTGACCAAACTACCGTATACTCACCGTAATCTACCTTATTTTGCAGAAAAATCGATAAACGGACTCCAGGTTCGTGTTCAGCACTCCAAATAACCCTCAAAGGAAGAATTTGAGCAATATCTGCCGTAGCACTCCGAAAACTTCGAAAGTGGCGTTTTTCCCTCGAAACTTTCCCTAATTGGGAAGATTCGAATGAAATTAGTCGAAAACCCTCGTAATCAGCACTCTAAAAAACCTCCCTGGGGGAATTTCAAGTCAAATCTGGAACTTTTCAGAACGCTTCCAGAGCCCTCTAATCAGTATAAATAACCAAAAATCCGTACAAGTTCAAAACGCCGTCAGTCTGGACAAAGTATGGAAGATGCGCCTTCACTCAAATTTTTTCTCAGTTGGGTAATTTTGGCCGCTGAACACATTTATGAAGTCCGTTCCCACATTTTCGAAAGATTAATGCTTTTTCTGGAGGGTACGAAAATCACAAAAATCGACATTTTAGGCTTGTAACTTCTTTGAACCTGCAGCTCGGGGCTGGATATTGCGCAGTTTCACTACTGAGCCACTAGAGATACTAACGATACTAGTCGTTTCGACCGATGCGTTTACCACTCTAAACACTTCCCTTGTTATTTCTGGGTTGGTTGAAGATCCGACCCCCCGCCCACCGAACGTCGACGGGTCTAACCCCTCTCTGTGATTCATCACACCTAACGCCGAGCCCTGGTCCGCACACCTACCATCGCGAGGTTGGAGTTCGCTTTTTTCTTTTTTTTTCAGACCGGGACTTCATATGGGGCTTTGCCGCCAAAACGACGTTCAGAGCTGTCATCGACGGCTGGTGGTGATGACATTTCTCGTTTTGTCTTCGCGATCTCGACCTTGATGTCAGAAACGTTTACAGAAGCGGCAACAGCGCTTAACTGTCATGACTACCGTACGGTAGTTTGTTGGTGGTATCGCCCATTTTACAAAACACCTGTTATTTATTTACTGTGCTTATCTGGGTCAAATTCCGGTCCGCAATTGCGTCTCGACACGCTTTGCGGCCGCGCGCTTTTGAGTCGGAAGAGTTTCCAGCGCTGCAGCCGCCGATCTGTTGACTCTAGGTGGATTTTAAAAACTAGAAACTAGACAAAATCGAAGAAAACTGCATAAAAAAGCCATATCGAGTCGGCTTTGGCGCTGGAAAGTCGACCGACTTGAGCGCGTGCGGCCGCAAAGCGTGTCGAGACGCAATTGCGGACCGCAATTTGGCCCATAGAAGCACAATATTTACTTATTTTTTATTTATTTATTTATTTATTTATTTATTTATTTTTATTTATTTATTAATTTATTTTTTTATTTATTTATCTATTTATTTATTTATTTATTTATTTATTTATTTATTTATTTATTTAATTATTTCAATACGATGTGTAAGACAATCGTGGAAAAACATGAATGAGATGAAAACTACCTATGTATAAGGGAGCATACCTTATCACTTGAACTTGATTGAAGGGCGATATCAAACATTACATGGTTAGATATTCATGGCCTTAGCAGCTTCCAAAAATGCGGCCCTTGAAAGTGGTTGTTCTACACGGCGCGTCTACTGTTTTGCTCAAAGTGATAAAAAGTGATCGTGCTTGGGCTGTGAAACTAACGGCTCTAAATCTGGATTTCGGGTTACGGTAGGAGATTTTCAATTGTCCTTCTCGGGTTGTGATACAATTGTGTAAAACTCAGTAGCGTCAACTTTTAACATGTGATGAATGATTTTGTGAACCGTGCATGCATCGTATACCCTTCTTCTTGATTCCAACGTTAGTAATCCTAGAATTGAGTTCCTCTCCGTAGATGGTGGGATACTAGAGTATTGATAGCCTTTAGATCTGACGAAAACCTTCCTTTTGAAGTTGCTTTGTATTTTCTCGATTTTGATAATATCTCTTTTCCTAGTTGGATTCAACACCGTGCAACCCCATTCAACTAGCGGTCGCATATAAGTTTTGTGCGCTTTGATAAGAGCATTTCTATCTTTTGTGGATAACGTCTTTAATATGTGAAACGTTCGTATCATAGCCTTCAGACACATTATATCATAGTAAACTGAAAAATTTAGCTCATTTGTGTAAACAAATCCTAGATCTCTGACTGAACTAATCGGGTTAATAGAACTAGTATTCAAATGGTATGTCGGTGGTGTTCTAGAGGAACCTATTCTTAGATGCAATGTTTTCTCTGGAGACAATGGGAGTTCCCATTCTCGAGACCATGTAACCAAGTTATCAACCGCTGACTGCTTAGGCGTTGTGCCGTCGACCCGTGAGACATCGCCGTAAATTGTCAGGTCATCTGCATTCTGTTTACAACTTATCCCATCTTATTTCTAGCAGCTTTGGTACTTCTGCTGTATAGATGTTGAAAAGTATAGGTGATAGGACTCCTCTCTGAGGAACACCGCTGGTGACACTCTTGACACTGGAGAGTAGCCCGTTGATGTTCACCTAGATTGCTCTACCCGTAAGGTATCCTCTCGACCATGACTTTATCGTTGAATGAAAACCGATAACATCTAATCGGTGCAAAAGATTGGCAGTACTCACTCGATCGAAAGGTTTTTGGAAGTCGAAGTATATAAAATCGCAACACTTTTTGTCGTCTAGAAAGTTCGTCCAATCATTTAGGCTTTTTAAAAGATTCGTTTCAGCAGACCTTCCCTCCACGAAACCATGCTGACTTTTCGGAATAATTTGATTTTCATAAAGCTGGCCTTCTACGTGTTTCTGGATATTTTTCTTTATGAATCTGCAGAAAAATGGCGTGATACTAATTGGTCTGAATTTTTTTGGATCAGACGCAGGTTGTTTTTTTTTCAAAACTAGCGTAACATTAAAATGTTTCCACCGGTTCGGCACTTGCAACAGTAAAATCGATTGATTATACAAAAACGATAACTGGCCTAAAGTTGTGTGTGCGACATTTCGTATGAACTGAAAGGATCTCATCAGGTGTTAAGGAATTAGAAGACGGCCATCTCAGATATTTGCCGGGTCCGACCCCAGCCTGAACGGGGTCCGACCCCAGATTTCTGTCGGGTCGGACCCTTCCTTTCTCCCTCCACGTCGGTGTAGTTGCCCGACGTGGGGGGAAAATAACTTTGCCCGACGTGGGGGGAAAATGCAGAGGCTGTGACGTCATCAATCTGCGATTCCACGCTTCGGATCGCTCCGCCTTAGCTACCTAATAACTACGTTTAGTAGCTAAATGGTACGCGATCATTTTCTAAGCTTTCCCCCTACTCTTTCATCAACCAAACCACCTTTTCCTCTTCGTACTGCCGTGCTGGACTCTATTTCGTTGTGCTGCTTCCTACCAGCGTCTGCTCTTCCTAATTGCGTCCTTCCCGCTGCTTTGATCTGCTTCCAGTTCGCCTTATTCGATGAATTATTAATCGTTTTGGCCCCCACTTGTCCAATATAATTCACTAACATTTTCATATCGTTTCAGCTCATCTATACAGTTTTCCCATCACGTTCTTCCACCCCATCTAATCTCTACCGTAAGAAATAATCAATTAACAACATTTATCAACAGATGTTCATAACAAAACACATAAAAACAACCACTCGCAGGAACCCAGATTTCATAAACAGATCTATTCTTGCGCCTGCTAGCAAAAAATCAAAACATAACAAACAATAATAATTCACAGGGTCCAAAAGACTAAAAAAAGCACTGAAATCTATCAGCAGAAGAATCACACGGCACATAAAAATGACACCCGACGGTCTCGCAGGATTACGAAACCTATTTACAGATCTTTTTCAAGACAGCACACTGACGTTTTTCTCTAGAATTCCAAAAGCATATCCGAACTCTCTAGGGCTCCTAGCCTTCAACATCACCAATGAATTTTTCCAGAATATTCGATATTCCGATGGAAAACCTTGTGATGTAACGCTGGGAGACCGAAAAAAGTTCAGATATGCTATACTGCAAAAAAAACTATTCAAAGTATCCTAAGCTCTCAACTATACAGACATAACCATATTTACACGAGATCACATTCACACTGATTCGGGAACTATACTTTCCCACGTAAAGCGTAAGAGGCAGGTGCAGGCAACGTTTTCCTTTTCTGCAAAAATCATATGATTGCGAAAAATGATAATTTAGATGAATTGCCATGTTCCAGAACGCATACCGGTTTCGGCAGAAGCTGGTTCTTCGAATTCTCCCTGTATTGCCTTATATCGATCCTAAAAGTCATTTCTTTACCCATAACAAAATATTCTATCATTGAGTGGAATTGCCTAGTTCGTGTGTGCGTTTGTATGAGTAAGTTAATGTATATGACCTTTACTCGGCATGACTTCAAGGCGCACAATGCCACGGGTCTGGGATGCAAGTGCGGTCAGGGCCGGGATGAAGGCGCGGGAAGTCAGAAGAAGGGCGCAACACTTCCCAAGGGTGCACAGAACGCCGTTACAAGGGTGCTGGGCTCTGAAAGAGTGCGCGGTTCGTTCTCAAAGGTGAGCAGTATCCCTCCAAAGTGAAAGACGTCGTAGAACGTGAGCAGGAACCTAGGAGAGGTGTGCAGGACGTCGAGAAAAAAGCTGCTGGACTTCATACATGGTGTGCGTGACATCTGGTCACATCGGTAGGAAACCGTATGAAACAATAACCCCTTTTTACGTTTTCTCCCCGTTTACCACTCATTTCGATCGGGCAGATAATCGCATTCACTAACTTCTCCAGTTTAAGTTCATAAACAATCAAATTTTGAGTTAATCAAAAGTGCCTCAACGAAAGCAAAAGCCTCCTTCTAATTCATTCAGAAATTAGACTGGCAACGTTTCCGTTGGTTACGGAAACGTTACTTAAAATATATGCACTCTATCGTAGAATCACTTGCTTTATTAAAATCGAGTAAAATTTCTATGATTCCCATTACCCCCTTTTTATAGTGATTAGTGATGAGGAATTGTTCTTCAAAATGTTTGAAAAGCGTAGAACAGAAAGGTCGTTCAGAAACAGAGTTGAGCAGGCCGTTGTGGCGATTTTTGTGGCGGCTACACCCCGCAAAATTTCATTTTTCTCCAAAAAAAATGAAAATTTCACGACCCCCCTCGGGGGGGGGCACCATTTTTTCAGCTTCATTTGGTGTCAAGTTTTAAAGAGAAGCGAAAGCTGTTGTAATATTTTTTAGGGTCCAGTTCGGTCGCGGCTACCGTGTGGACCCAAAAGGGTCATGTATTAAAAATTTTACAAACCCCCCCCCCCAATTTTCATTTTTTTTTCGAATTTTTTAAAAAATATTACGATCCCCCGTTGTGGCCGGTCACAACGCTGCTCAACCCTGTTTTGAAAAGCGGAAATCGGAAAGGCAAAAACTGGAATTTAGCACAGCCTGGAACAGTTATAATCAGGGATATACCAAAAAAAGTTTTTGGAAACAGAGACAAATCCCAAAAAACAGGCAGAAAACAGAAAATTTTGGTCGTCGGAGTGAAAATTGAAATTTTTTAAAAAGTTTTCAGCTTCCGAATGGAGCTGATCGGTTTCAACCAAGTGCGCCCTCCACGACACATTCCAACCTCCTGAATGGTCTTATAACCAGAAATAATAAAATTTCAATTTCCCCACAATTGAATACAATAACCTCAAAAATATATATTAAAGATATACTATTACCTGCATTTGGTGCTTTCCATAGAAATGGTAAAGAGGTGGTGCCGAGATCACGACCATATTGAGGTAAAAGAAAGCGCTGCTCCTGGCTGAGTTCGCAGGGGAATATGGCTAGACAGAAAGACCTCCTTCGTGAATTTGTTCATGAGTTACCTGAAAAAGCTCATAAAGAGCATCCACACACAAAAAAAACAGCTCAACACGCAGGAACACAGGAGAAACGAGAATGAATTTAGTCGCGCGGCGTCACCCACGCAGGCGAACAGGAAAAGAACATGATAAACACGAATGGACGAATTTGGACGCTTCTTTGGTGACGTCGCGCTACCGAAATCATTCGCGTAAAATAAAAGGCTTCTGCCGCGACTGCAGACCAAGTCACCCATCAGAAGTCAGCCATAATATTAATGCAAAAAAAGTCATGGCTAGGATATCTTCTATACTTGGGCAAAACTGTAAAAATTTTAGAATTTCGAATCTTCGAATATATTCGAAAACCTGATTTTCTTTGAATTTTCGAGTATACTCGAAAATAAAAATTTTCGAATTTTCGAATAATTTTTCTACTTTTCGGATAAATTTTCTCGAATTCACGAATGATAGTCTGATTTTAAAAATTAGTTTTGAGCTGTCTATTACTGTACTATCACTTTGTGGAAATATTCATCGGCCTACCACAATGCTAGGCGCTATTCATAGTGACGCGTGACGCGTCGCTATGAATAGCGCGTGACACGCGGACGTGCGTTGATGTGTTGATAGCCGGACGCCACGCCCGCGCGCGTGACGCCCGCTCCGCCATGGTGGCGGCCGTAACAATTTTTTTGTTATTTCCATTATTAACCCGTCTTCAAATTCATTTTGTTTAATAATAACTAATTTTAGTGCTATCTTCTGCTACTATGATAGTTATCGCATGTACAGATTTCGCATGCCCGGCAAAGTTAGGACCCATTCTAATCCGCTCCGCCATAGCGTCGCCGCTGGAGTATTAAAGTCTCCGCAAGCGCGTCACGCGCGTTTAGCACAAGACGCTTGGCTTCAGGCGAGAATTGGCCACCACTATACCTTTCCGGGGAAGCGCCTTATCGCACACAAGCGCCGAGACCCTAGCGCCGCTCTCAAGACCTACTACCGCGGCGCGGCCGGGCGCTATAGCGGTAAACGTTTTCTCTGCTACCGCCGCGTTTATCATTTTACTTAGGTGTCGTTTATACTCCGGCCGTCGAGCGGCGCGGCGAAAAGCAATCCTACAATATCGATCGTGCCGCGCCGCGTGATCAATATTACAGAAATTCACTTCGCCGCGCCTCTCGGCGGCGGAATTATAAACGTTTCCTAATATCGATCGTGCCGCGCCGTGCAGGACTGTGCGTAACAGAATTTTGTTAGTAAAAAAAAGTTTTCAAATTCCTCGTAATTCGCAAATCGTAATTCACAAGGCCTGAGCAAAACCAAACCTTCCCAGCCGCGAAGACCACTCCAAGCTAATGTTTCCAGAGTAGTCCTCTGGAACGGGAGGGTTTTGGAAGCTAAAACCCTGGCACTGTCCATATCTGCCTGACAGCTACATAATAAATGCAAAAACGAGAGAAAATGGTTTGCGTTGGCTGGCCGTTCAAGCCAGCCTCTCCCACCGATGGAGCGCCTTTTACGTTGACGCAATATTTCGAACGATCCAAGCATGTGAGAACCCCAAATCGGTCGTGGGGTGAATAGGCCAAGATGGTGCTTTGATAAAGTGTGCTTTCAAAGGTTGGTCATCAAAAAAAGAACTTTTAATGAAATGATGATTGTGCATTTCGATTATTCGAAATTCAAAAATTCGAATATGCTCTTTAGAAGATTCGAATTTTGAATACTATTCGAAAGTTTGTTTTCGAAATATTCGAATTTCGAATAGTATTCGAAAGTCTGTTTTCGAAATATTCGAGTTTCGAATATTAATCGAAACCGCTTCTTACGAAGTATTCGAATTTCGAATAGTATTCGAAAGCCCGTCTTCGAAATATTCGAATTTCGAATAATATTCGAAAACCAAATTTTTCGAATTTTGAATGATTCGAAATTCGAAAAATCATTCGAACATTTTTCGAATAATATAATTCGGTCCGAAGTTTGAATAAGACCCAAATCAACTTTGCCTAAGAAAAATCACTCCTAAAATGATCTTAGAGTCTATTATATCTATATCTATCACTACTAAACACCTATAAGGCCGATTTGTCAAAATTCTCTATAGGTTTTTCACCCTATTTTGAAGATTCAACTAAAGATTTTGTATTCTTTTGGATAAGACGACAAACTAGAGAAGTTTATTATGGACTATCCATCACACTAGAGCTGTGAAATGAATTAGTCTTTTCCAAACACACTAGACTAGTTTGTGTGACCAAGCTAGCTGTCTGTCGAACCGAAAGAAGCGGCTTATTTCGTTGTACACTAGTGGGTTGCCTATTCTGAAAAAGTACCGGAAATTTTAAACAAAAAAAGTTGCTAAGCGAAAAAACCGTGCCGCCTATTTAGTATCGTTTCGCCTAGGGATATCATTCCTCACCTCGGTAAAGCTGATTAACAAGAGTTGAACTCTATCTCCCAAGTATAAACTCCTCCAAAAAACACCAACTTTTGAGAATTTCAAGTTCACGCAAGGTCTCCCTCGTAGAATTGATTTGTCGTCCCCTCCCCCCCCCTCCAGAAGATGAAATGGGGATGAGGAAAACAAGAATATCTGATTTGATTTGATTTATTACACGGTAGAACCGTGTGAAAGACAAATTACAAAACGAAACACCAGAACGGCAAGTTAAAGATACTAAGGATAGAGGACAATCATAGAGCAAATAGAGGACAATTATAAAGCAAAAAATATGAGAGCAATTATAAAAAATACGAGCCAAGAAAAGGTGTTGATAAGAATGATGACGTGGATCGGTGAACTGTGGCGTGTAATGACGAGTAGAAACAGATCGATCGCGGTGAAGTATGCAGGGGACGAATGTGAGTTCGAACGGACGGCTGAGAGTTCGAACGGAAGTTGTCGGGACCTACGCCGACGTCGAGCGTTTCGCCCCTCGAGCGTTCGAACGCTGTTCCGATTGCTATTAAGCTGGGGTCGGACCCGTTGAGTGCCTGAGATGCAGTCAGGTATTCGTAAATGTTTATTGGGTCAATGAATGGAATATCTAACATGGGGTGTTCAATGTCAAAATTGATGATTGGTTTCTCACCATTATCTAGTGAAAAAAATTGTGAGAATTCGTCTGCAAAGAAATTTGCTTTTTCAGTATCGGTCACTACACTCTTTCCGTTAATAACTGAATCTCCGGGTTTTTCCCTACAAACAATTTCCTTTTCAGAAACTTATAGAAATCTTGTTTTCTTCCAGATGACGAAATTTTATTTTCTAGATTGGAGTTGAGTTTTCTCAAAAGCTCTGTAAACTGCCTGACGAAGCTGTTGTATCCTAGCCAATAACCACTAGCGGTTGCATAATGAAAAAGTCTTTCTTTTTGCTCGAGCATGTTTCGAAGATAGGGAGGAAAGTGGGACACTGTGGGTGAAACAGAGACCCATGCAACAAAAAGTTCTATTGCATGATTCAAAATCGCAATAATTATTTCGTATTTTTCGTCAACACTTGCTACAGATTCAATGGAATTTCTCCAGAGGATGGATGATAGATAGCTATTATTCAGGTCGTAATTGCACTTGGAAAATGATCTAACGTATACCGTGACTTGTTTTGTACCACCCACTGAAAATCGAATTAAATGTAATGCTTCTATGGTCACTTTGCCCAATAGGAGCACGAACAACCACACTGTCGACCACTTCACTCGAGTTGCAAAATATTAGGTCAAGAATATTATATCCACGGGTCGACCGCTTTACAAGTTGAGCAAAGCCATGGCAACACATGAGGATTGCTAACTGATTGTGATTAGTTTCGCTCCAATCAATCTCTGGTAGGTCAAAATCACCTAGTACAAGAACCGGCAACGGACATATGGATAGATCACCTAAAGCCTTGAAAAGCTGATTTGTTATTGAAGGAAACGCAAGAAGGGATCTGTGCACATCACTCGAGTTCTCGTCGCAACTTCGGCACACGATAAACAAGCGGAACCGCGTGCGACCGGCGAGATTACATAACTGAAAAAGAAAAGGTCGCTTCGTGATGTCATCTCGTAAATACCCTGTATTTAATAGATCGGTCATGAACAGTCCTGCCGCAGATAACTTCAGGGACGACGAGCTGAGGCCAGGGATTGAAGAGGTCAATGGTGCGAAGAACGTACCAAAGTGTGTAGCTACCCTCGCCAAACAGCTGAGTTCTCTTGCCACGGCTTTTGACCGAGTGACGCGTGAGAGAGATCGCTTGGCAGCAGAAAACGAACAGCTTCGCGAACGATTGAAAAGAACTGATGCCCAGCCCTCGAGAGATCAGAGCATGAACATAGCCTTGCCTAGAACTCAGATAAAAACAGCCCACTCCCCGCCGGCCAAGTCGGCCTAGTCAACTTCGCGCGGCCCCAATTTTGTGGGCGTGGCACAGCGCAACCACATCCCCCAGAGAGAGAGAGGTTTTCTCGTCTTTCCGCGGAGTGTCGGCTGACAGTCGGCTACTCCTAAGGTCATCAAACACTCACTCATCGATTCTCACTTTGATATCACAATTGCATCACATACTAGAGTGGAGCCAATGGACAGCTGCTCAGCAGAGAACGCTGTGAGGAGACTCTTCCCAAAACCCGCGCTGTGTGCGACGCTGGCCTTGGGCAGGTGAACCACTGACCGTTAATGGCACCTGCGGATGGGAAGGCTGCAAGAAGCAGTGATTGTAGGAAGCTTTTCCGTAGAAGCTCACTTCTTACTTGTCAAGAGCAGCTCAAGATGGAAATCCCAGGAGCGGTTTTTCTCAAATTTTGTTTCAATAGACCTTTACTTAAAGGATGATTTTTGAATGTGCCGCAAACTGCTTTAGGATTTTGTTCTGTCAGTTATCAGATTAGCCGTAAGACGGTGGCAGAAGGGCCGCAGAGCGCGTGTTCACCGTGTACGGGCAGTCAACGAAACAGCGGTGCCGACTGCCTGCGACTGATCTATTGGCCTTCCGCGGAAGGGGTTACGGGACGTCGACTAGTGGTACCGCGGGAAGTGTGATGTCTCTATCTGAGAAGGAGCACCTCCTCGCTCGAAGACAGCTTTACCGAGAAAGAACGCCTTCGATCCATCGTCATCGAAGGGATACCAAAACACTCGTAACCCATTGTCAGAGAAAGATTGCAGTACGATTACAATTGTGTCGTTGAAGTTCTTAATCATTTGGGGGTAGAGTGTTTCCCGTCTACTGTGTGTCGACTAGGGAGGTCATCGATGGCTCATAGAAGACTTCTCAAGGCTGTACTACCAGCTACGAGATTCCAGCGTCAGGCTGTGATTAGGGCTCCACGTTTACGGTCCTTCCCACGAGGACGGATTTATCCAAGGGAATCCTTCACTTGGGAGGATAGGGAGCGTAGACGTGAAGAATACTCACGTCGGCGCCAGAACACAAGTTATACCTGTAAATTGTCGAGGACTCAATGTTCGCTCAAGGTTGATTCTATAGCTACTGCTTACAGTCCGAACCATTCAAATAGGATGCAGTTCTTCGGCCACCAGTAAATGAAAATAGATCCATATCAGTAGCGTTTAAATGTGTTTACGGGAACATAAGATCATTTGCAAAGAATTCCGTTTACGTAGATTTGGCACTCAGGGGTTTTCATGATATATACTTCTTCACCGAGACTTGGTTGAAAGCTGAACAATTCATATCATCAAGGTGCCTGATCTGAAGACTTCTCAGTTCTGCGTTGCGATAAAATTGATCTTCTGGCGGCGGTGTAGCTATTTCGCTCAGAGGTATTTTTTGCATACCATGGTTTTTTCGGAAGCGATTCCTTCCGGCTACGAAATCTTAACGGCAGATATTGTTTACGGAAGCACTACAGTCAGAAACGTACGGGTGTACAGATCCCCTTCTTGCGTTTCCTCAATGACAAATCAGCTTTTCAAGGCTATAGGTGATCTATCAATATGTCCGCGGCCGCTTATTGTACTTGGTTATTTTACCCTACCAGAAATTTATTGGAGCGAAACTAATCACAATCAGTTAGAAATCCTTATGTGTTGCCATGGCTTCGCTCAACTTGTAAAACGGTCAACCCGTGGAAATAATATTCTTGACCAAATATTTTGCAACTCGGGTGAAGTGGTCGACAGTGTGGTTGTTCGTGCTCCTATTGGGCAAAGTGACCATAGAAGCATTACATTTAATACGATTTTCAGTGGTACAAAACAAGACACGGTATGCGTTAGATCATTTTCTAAGTGCAATTACGACCTGGTTAAGAGCTATCTATCATCCATTCTCTGGAGAACTTCCTCTGTATCTGTAGCAACTGTTGACGAAAAATACGAAATGTTTATAGCGATTTTGAATCATGCAATAGAACTTTTTGTTCCATGGGTCCCTGTTTCACCGACAGTGTCCCACTTACCTCCCTATCATCGAAACATGCTCGAGCAAAAAGAAAGACTATTTCATTATGCAACCGCTAGTGGTTATTGGTTAGGATACAACAGCTTCACCAAACAGTTTACAGAACGGTTGAGAAAATTCAACTCCAATTTAGAAAAGAAAATTTTGTCATCTGGAAGAAAACAAGATCTCTATAAGTATCTGAAAAGGATCGTTTTGTAGGCAAAAACCTGGATGTTTAGTTATTAACGGAAAGAGTGTAGTGACGGATACTGAAAAAGCGAATGTCTTTGCACACGAATTCTCACAAGTTTTTTCACTAGATATTGGTGAAAAACACTGCGTTCCTACACGCCATCTAATTGATTCTTTTGAAGACAAAGTTTACGATAATCTTCAATTTCGAGATTATCTGCTAAAACGAATGCTTGGCCCTAGATAGACCTGAAACATCGAAAAAAGTAAGAAAATTGCACCCAAAGTACGCGAGATCCTATACTCTCACTATGCTCCAGTAATCTCAGTGGACCTGTTTATTGTGACAATGAAATCTTTTATGGAGCCGTCCACTGAAATTATCAGATCCCTTTTGCTCCGTTCTTTCTTTTGGACTTTAGCTATTACTGTTTCGCATAAAATATTCTTCCATTTTCGCGTGACCCCACTTTTCTCCGATCGCAATCGCAGAGAACATGCCTATGCTACCGGACTACTACTTGAGGCCAGAGAATTATGTCACTGAAAAAAAGGTGTCTTACTTTCGCCGCTTCTTCCTGATTTCAGTAGCCTTTTGTAGCCAACGCGGTGTTTTTAGTTAGGAAATCGGTAACGAAAACCACTGTGAACACTGTCTCTAAGAAACGAATGCAGAAGAATGAGGCTCGTATGAGCAGGAATTCCATTTACCATCAACATGATATTAGTACTGCTATACTTGAAAATATGCATGACGTTTTTATGCTTAGCCCTATTTATTCGCTTTCTAATTATCGAATGATGTGAATAACAAAGACGGATATCAACTGTATTTCACAGATAAGCAGATGGATATAAACGCACTAGTTGTTTTGTCGTTCGGTGTGTAGGGTGGAGCACCAACGTAGCATTTAACAGACAGCAACAATATACTAACTAGAAATGATGAACAACAGTTGCCTTATATAAGATGCTGGGTGCAAAGCACAGGAACATGTCTAGGCTAATGTTGGGGAATTGAGAGAAGAGATATTGGGGGAGACCGTCATTGCCAAAGTTCATAGAACATTCATTTGAACAGATTGCCTTGGCAGTCTACAGAGAACGTTGTCACGGGATCGTGTGCGTTTGGCACACTGTGTAAATGATAAACGTTGTGTCGCATCGCTCGTCGCTGGAAGTATGATCCCGGCCTTAGGCCATTGTTATACCTCCAGTCTGCGACCGCGACAGGTTCGTTCATCAATTGCGAATCGTTTCGGGACCCACACTCTCACCTTGAAAAAAGCTGTCGCGGGAACACTGCATGCGCCGGTCGCTTTGCAGGGTTGGAGATGGGTGTTATACATTCAAATGTTAAAACCGTGCCGCAGTCGGTCGCTGTCGCGGACGTCAGTCGCAGTGTGACGCACTGTGACCGATGCCCGCGACAACGATGGAGTAAATGGTTTATTGCGGGTTCCCCTTTTTTTCCATCCTTTTTCGTAGTTCCTTTTTTCATTTCTCTCCTGGTGTCTTCACTTAGTCTTAGATGTATAGATCTTAGTACCTGCCCCTTTATAAAACTGAATTTAAACTGATTTGCCCTAAGATTCCGGGTTATTGATCCGAAGTCTTGTCTGCAATAGCGCGGGTGATGGCACGTGTCAGACGTAACTTGGCGCGATGTATGGCATAGCATACCATGGTCCTCAGCGACAGCGACGTCGCTCTCCTCTGCGACCACGACAGGGCTGAAGGAGAGTATAACAATGGCCTTCTTAGGCCCAGTCGAATTGAAGCTTTCACAATCACTGATACCATATTTTTAGAACCATTATTCACTCCCTCTCTGAGTCAAGTTCTTCCAAAAATTTTACAAGTCTAGTATCGATTTTGTTGAGACGTCCATTATGGGAAAGAGAGAGACCAATCGGAATCGACTTGTTAGGCTCGAAAACAATTCAACCCGTCGACTTTCGAGACGTCCAGAGCGATTAAGAATGCGCAGTTCTTGAACGACTTTATAACAGCTCTTCGATAGGCGAGTTCTTTGCGCCCACAATCCACAGTATGTAAAATCGACCATTGATGGATCCTGATTTCCTTGAAAGGCAGGGTTCGCGATAAAAACGGCTTTTGAGCTCTCTTAATAAGAATGTATATTTGGCCATCACAAAAGTAAAAGTAAGTGAAAAAACCCGGAAATTCGAGGGAAAAACGCTCAAAAACAAAGTGTAACAGCTAATTACCGGTGTCGGCCGGCCCCCTAATTGACGCTATTTTCATCAATGCTTGCTTATCCGACATTTATTTTGCTGTTAAAGTAATCAGTAGTCTTCACAAATGTTCAGGAATTACTCTAGAAGCAAAGTAAAAGTTGACAAAACAGGCTTTTTACCCAAATCTCGATAATTGGGGGCGGGAGGACACCAAGCCATAACTTTCTCCTGAGCGTCTTTTATCCAATTTTTTACTCATTTTCACTTTTGTGATGGCCAGATCTACCATTCTATGGTGATAGCAAAACAACCGATTTTATCGAGAACCCTGCCTTTAAGGCAGTGTCCACGATAAAAACCATGTCTGATTTTTTGGTGGAGATCGGCAGCTTCGGGGCCTAGCGGAACCCTAACGTTGAAAAAACTGAGAAAAATGAGCTCGGAACGGTCCCCTGCGGCCCCAAAGTTGGACACCCATCAGAAATTTGCCTGAATTGGCAGACCTCGAAGTATACGCAGTCCAGTCGATATCAGGCAAATTGAAATCCCCTAGGATATTTAACCTTCGCGCTGAGGCGGCCAGTCCACTCAAAATATCAATGAGCTGATCATCGCACGCCGAAGTGTTACTAGGAGAACGATAGCAGAGCAGAAAGCGATCAATCGAATTTGATATGGTGTGAAAGTCAACGCAAAGAACATCGGCGTTTTAGCTAACAGCCAGATTTTCAAAAGAAAAGCTTTCTTGAATAAGTATACAAACTCCACCCCCCTCTTTTCCAATCCTATCATTCCTGATGACATGATATGGCAATTCCGCAACAATTTCAGAGTCAGAAATTTTTGAAGAAAACCAGGTTTCTGTGATGAAAACTAGATGAGGTTTTCTAACAGAAAGAAAAAGATGTAGCTCACTCATCTTGTTTCGCAGGCTACGCGCGTTAAGTAGACAACACTTGATCGTGTAATTTCCCTGCGCAATCAGTTTTTTTGACTGCTGTTAGGAATATCACTAGCTTTATCAACCATCTCTATATATACTACATAAACCTTTTCTCCATTGTGGTCTCTCTCATTCCGATCCTTGGCCTCCTTCCTCAACTCCTTGTCCTTCACTCGCTCTTCCAATGTCATCGACCGCCTAATGTAGACACCATCAAATCGATCATGATCGCGCAAACGTCTAGCTACCATCAGCACTTCCTGAGAACGACGAGAGGAGGAAAAAATCACTTTAGTGAGACGTTTTTTACCCTCCTCAGGTTTTCCCATCCGGAACATTTCTACCGGGCGGGACTCGACCCCAAGAGAGTCTAAAACGTCGGTGACCAAGTTTTCAGTGTGAAGTAGAGTTCGCACAATCATTTTAGTCTGATGAATGGACGGGGCTGCGACGGTAGATCACCCCGCGCGAATCGAAACCCCATTCTCCATTGAGGCCGCCAACCCCGCACTGCCAGCCGCCCTCTCCATGCGTGAGACTAAAATGAAAACGGATACCATAGACGCTGGGACGGTTTAGTCCTTCCGAGAGTCCCGAGATAACAATGGACCGGGAGTGTTTCTCCTGCTCCACTATCGCCTTGGGGCTCACGTTGAGCGATAAAAACAGTTTGTTAAGCAAAGGTAATGCCTCAGGGGCTTTACACTCTAAAATCGTTTTCAGCTTACACAAAATCTCATCGGTAGACACTTGATCAGACCGTATATCAGTTGATGAACTAGCCATTTTCAGATTTCCATCATTTTGGGATTGAGTTTGTAGACGACTTTGACGACTTGTTAGAGTCATAGGGAAGTCGATAAATAGCCGCAGCCGCTGACGAGAACAGGAGGTCGTAATATCAAGAAAAAGTTAGCAATTCTGTTAATAAGGGGTCTTCCGAGCAGAAGTAGTTTGGTTTGTGTCACAAACGTTCCATGAAAAAGGGAACAATAGAAGAGTGGAGTGAGGAAAGTCTATAAAGTGTGAACAATATTTTCTGGAGGGTCACTTCTCTAAACAGCGAAAACGAACCTTTGCGGTATTTTGTGGAGAAGATTTCCCTGAGACTTTGATGCGTTGACGAGAATCTAAGGGAACACTCTACTTTGATGCTGTACCTGTGCCGTTTTAAATCTTTCAACAGCTGGAGCAAACCGTCCGTGTAGGTCAATTTGCCATCATTTTCTCATTCGATATAATCTATCAAGTGCACATACACAGCGACGCATAAGTATAGCAACACCTTCGAAATAGGCGTATCATGTGTTGGATCGAAGCTTTCGAGTTTCTATATTTCTGCTACAACGAAAACGATGAATCAAGTATGACAAATTCGCCCATTTCGCCCTGAGTTGTAGAAAAAAGTCTGTATTTCGCGCGACGCATAAGTATAGCAACACCTGGGCAACGTGGAAATATCTTACGATGATGGCCAGAATAAGCCGTTTTTACGTGTATTTTTATGAAACTGGTTTAGGGTGATGCTTTTCTTTCATTTCACCTGCCTTCTAATGGGAAAACTCAAGTTCACTACTTCGTTAATGTGGACTTGAATTTCGATAGATTCCCAGTAAGCTAAGGCGACTCGCTGGATGTAATTCCTAGTTTCTGCTGGATCGTGAATCGCTCAACGTCTGTGGTTGCCCAAACGTCTCATGGAGCTTGAGATGCGAGACCTTGTACGATGAGTTCCCAGGGATATGCTGTCGGCCCCGTCGACCCACTACGAATAGTCGCTGAGTTTCTCGGCAAAAAATATCACTACCACATCAACCACTGCGAAAACACTGTGGGCTCTCAAATTGAACAACATAATCGCTCAGAACATTTTCACAAAGTTGCTAGACTTGAGCCTGTGTCTTCAAACATGAGCACAAACTTGGAAAACTTCAGTGCTCAACGCAACCAAGGTGCCGCTTTTCAAATAATGCGTAAGGCGATCTTCTTCGGATATAACACATTTTCTAGAGAAGCTTTAAACTTGCTATAGCTGAAGAAAATGACATTCTGAACGATTTGACAAGCGGCTTTTTGTTGCCTGGAGAACTCAAGTTTTCCAAGTTTGTGCTCATTTTTGATCGTACAGGCTCGAGCCTAGCAAACCTGTGAAAATGTTCTGAGCGATGAGGCGCCACAATGTTTCCACAGTGGTTGTTTCAGTAGGGAATGTACTTGCCGAGAAACACAGCGACATATCGTAGTCAGTCGTCGGGGCCGACAACATGAACCTGGGAACTCTTCGTATAAGGTCTCGCTCCACAAGCTCCATAAGACGTCTGGGCAACCACATATGTTGAGCGACTCTGGATCTAGCGGAAACTTGTGACTACATCCAGCTGGTCGTCCTAGCTGGCCGGAAGTCTATCGAAAACCAGGTCCAGCATTATGGAAGGAGTGAACTTGTGTTTTCCCGTCAGAAGGCAGGAGACATCCACCAGGAAAATGGGCGAATAACATCACCTTGAACAAGTTCTATAAAAATACACGTGAAAACGACTAATTTTGGCTATCATCCTGAGATATTTTCACGTTGCTCAAAAAAGTATAGCGTGTCGCAGGTCTATTGTCTTCGGGAACTTCCCCACAAATATCTGAGACACTTATGCGTCGCAGTGTAGATATAAATTCTAACGGTTCCCGCATAATCTGAGTCTGTTTCGGAACCAAAAAGTACTTCCGTGTAGAACACCGCAACGATTTGTTTTCGCTGATTAGAAGTGTCGGTCAAGGAAATCACCCTCAGAAAATATTGCTCACGTTTTGTAGGCTCTCCTCACTCCACTCTTATACTGTTCCTTTATGTTGGAACGTTTGAGACACAAAGCAGACCACTTAAGCTTGAAAGATCCTTTTTGGATAGAATTGGCAATAAAAACTAGAAGGAAAGTTGTGGTTGTGGCAGATTACATGTAGCGAGGGTACTCGGACACTGTATCACGTTACTCTCTATACGAACTATGCGTTCAAGATTCCAATGTAATATGCTGGTTTTGTAGCCTAAAACGCAGACAATCCCGTTCTTATATATTAAGACAAAATTCCCTTTCTAGTAAAAGACGCTGCAGGACGTCGACGTGATCTATATTGAAGACTGCGGTAGCGTACCGAAATGACAGGGAACGAATCAAACAGGAATACCGCAGCTATCAGTCGAGACCGACGACTTTCAAACGCCTCCATTACGAGACATATACTAGCTAAAATTTCTTGATGGCAACTTATTACAGAAGTGTTTGGTGATAAGATTAGGGAATTGAAGCTAGCCACGGTGTTCCGACAGACTACGCCAGCTAATTGATTCTTTTGAAGACAGTATTCACTATAATCCTCAATTTCGAGATTATCTGCTAAAACGATTGATTGGCCCCGGATACTGAATTTACGAAAAAAGTAAGAAATTGCACAAGGAGTACGCGAGTTTGCTCCGTGCTTTTCTTTGGATCTGAGCTATTACTGTTTTTCATAAAATAATCTACTATTTTCGCATAAAGGCAGCGTTCACGATGCACAATGTGTTTTAGTTTCCAATAGGAGTGGGTAGTGTGGAGGGGCACATTGTTACATTAACGTCGAAAAAACGCATTAAAACAAGCCAGGAAGAGCCCTAAAAGAGCCTATAGTTACCACTTCGAGCGCAAGGCAGATCCCAAGACAGCAATGCTCGCCCTCCAACGTGAACAAAGGAAAACTCGAGATCATGAGATGAGCGATTGTTACCGATCAATAGTCCCGTTCTTCCCTCCAATATCAACTTTTCTCTTTACTCAGGTCAGCTCGCATACATAAGCTGCAATAGGCGGAAGTTACAAGCCTCGGACAACTCGTCCACCATGCTTCCCTAGCTCAATTTTTGACTCCGTTCCCAGAAGGTCTTGTATGATTCTAGACTCATCATTAGAATCAGCATGGGACCGTTCCCGAGATAAAAAGCGGAAAAACGGAGAAACGATTTTTATCGTGAAAACTGCCTTTAACCCTATTTTTCACCGGTCGGAACCACAGAGAACATTTCCATGCTACCGGACTACTGCTTCAGGCCAGAGAAGTATGCCACTGAAATGAGGTGCTCTACTGCGTTGTTCGCCGCTTCTTCCTGATTTAAGTAGCCTTTAGTGTCTATAGCCTCCTGAAAATTAATATAACAACGTTGGTATGTTTAGGAAACGATAAACACTTGAAAATGGCTCCGAGCGAGTTCAAACGTGCGATTTTACGAAACGGTACGTTGGCAAGTTTTTACAAGTGAGCAGATGTCAGAACTGGTTTGAACATGTTGAGCCGCGTTAATCGGTTCCGAATCATTTTCAATCTAACATATGTAATTCTCCGTAACCATCTCAACCTCTATCCATCACATGTTCTACCTCCCACCAAATTGCAGATTGTCTTTCTCCTTACTCGAATTACTTGTGTCAGCTCATTTTCCATAACATATCTTTGATATTTTTTGTTATTAGAGGCTCACCATTCGAAAACTCAACTCCTTCCCTTCCCAATAAATTTCATTTTCGATTTTTTTCTGCTCCTGAGAAATTTAACCGGATTCGGTTTTATATTTCGAATTGCAAAGGATGTTCTAGAGAGAAAAACTACGTAAATGCTTCTCGTTCTCTTTTAGACAAATCGTGTCTGTTTGAACTTATAGAGCACTTAGATCGAGCCGAAATACATTAATCATAAAACGAAAAGGGGTTCGTGGAATGGTTCCACGCTATCATACTACTCGTAGATTCACATGCCGTGTGTACAAAGCGCGGCTCTTCGGATCCATAGTGGTTGCGCTAGGAGATCCAAAGTGTTCATCCGTGCGTTTTGGGACTCCAGAGGGAGAGCGTGTGCGTGTTCCATTAACTCAATTTGTTTAGTGGTTACAGAGGCACGCGAAAGCTGAGAGTCGCCATCTAGGTAGGTCGTAGAACACGACCAACAATGATTAGAGCGGCTTCATATCTACTTGAGTAGTTTACATTTATTCACAGGATAGTGCATTTGGGTGAAAGCAGCGGTTCTATGTCTGAGGACGAAGACAGACCAGTTCGCTCAGTACCTCCGACCTAAAGAGGATCACTCCGCGTCATATTGGCTTGGCCAAATAACGGGATGCACAAATGAACAAATTGATGAAGGACACGAGGATTCCTTCGTCCGGGTACTGTGCACCTCCCACAGTCGCTACTGTGGCGCAGCCGCCCGTTTAGGGCAGAGGCCCTAGGATGATGCATTTGGGCGGAAACAGCAGTTTTGTGTCTGAGGGCAAAGGCAGACCAGTTTGTTTAGTTTTTTCGACCTAAAGAGGATCAATCCACGCCATATTGGCTCAGCCAAACAACGGGATGCACAAATGAACAAATTGATGAAGGACACGAGGATTCCTTCGTCCGGGTACTGTGCACCTCCCACAGTCGCTACTGTGGCGCAGCCGCCCGGCTAGGGCAGAGGCCCTAGGAAGATGCATTTGGACGGAAACATCAGTTTTGTGTCTGAGGACGAAAACAGACCAGTTTGTTTAGTTTTTAAGACTTAAAGAGGATCAGTCCACGCCATAATGGCTCAGCCAAAAAACGGGATGCACAAATGAACAAATTGATGAGGGACGTGACGAATTCCTCGTCCGAATACTGTGGACCTCCCACTGTCGCCACTGAGGCGCAGCCGCCCGGCTAGGGCAGAGGCTCTAGGATGATGCATTTGGGCGGAAACAGCAGTTTTGTGTCTGAGGACAAAGGCAGACCAGTTCGTTTAGCTTTTCGACCTAAAGAGGACCAATCCACGCCATATTGGCTTGGCCAAATATCGGGATGCACAAATGAACAAATTGATGAAGGATGTGAGGATTCCTTCGTCCGGGTACTGTGCACCTCCCACAGTCGCTACTGTGGCGCTGCCGCCCGGCTAGGGCAGAGGCCGTAAGAGTCGTTAATAAGATGATATCGCTGAGTGCCTCATGATGCCTCAACGACTCATTGGCTTATCCTCAGCATTTATTTCTGTTTCTTTTCTGACTTGTTCGTTACCGGCCTTGTTTTTTCTTTTAGTAAAACTCACCAATTACCGTGTGAAGTCCGTTTTTTTATAATTGGCATGAACTTTCTTCCTTTTTCTGTAAATTATACAATACTCAGCTTTACCGTTAAGCTGCGTGAAGGACCTGAGCCAGAGCCGTCGAGAATGGTTCCATATATCGTGGTGAATAGATAGGGACCGATCATTAGACGCAGAGCGCCCCTACAGTGCGCGCAATAGAAAGGTGAGCTCCCTTCCCTTCTTTTCAAAAGACTGTGTATGGGTGTTTGGAATTGCACCGGTATTTTTTCTTTCACACGGTTACAAAGCATTGAAAATAGTAGAAAATATTGAAGACAAAAAACTAGTTCGAAAGAGTGAGTAGTGCATGATGGTTATAGAGGGAACGATGGTGAAAAGCAGTTACAGTTAGTGACTAAGGAGCATCCATCCATTCTTCAGTGAAGAAGGAGTACTCAAGCCTTCGAATGAATTTCAAGGTGCACTGGGAGAAATATCATTTTTTTTATTTAAATTTTGTTCAACTATTCGGCGTTTTGTCTTTCTCCCTGTAAAATATTACTTCGTCTCTGAACAGTGGTTGAGCGAACTGTGTTCTCACATCTGCATCTTCTCGCAAAGGAGCATGACTAACAAAACATTGAGTTTTATTGAAATGTTTTCTCCAGCAAATGGGTTGTTGCTATTGTATTTCACGGTGTTGAAGCATTGTCATATCAAATAAAATGTACATAATAGTGATACAATTTTGTACCACTGCAAACTATTTCTGCGTTGGAAAGGTCTATGCGGAACAATGTTCACAAGCAGCGGTCGCGATGAAATATGACTGTCTTCTTTTCCTCTCTGAACCCCTTTCTGGATTCAAATTGGTAGGACCTATAGGAAAAATTTGTGAAAAAACGGCTGTCTTAAGCCAAATGTCGAGTCTGAACTTTCCTGTCTTTTGATGATGGACGAGCCCACTCCACATCATCGGCCTCGATGATCTCTAACGTGAAGAACATCAGTCAGCTGGCTTGAAATTCGAATTCAATTAATGAACAACAACTTTCGAGCCGACCTGCTCGAATATTTCTGTCCTCGTCGAGTGGAACATTGAAAGAAGAGCTTGTTTTCATTGTTCCACTGATTTTATTAGTTAAATTTGCATCTACATAGTTCTGCCTGTGAACGTCAATGAATTTGAACCACTCCGCTAGAGACTGTGATCTTTTTGGGCGGAGCTGTGCACGTGGGCACGAATTGACAACATAGGATCTTAATAATTCTATTTTTAGTTCGTTTCTAGCCGCGTAACCTTAAAGGCTTAGGGCACCCAGGAAATCAATTTTTCAGATTTTATGCTTTGCTTAGAGAGGGACAAACGCTGAACACATTTACTATATCTCTGAGGTCGTTCAAGGTCCCCTACAAGCGGAGTTATAGCTCCTCAAAAAGGCATATACTTTGAGTGCACTTTGAGGGTACGAGTTGTCTCGGGTCTGTATTTCTCTGCATTCGCAGTCGCTGCACGAGAGCGAACCAGAATGAGGAGACAGCTGGCAATGGAGGGAAGAACGACGATTAAGGTGAAATTCATCCATCCGTCTAGCCACTATTGAGTTCGAAAATCAGGAACGGGGTGTGGCCTGTGTTGGTGGGCGGTGGGGGTCGGGTCTGTGGTGGTCGCCCATATCTAACTTATTTGGAAGAATTGAGCTCTTGCACTTGGCGCGTGTAATACAGTAGGGATCTACTACACAATAATTTTTGAATATCATAGTGTGGCTTGTGCTTCCAGAACTTAATACGCAAACGAGTCGCGTCCTGATATCGACGAACCACGACGTGCGACCCAACAACATCACCCTTTGAAACGACTTGGAATGAATCCGCGTCAGAAGAGGTATCGTAGTCGTGGTATTTATTATTGTTGTTTTATCGCAAACAACCGTCGTCCTACACAGTGTGCCAAATGCACACGATCCCGTGATGACAACGTTCTCTGTAGACTGCCAAGGCAATCTGTTCAAATGAATGTTCTATGAACTTTGGCAATGGCGGTCTCCCCCCATATCTCTTCTCTCAATTCCCCAACATTAGTCTAGAAATGTTCCTGTGCTTTGCACCCAGCATCTTATATAAGGCAACAGTTGTTCATCCTTTCTGATTAGTATATTGTTGCTGTCTGTTAAATGCTACGTTGGTGCTCCACCCTACACATCGAACGACAAAGCAACTAGTGCGTTTGTATCCATCTGCTTATCTGTGAAATACAGTTGACATCTGTCTTTGTTATTCACATCATTCGATATTTAGAAAGCGAATAAATAGAGCTAAGCATAAAAATGTCATGCATATTCTCAAGTATAGCAGTACTAATATCATGTTGATGGTAAATGAAATTCCTGCTCATACGAGCCTCATTCTTCTGCATTCGTTTCTTAGAGACAGTGTTCACAGTGGTTTTCGTTACCGATTTTCTAACTAAAAACACCGCGTTGGCCACAAAAGGCTACTGAAATAAGGAAGAAGCAGCGAAAAACGCAGTAAAACACCTTTTTTCAGTGGCATAATTCTCTGGTCTCAAGTAGTGGTCCGGTAGCATAGGCATGTTCTCTGCGGTTGCGATCGGAGAAAAGTGGGGTCACGCGAAAATGGAAGAATATTTTATGCGAAACAGTAATAGCTAAAGTCCAAAAGAAAGAACAGAGCAAAAGGGATCTGATAATTCTAATGGACGGCTCCATAAAAGATTTCGTTGTCACAACAAACAGGTTCACTGAGATTACTGGAGCATAGCGAGAGTACAGGATTTCGCGTACTTTGGGTGCGTTTTTCTTACTTTTTTCGTCGTTTCAGGTCCATCTAGGGCCAAGCATTCGCTTTAGCAGATAATCTCGAAATTGAAGATTATCGTGAACTTTGCCTTCAAAAGAATCAATTAGATGACGTGCAGGAACACAGTGCCGAGCTTTCCTTCCCGAACCTTATCAGCAAATTTTTTTTGTGTCAAGTTGCCATCAAGAAAGTTCAGTATGCATAAATCTCGTAATGGAGGCGTTGAAAGCCGTCGGTCTTGACTGATAGCACACGTCCGAGCGTCAAGTGTCGCTAAGGTTAGCATCATCAATATTTTTTGTTGATCTGACTCGCCAGCGACCACTGCAGCCGGCCTGTCGCTGACGGTGGAGGCATAGCGGCAGTAGCGGCTGTCACTAATATTATGAATACCATCGTTAACCATGTGCCATCGTCGGACACGCCAGCCGTCGTGCGTCTTGCGCCAGCGTTTCAGCGCTGACGCATGACGCTCCAAAGCCCTGACGCTTGCCGCCTGTCGTTCGCCATGTACGGATCCACAGCTGCGATATTCCTGATTGATTCGTCTCGTGCCATTTGGGTACGCTACCGCAGTCTTTAATATAAATCCTGTCGACGTTCTGCAGCGTCTATTATTAGCAAGGGCTTTTTTCTTGAGATAATTGATAATACTCTGCGCTTTAGGCTGCAAAGCCAGCAAATTACATTTGAATTTAAAACGCAAAGTTCCTATAGAGAATAACCTAATACAATTATTAATTACACGTATTCTGCCACAACCACAACTCTTCTTCTAGTTTCCATTGCCAATACAGAGACGTTTCATAACTATAGAGGCACCCTACTTTTTTAGGATAGCTAAACTAATAGAAAATTGCGAGCTCCGTTCTGCACACCTGGTGACTTGTTTTCTTGAGAATACACAAGACCACAATAGATTTTCCCGCTAGATTTATTTTTAGCTTTTAGCAACTTCTTGGATTTTTCAACTTGTTTCAAAAACTACAAGGCACTTATCTATACGGTAGTACAACTGCGAATAAGTTTCCATTCATTCCAAATCAAAGTATAGTGGGATTTCCCTCGTGAAATTCAACTGTGAAAACAAGGTTACACTGGGAGTTCCAAAACTTCCAAGTCAGCCTTAGCCTGCTTCTCTTGAATAAATCATGAATCGCACTTTTGAGCTCATCAACGGTGCGCCTAACCCATATCAATCTATCTGAATGCACACCTCAGACACGCTCAATGAAACTTGTGTCTAGAATACATATGTTTCAGCTAGGCGAGAAGTTAAATATTATGACCTTGGAGTTAATCGAAACTAGAGTTGATCACATGGACACCAACATTATCAATCACTCCCGACTCCGATGACGCCACAAATGAGGACCGGCTAACTTTTTTAGATACTCCTATACCGTAGGCAACCAATCAACTCAACGTAAAGGTTTTCAGAACTATACCATGAACCCGTTATTGAACGTATAACAAAATTCGACGACGGGACGAGAATGGCATCTTCATGAATGACGTCAGAATGGGAAAAGTCATTGGAGTCGCCCGCTTTATCACTGATTTAGTCGGAATAGACACCTTGAAGTCGAAAAACTGTCTGGTAATGAGCAGAAAACATTTCATAATCGCCTGAGAGAAGAGACCACGGCATCATTCGTGGTCGACAAGGCGAATATGTTAGCTGATATTTTTTTTAGATTTTCTCAGATGGCCACGGGTTCATTCCTTAGTCTTTTTTCAATGTTTGCTCACTTCTGGAGCATTTGCCTTAGTTCCATTCCGATCAAATTTATATTCTGCTGACTGAGCGGCCCAACTCCGTATCAGTCACGCCAGATTTTATCAATTTTTCTCTATCCGGAAGGTAGCTATTAGTGGCCTTTTTGCTTTTTTTAAGCAGTTACTGATGTCCAGTCAAGCTCCTTCTCCTTGGAAACTTTGTATAGTACGGCTTGAAGGACCAGCTACGGCAGTAGGAACTAAAAAGGAAAAAGGACCCATTAGCATCACTTCTTTCTTTTGTGACATTTTCGAAAAAAAATCAAAAAAGCACATTATAGAACATCTCGAGATGAACGATAGTATTCCTCGTAAGCAACACGGTTTTGTGCTAGGAAAGTTAGTGAAGACGAATCTGCCTTGAGTTTATCAATGACTGGAGCGAATACCTTGACTCCAAAAGGTCTGCGATGTTGTCCATTTCGATTTTTCGAAAGCATTCGATGAGCTCAACCACGTTTTTCTTCTGCACAAGATCGCACTACAGTGCGTATCATAATTATAGCAACACGCTCAAAGCTCTGATATATAAGGAGCCGCTTCAATTCGCCAAGCGGATTTTTTTTGTCGGAGCAGTCTCCTGGTATAGTGTGGCTTTGATGCAGACGGCGTGCTCCGGATAGCCTTCAATTTCTATAAAAGGAATTCTGCGGAAAGCGAATTCTGTGGAAGTGTTGAGAACAGGACTGCTACCGTTCCTTGCTCGGTTCCAGCTAAAATAGCTCACCTTCCAGTAAGACAATGCCACAATCCACACGAATCGCTCAACTAGGGCTTGGTTTGAGCAGCATGGTGTCTTCGTTAGGCTTGGCCGGCGTGCTCACCTGGCGTCAACCCATTGAAAAACGTCTTAGGAATCCTGCTCTGCTATATCTATAATGAAGGTGGAACGTACGACTCACTGGAACATCTCAAAGGAGCTGTAATCGCTGCCTGGAGCTACCTGGACGCGGAAGTGCTCAGTAACCGGTAAACTCCATTTTAAGCGAGTTTGTAAGGGCATTTCTAAACAAGGCTGAGCGATAGGCTATTGAAATGTCATTACAAGTTAGTTTTTCCGTTTAAGGAAAAGAGTTGTGATTGAATACTGAAAGTGTTGCTACAATCATGATACAAGGACTTTAAAGGCAGCATACACGCTCAAAAATGATATCAATTTTATGGAATGAATCGAGAGTCTGAAGCTGAAAATATTCAGAGATAACGAAAAAACCGGAAGAAAATCGACTGAAATGAAGATATAACGGTTCGTTCTATATTGGCACAGATGTGGATGAGTTTTACCGCATTGGCTGAGATAGCGGAGCTAGCGACAAATTTGTTGGGATAACGACGCTAATGTACTCTTACGGCCCTTTCTGGAACTCTTACGACCTAAGAAGCGTAAAAAATGAGCCGAAATGACCGCAATCGAGCCTTTAACATTTGTATTGAAGGGCGGAGCCCGTATCGGTGGGCGGAGAAAGGATGATTTTGTGACTCAATACGGCTCAAATACGTTCATTTCAACTCGTTTCCAACTCTTCCAACTTCGTGAGGGCTCTTTTAGGGACCTCAAGATCCCACTAATGTAGTTATCTCAACAACTTTTTTGAGCGTGTCTGCTGCCTTTAAAAATTGAATACAAAATAGATCGTGTCTTTCTACAAAATAGATAGTTTTTTGCAAAAATTTGTGAACAATGGATTTCGGGTACGCAGAGATGAATGGGTACAGTGCCGGTTGATGAAAGTTCGCGTGGACATTGATATCAGAGCTTTGAGTGTGTTGCTGTAATTATTCCATCCGTTGGTGGTCAGCTGCGTAAAGCGTCTTTCAGAGTCTGCCGGACGTTGCCGTCCGACACATTATAAGAGTGCCGCATTGCGAGGAGAGCTGCGGTGAACAACCGTCAGTTCCGACATTCCAGTACAAAATCTGAGGCAGAACCAACACGTTTTGACCCGCTATGACGTGCTCCGGCGTCGTGTCAATGATTTCACACCGCAGTGAGACGTCGGTCAGCTGACATCGCAGCAATGCACCTGACGCCGCAGCATATATATATATATATATATATATATATATATATATATATATATATATATATATATATATATATATATATATATATATATATATATATATATATATATATATATATATATATATATATATATATATATATATATATATATATATATATATATATATATATATATATATATATATATATATATATATATATATATATATATATATATATATATATATATATATATATATATATAAATATATATATATATATATATATATATATATATATATATAGTTGTTGAAAAAATTGTTCAGAAGCTCCTCAAATCACACTTTACTGGTGAGCTTTCTTAATAATGGCATCAAGCCAGACCTTGAAAATATTACAATATGTTCGACCTAGGTGTGCAAAACATCAAAGTTAAATACATACCGGCTTAAGACACTTTGAGCGGTCGAGGGGTAGCTTGAGCGAGCTAAACACAGGTGCAATAGCGTTGGAATTGGGATGAGGAGCAGACGTTAGAAACCCACCCCTGGGGCCTTTGAAATTTCGACTGGATGAGCATCGCAGAGCACTGTCCAACCCAGCCGCCTACCCAAACAGCAGTCTCTCAAAGCATCGTACGAGAAGGCACTTAGAGGAAGACGCTCCTCTTTTTGACGTGACTGTTCTCCATAAACATCTGATACGGCCACTGGAGAGAAAAATAATGGAGGCAAGGGAAATCCAACGAATACAACCAGAGATCAACGCAAAGGAAGAACTGAATGATCTGTTGAGACTGATACTGTGACATCGCGCACCCGCTGGCGGCCCTTTCCATCTCGGGGTAGTTCTAAGCACACTTGCTCACACCAGGGGTGGGTTTCTAACGTCTGCTCCTCATCCCAATTCCAACGCTATTGCACCTGTGTTTACCTCGCCTCAAGCTACCCCTCGACCGCTCAAAGTGTCTTAAGCCGGTATGTATTTAACTTTGATGTTTTGCACACCTAGGTCGAACATATTGTAATATTTTCAAGGTCTGACGAGGCCATTATTGGCGAAAGCTCACCAGTAAAGTGTGATTTGAGGAGCTTCGAACAATTTTTCAACAACTATACAAAATGAGGCTCAGAGACAGCACAATCCTGCCACTATATATATATATATATATATATATATATATATATATATATATATATATATATATATATATATATATCAGAGGACGTTTCAAGTCAGGGTTGGGGATAGTTTCTCTACGAGTAGGTCAGTGAAAAAAGGTGTTCCTTTAAAGGCAGCATACACGCTTGTAAACGTAATTGAGATAACTACAGAATTAGAATGGTATGGCACCAAACACGACGCCCACGCATTTTGATTCGGGCAAAAACAACCCACAATGACGCTACACCAGTGAGAATTCGGCCCCGCCCTGTATCTGCCCGCCCCCTGTATTTGCGTCCTCCTCCAAAACAGGGGTGCTGGGCCATTTTTACCGTCGGCGACGTTCGTGGCTTACCCATTGTACCTATTCCAACACCCACAAACCTCGCCGACGGTTGAAATGGCCCAGCACCCCTGTTTTGGAAGAGGACGCAAATACAGGGGGCGGGCGGATACAGGGCGGGGCCAACTTCTCACTCGTGTAGCGTCATTGTGGGCCGTTTTTGACGCTTCAAAGTGCGTGGGCATTGTGTTCTGTGCCATACTTTTCTAATTCTGTAGTTATCTCAATTACGTTTACGAGCGTGTATGCTGCCTTTAAGTGGCGTCTAATCACAGATTCTGCTTGCGCACTATACAGCGGATCTTCCAAAAATTTTGGAGCTTTGTGGTATGGAATGTAAACAATTTTCCGATGTCGTTAAAATTCATCGTGTAATTGAAAACATAGCTGACCAAGGTAAGGTGCAACCCGCTTGGGAAAACATTTTGAATTGGTCCCAGGTTTCGAAGTTACCCCTGGCTCCTCAGAAAACCGTTTGTATGAGAATCGGCGGGGCTTGCTCTTCCATGACCTACAGACTTGAGGAGCACGAGTCAGGGTTTGTCAACTGCATCAAAGACCTTGGGTTCCGCTATGACCACAGGATGGACTTTTCTGAGCATTGGAAATTCCCACAGAGAAAAGCATTCGCACGTGCATTCCTCATTTTCAAGGGTTTGACGCTGCCTGATGAGAACCTACTTGTCGGAGCTTTTAAGACCTACGTCAGACCCATTGTTGAATGCGGAGCCTCCGTCTTTTGTCCATATAGGAGAAAAGACATTGGTCTGCTGGAAAAAAAATCAGGAAACTTTCATTCAGAAAGTGTTTGTTAGGACCTGCTTCTATTCGTATGATAGGTTACCAAATTCTAAAACAAGGAATCAGAGGCTCAAATTGAATACTCTGCAGTCTCACAAGCGACTGAGTGACGCTTGTATGATCTTCAAAATGCTGGCTGGTATGGTTAGGGCCAAAGGGTCCAAGTTCTATCGCCTTGCACATTCTAGAGCGCGTGGATGCTTAGTGAAAATCTCTTATACTATTCCGAAAACGACTTTTTGATCTTCAAGCTTTACTTCTTGAGCCCTCTTTTACTCTCTGAAAGTTAGCTCTCCACTCATTCCACTTTGTTTCCAGACTTTCAAACGACTAGCAGGGAATAAGCTGTCATATTTCTAACACACTGAACATTGGCTTTTCGTATTCGACTCTCGCTTTTATATAATGCTTGCGTTATGCGACGTATACTGAATGAATAAATAAATAAATAAACAAATAAATAGTAACTCCAATACTCAAAAAGCTCGCATACACGCTCGTAAAAGTTGTCGAGTAAGGTACGTTAGTGAGATCGTGCGGGCTCTAGTACTAACCAATTTGGAAGCGTTCCATCACAAATGAACTGGTGAGAGACATGTAGCGCGACCGCCTGCTACTGTTTAAGCTTGAAGCGGCGAGATCCTTAAGAGTGCATCAGATTACAATCAATCAAACAATCGCTAAGAGCGGAACCGACTCCTCTCATTTATGGAGTCACTGCCCGGACAGCAGGGCTATGCGGAACTGTATTTTGTAGTTTCGTAAATCATAATCCGTAATTCGTAACTGATAATGAGTGAGAAGTCCACCCATAACCCAAACCTCATTCGAGCCCCTCAGCACTTCAGTGCTGAGGTGTGTCCATATCGAAAGGTTGAGTTTCAGAATAACGCTGTTTTGGGCCATGCTCAGGGAAATTCTCGATATACATAGGTGTTTGAGAAGCTACATTCAAACACATTGTGGAAACTTCAAGATTAATCAAGTACCAAACCTGTGTCACGTTTTGCCCAACGTTTGAATACGGAAACAGAATTATCGTTCTGCCAAACACAGTGCAATGAAAGCCATGGAGGGCAACACTGTGATGAGAGATGTATTTGCAGTTCAATAGTTTTTGGGTCAATCTGCCACGGGGATGATATATAGACGAGGTGGCCATCCCAAAGGATATGCATCTGCAAAACCACTTTTTGTCGCAGAAATCGCGTCTGCCCTCTATACAGGGTACGGCGTGAGGTGTGATGTATCAAAGAGGGGGGGTCGGACCCACCGACGTCCGGTGGGTGGGGAGTCGGACCATAGACCAGCCAAGAATCAAGGTGGCCTTCTATCAGGGGTGAGGCGTTTCGAGAGCTATACCGTTAGTATAAAATATAAGGGCAAACTGAGTCGGCAAAATGATATCACAATAAGAGGCCAAATTAATGCTGGAGATCAAACTGAGAGCGCGAAATGAGATTGTAGATCTTGCTGAGAGAGAAGAATGAGATAAGAAATCAAAAAAGAAACCGAAGAGTGAAAAACGACTGCGCAAAACAAATGAGGCAGGATTTGAAATAGAGGTGTAAAAATGAGGCAGAAACTCACAAAAAGAGGTGACGAGTCACTAGTGGGGAAAGCATGCAAGCCAGTAGACGACAGTAGCTTGACCATCGTTACTGACTCCGACATGGAAGTGGAGTCGTGGCCAGGTAAAGTGTGTCACCAAAGCGCTCCTGGATATGTCAGCAACAGTGGTGTTGAGTATTCGCTGTCATCGAGGCCATTGTAGGCAAACTCCTGTCAATAAAATGACACAGATTTTCTGGTAATTCATATTCTAATATTCTTTTTCAGGCTCTCTCGCAGCTTCCTCCACGAAATTAACTCGTAAGGAAATTTCAAAGGTGCGATATTGCCTGAAACATAAGGGTTTTTACGCCCTGAGGGCACACAGGTGCAGCGCTTTCAGTACGCAGACTACATTTAGCATATGACTACCCGCATCTGAAAGCGCACCCATAATTTCACGGACGCAACTTGAAGCCGAAGAGCGCTACATAATGTAGGCGGAGTCTGTTTCTACGCCTTGAAGGCACATATCGTTCATCACTGAATGAGGGATCGCCGCGACGCTGCTTGGCGGGCAAAATTGCGCAATCAATAGCCACTCTCCCTTCGTTTTCCCGCGCGCAATTTTCCCCGCCAAGCAGCGTCGCGGCGATCCCTCATCTAGTGATGGACGATATGTGTAGTTTCGAACACGAAAACTGCATTCAGAATACGAATTTCCGCTTGTGAAGATACACCCAAAATAGCATGCGGGTAGTCATATTCTAGATGCGGTTTTCATGCCCCCAAGTCATAAAAATCATGTGTTTCAGGCAATATCGCACCTTCTAAATTACATAACGATTTAATTTCGCAGAAGAAGTTGCGAGAGCCTGAAAATGAATATTAGATTATGAATTACCAGAAAATCTGGGTCATTTCATTGACAGGAGTTTGTCTGTAATGGCCTCGATGACAGCGAGTACTCAACACCACTGTTGCCGACATATCCAGGAGCACTTTACCTGGCCACGACTCCGCTTCCATGTCGGAGTCAGTAACGATGGCCTTGCTACTGTCTTCTGCTGTCTTGCATGCTTTCTCCACCAGTGAATTGTCAACTCTTCTCGTGAGTTTCTGCCCCATCTCAGAGGATCGCGGGGTCGTAATGGAGCACAATAGGCTTTCAGCTCGACGAGGATAGCGAGGGCAGCACGAGGGGAAGAGCTGCTGCTCGAGCAGCACGTGCTGCCTTTGTGATGCTCTTAGCAGCACGTGCTGCCTTCGTCCTCCTTTCGTCGCCTCAGCTGCTGCTCTCCGTTTTGGCCAGCGCAGTGTCGTAACTTTGCTCAAAGTGGTTCATTTGGGCAGCTAAAAGGACATTTACAATCAGTTTGGAGAGTTATTTCTTTTGAGCATGTACATTTAGACTTCTGGATATCTGTATCCAGAAGGGCACACCCACGCCGCTTCGCGGCGTACTTGTGAGCGTGCTTTAAGATCTATGGATTATTCGAATTACAGAGCAGTGCCTCGCTGCGCTAAACAGCTTCGAAGGCACAGTGCAACATCAGGAGTTAAATTTGATATTATAGCCCGCCCGCCGTGAATAGCAACCCTGCCAAGCGCGAGATCTCAATTCGCTGTAATAAGTGAGAAACTTTAAGGAAAAATCGGCTCCGCCCAAAAAGCCTGACTGCATCGCCCCGGAAAGGGAACCAAGAGCTCTGCTATTGTACATTTTGCTTTTGAGCATCGCCACACTAACTAATTTTTCCGTTTGCAAAAATTTGGGTTACCCTTTCGGGGTCTAAACGCTTGATTATGCTTTTAGGGTGTTGTGAGCGGGGTCGACTTTTTCCGTGTAGTTTCTCACTTACTTGATCGAATTTAGTTCTAGAGCTTGACAGGGTTGCTATACACGGTGGGCGGACTATAATATCTATTTTCACTCCTGAGGTACAGTTCCGCACAATTTTTCGCAGAGAAAGCATTTTGCGGCGTTTTTTTTTGCGCTCACAAAGCGCTGCATCGTTATAACTTGCTTCAAAGTGGTCCGATTTCAATTTTGAAGTAATTTCTAAATTGCTTTCATTGAGTCCTATACGATAGTATTAGAAAACAATCGATTGAACGCGAAAAGTGCATCGAAAAATGCATATTTGCACCAAAAAATCCCTCACTACGAATTGGTCAGATGATCATGATAGCAGAAATCTTTAATTTTCTGATCTGTGGTCGACATAAATTTTTGAAGGGAATAAACCTTTTTCAACAGGATTCCGGAATGACTCTACATTTGCCTCACTGAGAGGAACACGAAAACTACCCCAAAATTTCATTTCGTCAATTTTGAAGCGAGATATAACGATAAGGCGCTTTCTCTGAAAAATATTGCCGTGACTCTTCCGCTGCTGCCCAACGACTCCTTCACGATCCCGGACAATCCCGCGACTCCCGAGCGTCCCTGGCCTCTACCGCGGCTTTGCCGCGACTTCCCCGTGGATTACGCTCTCGCTACTCTACTGGGACTCTCCCGGAACTCTTCCGTGACCCTACCGCGATTTGGTCAATAAAGAATCGTCCGCGGTTCTGCTTCTCATCTCCCCCGTAACTCTTCCGGCAGGCGTTAAACCGGAGGAGTTGCGGCGAAGTTGGGGCAATATATTTCAGAATTGTATGAGCAAAAAACATCACAAAACGCTTTTTTGCGATAAAAAAACTTGCGCACTCCTGTATGTTTTCAAGGAAATCAGTTACACTGTTCTCAATCAAGCTTACACAGGGTACTCATGCATTGCAATGCATAACCCTTCACAGTCTGACACAGATTTTAAAGAAGAGAATCTGCGGAGAAAGTTATGTCACACTTTCCCATGGTTGGTTGAACTTTTCGGGGTACATTGATGTCTTGCTCAGTTCTTGAGCTCATCCCAGAAAGCTGTCTGTCCAGAAAGTGATTATGAATGAACATTTGACACAATAGGCTTAAATGAGCAGTAGAACAGTACTAAGAACTGATTGTTCTTCTGTTTGCCCATTTACACGAAGCGAGGTCAATTACCACCGCTGCATACGTGGACAGTGGGTGTGACAGCCGGGTGTCAATTGTTAACGACGGGTGACTATGACTAATTTCCGTTCACTCTCTTTCTCACACACACAGACGGTCACACACACTTAGCCAAATATAGTTAGTAGGATCAATTGGCATCTTGTGTTTCTCTCCTGAACATTGTGTACAGAGGTTAAGCAAAACAATCGGTTGTCATCTTAAACGTTGTAATGGGGCGCACTCAGCTCCTTGAGAACAACGAGGGCAGCACAAGTGGACGAGCTCCTGCTTGAGGAGCACGTGCTGCCCTCGTTCTCCATTCGTCTCCTCAGCTGCTGCTCCCTCTTGTGGCCAGCACCGTGTGGTAACATTTCTCAAAATGGTCCACTCGGGTAGCTACAAGCACAGTCATAATCAGCATGAAGAGTTCTTCGCTTCTAAGCGTGCACATGCTCTACTCCCGTACAGCTTAGAGTTAGAGTTCACACAACCTATCGATCTCCAGCCATATCACCAGGACTACCTTGAAGGTAGCGTACGCACGAAAAACCGTATTCTTTTTTTTTAATTTCTGCAGGTAGGCCTACCAGGTTGTGATATATCGCAAAGAGGCCACCCAAAATACGCAAGCTTCGGAGAAAAACTCGTTTGAAAATCCCGTAGCATTCAGCTTCCTTTAAATACGTCTGTTCGGTGTGTATCGTGTAATACACCAATGTCGAAAATCTGAACTTCTGAATTAGTTTAGCCCCTTAACTTTATAGATTCCGCATTTCTTTTCGCCTCTCTGTTGTCGAAAATTCTCTAAAACAAGAAGCTCTAAATACAGAGGTTCGAACGAGGATCTCCCGGAATAAAGAAAAAAGACTGTTGGAGTTTCGCGGCCTGTCGGAACCTGTCGTGGCGCTTCTGTTCCTCATGTCAAATGACGCCTTTTCAGACCGAAGAGCAGTTTTGACGAGCTTATAGCATTATAAATGCGCCACATTGAGGTCTCAAGTTTCGCTATCTCCACTTGGTTCAAACATTGGAGTGAGAAGAAAACCCCAAATGCGGATTAAAAAAGGGAGCTGCCTTTAAAGGCACAGAACACCCAGAAGATGTTTTTTTAGTTTTTATGCTGGTCTTGAGGAGGATCACACTCTGATCACAGTGGTATCTCTTTTTTTCGTCCAAGACCCCTATGAACAGAGTTATGGCTTATTAAAGATGCCTATAATCGAAGGGTGAAAATTGGCGGATGAGTTGTCTCTTCTCTTCAATTGCAATCGTTGCCCGAGAGCGAGCCAGGATAAGGAGACAGTCTGGCTATGGTTTGAAGAACGACGACTTGTTGAGAATTCAGTCAGTCATCCTGCCGCTACAGAGTTTGGAAATCCTGTGAGGGGTGTGGCCCGTGGTGGTGAGCGAAGGAGGTCGGGCCTAAGGTGGTCGCATATATCTCGCTTATTCGGAGGAATTGAGATCTCGCACTTGGCACGTCTTATAAAAGAGGGGTCTACTAGACAATCAAATAAAAATCACAAAATTCATATCTGAGGGTGTAGTGTGACTTCAAGGTACACAACCGCTTGTTTGGTGGAGGGTGTGGGCGGAGGGGGTAAGGTGTTCTCACCGCGTTTTCTGAGACGACGCATTACGAAATATCCATGTCGAATTCATATAGAGTGTACTGTTGCATATGAGAAAGATTGCCAGAAGCCTGTATGAAGGGAAAGCAAACCACAGATTAAGTCGAGTATCTTTGCAGCCATCTTCCAGAAAAGACACAGAACGGATATCAAATTGGGGAATAGTTATGTAAGCAAAGAAAGTGTGAGGACTGCTTCATAAGTATCATACGCGTGTGTAGATTTTTGGGGATGCGTGCCTACTCCTACTCGCTAAACTTTAACCACCAATACTCTGCTCAAAATCTATTCTAAGATCCACCAAAAACGTCCTTCTACACGAGACGGTATGCCATCGCAAGGAATTAGGGCGCAACAGCCTTTTTAATCGGAAAGCAGATCAATAAATGATTGGAAGTGCACCGCTATATTTCTCCATGCCTCAGTATTCCGCTGTTTTTTGATAATAGAAATCCTGAGCTCTATAAAAGTACCCCAAAGATTATCGTTCATCACTGGAAGAGGGATCGCCGCGACGCTGCTTGGCGGGAAAAATTGCGCGCGGGAAAACGAAGGGAGAGTGGCTATTGATCGCGCAATTTTTCCCGCCAAGCAGCGTCGCGGCGATCCCTCATCCAGTGATGGACGATAGGTTGTTCACATTAGACTAAAAATAGAGAGCATATAAAACTTTAAATCTGTAATAAACTAGGAAATCTGTATATTACCAAACATGTTTTGGTGATCTTTAATCATTTCCATCGAAATCCAGGAAGAATGCATTCAAGTGAACTTTCGGATCGGATAAGCAGGGTTGGGCGCCGCAGCATGCGCTCGGCGGGAGGCGGACACGCGGAGTTTTTTGCACGGTCTGTGTCTTGGGTCTTGCCCGTATACTTTTCAGGTCTAAGCGTGAGCGATTTAACTGTTTACCTGCGCGGCCACCTCAAAGGTGGTAATTTTATGCGAAATTCAAATTTTCATAGCGTCAAGTCTTCCAAAAAAAATTTTGGTATTTTATTGATCATCAAATCTAACGCCGTCTAGAAAAAAAAGGATTTTTGTTAGGTTTGAGATGGTACACTCGAGTAAAATAGTTCCTTGCGAGCAATGTGAATGGTTCAGCTCGGTTGAAGGCTGATGAATTTTACTGAAAAAGATGATGAGTCGTCATTCTCATAGGATGATAGTTGTGTGGAACCGACCGAAAATTTGAGAAATGTTCAACCCCTTTAAAATAATTTAATCAGTGTGTTCTACAAGATTCGACAACAATTTGAGTTTTTTTCCAAATCTTGAAGGTATGTGTCAAAAAACTTTGGAAAATCACGTGCTTACTTCAAAATTCGTTTTCACGACAAAATTCGTTTTTGCGACTTCTACTCGCATTTTCCAGTGAAACATACTTCTTTGATTTTGGACAAGGACCATGAGAACTCGTATTTTTCTAATGCTGAGCGGCAATGGTTTGCCAAAAATGGAACGAAATGGCCAATATCTTTTCTTCACGAAAAACACAATGCTCACAATATTCAAAGCAGACAGTTCTCAAAATATACTTTGCATTCAGTTCAACGATGTCAAATCATTCTGAGAAAGTTCACGACAATAATTTCGAAAGAAGAAAACATTTTCATTGAATCATTGCTTTTTCGGAATTAAAAATCACCATTTATAGAGAGATCGCCAAATGATGGATACTCTGATATTTGCAATTCCGTTCGCCCTAGACTTTCCTCTAACCTGTGCGAATTTCAGTGAATTAAGAATATTTTGAGAAAATTTTCATCAGTGGAATATGTGGGTATAACTTTTTTTCCCGAAGAAAGCCATGATTCGTCTTTAAAATCGAGAAAAACAGAATATTGCGCCTAATTCCTATCTTTACGGTCACAAAACCGACTGAAAATAGATTCTTGTTTAGGGGTAGAGAATATATCCGTTGAGTAATGTTTTTGGGACACTCACATTCACTACCGACCGAGGCCTGTGTTGAACGGCCCTCGCAAACTCGTGCCAGATACGAGGCAGTCTTACATGGGCATGAGACAGTCGGCAATGCGAGCATCATTTCCTCGTTCGGTGGCGAAGATCAAAGGATATAATCAAGGATGAAACACCCGTTAGGGATATCAATAGGCCTCACTGGGGTCTTTATCTTTGATGGGTCGCTGCAGCGCTGCTGCTGAAAGCGACATATCACCTGCGAAATACAAATTATAAGAAAAAAGAGAACATCATAAATGAGGAGCAGCAGTTGGGGCGAGAATAAAGAGCAGCAGTTGGGGCCACAATGAGGAGCAACAGTTGGGGCCACAATGAAGAGCAGCAGTTAGGGCGACGACTGGAGCAGTTGGGGCAAGTGTAGCAGCAGTTGGGGGGACGAAAGGGTCTTACACCTCGACGAGTAAACGCGTTAGTAATCCCCTCGTGCTACCTTACTAAGCCGCGAGTATCTGAGATCTTTACATTTCCATTTGATATCTGGCCTCATTTGTTTCGCGCAGTTGTTTCTCACTCTTCATTTCCTTTTTTGATCTGCTGTCTCAATTTGCCCTCTCAGTAAAATATCCAGTCTCATTTCGCCCTCAGCTTGATCTGCATTATTATTTTGCCCTCTTATTGTGATCTCATTTTGCCGTCTCTGTTTTCCGTTATATTTTATACTAACGGCATGGCTGTCGAAACCCCTCCCCATCCCTGATAAAAGGCCAACTTACAAGGGAAGTGTTTAGAGTGGTAAACGCATCTGCGAAAGCGACTAGTATCGTTAGTATCTCTTCTGGCTCACTAGTAAAAATGCGGCATTTTTCAAGATTCGCGAAAAGACTAGGGTACCACCCAGCCATCAGGCATTTTTTTGCGAGTTCCAAAAAATTTTCTTGTATTTAGCCAAAAACTTGTATGTAGGGGTAATCCAGAGTGGTGAACACGAATCTGGACTCCATTTGTCGAAGTTTCGAGGTTTACTGTAGGTTACGGTAGGTGACATATCATTTAAGGGGCAAAAGCCACCTTAGTATTTTGAAAATCGACAGACGGACGTTAAATTCGTGTTCTCCTCCCCTAATAACCCCCGTATACACATTTTGAGTAAAATCTGAGATTTTGACCAAACTACCGTATACTCGCCGTAATCTACCTTATTTTGTAGAAAAATCGATAAACGGACTCCAGGTTCGTGTTCAGCACTCCAAATAACCCTCAAAGGAAGAATTTGAGCAATATCTGCCGTAGCACTCCGAAAACTTCGAAAGTGGCGTTTTTCCCTCGAAACTTTCCCTAATTGGGAAGATTCGAATGAAATTAGTCGAAAACCCTCGTAATCAGCACCCTAAAAACCTCCCTGGGGGAATTTCAAGTCAAATCTGGAACTTTTCAGAACGCTTCCAGAGCCCTCTAATCAGTATAAATAACCAAAAATCCGTACAAGTCCAAAACGCCGTCAGTCTGGACAAAGTATGGAAGATGCGCCTTCACTCAAATTTTTTCTCAGGTGGGTAATTTTGGCCGCTGAACACATTTATGAAATCCGTTCCCACATTTTTGAAAGATTAATGCTTTTTCTGGAGGGTACGAAAATCACAAAAATCGACCTTTTTAGGCTTGTAACTTCTTTGAACCTGCAGCTCGGGGCTGGATATTGCGCAGTTTTACTACTGAGCCACTAGAGATACTAACGATACTAGTCCTTTCGACCGATGCGTTTACCACTCTCAACACTTCCTTTGTTATTTCTGGGTTGGTTGAAGATCCGACCACCCGCCCACCGAACGTCGACGGGTCTAACCCCTCTCTAAGATTCATCACACCTCACGCCGAGCCCTGGTCCGCACACCTACCATCGCGAGGTTGGAGTTCGCTTTTTTCTTTTTCAGACGGGGACTTCATATGGGGCTTTGCCGCCAAGACGACGTTCAGAGCTGTCATCGACGGCTGGTGGTGATGACATTTCTCGTTTTGTCTTCGCGATCTCGACCTTGATGTCAGAAACGTTTACAGAAGCGGCAACAGCGCTTAAGCGATTGTCATGACTACCGTACGGTAGTTTGTTGGTGGTATCGCCCATTTTACAAAACACCTGTTATTTATTTACTGTGCTTATCTGGGTCAAATTCCGGTCCGCAATTGCGTCTCGACACGCTTTGCGGCCGCGCGCTTTCGAGTCGGAAGAGTTTCCAGCACCGCAGCCGCCGATCTGTTGACTCTAGGTGGGTTTTAGAAACTGGAAACTAAACAAAATCGAAGAAAACTGTATAAAAAGCCATATCGAGTCGGCTTTGGCGCTGGAAACTCGACCGACTCGAGCGCGTGCGGCCGCAAAGCGTGTCGAGACGCAACTGCGGACCGGAATTTGGCCCAGATAAGCACAATATTTACTTATTTATTTATTTATTTATTTATTTATTTATTTATTTATTTATTTATTTATTTATTTATTTTTATTTATTTATTAATTTATTTTTTTATTTATTTATCTATTTATTTATTTATTTATTTTTTATTTATTTATTTCAATACGATGTGTAAGACAATCGTGGAACAACATGAATGAGATGAAAACTACCTATGTATAAGGGAGCATACCTTATCACTTGAACTTGATTGAAGGGCGATATCAAACATTACATGGTTAGATATTCATGGCCTTAGCAGCTTCCAAAAATGCGGCCCTTGAAAGTGGTTGTTCTACACGGCGCGTCTACTGTTTTGCTCAAAGTGATAAAAAGTGATCGTGCTTGGGCTGTGAAACTAACGGCTCTAAATCTGGATTTCGGGTTACGGTAGGAGATTTTCAATTGTCCTTCTCGGGTTGTGATACAATTGTGTAAAACTCAGTAGCGTCAACTTTTAACATGTGATGAATGATTTTGTGAACCGTGCATGCATCGTATACCCTTCATCTTGATTCCAACGTTAGTAATCCTAGAATTGAGTTCCTCTCCGTAGATGCTGGGATACTAGAGTATTGATAGCCTTTAGATCTGACGAAAACCTTCCTTTTGAAGTTGCTTTGTATTTTCTCGATTTTGATAATATCTCTTTTCCTAGTTGGATTCAACACCGTGCAACCCCATTCAACTAGCGGTCGCATATAAGTTTTGTACGCTTTGTTAAGAGCATTTCTATCATTTGTGGATAACGTCTTTAATATGTGAAACGTTCGTATCATAGCCTTCTGACACATTATATCATAGTGAACTGAAAAATTTAGCTCATTTGTGTAAACAAATCCTAGATCTCTGACTGAACTGATCGGGTTAATAGAACTAGTATTCAAATGGTATGTTGGTGGTGTTCTAGAGGAACCTATTCTTAGACGCAATGTTTTCTCTGGAGACAATGGGAGTTCCCATTCTCGAGACCATGTAACCAAGTTATCAACCGCTGACTGCTTAGGCGTTGTGCCGTCGACCCGTGAGACATCGCCGTAAATTGTCAGGTCATCTGCATTCTGTTTACAACTTATCCCATCTTATTTCTAGCAGCTTTGGTACTTCTGCTGTATAGATGTTGAAAAGTATAGGTGATAGGACTCCTCTCTGAGGAACACCGCTGGTGACACTCTTGACACTGGAGAGTAGCCCGTTGATGTTCACCTAGAATGCTCTACCCGTAAGGTATCCTCTCGACCATGACTTTATCGTTGAATGAAAACCGATAACATCTAATCGGTGCAAAAGATTGGCAGTACCCACTCGATCGAAAGGTTTTTGGAAGTCGAAGTATATAACATCGCAACACTTTTTGTCGTCTAGAAAGTTCGTCCAATCATTTAGGCTTTTTAAAAGATTCGTTTCAGCAGACCTTCCCTCCACGAAACCATGCTGACTTTTCGGAATAATTTGATTTTCATAAAGCTGGCCTTCTACGTGTTTCTGAATATTTTTCTTTATGAGTCTGCAGAAAAATGGCGTGATACTAATTGGTCTGAATTTTTTTGGATCAGACGCAGGTTGTTTTTTTTTCAAAACTAGCGTAACATTAAAATGTTTCCACCGGTTCGGCACTTGCAACAGTAAAATCGATTGATTATACAAAAACGATAACTGGCCTGAAGTTGTGTGTGCGACATTTCGTATGAACTGAAAGGATCTCATCAGGTGTTAAGGAATTAGAAGACGGCCATCTCAGATATTTGCCGGGTCCGACCCCAGCCTGAACGGGGTCCGACCCCAGATTTCTGTCGGGTCGGACCCTTCCTTTCTCCCTCCACGTCGGCGTAGTTGCCCGACGTGGGGGGAAAATAACTTTGCCCGACGTGGGGGGAAAATGCAGGTTTTGCCGGACGTGGGGGGGATGCAGAGGCTGTGACGTCATCAATCTGCGATTCCACGCTTCGGATCGCTCCGCCTTAGCTACCTAATAACTACGTTTAGTAGCTAAATGGTACGCGATCATTTCCTAAGCTTTCCCCCTACTCTTTCATCAACCAAACCACCTTTTCCTCTTCGTACTGCCGTGCTGGACTCTATTTCGTTGTGCTGCTTCCTACCAGCGTCTGCTCTTCCTAATTGCGTCCTTCCCGCTGCTTTGATCTGCTTCCAGTTCGCCTTATTCGATGAATTATTAATCGTTTTGGCCCCCACTTGTCCAATATAATTCACTAACATTTTCATATCGTTTCAGCTCATCTATACAGTTTTCCCATCACGTTCTTCCACCCCCATCTAATCTCTACCGTAAGAAATAATCAATTAACAACATTTATCAACAGATGTTCATAACAAAACACATAAAAACAACCACTCGCAGGAACCCAGATTTCATAAACAGATCTATTCTTGCGCCTGCTAGCAAAAAATCAATACATAACAAACAATAATAATTCACAGGGTCCAAAAGACTAAAAAAAGCACTGAAATCTATCAGCAGAAGAATCACACGGCACATAAAAATGACACCCGACGGTCTCGCAGGATTACGAAACCTATTTACAGATCTTTTTCAAGACAGCACACTGACGTTTTTCTCTAGAATTCCAAAAGCATATCCGAACTCTTTAGGGCTCTTAGCCTTCAATATCACCAATGAATTTTTCCAGAATATTCGATATTCCGATGGAAAACCTTGTGATGTAACGCTGGGAGACCGAAAAAAGTTCAGATATGCTATACTGCAAAAAAAACTATTCAAAGTATCCTAAGCTCTCAACTATACAGACATAACCATATTTACACGAGATCACATTCACACTGATTCGGGAACTATACTTTCCCACGTAAAGCGTAAGAGGCAGGTGCAGGCAACGTTTTCCTTTTCTGCAAAAATCATATGATTGCGAAAAATGATAATTTAGATGAATTGCCATGTTCCAGAACGCATACCGGTTTCGGCAGAAGCTGGTTCTTCGAATTCTCCCTGTATTGCCTTATATCGTTCCTAAAAGTCATTTCTTTACCCATAACAAAAATATTCTATCATTGAGTGGAATTGCCTAGTTCGTGTGTGCGTTTGTATGAGTAAGTTAATGTATATGACCTTTTACTCGGCATGACTTCAAGGCGCACAATGCCACGGGTCTGGGATGCAAGTGCGGTCAGGGCCGGGATGAAGGCGCGGGAAGTCAGAAGAAGGGCGCAACACTTCCCAAGGGTGCACAGAACGCCGTTACAAGGGTGCTGGGCTCTGAAAGAGTGCGCGGTTCGTTCTCAAAGGTGAGCAGTATCCCTCCAAAGCGAAAGACGTCGTAGAACGTGAGCAGGAACCTAGGAGAGGTGTGCAGGACGTCGAGAAAAAAGCTGCTGGACTTCATACATGGTGTGCGTGACATCTGGTCACATCGGTAGGAAACCGTATGAAACAATAACCCCTTTTTACGTTTTCTCCCCGTTTACCACTCATTTCGATCGGGCAGATAATCGCATTCACTAACTTCTCCAGCTTAAGTTCATAAACAATCAAATTTTGAGTTAATCAAAAGTGCCTCAACGAAAGCAAAAGCCTCCTTCTAATTCATTCAGAAATTAGACTGGCAACGTTTCCGTTGGTTACGGAAACGTTACTTAAAATATATGCACTCTATCGTAGAATCACTTGCTTTATTAAAATCGAGTAAAATTTCTATGATTCCCATTACCCCCTTTTTATAGTGATTAGTGATGAGGAATTGTTCTTCAAAATGTTTGAAAAGCGTAGAACAGAAAGGTCGTTCAGAAACAGAGTTGAGCAGGCCGTTGTGGCGATTTTTGTGGCGGCTACACCCCGCAAAATTTCATTTTTCTCCAAAAAAAAATGAAAATTTCACGAACTCCCTCGGGGGGGGGGCACCATTTTTTTCAGCTTCATTTGGTGTCAAGTTTTAAAGAGAAGCGAAAGCTGTTGTAATATTTTTTAGGGTCCAGTTCGGTCGCGGCTACCGTGTGGACCCAAAAGGGTCATGTATTAAAAATTTTACGACCCCCCCCCCAAATTTTCATTTTTTTCGAATTTTTCAAAAAATATTACGATCCCCCGTTGTGGCCGGTCACAACGCTGCTCAACCCTGTTTTGAAAAGCGGAAATCGGAAAGGCAAAAACTGGAATTTAGCACAGCCTGGAACAGTTATAATCAGGGATATACCAAAAAAAGTTTTTGGAAACAGAGACAAATCCCAAAAAACAGGCAGAAAACAGAAAATTTTGGTCGTCGGAGTGAAAATTGAAATTTTTTTTAAGTTTTCTGCTTCCGAATGGAGCTGATCGGTTTCAACCGAGTGCGCCCTCCACGACACATTCCAACCTCCTGAATGGTCTTATAACCAGAAATAATAAAATTTCAATTTCCCCACAATTGAATACAATAACCTCAAAAATATATATTAAAGATATACTATTACCTGCATTTGGTGCTTTCCATAGAAATGGTAAAGAGGTGGTGCCGAGATCACGACCATATTGAGGTAAAAGAAAGCGCTGCTCCTGGCTGAGTTCGCAGGGGAATATGGCTAGACAGAAAGACCTCCTTCGTGAATTTGTTCATGAGTTACCTGAAAAAGCTCATAAAGAGCATCCACACACAAAAAAAGACAGCTCAACACGCAGGAACACAGGAGAAACGAGAATGAATTTAGTCGCGCGGCGTCACCCACGCAGGCGAACAGGAAAAGAACATGATAAACACGAATGGACGAATTTGGACGCTTCTTTGGTGACGTCGCGCTACCGAAATCATTCGCGTAAAATAAAAGGCTTCTGCCGCGACTGCAGACCAGGTCACCCATCAGAAGTCAGCCATAATATTAATGCAAAAAAAAGTCATCTCTAGGATATCTTCCATACTTGGGCAAAACTGTAAAAATTTTAGAATTTCGAATTTTCGAATATATTCGAAAACCTGATTTTCTTTGAATTGTCGAGTATACTCGAAAATAAAAATTTTCGAATTTTCGAATAATTTTTCTACTTTTCGGATAAATTTTCTCGAATTCACGAATGATAGTCTGATTTTAAAAATTAGTTTTGAGCTGTCATTTACTGTACTATCACTTTGTGGAAATATTCATCGGCCTACCACAATGCTAGGCGCTATTCATAGTGACGCGTGACGCGTCGCTATGAATAGCGCGTGACGCGCGGACGTGGCGTTGATGTGTTGATAGCCGGACGCCACGCCCGCGCGCGTGACGCCCGCTCCGCCATGGTGGCGGCCGTAACAATTTTTTTGTTATTTTCATTATTAATCCGTCTTCAAATTCATTTTGTTTAATAATAACTAATTTTAGTGCTATCTTCTGCTACTATGATAGTGATCGCATGTACAGATTTCGCATGCCCGGCAAAGTTAGGACCCATTCTAATCCGCTCCGCCATAGCGTCGCCGCTGGAGTATTAAAGTCTCCGCAAGCGCGTCACGCGCGTTTAGCACAAGACGCTTGGCTTCAGGCGAGAATTGGCCACCACTATACCTTTCCGGGGAAGCGCCTTATCGCACACAAGCGCCGAGACCCTAGCGCCGCTCTCAAGACCTACTACCGCGGCGCGGCCGGGCAATTTAGCGGTAAACGTTTTCTCTGCTACCGCCGCGTTTATCATTTTACTTAGGTGTCGTTTATACTCCGGCCGTCGAGCGGCGCGGCGAAAAGCAATCCTACAGTATCGATCGTGCCGCGCCGCGTGATCAATATTACAGGAATTCACTTCGCCGCGCCTCTCGGCGGCGGAATTATAAACGTTTCCTAATATCGATCGTGCCGCGCCGCGCAGGACTGTGCGTAACAGAATTTTGTTAGTAAAAAAAAGTTTTCAAATTCCTCGTAATTCGCAAATCGTAATTCACAAGGCCTGAGCAAAACCAAACCTTCCCAGCCGCGAAGACCACTCCAAGCTAATGTTTCCAGAGTAGTCCTCTGGAACGGGAGGGTTTTGGAAGCTAAAACCCTGGCACTGTCCATATCTGCCTGACAGCTACATAATAATTGCAAAAACGAGAGAAAATGGTTTGCGTTGGCTGGCCGTTCAAGCCAGCCTCTCCCACCGATGGAGCGCCTCTTACGTTGACGCAATATTTCGAACGATCCAAGCATGTGAGAACCCCAAATTGGTCGTGGGGTGAATAGGCCAAGATGGTGCTTTGATAAAGTGTGCTTTCAAAGGTTGGTCATCAAAAAAAGAACTTTTAATGAAATGATGATTGTGCATTTCGATTATTCGAAATTCAAAAATTCGAATATGCTCTTTAGAAGATTCGAATTTTGAATACTATTCGAAAGTTTGTTTTCGAAATATTCGAATTTCGAATAGTATTCGAAAGTCTGTTTTCGAAATATTCGAGTTTCGAATATTAATCGAAACCGCTTCTTACGAAGTATTCGAATTTCGAATAGAATTCGAAAGCCCGTCTTCGAAATATTCGAATTTCGAATAATATTCGAAAACCAAATTTTTCGAATTTTGAATGATTCGAAATTCGAAAAATCATTCGAACATTTTTCGAATAATATAATTCGGTCCGAAGTTTGAATAAGACCCAAATCAACTTTGCCTTCGTTGAATAAGACCCAAATCAACTTTGCCTAAGAAAAATCACTCCTAAAATGATCTTAGAGTCTATTATATCTATATCTATCACTACTAAACACCTATAAGGCCGATTTGTCAAAATTCTCTATAGGTTTTTCACCCTATTTTGAAGATTCAACTAAAGATTTTGTATTCTTTTGGATAAGACGACAAACTAGAGAAGTTTATTATGGACTATCCATCACACTAGAGCTGTGAAATGAATTAGTCTTTTCCAAACACACTAGACTAGTTTGTGTGACCAAGCTAGCTGTCTGTCGAACCGAAAGAAGCGGCTTATTTCGTTGTACACAAGTGGGTTGCCTATTCTGAAAAAGTACCGGAAATTTTAAACAAAAAAAGTTGCTAAGCGAAAAAACCGTGCAGCCTATTTAGTATCGTTTCGCCTAGGGATATCATTCCTCACCTCGGTAAAGCTGATTAACAAGAGTTGAACTCTATCTCCCAAGTATAAACTCCTCCAAAAACACCAACTTTTGAGAATTTCAAGTTCACGCAAGGTCTCCCTCGTAGAATTGATTTGTCGTCCCCTCCCCCCCCCTCCAGAAGATGAAATGGGGATGAGGAAAACAAGAATATCTGATTTGATTTGATTTATTACACGGTAGAACCGTGTGAAAGACAAATTACAAAACGAAACACCAGAACGGCAAGTTAAAGATTCTAAGGATAGAGGACAATCATAGAGCAAATAGAGGACAATTATAAAGCAAAAAATATGAGAGCAATTATAAAAAATACGAGCCAAGAAAAGGTGTTGATAAGAATGATGACGTGGATCGGTGAACTGTGGCGTGTAATGACGAGTAGAAACAGATCGATCGCGGTGAAGTATGCAGGGGACGAATGTGAGTTCGAACGGACGGCTGAGAGTTCGAACGGAAGTTGTCGGGACCTACGCCGACGTCGAGCGTTTCGCCCCTCGAGCGTTCGAACGCTGTTCCGATTGCTATTAAGCTGGGGTCGGACCCGTTGAGTGCCTGAGATGCAGTCAGGTATTCGTAAATGTTTATTGGGTCAATGAATGGAATATCTAACATGGGGTGTTTAATGTCAAAATTGATGATTGGTTTCTCACCATTATCTAGTGAAAAAAATTGTGAGAATTCGTCTGCAAAGAAATTTGCTTTTTCAGTATCGGTCACTACACTCTTTCCGTTAATAACTGAATCTCCGGGTTTTACCCTACAAACAATTTCCTTTTCAGAAACTTATAGAAATCTTGTTTTCTTCCAGATGACGAAATTTTATTTTCTAGATTGGAGTTGAGTTTTCTCAAAAGCTCTGTAAACTGCCTGACGAAGCTGTTGTATCCTAGCCAATAACCACTAGCGGTTGCATAATGAAAAAGTCTTTCTTTTTGCTCGAGCATGTTTCGAAGATAGGGAGGAAAGTGGGACACTGTGGGTGAAACAGAGACCCATGCAACAAAAAGTTCTATTGCATGATTCAAAATCGCTATAATTATTTCGTATTTTTCGTCAACACTTGCTACAGATTCAATGGAATTTCTCCAGAGGATGGATGATAGATAGCTATTATTCAGGTCGTAATTGCACTTGGAAAATGATCTAACGTATACCGTGACTTGTTTTGTACCACCCCCTGAAAATCGAATTAAATGTAATGCTTCTATGGTCACTTTGCCCAATAGGAGCACGAACAACCACACTGTCGACCACTTCACTCGAGTTGCAAAATATTAGGTCCAGAATATTATATCCACGGGTCGACCGCTTTACAAGTTGAGCAAAGCCATGGCAACACATGAGGATTGCTAACTGATTGTGATTAGTTTCGCTCCAATCAATCTCTGGTAGGTTAAAATCACCTAGTACAAGAACCGGCAACGGACATATGGATAGATCACCTAAAGCCTTGAAAAGCTGATTTGTCATTGAAGGAAACGCAAGAAGGGATCTGTTTACATCACTCGAGTTCTCGTCACAACTTCGGCACACGAGAAACAAGCGGAACCGCGTGCGACCGGCGAGATTACATAACTAAAAAAGAAAAGGTCGCTTCGTGATGTCATCTCGTAAATACCCTGTATTTACCAGATCGGTCATGAACAGTCCTGCCGCAGATAACTTCAGGGACGACGAGCTGAGGACAGGGATTGAAGAGGTCAATGGTGCGAAGAACGTACCAAAGTGTGTAAAGAAAGTGCTAGCTACCCTCGCCAAACAGCTGAGTTCTCTTGCCACGGCTTTTGACCGAGTGACGCGTGAGAGAGATCGCTTGGCAGCAGAAAACGAACAGCTTCGCGAACGATTGAAAAGAACTGATGCCCAGCCCTCGAGAGATCAGAGCATGAACATAGCCTTGCCTAGAACTCAGATAAAAACAGCCCACTCCCCGCCGGCCAAGTCGGCCAAGTCAACTTCGCGCGGCCCCAATTTTGTGGGCGTGGCACAGCGCAACCACTTCCCCCAGAGAGAGAGAGGTTTTCTCGTCTTTCCGCGGAGTGTCGGCTGACAGTCGGCTACTCCTAAGGTCATCAAACACTCACTCATCGATTCTCACTTTGATATCACAATTGCATCACATACTAGAGTGGAGCCAATGGACAGCTGCTCAGCAGAGAACGCTGTGAGGAGACTCTTCCCAAAACCCGCGCTGTGTGCGACGCTGGCTTTGGGCAGGTGAACCACTGACCGTTAATGGCACCTGCGGATGGGAAGGCTGCAAGAAGCAGTGAGTGTAGGAAGCTTTTCCGTAGAAGCTCACTTCTTACTTGTCAAGAGCAGCTCAAGATGGAAATCCCAGGAGCGGTTTTTCTCAAATTTTGTTTCAATAGACCTTTACTTAAAGGATGATTTTTGGATGTGCCGCAAACTGCTTTAGGATTTTGTTCTGTCAGTTATCAGATTAGCCGTAAGACGGTGGCAGAAGGGCCGCAGAGCGCGTGTTCACCGTGTACGGGCAGTCAACGAAACAGCGGTGCCGACTGCCTGCGACTGATCTATTGGCCTTCCGCGGAAGGGGTTACGGGACGTCGACTAGTGGTACCGCGGGAAGTGTGATGTCTCTATCTGAGAAGGAACACCTCCTCGCTCGAAGACAGCTTTACCGAGAAAGAACGCCTTCGATCCATCGTCATCGAAGGGATACCAAAACACTCGTAACCCATTGTCAGAGAAAGATTGCAGTACGATTACAATTGTGTCGTTGAAGTTCTTAATCATTTGGGGGTAGAGTGTTTCCCGTCTACTGTGTGTCGACTAGGGAGGTCATCGATGGCTCATAGAAGACTTCTTAAGGCTGTACTACCAGCTACGAGATTCCAGCGTCAGGCTGTGATTAGGGCTCCACGTTTACGGTCCTTCCCACGAGGACGGATTTATCCAAGGGAATCCTTCACTTGGGAGGATAGGGAGCGTAGGCGTGAAGAATACTCACGTCGGCGCCAGAACACAAGTTATACCTGTAAATTGTCGAGGACTCAATGTTCGCTCAAGGTTGATTCTATAGCTACTGCTTACAGTCCGAACCATTCAAATAGGATGCAGTTCTTCGGCCACCAGTAAATGAAAATAGATCCATATCAGTAGCGTTTAAATGTGTTTACGGGAACATAAGATCATTTGCAAAGAATTCCGTTTACGTAGATTTGGCACTCAGGGGTTTTCATGATATATACTTGTTCACCGAGACTTGGTTGAAAGCTGAACAATTCATATCATCAAGGTGCCTGATCTGAAGACTTCTCAGTTCTGCGTTGCGATAAAATTGATCTTCTGGCGGCGGTGTAGCTATTTCGCTCAGAGGTATTTTTTGCATACCATGGTTTTTTCGGAAGCGATTCCTTTCGGCTACGAAATCTTAACGGCAGATATTGTCTACGGAAGCACTACAGTCAGAAACGTACGGGTGTAGAGATCCCCTTCTTGGGTTTCCTCAATGACAAATCAGCTTTTCAAGGCTATAGGTGATCTATCAATATGTCCGCGGCCGCTTATTGTACATGGTTATTTTAACCTACCAGAAATTTATTGGAGCGAAACTAATCACAATCAGTTAGAAATCCTTATGTGTTGCCATGGCTTCGCTCAACTTGTAAAACGGTCAACCCGTGGAAATAATATTCTTGACCAAATATTTTGCAACTCGGGTGAAGTGGTCGACAGTGTGGTTGTTCGTGCTCCTATTGGGCAAAGTGACCATAGAAGCATTACATTTAATACGATTTTCAGTGGTACAAAACAAGACACGGTATGCGTTAGATCATTTTCTAAGTGCAATTACGACCTGGTTAAGAGCTATCTATCATCCATTCTCTGGAGAACTTCCTCTGTATCTGTAGCAACTGTTGACGAAAAATACGAAATGTTTATAGCGATTTTTGAATCGTGCAATAGAACTTTTGTTCCATGGGTCCCTGTTTCACCGACAGTGTCCCACTTACCTCCCTATCATCAGAAACATGCTCGAGCAAAAGAAAGACTATTTCATTATGCAACCGCTAGTGGTTATTGGTTAGGATACAACAGCTTCACCAAACAGTTTACAGAACGGTTGAGAAAATTCAACTCCAATTTAGAAAAGAAAATTTTGTCATCTGGAAGAAAACAAGATCTCTATAAGTATCTGAAAAGGATCGTTTTGTAGGCGAAAACCTGGATGTTTAGTTATTTACGGAAAGAGTGTAGTGACGGATACTGAAAAAGCGAATGTCTTTGCACACGAATTCTCACAAGTTTTTTCACTAGATATTGGTGAAAAACACTGCGTTCCTACACGCCATCTAATTGATTCTTTTGAAGACAAAGTTTACGATAATCTTCAATTTCGAGATTATCTGCTAAAACGAATGCTTGGCCCTAGATAGACCTGAAACGTCGAAAAAAGTAAGAAAATTGCACCCAAAGTACGCGAGATCCTGTACTCTCACTGCTCCAGTAATCTCAGTGGACCTGTTTATTGTGACAATGAAATCTTTTATGGAGCCGTCCACTGAAATTATCAGATCCCTTTTGCTCCGTTCTTTCTTTTGGACTTTAGCTATTACTGTTTCGCATAAAATATTCTTCCATTTTTACGTGACCCCACTTTTCTCCGATCGCAACCGCAGAGAACATGCTTATGCTACCGGACTACTACTTGAGGCCAGAGAATTATGTCACTGAAAAAAAGGTGTCTTACTTTCGCCGCTTCTTCCTGATTTCAGTAGCCTTTTGTAGCCAACGCGGTGTTTTTAGTTAGGAAATCGGTAACGAAAACCACTGTGAACACTGTCTCTAAGAAACGAATGCAGAAGAATGAGGCTCGTATGAGCAGGAATTCCATTTACCATCAACATGATATTAGTACTGCTATACTTGAAAATATGCATGACGTTTTTATGCTTAGCCATATTTATTCGCTTTCTAATTATCGAATGATCTGAATAACAAAGACGGATATCAACTGTATTTCACAGATAAGCAGATGGATATAAACGCACTAGTTGTTTTGTCGTTCGGTGTGTAGGGTGGAGCACCAACGTAGCATTTAACAGACAGCAACAATATACTAACTAGAAATGATGAACAACAGTTGCCTTATATAAGATGCTGGGTGCAAAGCACAGGAACATGTCTAGGCTAATGTTGGGGAATTGAGAGAAGAGATATTGGGGGAGACCGTCATTGCCAAAGTTCATAGAACATTCATTTGAACAGATTGCCTTGGCAGTCTACAGAGAACGTTGTCACGGGATCGTGTGCGTTTGGCACACTGTGTAAATGATAAACGTTGTGTCGCATCGCTCGTCGCTGGAAGTATGATCCCGGCCTTAGGCCATTGTTATACCTCCAGTCTGCGACCGCGACAGGTTCGTTCATCAATTGCGAATCGTTTCGGGACCCACACTCTCACCTTGAAAAAAGCTGTCGCGGGAACACTGCATGCGCCGGTCGCTTTGCAGGGTTGGAGATGGGTGTTATACATTCAAATGTTAAAACCGTGCCGCAGTCGGTCGCTGTCGCGGACGTCGGTCGCAGTGTGACGCACTGTGACCGATGCCCGCGACAACGATGGAGTAATTGGTTTATTGCGGGTTCCCCTTTTTTCCATCCTTTTTCGTAGTTCCTTTTTTCATTTCTCTCCTGGTGTCTTCACTTAGTCTTAGATGTTTAGATCTTAGTACCTGCCCCTTTATAAAACTGAATTTAAACTGATTTGCCCTAAGATTCCGGGTTATTGATCCGAAGTCTTGTCTGCAATAGCGCGGGTGATGGCACGTGTCAGACGTAACTTGGCGCGATGTATGGCATAGCATACCATGGCCCTCAGCGACAGCGACGTCGCTCTCCTCTGCGACCACGACAGGGCTGAAGGAGAGTATAACAATGGCCTTCTTAGGCCCAGTCGAATTGAAGCTTTCACAATCACTGATACCATATTTTTAGAACCATTATTCACTCCCTCTCTGAGTCAAGTTCTTCCAAAAATTTTACAAGTCTAGTATCGATTTTGTTGAGACGTCCATTATGGGAAAGAGAGAGACCAATCGGAATCGACTTGTTAGGCTCGAAAACAATTCAACCCGTCGACTTTCGAGACGTCCAGAGCGATTAAGAATGCGCAGTTCTTGAACGACTTTATAACAGCTCTTCGATAGGCGAGTTCTTTGCGCCCACAATCCACAGTATGTAAAATCGACCATTGATGGATCCTGATTTCCTTGAAAGGCAGGGTTCGCGATAAAAACGACTTTTGAGCTCTCTTAATAAGAATGTATATTTGGCCATCACAAAAGTAAAAGTAAGTGAAAAAACCCGGAAAATCGAGGGAAAAACGCTCAAAAACAAAGTGTAACAGCTAATTACCGGTGTCGGCCGGCCCCCTAATTGACGCTATTTTCATCAATGCTTGCTTATCCGACATTTATTTTGCTGTTAAAGTAATCAGTAGTCTTCACAAATGTTCAGGAATTACTCTAGAAGCAAAGTAAAAGTTGACAAAACAGGCTTTTTACCCAAATCTCGATAATTGGGGGCGGGAGGACACCAAGCCATAACTTTCTCCTGAGCGTCTTTTATCCAATTTTTTACTCATTTTCACTTTTGTGATGGCCAGATCTACCATTCTATGGTGATAGCAAAACAACCGATTTTATCGAGAACCCTGCCTTTAAGGCAGTGTCCACGATAAAAACCATGTCTGATTTTTTGGTGGAGATCGGCAGCTTCGGGGCCTAGCGGAACCCTAACGTTGAAAAAACTGAGAAAAATGAGCTCGGAACGGTCCCCTGCGGCCCCAAAGTTGGACACCCATCAGAAATTTGCCTGAATTGGCAGACCTCGAAGTATACGCAGTCCAGTCGATATCAGGCAAATTGAAATCCCCTAGGATATTTAACCTTCGCGCTGAGGCGGCCAGTCCACTCAAAATATCAATGAGCTGATCATCGCACGCCGAAGTGTTACTAGGAGAACGATAGCAGAGCAGAAAGCGATCAATCGAATTTGATATGGTGTGAAAGTCAACACAAAGAACATCGCCGTTTTTGCTAACAGCCAGATTTTTAAAAGAAAAGCTTTCTTGAATAAGTATACAAACTCCACCCCCCTCTTTTCCAATCCTATTATCATTCCTGATGACATGATATAGCAATTCCGCAACAATTTCAGAGTCAGAAAAATTTGAAGAAAACCAGGTTTCTGTGATGATAACTAGATGAGGTTTTCTAATAGAAAGGAAAAGATGTAGCTCACTCATCTTGTTTCGCAGGCTACGCGCATTAAGTAGACAACACTTGATCGTGTAATTTCCCTGCGCAATCAGTTTTTTGACTGCTGTTAGAAATATCACTAGCTTTAACAACCATCTCTATATATACTACATAAAACTTTTCTCCATTGTGGTCTCTCTCATTCCGATCCTTGGCCTCCTTCCTCAACTCCTTGTCCTTCACTCGCTCTTCCAATGTCATCGACCGCCTGATGTAGACACCATCAAATCGATCATGATCGCGCAAACGTCTAGCTACCATCAGCACTTCCTGAGAACGACGAGAGGAGGAAAAAATCACTTTAGTGAGACGTTTTTTACCCTCCTCAGGTTTTCCCATCCGGAAGATTTCTACCGGGCGGGACTCGACCCCAAGAGAGTCTAAAACGTCGGTGACCAAGTTTTCAGTGTGAAGTAGACGCTGGGACGGTTTAGTCCTTCCGAGAGTCCCGAGATAACAATGGACCGGGAGTGTTTCTCCTGCTCCACTATCGCATTGGGGCTCACGTTGAGCGATAAAAACAGTTTGTTAAGCAAAGGTAATGCCTCAGGGGCTTTACACTCTGAAATCGTTTTCAGCTTACACAAAATCTCATCGGTAGACACTTGATCAGACCGTATATCAGTTGATGAACTAGCCATTTTCAGATGTCCATCATTTTGGGATTGAGTTTGTAGACGACTTTGACGACTTGTTAGAGTCATAGGGAAGTCGATAAATAGCCGCAGCCGCTCACGAGAACAGGAGGTCGTAATATCAAGAAAAAGTGAGCAATTCTGTTAATAAGGGGTCTTCCGAGCAGAAGTAGTTTGGTTTGTGTCACAAACGTTCCATGAAAAAGGGAACAATAGAAGAGTGGAGTGAGGAAAGTCTATAAAGTGTGAACAATATTTTTTGGAGGGTCACTTCTCTAAACAGCGAAAACGAACCTTTGCGGTATTTTGTGGAGAAGATTTCCCTGAGACTTTGATGCGTTGACGAGAATCTAAGGGAACACTCTACTTTGATGCTGTACCTGTGCCGTTTTAAATCTTTCAACAGCTGGAGCAAACCGTCCGTGTAGGTCAATTTGCCATCATTTTCTCATTCGATATTATCTATCAAGTGCACATACACAGCGAAGCATAAGTATAGCAACACCTTCGAAATAGGCGTATCATGTGTTGGATCGAAGCTTTCGAGTTTCTATATTTCTGCTTCAACAAAAACGATGAATCAAGTATGACGAATTCGCCCATTTCGCCCTGGGTTGTAGAAAAAAGTCTGTATTTCGCGCGACGCATAAGTATAGCAACACCTGGGCAACGTGGAAATATCTTACGATGATGGCCAGAATAAGCCGTTTCTACGTGTATTTTTATGAAACTGGTTTAGGGTGATGCTTTTCTTTCATTTCACCTGCCTTCTAATGGTAAAACTCAAGTTCACTACTTCGTTAATGTGGACTTGAATTTCGATAGATTCCCAGTAAGCTAAGGCGACTCGCTGGATGTAATTCCTAGTTTCTGCTGTATCGTGAATCGCTCAACGTCTGTGGTTGCCCAAACGTCTCATGCAGCTTGAGATGCGAGACCTTGTACGATGAGTTCCCAGGGATATGCTGTCGGCCCCGTCGACCCACTACGAATAGTCGCTGAGTTTCTCGGCAAAAAATATCACTACCACATCAACCACTGCGAAAACACTGTGGGCTCTGAAATTAAACAACATCATCGCTCAGAACATTTTCACAAAGTTGCTAGACTTGAGCCCGTGTCTTCAAACATGAGCACAAACTTGGAAAACTTCAGTGCTCAACGCAACCAAGGTGCCGCTTTCCAAATAATGCGTAAGGCGATCTTCTTCGGATATAACACATTTTCTAGAGAAGCTTTAAACTTGCTATAGCTGAAGAAAATGACATTCTGAACGATTTGACAAGCGGCTTTTTGTTGCCTGGAGAACTCAAGTTTTCCAAGTTTGTGCTCATTTTTGATCGTACAGGCTCGAGCCTAGCAAACCTGTGAAAATGTTCTGAGCGATGAGGCGCCACAATGTTGCCACAGTGGTTGTTTCAGTAGGGAATGTACTTGCCGAGAAACACAGCGACATATCGTAGTCAGTCGTCGGGGCCGACAACATGAACCTGGGAACTCGTCGTATAAGGTCTCGCTCCACAAGCTCCATAAGACGTCTGGGCAACCACATATGTTGAGCGACTCTGGATCTAGCGGAGACTTGTGACTACATCCAGCTGGTCGTCCTAGCTGGCCGGAAGTCTATCGAAAACCAGGTCCAGCATTATGGAAGGAGTGAACTTGTGTTTTCCCGTCAGAAGGCAGGTGACATCCACCAGGAAAATGGGCGAATAACATCACCTTGAACAAGTTCCATAAAAATACACGTGAAAACGACTAATTTTGGCTATCATCCTGAGATATTTTCACGTTGCTCAAAAAAGTATAGCGTGTCGCAGCTCTATTGTCTTCGGGAACTTCCCCACAAATATCTGAGACACTTATGCGTCGCAGTGTAGATATAAATTTTAACGGTTCCCGCATAATCTGAGTCTGTTTCGGAACCAAAAAGTACTTCCGTGTAGAACACCGCAACGATTTGTTTTCGCTGATTAGAAGTGTCGGTCAAGGAAATCACCCTCAGAAAATATTGCTCACGTTTTGTAGGCTCTCCTCACTCCACTCTTATACTGTTCCTTTATGTTGGAACGTTTGAGACACAAAGCAGACCACTTAAGCTTGAAGATCCTTTTTGGATAGAATTGGCAATAAAAACTAGAAGGAAAGTTGTGGTTGTGGCAGATTACATGTAGCGAGGGTACTCGGACACTGTATCACGTTACTCTCTATACGAACTATGCGTTCAAGATTCCAATGTAATATGCTGGTTTTGTAGCCTAAAACGCAGACAATCACCGTTCTTATATATTAAGAAAAAATCCCTTTCTAGTAAAAGACGCTGCAGGACGTCGACGTGATCTATATTGAAGACTGCGGTAGCGTACCGAAATGACGGGACGAATCAAACAGGAATACCGCAGCTATCAGTCGAGACCGACGACTTTCAAACGCCTTCATTACGAGACATATACTAGCTAAACTTTCTTGATGGCAACTTATTACAGAAGTGTTTGGTGATAAGATTAGGGAATTGAAGCTAGCCACGGTGTTCCGACAGACTACGCCAGCTAATTGATTCTTTTGAAGACAGTATTCACTATAATCCTCAATTTCGAGATTATCTGCTAAAACGATTGATTGGCCCCCGGATACTGAATTTACGAAAAAAGTAAGAAATTGCACAAGGAGTACGCGAGTTTGCTCCGTGCTTTTCCTTGGATCTGAGCTATTACTGTTTTTCATAAAATAATCTACTATTTTCGCATAAAGGCAGCGTTCACGATGCACAATGTGTTTTAGTTTCCAATAGGAGTGGGTAGTGTGGAGGGGCACATTGTTACATTAACGTCGAAAAAACGCATTAAAACAAGCCAGGAACAGCCCTAAAAGAGCCTATAGTTGCCACTTCGAGCGCAAGGCAGATCCCAAGAGAGCAATGCTCGCCCTCCAACGTGAACAAAGGAAAACTCGAGATCATGAGATGAGCGATTGTTTCCGATCAATAGTCCCGTTCTTCCCTCCAATCTCAACTTTTCTCTTTACTCAGGTCAGCTCGCATACATAAGCTGCAATAGGCGGAAGTTACAAGCCTCGGACAACTCGTCCACCATGCTTCCCTAGCTCAATTTTTGACTCCGTTCCCAGAAGGTCTTGTATGATTCTAGACTCATCATTAGAATCAGCATGGGACCGTTCCCGAGATAAAAAGCGGAAAAACGGAGAAACGATTTTTATCGTGAAAACTGCCTTTAACCCTATTTTTCACCGGTCGGAACCACAGAGAACATTTCCATGCTACCGGACTACTGCTTCAGGCCAGAGAAGTATGCCACTGAAATGAGGTGCTCTACTGCGTTGTTCGCCGCTTCTTCCTGATTTTAGTAGCCTTTAGTGTCTATAGCCTCCTGAAAATTAATATAACAACGTTGGTATGTTTGGGAAACGATAAACACTTGAAAATGGCTCCGAGCGAGTTCAAACGTGCGATTTTACGAAACGGTACGTTGGCAAGTTTTTACAAGTAAGCAGATGTCAGAACTGGTTTGAACATGTTGAGCCGCGTTAATCGGTTCCGAATCATTTTCAATCTAACATATGTATTTCTCCGTAACCATCTCAACCTCTATCCATCACATGTTCTACCTCCCACCAAATTGCAGATTGTCTTTCTCCTTACTCGAATTACTTGTGTCACCTCATTTTCCATAACATATCTTTGATATTTTTTTTATTAGAGGCTCACCATTCGAAAACTCAACTCCTTCCCTTCCCAATAAATTTCGTTTTCGATTTTTTCTGCTCCTGAAATTTAACCGGATTCGGTTTTATATTTCGAACTGCAAAGGATGTTCTAGAGAGAAAAACTACGTAAATGCTTCTCGTTCTCTTTTAGACAAATCGTGTCTGTTTGAATTTATAGAGCACTTAGATCGAGCCGAAATACATTAATCATAAAACGAAAAAGGGGTTCGTGGAATGGTTCCACGCTATCATACTACTCGTAGATTCACATGCCGTGTGTACAAAGCGCGGCTCTTCGGATCCATAGTGGTTGCGCTAGGAGATCCAAAGTGTTCATCCGTGCGTTTTGGGACTCCAGAGGGAGAGCGTGTGCGTGTTCCATTAACTCAATTTGTTTAGTGGTTACAGAGGCACGCGAAAGCTGAGAGTCGCCATCTAGGTAGGTCGTAGAACACGACCAACAATGATTAGAGCGGCTTCATATCTACTTGAGTAGTTTACATTTATTCACAGGATAGTGCATTTGGGTGAAAGCAGCGGTTCTATGTCTGAGGACGAAGACAGACCAGTTCGCTCAGTACCTCCGACCTAAAGAGGATCACTCCGCGTCATATTGGCTTGGCCAAATAACGGGATGCACAAATGAACAAATTGATGAAGGACACTAGGATTCCTTCGTCCGGGTACTGTGCACCTCCCACAGTCGCTAATGTGGCGCAGCCGCCCGTTTAGGGCAGAGGCCCTAGGATGATGCATTTGGGCGGAAACAGCAGTTTTGTGTCTGAGGGCAAAGGCGGACCAGTTTGTTTAGTTTTTTCGACCTAAAGAGGATCAATCCACGCCATATTGGCTCAGCCAAACAACGGGATGCACAAATGAACAAATTGATGAAGGACACGAGGATTCCTTCGTCCGGGTACTGTGCACCTCCCACAGTCGCTACTGTGGCGCAGCCGCCCGGCTAGGGCAGAGGCCCTAGGAAGATGCATTTGGACGGAAACATCAGTTTTGTGTCTGAGGACGAAAACAGACCAGTTTGTTTAGTTTTTAAGACTTAAAGAGGATCAATCCACGCCATAATGGCTCAGCCAAAAAACGGGATGCACAAATGAACAAATTGATGAGGGACGTGACGAATTCCTCGTCCGAATACTGTGGACCTCCCACTGTCGCCACTGTGGCGCAGCCGCCCGGCTAGGGCAGAGGCTCTAGGATGATGCATTTGGGCGGAAACAGCAGTTTTGTGTCTGAGGACAAAGGCAGACCAGTTCGTTTAGCTTTTCGACCTAAAGAGGACCAATCCACGCCATATTGGCTTGGCCAAATATCGGGATGCGCAAATGAACAAATTGATGAAGGATGTGAGGATTCCTTCGTCCGGGTACTGTGCACCTCCCACAGTCGCTACTGTGGCGCTGCCGCCCGGCTAGGGCAGAGGCCGTAAGAGTCGTTAATGAGATGATATCGCTGAGTACCTCATGATGCCTCAACGACTCATTGGCTTATCCTCAGCATTTATTTCTGTTTCTTTTCTGACTTGTTCGTTACCGGCCTTGTTTTTTCTTTTAGTAAAACTCACCAATTACCGTGTGAAGTCCGTTTTTTTATAATTGGCATGAACTTTCTTCCTTTTTCTGTAAATTATACAATACTCAGCTTTACCGTTAAGCAGCGTGAAGGACCTGAGCCAGAGCCGTCGAGAATGGTTCCATATATCGTGGTGAATAGATAGGGACCGATCATTAGGCGCAGAGCGCCCCTACAGTGCGCGCAATAGAAAGGTGAGCTCCCTTCCCTTCTTTTCAAAAGACTGTGTATGGGTGTTTGGAATTGCACCGGTATTTTTTCTTTCACACGGTTACAAAGCATTGAAAATAGTAGAAAATATTGAAGACAAAAAACTAGTTCGAAAGAGTGAGTAGTGCATGATGGTTATAGAGGGAACGATGGTGAAAAGCAGTTACAGTTAGTGACTAAGGAGCATCCATCCATTCTTCAGTGAAGAAGGAGTACTCAAGCCTTCTAATGAATTTCAAGGTGCACTGGGAGAAATATCATTTTTTTTATTCAAATTTTGTTCAACTATTAGGCGTTTTGTCTTTCTCCCTGTAAAATATTACTTCGTCTCTGAACAGTGGTTGAGCGAACTGTGTTCTCACATCTGCATCTTCTCGCAAAGGAGCATGACTAACAAAACTTTGAGTTTTTTGAAATGTTTTCTCCAGCAAATGGGTTGTTGCTATTGTATTTCACGGTGTTGAAGCATTGTCATATCAAATAAAATGTACATAATAGTGATACAATTTTGTACCACTGCAAACTATTTCTGCGTTGGAAAGGTCTATGCGGAACAATGTTCACAAGCAGCGGTCGCGATGAAATATGACTGTCTTCTTTTCCTCTCTGAACCCCTTTCTGGATTCAAATTGGTAGGACCTATAGGAAAAATTTGTGAAGAAACGGCTGTCTTAAGCCAAATGTCGAGTCTGAACTTTCCTGTCTTTTGATGATGGACGAGCCCACTCCACATCATCGGCCTCGATGATCTCTAACATGAAGAACATCAGTCAGCCGGCTTGAAATTCGAATTCAATTAATGAACAACAACTTTCGAGCCGACCTGCTCGAATATTTCTGTCCTCGTCGAGTGGAACATTGAAAGAAGAGCTTGTTTTCATTGTTCCACTGATTTTATTAGTTAAATTTGCATCTACATAGTTCTGCCTGTGAACGTCAATGAATTTGAACCACTCCGCTAGAGACTGTGATCTTTTTGGGCGGAGCTGTGCAAGTGGGCACGAATTGACAACATAGGATCTTAATAATTCTATTTTTAGTTCGTTTCTAGCCGCGTAACCTTAAAGGCTTAGGGCACCCAGGAAATCAATTTTTCAGATTTTATGCTTTGCTTAGAGAGGGACAAACGCTGAACACATTTACTATATCTCTGAGGTCGTTCAAGGTCCCCTACAAGCGGAGTTATAGCTCCTCAAAAAGGCATATACTTTGAGTGCACTTTGAGGGTACGAGTTGTCTCGGGTCTGTATTTCTCTGCATTCGCAGTCGCTGCACGAGAGCGAACCAGAATGAGGAGACAGCTGGCAATGGAGGGAAGAACGACGATTAAGGTGAAATTCATCCATCCGTCTAGCCACTATTGAGTTCGAAAATCAGGAACGGGGTGTGGCCTGTGTTGGTGGGCGGTGGGGGTCGGGTCTGTGGTGGTCGCCCATATCTAACTTATTTGGAAGAATTGAGCTCTTGCACTTGGCGCGTGTAATACAGTAGGGATCTACTACACAATAATTTTTGAATATCATAGTGTGGCTTGTGCTTCCAGAACTTAATACGCAAACGAGTCGCGTCCTGATATCGACGAACCACGACGTGCGACCCAACAACATCACCCTTTGAAACGACTTGGAATGAATCCGCGTCAGAAGAGGTATCGTAGTCGTGGTATTTATTATTGTTGTTTTATCCAGTTGTTCATCCTTTCTGATTAGTATATTGTTGCTGTCTGTTAAATGCTACGTTGGTACTCCACCCTACACATCGAACGACAAAGCAACTAGTGCGTTTGTATCCATCTGCTTATCTGTGAAATACAGTTGACATCTGTCTTTGTTATTCACATCATTCGATATTTAGAAAGCGAATAAATAGAGCTAAGCATAAAAACGTCATGCATATTCTCAAGTATAGCAGTACTAATATCATGTTGATGGTAAATGGAATTCCTGCTCATACGAGCCTCATTCTTCTGCATTCGTTTCTTAGAGACAGTGTTCACAGTGGTTTTCGTTACCGTCTTTCTAACTAAAAACACCGCGTTGGCCACAAAAGGCTACTGAAATAAGGAAGAAGCAGCGAAAAACGCAGTAAAACACCTTTTTTCAGTGGCATAATTCTCTGGTCTCAAGTAGTGGTCCGGTAGCATAGGCATGTTCTCTGCGCTTGCGATCGGAGAAAAGTGGGGTCACGCGAAAATGGAAGAATATTTTATGCGAAACAGTAATAGCTAAAGTCCAAAAGAAAGAACAGAGCAAAAGGGATCTGATAATTCTAATGGACGGCTCCATAGAAGATTTCGTTGTCACAACAAACAGGTTCACTGAGATTACTGGAGCATAGCGAGAGTACAGGATTTCGCGTACTTTGGGTGCGTTTTTCTTACTTTTTTCGTCGTTTCAGGTCCATCTAGGGCCAAGCATTCGCTTTAGCAGATAATCTCAAAATTGAAGATTATCGTGAACTTTGCCTTCAAAAGAATCAATTAGATGACGTGCAGGAACACAGTGCCGAGCTTTCCTTCCCGAACCTTATCAGCAAATTTTTTTTTGTGTCAAGTTGCCATCAAGAAAGTTCAGTATGCATAAATCTCGTAATGGAGGCGTTGAAAGACTGATAGCACACGTCCGAGCGTCAAGTGTCGCTAAGGTTAGCATCATCAATATTTTTTGTTGATCTGACTCGCCAGCGACCACTGCAGCCGGCCTGTCGCTGACGGTGGAGGCATAGCGGCAGTAGCGGCTGTCACTAATATTATCAATACCATCGTTAACCATGTGCCATCGTCGGACACGCCAGCCGTCGTGCGTCTTGCGCCAGCGTTTCAGCGCTGACGCATGACGCTCCAAAGCCCTGACGCTTGCCGCCTGTCGTTCGCTATGTACGGATCCACAGCTGCGATATTCCTGATTGATTCGTCTCGTGCCATTTGGGTACGCTACCGCAGTCTTCAATATAAATCCTGTCGACGTTCTGCAGCGTCTATTATTAGCAAGGGCTTTTTTCTTGAGATAATTGATAATACTCTGCGCTTTAGGCTGCAAAGCCAGCATATTACATTTGAATTTAAAACGCAAAGTTGCTATAGAGAATAACCTAATACAATTATTAATTCTATCAAAAAGGGGTCTTCCAAGCAAAAGAGGTTTGGTTGGCGTCAGAAACGTTCCAACAAAAAGGGAACAATAGGTAAGTAGAATCAGGAGAGTCTACAAAAAGTGAACAATATTTTCTGAGACTGATTTTCCTGGCCGATACTTCTTAACAGCAAAACAAACCGTTGCGGTGTTCTACACGGAAGCCCTCTGTGGTTCCAAACATGATCTTGACTACACGAGAACCGTTAAAAAGTATGTGCATGTAAACCTAATACTTACCATCAGAATAGAAGATGATGCCAAAAACACAGACGGACGGTTAGCTCCAGCTGCTACGAAGCGAAACCAAAGTGCAGCATCTAATGAGAATATTTTCTTATATTCTCGTCAACGAATGGAAGTCCATTCTTGGAAACCATTGAACTCTTCCTCTAGAAGTACCACAACGGTTTGTTTTTGCTGTTAAGAAGTATCGGCCAGGAAAATCAGTCTCAGAAAATATTGTTCACTTTTTGTAGAGCTCTCCTGATTCTACTTTACCTATTGTTCCCTTTTTGTTGGAACGTTTCGACGCCAACCAAACCTCTTTGCTTGGAAGACCCCTTTTTGATAGAATTGTTCACTTTTTATTGATATTACGAAGTAATATCCCTAAAAATCCTCAATAATTCTCGAATAGCATGGATTGCTATAATAATCAGTAAGCAACAACCTTGTTGCGCACGCTACAAACGAAGCGCTACTCACTTTCCACGTCGTCCTGTTGTGGTCAGGAAACGCCCTATGCAGTTGACACCACCCTGGCACGTCGGCCTGTGGACGGCACCAGGTGCTTTGTGCACTTGGCACGACGTTCTGATGACGTCATCCAGATGCTATGTGTACTTTTACATGCCATCCTGATGACGTCATCAGATGCCCTATGTACTTTACATGACATCCTGATGGAGCCATCAGATGCCCTATGTACTTTACATGACATCCTGATGAAGTCATCAGATGCCCTATGTACTTTACATGACATCCTGATGAAGTCATCAGATGCCCTATGTACTTTACATGACACCCTGATGACGTCATCAGATGCCCTATGTACTTTACATGACACCATGATGACGTCATCAGATGCCCTATGTACTTTACATGACACCCTGATGACGTCAACAGATGCCCTATGAACTTTACATGACACCCTGATGACGTCATCAGATGCCCTTATGTACTTTACATGACATCCTGATGACGTCATCAGATGCCCTATGTACTTTACATGACACCCTGATGACGTCATCAGATGCCCTATGTACTTCACGTGACACCCTGATGACGTCATCAGATGCCCTATGTACTTTACGTGACACCCTGATGACGTCATCAGATGCCCTATGTACTTTACATGACACCCTGATGACGTCATCAGATGCCCTATGTACTTTACATGACACCCTGATGACGTCATTAGATGCCCTATGTACTTTACATGACATCCTGCTGACGTCATCAGATGCCCTCTGTACTTTACATGACACCCTGATGACGTCATCAGATGCCCTATCTACTTTACATGACACCCTGATGACGTCATCAGATGCCCTATGTACTTTACATGACATCCTGATGACGTCATCAGATGCCCTATGTACTTTACATGACACCCTGATGACGTAATCAGATGCCCTATGTACTTCACATGACACCCTGATGACGTCATCAGATGCCCTATGTACTTACATGACATCCTGATGACGTCATCAGATGCCTATGTACTTTACATGACACCCTGATGACGTCATCAGATGCCCTATGTACTTTACACTGACACCTGATGACGTCATCAGATGCCCTATGTACTTCACATGACACCCTGACGACGTCATCAGAGGCCCTATGTACTTTACATGACACCCTGATGACGTCATCAGATGCCCTGTGTACTTTACATGACACCCTGATGATGTCATCAGATGCCCTATGTACTTTACATGACATCCTGATGACGTCATCAGATGCCCTATGTACTTTACATGACACCCTGATGACGTCATCAGATGCCCTATCTACTTTACATGACACCCTGATGACGTCATCAGATGCCCTATGTACTTTACATGACATCCTGATGACGTCATCAGATGCCCTATGTACTTTACATGACACCCTGATGACGTAATCAGATGCCCTATGTACTTCACATGACATCCTGATGACGTCATCAGATGCCCTATGTACTTTACATGACACCCTGATGACGTCATCAGATGCCCTATGTACTTTACATGACACCCTGATGACGTCATCAGATGCCCTATGTACTTTACATGACACCCTGATGACGTCATCAGATGCCCTATGTACTTCACATGACACCCTGATGACGCCATCAGATGCCCTATGTACTTCACATGACACCCTGATGACGTCATCAGATGCCCTATGTACTTTACGTGACACCCTGATGACGTCATCAGATGCCCTATGTACTTTACATGACATCCTGATGACGTCTTCAGATGCCCTATGTACTTTACATGACACCCTGATGACGTCATCAGATGCCCTATGTTCTTTACATGACACCCTGATGACGTCATCAGATGCCCTATGTACTTTACATGACACCCTGATGACGTCATCAGATGCCCTATGTACTTTACATGACACCCTGATGACGTCATCAGATGCCCTATGTACTTTACATGACACCCTGATGACGTCATCAGATGCCCTATGTACTTTACATGACACCCTGATGACGTCATCAGAGATGCCCTATGTACTTTACATGACACCCTGATGACGTCATCAGATGCCCTATGTACTTTACATGACACCCTGATGACGTCACCAGATGCCCTATGTACTTTACATGACACCCTGATGACGTCATCAGATGCCCTATGTACTTTACATGACACCCTGATGACGTCATCAGATGCCCTATGTACTTTACATGACACCCTGATGACGTCATCAGATGCCCTATGTACTCAACATGACACCCTGATGACGTCATCAGATGCCCTATGTACTTTACATGACATCCTGATGACGTCATCAGATGCCCTATGTACTTTACATGACACCCTGATGACGTCATCAGATGCACTATGTACTTTACATGACACCCTGATGACGTCATCAGATGCCCTATGTACTTTACATGACACCCTGATGACGTCATCAGATGCCCTATGTACTTTACATGACACCCTGATGACGTCATCAGATGCCCTATGTACTTTACATGACACCCTGATGACGTCATCAGATGCCCTATGTACTTTACATGACACCTAGATGACGTCATCAACTGCCCTATGTACTTTACATGTCACCCTGATGACGTCATCATATGCCTTATGTACTTTACATGACACCCTGATGACGTCATCAGATGCCCTATGTACTTTACATGACACCCTGATGACGTCATCAGATGCCCTATGTACTTTACATGACACCCTGATGACGTCATCAGATACCCTATGTACTTCACATGACATCCTGATGACGTCATCAGATGCCCTATGTACTTTACATGACACCCTGATGACGTCATCAGATGCCCTATGTACTTTACATGACACCCTGATGACGTCATCAGATGCCCTATGTACTTTACGCGACACCTGATGACGTCATCAGATGCCCTATGTACTTTACATGACACCCTGATGACGTCATCAGAGATGCCCTATGTACTTTACATGACACCCTGATGACGTCATCAGATGCCCTATGTACTTTACATGACACCCTGATGACGTCATCAGATGCCCTATGTTCTTTACATGACACCCTGATGACGTCATCAGATGCCCTATGTACTTTACATGACACCCTGATGACGTCATCAGATGCCCTATGTACTTTACATGACACCCTGATGACGTCATCAGATGCCCTATGTACTTTACATGACACCCTGATGACGTCATCAGATGCCCTATGTACTTTACATGACACCCTGATGACGTCATCAGAGATGCCCTATGTACTTTACATGACACCCTGATGACGTCATCAGATGCCCTATGTACTTTACATGACACCCTGATGACGTCACCAGATGCCCTATGTACTTTACATGACACCCTGATGACGTCATCAGATGCCCTATGTACTTTACATGACACCCTGATGACGTCATCAGATGCCCTATGTACTTTACATGACACCCTGATGACGTCATCAGATGCCCTATGTACTTTACATGACACCCTGATGACGTCATCAGATGCCCTATGTACTTTACATGACATCCTGATGACGTCATCAGATGCCCTATGTACTTTACATGACACCCTGATGACGTCATCAGATGCACTATGTACTTTACATGACACCCTGATGACGTCATCAGATGCCCTATGTACTTTACATGACACCCTGATGACGTCATCAGATGCCCTATGTACTTTACATGACACCCTGATGACGTCATCAGATGCCCTATGTACTTTACATGACACCCTGATGACGTCATCAGATGCCCTATGTACTTTACATGACACCCTGATGACGTCATCAGATGCCCTATGTACTTTACATGACACCCTGATGACGTCATCAGATGCCCTATGTACTTTACATAACCCTGATGACGTCATCAGATGCCCTATGTACTTTACATGACACCCTGATGACGTCATCAGATGCCCTATGTACTTTACATGACACCCTGATGACGTCATCAGATGCCCTATGTACTTCACATGACATCCTGATGACGTCATCAGATGCCCTATGTACTTTACATGACACCCTGATGACGTCATCAGATGCTCTATGTACTTTACATGACACCCCGATGAAGTCATCAGATGCCCTATGTACTTTACATGACACCCCGATGAAGTCATCAGATGCCCTATATACTTTACATGACACCCTGATGACGTCATCAGATGCCCTATGTACTTTACATGACACCCTGATGACGTCATCAGATGCCCTATGTACTTTACATGACACCCTGATGACGTCATCAGATGCCCTATGTACTTTACATGACACCCTGATGACGTCATCAGATGCCCTATGTACTTTACATGACACCCTGATGACGTCATCAGATGCCCTATGTACTTTACATGACACCCTGATGACGTCATCAGATGCCCTATGTACTTTACATGACACCCTGATGACGTCATCAGATGCCCTATGTACTTTACATGACACCCAGATGACGTCATCAGATGCCCTATGTGCTTTATATGACACCCTGATGACGTCATCAGATGCCCTATGTACTTTACATGACACCCTGATGACGTCATCAGATGCCCTATGTACTTCACATGACACCCTGATGACGTCATCAGATGCCCTATGTACTTCACATGACACCCTGATGACGTCATCAGATGCCCTATGTACTTTACGTGACACCCTGATGACGTCATCAGATGCCCTATGTACTTTACATGACATCCTGATGACGTCATCAGATGCCCTATGTACTTTACATGACACCCTGATGACGTCATCAGATGCCCTATGTTCTTTACATGACACCCTGATGACGTCATCAGTTGCCCTATGTCCTTTACATGACACCCTGATGACGTCATCAGATGCCCTATGTACTTTACATGACACCCTGATGACGTCATCAGATGCCCTATGTACTTTACATGACATCCTGATGACGTCATCAGATGCCCTATGTACTTTACATGACACCCTGATGACGTCATCAGATGCCCTATGTACTTTACATGACACCCTGATGACGTCATCAGATGCCCTATGTACTTTACATGACACCCTGATGACGTCATCAGATGCCCTATGTACTTTACATGACACCCTGATGACGTCATCAGATGCCCTATGTACTTTACATGACACCCTGATGACGTCATCAGATGCCCTATGTACTTTACATGACACCCTGATGACGTCATCAGATGCCCTATGTACTTTACATGACACCCTGATGACGTAATCAGATGCCCTATGTACTTTACATGACACCCTGATGACGTCATCAGATGCCCTATGTACTTTACATGACACCCAGATGACGTCATCAGATGCCCTATGTACTTTACATGACACCCTGATGACGTCATCAGATGCCCTATGTACTTTACATGACACCCTGATGACGTCATCAGATGCCCTATGTACTTTACATGACACCCTGATGACGTCATCAGATGCCCTATGTACTTTACATGACACCCTGATGACGTCATCAGATGCCCTATGTACTTTACATGACACCCTGATGACGTCATCAGATGCCCTATGGACTTTACAAGACACCTGATGACGTCATCAGAGATGCCCTATGTACTTTACATGACACCTGATGATGTCATCAGATGCCCTATGTACTTTACAAGACACCCTGATGACGTCATCAGATGCCCTATGTACTTTACATGACACCCTGATGACGTCATCAGATGCCCTATGTACTTTACATGACATCCTGATGACGTCATCAGATGCCCTATGTACTTTACATGACACCCTGATGACGTCATCAGATGCACTATGTACTTTACATGACACCCTGATGACGTCATCAGATGCCCTATGTACTTTACATGACACCTGATGACGTCATCAGATGCCCTATGTACTTTAGATGACACCCTGATGACGTCATCAGATGCCCTATGTACTTTACATGACACCCTGATGACGTCATCAGATGCCCTATGTACTTTACATGACACCCTGATGACGTCATCAGATGCCCTATGTACTTTACATGACACCCTGATGACGTCATCAGATGCCCTATGTACTTTACATGACACCTGATGACGTCATCAGATGCCCTATGTACTTTACATGACACCCTGATGACGTCATCAGATGCCCTATGTACTTTACATGACACCCTGATGACGTCATCAGATGCCCTATGTACTTCACATGACATCCTGATGACGTCATCAGATGCCCTATGTACTTTACATGACACCCTGATGACGTCATCAGATGCACTATGTACTTTACATGACACCCTGATGACGTCATCAGATGCCCTATGTACTTTACATGACACCCTGATGACGTCATCAGATGCCCTATGTACTTTACATGACACCCTGATGACGTCATCAGATGCCCTATGTACTTTACATGACACCCTGATGACGTCATCAGATGCCCTATGTACTTTACATGACACCCTGATGACGTCATCAGATGCCCTATGTACTTTACATGACACCCTGATGACGTCATCAGATGCCCTATGTACTTTACATGACACCCTGATGACGTCATCAGATGCCCTATGTACTTTACATGACACCCTGATGACGTCATCAGATGCCCTATGTACTTTACATGACACCCTGATGACGTCATCAGATGCCCTATGTACTTTACATGACACCCTGATGACGTCATCAGATGCCCTATGTACTTTACATGACACCTGATGACGTCATCAGATGCCCTATGTACTTTACATGACACCCTGATGACGTCATCAGATGCCCTATGTACTTTACATGACACCCTGATGACGTCATCAGATGCCCTATGTACTTTACATGACACCCTGATGACGTCATCAGATGCCCTATGTACTTCACATGACACCCTGATGACGTCATCAGATGCCCTATGTACTTTACGTGACACCCTGATGACGTCATCAGATGCCCTATGTACTTTACGTGACACCCTGATGACGTCATCAGATGCCCTATGTACTTTACATGACATCCTGATGACGTCATCAGATGCCCTATGTACTTTACATGACACCTGATGACGTCATCAGATGCCTATGTTCTTTACATGACACCCTGATGACGTCATCAGATGCCCTATGTACTTTACATGACATCCTGATGACGTCATCAGATGCCCTATGTACTTTACATGACACCCTGATGACGTCATCAGATGCCCTATGTACTTTACATGACACCCTGATGACGTCATCAGATGCCCTATGTACTTTACATGACACCTGATGACGTCATCAGATGCCCTATGTACTTTACATGACACCCTGATGACGTCACCAGATGCCCTATGTATTTTACATGACACCCTAATGACGTCATCAGATGCCCTATGTACTTTACATGACACCTGATGACGTCATCAGATGCCCTATGTACTTTACATGACACCCTGATGACGTAATCAGATGCCCTATGTACTTTACATGACACCCTGATGACGTCATCAGATGCCCTATGTACTTTACATGACACCCAGATGACGTCATCAGATGCCCTATGTACTTTACATGACACCCTGATGACGTCATCAGATGCCCTATGTACTTTACATGACACCCTGATGACGTCATCAGATGCCCTATGTACTTTACATGACACCCTGATGACGTCATCAGATGCCCTATGTACTTTACATGACACCCTGATGACGTCATCAGATGCCCTATGTACTTTACATGACACCCTGATGACGTCATCAGATGCCCTATGTACTTTACATGACACCCTGATGACGTCATCAGAGATGCCCTATGTACTTTACATGACACCCTGATGACGTCATCAGATGCCCTATGTACTTTACATGACACCTGATGACGTCATCAGATGCCCTATGTACTTTACATGACACCCTGATGACGTCATCAGATGCCCTATGTACTTTACATGACACCCTGATGACGTCATCAGATGCCCTATGTACTTTACATGACATCCTGATGACGTCATCAGATGCCCTATGTACTTTACATGACACCCTGATGACGTCATCAGATGCACTATGTACTTTACATGACACCCTGATGACGTCATCAGATGCCCTATGTACTTTACATGACACCCTGATGACGTCATCAGATGCCCTATGTACTTTACATGACACCCTGATGACGTCATCAGATGCCCTATGTACTTTACATGACACCCTGATGACGTCATCAGATGCCCTATGTACTTTACATGACACCCTGATGACGTCATCAGATGCCCTATGTACTTTACATGACACCCTGATGACGTCATCAGATGCCCTATGTACTTTACATGACACCCTGATGACGTCATCAGATGCCCTATGTACTTTACATGACACCCTGATGACGTCATCAGATGCCCTATGTACTTTACATGACACCCTGATGACGTCATCAGATGCCCTATGTACTTCACATGACATCCTGATGACGTCATCAGATGCCCTATGTACTTTACATGACACCCTGATGACGTCATCAGATGCACTATGTACTTTACATGACACCCTGATGACGTCATCAGATGCCCTATGTACTTTACATGACACCTGATGACGTCATAAGATGCCCTATGTACTTTACATGACACCCTGATGACGTCATCAGGTGCCCTATGTACTTTACATGACACCCTGATGACGTCATCAGATGCCCTATGTACTTTACATGACACCCTGATGACGTCATCAGATGCCCTATGTACTTTACATGACACCCTGATGACGTCATCAGATGCCCTATGTACTTTACATGACACCCTGATGACCACATCAGATGCCCTATGTACTTTTACATGACACCCTGATGACGTCATCAGATGCCCTATGTACTTTACATGACACCCTGATGACGTCATCAGATGCCCTATGTACTTTACATGACACCCTGATGACGTCATCAGATGCCCTATGTACTTTACATGACACCCTGATGACGTCATCAGATGCCCTATGTACTTTACATGACACCCTGATGACGTCATCAGATGCCCTATGTACTTTACATGACACCCTGATGACGTCATCAGATGCCCTATGTACTTTACATGACACCCTGATGACGTCATCAGATGCCCTATGTACTTCACATGACACCCTGATGACGTCATCAGATGCCCTATGTACTTTACGTGACACCCTGATGACGTCATCAGATGCCCTATGTACTTTACGTGACACCCTGATGACGTCATCAGATGCCCTATGTACTTTACATGACATCCTGATGACGTCATCAGATGCCCTATGTACTTTACATGACACCCTGATGACGTCATCAGATGCCCTATGTTCTTTACATGACACCCTGATGACGTCATCAGATGCCCTATGTACTTTACATGACACCCTGATGACGTCATCAGATGCCCTATGTACTTTACATGACACCCTGATGACGTCATCAGATGCCCTATGTACTTTACATGACATCCTGATGACGTCATCAGATGCCCTATGTACTTTACATGACACCCTGATGACGTCATCAGATGCCCTATGTACTTTACATGACACCCTGATGACGTCATCAGATGCCCTATGTACTTTACATGACACCCTGATGACGTCATCAGATGCCCTATGTACTTTACATGACACCCTGATGACGTCATCAGATGCCCTATGTACTTTACATGACACCCTGATGACGTCATCAGATGCCCTATGTACTTTACATGACACCCTGATGACGTAATCAGATGCCCTATGTACTTTACATGACACCCTGATGACGTCATCAGATGCCCTATGTACTTTACATGACACCCAGATGACGTCATCAGATGCCCTATGTACTTTACATGACACCCTGATGACGTCATCAGATGCCCTATGTACTTTACATGACACCCTGATGACGTCATCAGATGCCTTATGTACTTTACATGACACCCTGATGACGTCATCAGATGCCCTATGTACTTTACATGACACCCTGATGACGCCATCAGATGCCCTATGTACTTTACATGACACCCTTATGACGTCATCAGATGCCCTATGTACTTTACATGACACCTTGATGACGTCATCAGATGCCCTATGTACTTTACATGACATCCTGATGACGTCATCAGATGCCCTATGTACTTTACATGACACCCTGATGACGTCATCAGATGCCCTATGTACTTTACATGACATCCTGATGACGTCATCAGAAGCCCTATGTACTTTACATGACACCCTGATGACGTCATCAGATGCCCTATGTACTTTACATGACACCCTGATGACGTCATCAGATGCCCTATGTACTTTACATGACACCCTGATGACGTCATCAGATGCCCTATGTACTTTACATGACACCCTGATGACGTCATCAGATGCCCTATGTTCTTTACATGACACCCTGATGACGTCATCAGATGCCCTATGTACTTTACATGACACCCTGATGACGTCATCAGATGCCCTATGTACTTTACATGACACCCTGATGACGTCATCAGATGCCCTATGTACTTTACATGACATCCTGATGACGTCATCAGATGCCCTATGTACTTTATATGACACCCTGATGACGTCATCAGATGCCCTATGTACTTTACATGACACCCTGATGACGTCATCAGATGCCCTATGTACTTCACATGACACCCTGATGACGTCATCAGATGACCTATGTACTTCACATGACACCCTGATGACGTCATCAGATGCCCTATGTACTTTACATGACACCCTTTTGACGTCATCAGATGCCCTATGTACTTTACATGACACCCTGATGGCGTCATCAGATGCCCTATGTACTTTACATGACACCCTGATGACGTCATCAGATGCCCTATGTACTTTACATGACACCCTGATGACGTCATCAGATGCCCAATGTACTTTACATGACATCCTGATGACGTCATCAGATGCCCTATGTACTTTACATGACACCCTGATGACGTCATCAGATGCCCTATGTACTTTACATGACACCTGATGACGCCATCAGATGCCCTATGTACTTTACATGACACCCTTATGACGTCATCAGATGCCCTATGTACTTTACATGACACCTTGATGACGTCATCAGATGCCCTATGTACTTTACATGACATCCTGATGACGTCATCAGATGCCCTATGTACTTTACATGACACCCTGATGACGTCATCAGATGCCCTATGTACTTTACATGACATCCTGATGACGTCATCAGATGCCCTATGTACTTTACATGACACCCTGATGACGTCATCAGATGCCCTATGTACTTTACATGACACCCTGATGACGTCATCAGATGCCCTATGTACTTTACATGACACCCTGATGACGTCATCAGATGCCCTATGTACTTTACATGACACCTGATGACGTCATCAGATGCCCTATGTTCTTTACATGACACCCTGTTTACTTCATCATATGCCTATGTACTTTACATGACATCCTGATGACGTCATCAGATGCCCTATGTACTTTACATGACACCCTGATGACGTCATCAGATGCCCTATGTACTTTACATGACATCCTGATGACGTCATCAGATGCCCTATGTACTTTATATGACACCCTGATGACGTCATCAGATGCCCTATGTACTTTACATGACACCCTGATGACGTCATCAGATGCCCTATGTACTTCACATGACACCCTGATGACGTCATCAGATGACCTATGTACTTCACATGACACCCTGATGACGTCATCAGATGCCCTATGTACTTTACATGACACCCTTTTGACGTCATCAGATGCCCTATGTACTTTACATGACACCCTGATGGCGTCATCAGATGCCCTATGTACTTTACATGACACCTGATGACGTCATCAGATGCCTATGTACTTTACATGACACCCTGATGACGTCATCAGATGCCCAATGTACTTTACATGACATCCTGAAAACGTCATCAGATGCCCTATGTACTTTACATGACACCCTGATGACGTCATCAGATGCCCTATGTACTTTACATGACACCCTGATGACGTCATCAGATGCCCTATGTACTTTACATGACACCCTGATGACGTCATCAGATGCCCTATGTACTTTACATGACACCCTGATGACGTCATCAGATGCCCTATGTACTTTACATGACACCCTGATGACGTCATCAGATGCCCTATGTACTTTACATGACATCCTGAAAACGTCATCAGATGCCCTATGTACTTTACATGACACCCTGATGACGTCATCAGATGCCCTATGTACTTTACATGACACCCTGATGACGTCATCAGATGCCCTATGTACTTTACGTGACACCCTTATGACGTCATCAGATGCCCTATGTACTTTACATGACATCTTGATGACGTCATCAGATGCCCTATGTACTTTACATGACACCCTGATGACGTCATCAGATGCCCTATGTACTTTACATGACATCTTGATGACGTCATCAGATGCCCTATGTACTTTACATGACATCTTGATGACGTCATCAGATGCCCTATGTACTTTACATGACACCCTGATGACGTCATCAGATGCCCTATGTACTGATAGCCTGCGACCACTGGCAGTGGCTAGTGGCGCGAACGAGGAACGAGGGACGAGGAACAGGACACGAGGGACGCGTTACAAGAAAAAACGCGAATTTTAGCTAAGCTTCCGCCGATCTAACTTTGTTAATTTTCAATCGATTTGGCTCAAATTTTGTCAGCGGGTGTCTTCTATACTCTCTCACTTATATCCAGAAGGAAATCTCTAGAAAATTTGTTTTACAGGTTTTATTAACTACTTTACCAAAATCTAAGTGATCACAAGTGCCAGGCAAAACCAAACCTCTCCAGCCGCTTCGCGGCTGGAGCGATTACACGTATTCTGCCACAACCACAACTCTTCTTCTAGTTTCCATTGCCAATACAGAGACGTTTCATAACTATAGAGGCACCCTACTTTTTTAGGATAGCTAAACTAATAGAAAATTGCGAGCTCCGTTCTGCACACCTGGTGACTTGTTTTCTTGAGAATACACAAGACCACAATAGATTTTCCCGCTAGTTTTATTTTTAGCTTTTAGCAATTTCTTGGATTTTTCAACTTGTTTCAAAAACTACAAGGCACTTATCTATACGGTAGTACAACTGCGAATAAGTTTCCATTCATTCCAAATCAAAGTATAGTGGGATTTCCCTCGTGAAATTCAACTGTGAAAACAAGGTTACACTGGGAGTTCCAAAACTTCCAAGTCAGCCTTAGCCTGCTTCTCTTGAATAAATCATGAATCGCACTTTTGAGCTCATCAACGGTGCGCCTAACCCATATCAATCTCTCTGAATGCACACCTCAGACACGCTCAATGAAACTTGTGTCTAGAATATGTTTCAGCTAGGCGAGAAGTTAAATATTAAGACCTTGGAGTTAATCGAAACTAGAGTTGATCACATGGACACCAACACTATCAATCACTCCCGACTCCGATGACGCAACAAATGAGGACCGGCTAACTTTTTTAGATACTCCTATACCGTAGGCAACCAATCAACTCAACGTAAAGGTTTTCAGAACTATACCATGAACCCGTTATTGAACGTGTAACAAAATTCGACGACGGGACGAGAATGGCATCTTCATGAATGACGTCAGAATGGGAAAAGTCATTGGAGTCGCCCGCTTTATCACTGATTTAGTCGGAATAGACACCTTGAAGTCGAAAAACTGTCTGGTAATGAGCAGAAAACATTTCATAATCGCCTTAGAGAAGAGACCACGGCATCATTCGTGGTCGACAAGGCGAATATGTTAGCTGATATTTTTTTTAGATTTTCTCAGATGGCCACGGGTTCATTCCTTAGTCTTTTTTCAATGTTTGCTCACTTCTGGAGCATTTGCCTTAGTTCCATTCCGATCAAATTTATATTCTGCTGACTGAGCGGCCCAACTCCGTATCAGTCACGCCAGATTTTATCAATTTTTCTCTATCCGGAAGGTAGCTATTAGTGGCCTTTTTGCTTTTTTAAGCAGTTACTGATGTTCAGTCAAGCTCCTTCTCCTTGGAAACTTTGTATAGTACGGCTTGAAGGGCCAGCTACGGCAGTAGGAACTAAAAAGGAAAAAGGAGCCGTTAGCATCACTTCTTTCTTTTGTATCATTTTCGAAAAAAAAATCAAAAAAGCACATTATAGAACATCTCGAGATGAACGATAGTATTCCTCGTAAGCAACACGGTTTTGTGCAAGGAAAGTTAGTGGAGACAAATCTGCCTTGAGTTTATCAAACACTGGAGCGAATACCTTGACTCCAAAAGGTCTGCGATGTTGTCTATTTCGATTTTTCGAAAGCATTCGATGAGCTCAACCACGTTTTTCTTCTGCACAAGATCGCACTACAGTGCGTATCATAATTATAGCAACACGCTCAAAGCTCTGATATATAAGGAGCCGCTTCAATTCGCCAAGCGGATTTTTTTTGTCGGAGCAGTCTCCTGGTATAGTGTGGCTTTGATGCAGACGGCATGCTCCGGATAGCCTTCAATTTCTATAAAAGGAATTCTGCGGAAAGCGAATTCTGTGGAAGTGTTGAGAACAGGACTGCTACCGTTCCTTGCTCGGTTCCAGCTAAAATAGCTCACCTTCCAGTAAGACAATGCCACAATCCACACGAATCGCTCAACTAGGGCTTGGTTTGAGCAGCATGGTGTCTTCGTTAGGCTTAACCGGCGTGCTCACCTGGCGTCAACCCATTGCAAAACGTCTTAGGAATCCTGCTCTGCTATATCTATAATGAAGGTGGAACGTACGACTCACTGGAACATCTCAAAGGAGCTGTAATCGCTGCCTGGAGATACCTGGACGCGGAAGTGAACAGTAACCGGTAAACTCCATTTTAAGCGAGTTTGTAAGGGCATTTCTAAACAAGGCTGAGCGATAGGCTATTGAAATGTCATTACAAGTTAGTTTTTCCGTCTAAGGAAAAGAGTTGTGATTGAATACTGAAAGTGTTGCTACAATCATGATACAAGGACTTTAAAGGCAGCATACACGCTCAAAAATGATATCAATTTTATGGAATGAATCGAGAGTCTGAAGCTGTTAATATTCAGAGATAACGAAAAAACCGGAAGAAAATCGACTGAAATGAAGATATAACGGTTCGTTCTATATTGGCACAGATGTGGATGAGTTTTACCGCATTGGCTGAGATAGCGGAGCTAGCGACAAATTTGTTGGGATAACGACGCTAATGTACTCTTACGGCCCTTTCTGGAACTCTTACGACCTAAGAAGCGTAAAAAATGAGCCGAAATGACCGCAATCGAGCCTTGAACATTTGTATTGAAGGGCGGAGCCCGTATCGGTGGGCGGAGAAAGGATGATTTTGTGACTCAATACGGCTCAAATACGTTCATTTCAACTCGTTTCCAACTCTTCCAACTTCGTGAGGGCTCTTTTAGAGACCTCAAGATCCCACTAATGTAGTTATCTCAACAACATTTTTGAGCGTGTCTGCTGCCTTTAGAAATTGAATACAAAATAGATCGTGTCCTTCTACAAAATAGATAGTTTTTTGCAAAAATTTGTGAACAATGGATTTCGGGTACGCAGAGATGAATGGGTACAGTGCCGGTTGATGAAAGTTCGCGTGGACATTGATATAAGAGCTTTGAGTGTGTTGCTGTAATTATTCCATCCGTTGGTGGTCAGCTGCGTAAAGCGTCTTTCAGAGTCTGCCGGACGTTGCCGTCCGACACATTATAAGAGTGCCGCATTGCGAGGAGAGCTGCGGTGAACAACCGTCAGTTCCGACATTCCAGTACAAAATCTGAGGCAGAACCAAGGTTGTCCCCTTGCCCCTCGGTATCTGCCCGCCCCCTGTATTTGCGTCCTCCTCCAAAACAGGGGTGCTGGGCCATTTTTACCGTGGGCGACGTTCGTGGCTTACCCATTGTACCTATTCCAACACCCACAAACCTCGCCGACGGTTGAAATGGCCCAGCACCCCTGTTTTGGAAGAGGACGCCAATACAGGGGGCGGGCGGATACAGGGCGGGGCCAACTTCTCACTCGTGTAGCGTCATTGTGGGCCGTTTTTGACGCTTCAAAGTGCGTGGGCATTGTGTTCTGTGCCATACTTTTCTAATTCTGTAGTTATCTCAATTACGTTTACGAGCGTGTATGCTGCCCTTAAGTGGCGTCTAATCATAGATTCTGCTTGCGCACTATACAGCGGATCTTCCTAAAATTTTGGAGCTTTGTGGTATGGAATGTAAACAATTTTCCGATGTCGTTAAAATTCATCGTGTAATTGAAAACATAGCTGACCAAGGAAAGGTGCAACCCGCTTGGGACAACATTTTGAATTGGTCCCAGGTTTCGAAGTTACCCCTGGCTCCTCAGAAAACCGTTTGAATGAGAATCGGCGGGGCTTGCTCTTCCATGACCTACAGACTTGAGGAGCACGAGTCAGGGTTTGTCAACTGCATCAAAGACCTTGGGTTCCGCTATGACCACAGGCTGGACTTTTCTGAGCATTGGAATTTCCCACAGAGAAAAGCATTCGCACGTGCATTCCTCATTTTCAAGGGGTTGACGCTGCCTGATGAGAACCTACTTGTCGGAGCTTTTAAGACCTACGTCAGACCCATTGTTGAATGCGGAGCCTCCGTCTTTTGTCCATATAGGAGAAAAGACATTGGTCTGCTGAAAAAAAAATTCAGGAAACTTTCATTTAGAAAGTGTTTGTTAGGACCTGCTTCTATTCGTATGATAGGTAACCAAATTCTAAAACAAGGAATCAGAAGCTCAAATTGAATACTCTGCAGTCTCACAAGCAACTGAGTGACGCTTGTATGATCTTCAAAATGCTGGCTGGTATGGTTAGCGCCAAAGGGTCCAAGTTCTATCGCCTTGCACATTCTAGAGCACGTGGATGCTTAGTGAAAATCTATTATACTATTCCGAAAACGACTTTTTGATCTTCAAGCTTTACTTCTCGAGCCCTCTTTCACTCTCTGAAAGTTAGCTCTCCACTCATTCCACTTTCTTTCCAGACTTTCAAACGACTAGCAGGGAATAAGCTGTCATATTTCTAACACTTTGAACATTGGCTTTTGGTATTCGACTCTCGCTTTTATATAATGCTTGCGTTATGCGACGTATACTGAATGAATAAATAAACAAATAAATAGTAACTCCAATACTCAAAAAGCTCGCATACACGCTCGTAAAAGTTGTTGAGTAAGGTACGTTAGTGGGATCGTGCAGGCTCTAGTACTAACCAATTTGGAAGCGTTCCATCACAAATGAACTGGTGAGAGACATGTAGCGCGACCGCCTGCTACTGTTTAAGCTTGAAGCGGCGAGATCCTTAAGAGTGCATCAGATTACAATCAATCAAACAATCGCTAAGAGCGGAACCGGCTCCTCTCATTTATGGAGTCACTGCCCGGACAGCAGGGCTATGCGTAACTGTATTTTGTAGTTTCGTAAATCATAATCCGTAATTCGTAACTGATAATGAGTGAGAAGTCCACCCATAACCCAAACCTCATTCGAGCCCCTCAGCACTTCAGTGCTGAGGTGTGTCCATATCGAAAGGTTGAGTTTCAGAATAACGCTGTTTTGAGCCGTGCTCAGGGAAATCCTCGATATACATAGGTGTTTGAGAAGCTACATTCAAACACATTGTGGAAACTTCAAGATTAATCAAGTACCAAACCTGTGTCACGTTTTGCCCAACGTTTGAATACGGAAACAGAATTATCGTTCTGCCAAACACAGTGCATGAAAGCCATGGAGGGCAACACTGTGATGAGAGATGTATTTGCAGTTCAATAGTTTTTGGGTCAATCTGCCACGGGGATGGTATATAAACGAGGTGGCCATCCCAAAGGATATGCATCTGCAAAACCACTTTTTGTCGCAGAAATCGCGTCTGCCCTCTATACAGGGTACGGCGTGAGGTGTGATGTATCAAAGAGGGGGGGGGGGGTCGGACCCACCGACGTCCGGTGGGTGGGGAGTCGGACCTTAGACCAGCCAAGAATCAAGAAGGCCTTCTATCAGGGGTGAGGCGTTTCGAGAGCTATACCGTTAGTATAAAATATAAGGGCAAACTGAGTCGGCAAAATGATATCACAATAAGAGGCCAAAATAATGCTGGAGATCAAACTGAGAGCGCGAAATGAGATTGTAGATCTTGCTGAGAGAGAAGAATGAGATAAGAAATCAAAAAAGAAACCGAAGAGTGAAAAACGACTGCGCAAAACAAATGAGGCAGGATTTGAAATAGAGGTGTAAAAATGAGGCAGAAACTCACAAAAAGAGGTGACGAGTCACTGGTGGGGAAAGCATGCAAGCCAGTCGACGACAGTAGCCTAACCATCGTTACTGACTCCGACATGGAAGCGGAGTCGTGGCCAGGTAAAGTGTGTCACCAAAGCGCTCCTGGATATGTCGGCAACAGTGGTGTTGAGTATTCGCTGTCATCGAGGCCATTGTAGGCAAACTCCTGTCAATAAAATGACACAGATTTTCTGGTAATTCATAATCTAATATTCATTTCCAGGCTCTCTCGCAGCTTCCTCCACGAAATTAACTCGTAAGGAAATTTCAAAGGTGCGATATTGCCTGAAACATAAGGGTTTTTACGCCCTGAGGGCACACAGGTGCAGCGCTTCCAGTACGCAGACTACATTTAGAATATGACTACCCGCATCTGAAAGCGCACCCATAATTTCACGGACGCAACTTGAAGCCGAAGAGCGCTACATAATGTAGGCGGAGTCTGTTTCTACGCCCTGAAGGCACATATGTGTAGTTTCGAACACGAAAACTGCATTCAGAATATGAATTTCCGCTTGTGAAGATACACCCAAAATAGCATGCGGGTAGTCATATTCTAGATGCGGTTTTCATGCCCCCAAGTCATAAAAATCATGTGTTTCAGGCAATATCGCACCTTCTAAATTACATAACAATTTAATTTCGCAGAAGAAGTTGCGAGAGCCTGAAAATAAATATTAGATTATGAATTACCAGAAAATCTGGGTCATTTCATTGACAGGAGTTTGTCTGTAAAGGCCTCGATGACAGCGAGTACTCAACACCACTGTTGCCGACATATCCAGAAGCAATTTACCTGGTCACGACTCCGCTTCCATGTCGGAGTCAGTAACGATGGCCTTGCTACTGTCTTCTGCTGTCTTTCATGCTTTCTCCACCAGTGAATTGTCAACTCTTCTCGTGAGTTTCTGCCCCATCTCAGAGGATCGCGGGGTCGTAATGGAGCACAATAGGCTTTCAGCTCGACGAGGATAGCGAGGGCAGCACGAGGGGAAGAGCTGCTGCTCGAGCAGCACGTGCTGCCTTTGTGATGCTCTTAGCAGCACGTGCTGCCCTCGTCCTCCTTTCGTCGCCTCAGCTGCTGCTCTCCGTTTTGGCCAGCGCAGTGTCGTAACTTTGCTCAAAGTGGTTCATTTGGGCAGCTACAAGGACATTTACAATCAGTTTGGAGAGTTATTTCTTTTGAGCATGTACATTTAGACTTCTGGATATCTGTATCTAGAAGGGCACACCCACGCCGCTTCGCGGCGTACTTGTGAGCGTGCTTTAAGATCTATGGATCATTCGAATTAAAGAGCAGTGCCTCGCTGCGCTAAACAGCTTCGAAGGCACAGAGCAACATCAGGAGTAAAATTTGATATTATAGCCCGCCCGCCGTGAATAGCAACCCTGCCAAGCGCGAGATCTCAAATCGCTGTAATAAGTGAGAAACTTTAAAGGCAGTGTTCGCGATCAAATATGCTTGTGGTCTTTTTTTCTCTAAACCCTTTTGTGGGTCTCGAGTAGTATGACCTATAAGAAAAAATCGCGAAAAAACCACTGTTTTGGGCCAAATTTGAAGCCTGAACTTTCATGTCTTTTGATGGTGGACGAGCCCACTCCACATCATCGGCATCGGTGACCTCTTATATCAGGAACATCAGCTGGCTTGAAATTGAATTTCAATCAATGAAGCTTTGGATTTATGTACACATCTTGTCAAAAACATTGACTGAAGTGATGCTTTCATTGTTCAACTGTTTTTATTCGTTAAATTTGCATTTATTTCGTCCTCTGAATGTCGATGATTTTTGACTGCTCGGCATGAGACGGCGATCTTTTTCGTCATCGGTGTGCACGTGTGCACGAAACAGCTTCTTTGGGCCCTAGAATCTCTAATTCTAGCCCGTTTTTTCAGCGCTCTACCTTCATAGTTTTTCAGCTGTTTTTGATCTAAGCTGATTTTTGTAGTTTTTTCTATAACGTTTTTCATCGTGACCACAGCTTTTAAGGAAAAATCGGCTCCGCCCAAAAAGCCTGACTGCATCGCCCCGGAAAGGGAACCAAGAGCTCTGCTATTGTACATTTTGCTTTTGAGCATCGCCACACTAACTAATTTTTCCGTTTGCAAAAATTTGGGTTACCCTTTCGGGGTCTAAACGCTTGATTATGCTTTTAGGGTGTTGTGAGCGGGGTCGACATTTTCCGTGTAGTTTCTCACTTACTTGATCGAATTTAGTTCTAGAGCTTGACAGGGTTGCTATACACGGTGGGCGGACTACAATATCTATTTTCACTCCTGAGGTACAGTTCCGCACAATTTTTCGCAGAGAAAGCATTTTGCGGCGTTTTTTTTGCGCTCACAAAGCGCTGCATCGTTATAACTTGCTTCAAAGTGGTCCGATTTCAATTTTGAAGTAATTTCTAAATTGCTTTCATTGAGTCCTATACGATAGTATTAGAAAACAATCGATTGAACGCGAAAAGTGCATCGAAAAATGCATATTTGCACCAAAAAATCCCTCACTATGAATTGGTCAGATGATCATGATAGCAGAAATCTTTCATTTTCTGATCTGTGGTCGACATAAATTTTTGAAGGAAATGAACCTTTTTCAACAGGATTCCGGAATGACTCTACATTTGCCTCACTGAGAGGAACACGAAAACTACCTCAAAATTTCATTTCGTCAATTTTGAAGCGAGATATGGCGATAAGGCGCTTTCTCTGAAAAATATTGCCGTGACTTTTCCGCTGCTGCCCAACGATTCCTTCACGAACCCGGACAATCCCGCGACTCCCGAGCGTCCCTGGTCTCTTCCGCGGCTTTGCCGCGACTTCCCCGTGGATTACGCTCTCGCTACTCTACTGGGACTCTCCCGGAACTCTTCCGTGACCCTACCGCGATTTGGTCAATAAAGAATCGTCCGCGGTTCTGCTTCTCATCTCCCCCGTAACTCTTCCGGCAGGCGTCAAACCGGAGGAGTTGCGGCGAAGTTGCGGCAATATATTTCAGAATTGTATGAGCAAAAAACATCACAAAACGTTTTTTTTGCGATAAAAAAGCTTGCGCACTCCTGTATGTTTCGAAGGAAATCAGTTACACTGTTTTCAATCAAGCTTACACAGGGTACTCATGCATTGCAATGCATAACCCTTCACAGTCTGACACAGATTTTAAAGAAGAGACTCTGCGGAGGAAGTTATGTCATTTTTTCCCATGGTTGGTTGAACTTTTCGGGGTACATTGATGTCTTGCTCAGTTCTTGAGCTCATCCCAGAAAGCTGTCTGTCCAGAAAGTGATTATGAATGAACATTTGACACAATAGGCTCAAATGAGCAGTAGAACAGTACTAAGGACTGATTGTTCTTCTGTTTGCCCATTTACACGAAGCGAGGTCAATTACCACCGCTGCATACGTGGACAGTGGGTGTGACAGCCGGGTGTCAATTGTTAACGACGGGTGACTATGACTAATTTCCGTTCACTCTCTTTCTCACACACACAGACGGTCACACACACTTAGCCAAATATAGTTAGTAGGATCAATTGGCATCTTGTGTTTCTCTCCTGAACATTGTGTACAGAGGTTAAGCAAAACAATCGGTCGTCATCTTAAACGTTGTAATGGGGCGCACTCAGCTCCTTGAGAACAACGAGGGCAGCACAAGTGCACGAGCTCCTGCTTGAGGAGCACGTGCTGCCCTCGTTCTCCATTCGTCTCCTCAGCTGCTGCTCCCTCTTGTGGCCAGCACCGTGTGGTAACATTTCTCAAAATGGTCCACTCGGGTAGCTACAAGCACAGTCATAATCAGCATGAAGAGTTCTTCGCTTCTAAGCGTGCACATGCTCTACTCCCGTACAGCTTAGAGTTAGAGTTCACACAACCTATCGATCTCCAGCCATATCACCAGGACTACCTTGAAGGTAGCGTACGCACAAAAAACCGTATTCTTTTTTTTAATTTCTGCAGGTAGGCCTACCAGGTTGTGATATATCGCAAAGAGGCCACCCAAAATACGCAAGCTTCGGAGAAAAACTCGTTTGAAAATCCCATGCATTCAGCTTCCTTTAAATACGTCTGTTCGGTGTGTATCGTGTAATACACCAATGTCGAAAATCTGAACTTCTGAATTAGTTTAGCCCTTAACTTTATAGATTCCGCATTTCTTTTCGCCTCTCTGTTGTCGAAAATTCTCTAAAACAAGAAGCTCTAAATACAGAGGTTTGAACGAGGATCTCCCGGAATAAAGAAAAAAGACTGTTGGAGTTTCGCGGCCTGTCGGAACCTGTCGTGGCGCTTCTGTTCCTCATGTCAAATGACGCCTTTTCAGACCAAGGAGCAGTTTTGACGAGCTTATAGCATTATAAATGCGCGACATTGAGGTCTCAAGTTTCGCTATCTCCACTTGGTTCAAACATTGGAGTGAGAAGAAAACCCCAAATGCGGATTAAAAAAAGGGAGCTGCCTTTAAAGGCACAGAACACCCAGAAGATGTTTTTTTAGTTTTTATGCTGGTCTTGAGGAGGATCACACTCTGATCACAGTGGTATCTCTTTTTTTCGTCCAAGACCCCTATGAACAGAGTTATGGCTTATTAAAGATGCCTATAATCGAAGGGTGAAAATTGGCGGATGAGTTGTCTCTTCTCTTCAATTGCAATCGTTGCCCGAGAGCGAGCCAGGATAAGGAGACAGTCTGGCTATGGTTTGAAGAACGACGACTTGTTGAGAATTCAGTCAGTCATCCTGCCGCTACAGAGTTTGGAATTCCTGTGAGGGGTGTGGCCCGTGGTGGTGAGCGAAGGAGGTCGGGCCTAAGGTGGTCGCATATATCTCGCTTATTCGGAGGAATTGAGATCTCGCACTTGGCACGTCTTATAAAAGAGGGGGGTACTAGACAACCAAATAAAAATCACAAAATTCATATCTGAGGGTGGAGGGTGACTTCAAGGTACACAACCGGATGTTTGGTGGAGGTGTGGGCGGAGGGGGTAAGGTGTTCTCACCGCGTTTTCTGAGACGACGCATTACGAAATATCCATGTCGAATTCATATAGAGTGTACTGTTGCATATGAGAAAGATTGCCAGAAGCCTGTATGAAGGGAAAGCAAACCACAGATTAAGTCGAGTGGCTTTGCAGCCATCTTCCAGAAAAGATGCAGAACGGATATCAAATTGGGGAATAGTTATGTAAGCAAAGAAAGTGTGAGGACTGCTTCATAAGTATCATACGCGTGTGTAGATTTTTGGGGATGCGTGCCTACTCCTACTCGCTAAACTTTAACCACCAATACTCTGCTCAAAGTCTATTCTAAGATCCACCAAAAACGTCCTTCTACACGAGACGGTATGCCATCGCAAGGAATTAGGGCGCAACAGCCTTTTTAATCGGAAAGCAGATCATTAAATGATTGGAAGTGCACAGCTATATTTCTCCATGTCTCAGTATTCCGCTGTTTTTTGATAATAGAAATCCTGAGCTCTATAGAAGTACCCCAAAGATCAGGTTGTTCACATTAGACTAAAAATAGAGAGCATATAAAACATTAAATCTGTAATAAACTAGGAAATCTGTATATTACCAAACATGTTTTGGTGATCTTTAATCATTTCCATCGAAATTCAGGAAGAATGCATTCAAGTGAGCTTTCGGATCGGATAAGCAGGGTTGAGCGCCGCAGCATGCGCTCGGCGGGAGGCGGACACGCGGAGTTTTTGGCACGGTCTGAGTCTTGGGTCTTGCCCGTATACTTTTCAGGTCTAAGCGTGAGCGATTTAACTGTTTACCTGCGCAGCCACCTCAAAGGTGGTAATTTTATGCGAAATTCAAATTTTCATAGCGTCAAGTCTTCCAAAAAAATTTTGGTATTTTATTGATCATCAAATCTAACGCCGTCTAGAAAAAAAAGGATTTTTGTTAGGTTTGAGATGGTACACTCGAGTAAAATAGTTCCTTGCGAGCAATGTGAATGGTTCAGCTCGGTTGAAGGCTGATGAATTTTACTGAAAAAGATGATGAGTCGTCATTCTCATAGGATGATAGTTGTGTGGAACCGACCGAAAATTTGAGAAATGTTCAACCCCTTTCAAATAATTTAATCAGTGTGTTCTACAAGATTCGACAACAATTTGAGTTTTTTTCCAAATCTTGAAGGTATGTGTCAAAAAACTTTGGAAAATCACGTGCTTACTTCAAAATTCGTTTTCACGACTTTGAAAATTCGTTTTCACGACAAAATTCGTTTTCGCGACTTCTACTCGCATTTTCCAGTGAAACATACTTCTTTGATTTTGGACAAGGATCATGAGAACTCGTATTTTTCTAATGCTGAGCGGCAATGGTTTGCCAAAAATGGAACGAAATGGCCAATATCTTTTCTTCACGAAAAACACAATGCTCACAATATTCAAAGCAGACAGTTCTCAAAATATACTTTGCATTCAATTCAACGATGTCAAACCATTCTGAGAAAGTTCACGACAATAATTTCGAAAGAAGAAAACATTTTCATTGAATCATTGCTTTTTCGGAAGGAAAAATCACCATTTATAGAGAGATCGCCAAATGATGGATACTCTGATATTTGCGATTCCGTTCGCCCTAGACTTTCCTCTAACCAGTGCGAATTTCAGTGAATTAAGAATATTTTGAGAAAATTTTCATCAGTGGAATATGTGGGTATAACTTTTTTTTTCCCGAAGAAAGCCATGATTCGTCTTTAAAATCGAGAAAAACAGAATATTGCGCCTAATTCCTATCTTTACGGTCACAAAACCGACTGAAAATAGATTCTTGTTTAGGGGTAGAGAATATATCCGTTGAGTAATGTTTTTGGGACACTCACATTCACTACCGACCGAGGCCTGTGTTGAACGGCCCTCGCAAACTCGTGCCAGATACGAGGCAGTCTTACATGGGCATGAGACAGTCGGCAATGCGAGCATCATTTCCTCGTTCGGTGGCGAAGATCAAAGGATATAAGTAAGGATGAAACACCCGTTAGGGATATCAATAGGCCTCACTGGGGTCTTTATCTTTGATGGGTCGCTGCAGCGCTGCTGCTGAAAGCGACATATCACCTGCGAAATACAAATTATAAGAAAAAAGAGAACACCATAAATGAGGAGCAGCAGTTGGGGCGAGAATAAAGAGCAGCAGTTGGGGCCACAATGAGGAGCAACAGTTGGGGCCACATTGAAGAGCAGCAGTTAGGGCGACGACTGGAGCAGTTGGGGCAAGTGTAGCAGCAGTTGGGGGGACGAAAGGGTCTTACACCTCGACGAGTAAACGCGTTAGTAATCCCCTCGTGCTACCTTACTAAGCCGCGAGTATCTGAGATCTTTACATTTCCATTTGATATCTGGCCTCATTTGTTTCGCGCAGTTGTTTCTCACTCTTCATTTCCTTTTTCGATCTGCTGTCTCAATTTGCCCTCTCAGTAAAATATCCAGTCTCATTTCGCCCTCAGCTTGATCTGCAGTATTATTTTGCCCTCTTATTGTGATCTCATTTTGCCGTCTCAGTTTCCCGTTATATTTTATACTAACTGCATGGCTGTCGAAACTCCTCCCCATCCCTGATAAAAGGCCAACTTACAAGGGAAGTGTTTAGAGTGGTAAACGCATCTGCGAAAGCGACTAGTATCGTTAGTATCTCTACTGGCTCACTAGTAAAAATGCGGCATTTTTCAAGATTCGCGAAAAGACTAGGGTACCACCCAGCCATCAGGCATTTTTTTGCGAGTTCCAAAAAATTTTCTTGTATTTAGCCCAAAACTTGTATGTAGGGGTAATCCAGAGTGGTGAACACGAATCTGGACTCCATTTTTCGAAGTTTCGAGGTTTACTGTAGGTTACGGTAGGTGACATATCATTTAAGGGGCAAAAGCCACCTTAGTATTTTGAAAATCGACAGACGGACGTTAAATTCGTGTTCTCCTCCCCTAATAACCCCCGTATACACAATTTGAGTAAAATCTGAGATTTTGACCAAACTACCGTATACTCACCGTAATCTACCTTATTTTGCAGAAAAATCGATAAACGGACTCCAGGTTCGTGTTCAGCACTCCAAATAACCCTCAAAGGAAGAATTTGAGCAATATCTGCCGTAGCACTCCGAAAACTTCGAAAGTGGCGTTTTTCCCTCGAAACTTTCCCTAATTGGGAAGATTCGAATGAAATTAGTCGGAAACCCTCGTAATCAGCACCCTAAAAACCTCCCTGGGGGAATTTCAAGTCAAATCTGGAACTTTTCAGAACGCTTCCAGAGCCCTCTAATCAGTATAAATAACCAAAAATCCGTACAAGTTCAAAACGCCGTCAGTCTGGACAAAGTATGGAAGATGAACCTTCACTCAAATTTTTTCTCAGTTGGGTAATTTTGGCCGCTGAACACATTTATGAAGTCCGTTCCCACATCTTCGAAAGATTAATGCTTTTTCTGGAGGGTACGAAAATCACAAAAATCGTCCTTTTCAGGCTTGTAACTTCTTTGAACCTGCAGCTCGGGGCTGGATATTGCGCAGTTTCACTACTGCGCCACTAGAGATACTAACGATACTAGTCGTTTCGACCGATGCGTTTACCACTCTGAACACTTCCCTTGTTATTTCTGGGTTGGTTGAAGATCCGACCCCCCGCCCACCGAACGTCGACCGGTCTAACCCCTCTCTGTGATTCATCACACCTCACGCCGAGCCCTGGTCCGCACACCTACCATCGCGAGGTTGGAGTTCGCTTTTTTCTTTTTTTTTCAGACCGGGACTTCATATGGGGCTTTGCCGCCAAAACGACGTTCAGAGCTGTCATCGACGGCTGGTGGTGATGACATTTCTCGTTTTGTCTTCGCGATCTCGACCTTGATGTCAGAAACGTTTACAGAAGCGGCAACAGCGCTTAAGTGATTGTCATGACTACCGTACGGTAGTTTGTTGGTGGTATCGCCCATTTTACAAAACACCTGTTATTTATTTACTGTGCTTATCTGGGTCAAATTCCGGTCCACAATTGCGTCTCGACACGCTTTGCGGCCGCGCGCTTTCGAGTCGGAAGAGTTTCCAGCACCGCAGCCGCCGATCTGTTGACTCTAGGTGGGTTTTAGAAACTGGAAAATAAACAAAATCGAAGAAAACTGTATAAAAAAGCCATACCGAGTCGGCTTTGGCGCTGGAAACTCGACCGACTCGAGCGCGTGCGGCCGCAAAGCGTGTCGAGACGCAATTGCGGACCGGAATTTGGCCCAGATTAGCACAATATTTAATTATTTATTTATTTATTTATTAAATTATTTATTTTCTTATTTATTTATTTATTTATTTATTTATTTATTTATTTATTTATTTATTTATTTATTTATTTTTATTTATTTATTTTTTTAATTTATTTATCTATTTATTTATTTATTTATTTTTTATTTATTTATTTATTTATTTATTTCAATACGATGTGTAAGACAATCGTGGAAAAACATGAATGAGATGAAAACTACCTATGTATAAGGGAGCATACCTTATCACTTGAACTTGATTGAAGGGCGATATCAAACATTACATGGTTAGATATTCATGGCCTTAGCAGCTTCCAAAAATGCGGCCCTTGAAAGTGGTTGTTCTACACGGCGCGTCTACTATTTTGCTCAAAGTGATAAAAAGTGATCGTGCTTGGGCTGTGAAACTAACGGCTCTGAATCTGGATTTCGGGTTACGGTGGGAGATTTTCAATTGTCCTTCTCGGGTTGTGATACAATTGTGTAAAACTCAGTAGCGTCAACTTTTAACATGTGATGAATGATTTTGTGAACCGTGCATGCATCGTATACCCTTCTTCTTGATTCCAACGTTAGTAATCCTAGAATTGAGTTCCTCTCCGTAGATGGTGGGATACTAGAGTATTGATAGCCTTTAGATCTGACGAAAACCTTCCTTTTGAAGTTGCTTTGTATTTTCTCGATTTTGATAATATCTCTTTTCCTAGTTGGATTCAACACCGTGCAACCCCATTCAACTAGCGGTCGCATATAAGTTTTGTACGCTTTGATAAGAGCATTTCTATCTTTTGTGGATAACGTCTTTAATATGTGAAACGTTCGTATCATAGCCTTCTGACACATTATATCATAGTGAACTGAAAAATTTAGCTCAAATGTGTAAACAAATCCTAGATCTCTGACTGAACTGATCGGGTTAATAGAACTAGTATTCAAATGGTATGTCGGTGGTGTTCTAGAGGAACCTATTCTTAGATGCAATGTTTTCTCTGGAGACAATGGGAGTTCCCATTCTCGAGACCATGTAACCAAGTTATCAACCGCTGACTGCTTAGGCGTTGTGCCGTCGACCCGTGAGACATCGCCGTAAATTGTCAGGTCATCTGCATTCTGTTTACAACTTATCCCATCTTATTTCTAGCAGCTTTGGTACTTCTGCTGTATAGATGTTGAAAAGTATAGGTGATAGGACTCCTCTCTGAGGAACACCGCTGGTGACACTCTTGACACTGGAGAGTAGCCCGTTGATGTTCACCTAGAATGCTCTACCCGTAAGGTATCCTCTCGACCATGACTTTATCGTTGAATGGAAACCGATAACATCTAATCGGTGCAAAAGATTGGCAGTACTCACTCGATCGAAAGGTTTTTGGAAGTCGAAGCATATAACATCGCAACACTTTTTGTCGTCTAGAAAGTTCGTCCAATCATTTAGGCTTTTTAAAAGATTCGTTTCAGCAGACCTTCCCTCCACGAAACCATGCTGACTTTTCGGAATAATTCGATTTTCATAAAGCTGGCCTTCTACGTGTTTCTGGATATTTTTCTTTATGAGTCTGCAGAAAAATGGCGTGATAATAATTGGTCTGAATTTTTTTGGATCAGACGCAGGTTGTTTTTTTTTCAAAACTAGCGTAACATTAAAATGTTTCCACCGGTTCGGCACTTGCAACAGTAAAATCGATTGATTATACAAAAACGATAACTGGCCTGAAGTTGTGTGTGCGACATTTCGTATGAACTGAAAGGATCTCATCATGTGTTAAGGAATTAGAAGACGGCCATCTCAGATATTTGCCGGGTCCGCCCTCAGCTCCGAACGGGGTCCGACCCCAGATTTCTGTCGGGTCGGACCCTTCCTTTCTCCCTCCACGTCGGCGTAGCGTTGCCCGACGTGGGGAAAATAACTTTGCCCGACGTGGGGGGAAAATGCAGGTTTTGCCGGACGTGGGGGGGGGGAATGCAGAGGCTGTGACGTCATCAATCTGCGATTCCACGCTTCGGATCGCTCCGCCTTAGCTACCTAATAACTACGTTTAGTAGCTAAATGGTACGCGATCATTTCCTAAGCTTTCCCCCTTCTCTTTCATCAACCAAACCACCTTTTCCTCTTCGTACTGCCGTGCTGGACTCTATTTCGTTGTGCTGCTTCCTACCAGCGTCTGCTCTTCCTAATTGCGTCCTTCCCGCTGCTTTGATCTGCTTCCAGTTCGCCTTATTCGATGAATTATTAACCGTTTTGGCCCCCACTTGTCCAATATAATTCACTAACATTTTCATATCGTTTCAGCTCATCTATACAGTTTTCCCATCACGTTCTTCCACCCCCATCTAATCTCTACCGTAAGAAATAATCAATTAACAACATTTATCAACAGATGTTCATAACAAAACACATAAAAACAACCACTCGCAGGAACCCAGATTTCATAAACAGATCTATTCTTGCGCCTGCTAGCAAAAAATCAATACATAACAAACACTTAATAATAATTCACATGGTCCAAAAGACTAAAAAAAGCACTGAAATCTATCAGCAGAAGAATCACACGGCACATAAAAATGACACCCGACGGTCTCGCAGGATTACGAAACCTATTTACAGATCTTTTTCAAGACAGCACACTGACCTTTTTCTCTAGAATTCCAAAAGCGTATCCGAACTCTTTAGGGCTCTTAGCCTCCAATATCACCAATGAATTTTTCCAGAATATTCGATATTCCGATGGAAAACCTTGTGATGTAACGCTGGGAGACCGAAAAAGTTCAGATATGCTATACTGCAAAAAAACTATTCAAAGTATCCTAAGCTCTCAACTATACAGACATTACCATATTTACACGAGATCACATTCACACTGATTCGGGAACTATACTTTCCCACGTAAAGCGTAAGAGGCAGGTGCAGGCAACGTTTTCCTTTTCTGCAAAAATCATATGATTGCGAAAATTGATAATTTAGATGAATTGCCATGTTCCAGAACGCATACCGGTTTCGGCAGAAGCTGGTTCTTCGAATTCTCCCTGTATTGCCTTATATCGTTCCTAAAAGTCATTTCTTTACCCATAACAAGAATATTCTATCATTGAGTGGAATCGCCTAGTTCGTGTGTGCGTTTGTATGAGTAAGTTAATGTATATGACCTTTTACTCGGCATGACTTCAAGGCGCACAATGCCACGGGTCTGGGATGCAAGTGCGGTCAGGGCCGGGATGAAGGCGCGGGAAGTCAGAAGAAGGGCGCAACACTTCCCAAGGGTGCACAGAACGCCGTTACAAGGGTGCTGGGCTCTGAAAGAGTGCGCGGTTCGTTCTCAAAGGTGAGCAGTATCCCTCCAAAGCGAAAGACGTCGTAGAACGTGAGCAGGAACCTAGGAGAGGTGTGCAGGACGTCGAGAAAAAAGCTGCTGGACTTCATACATGGTGTGCGTGACATCTGGTCACATCGGTAGGAAACCGTATGAAACAATAACCCCTTTTTACGTTTTCTCCCCGTTTACCACTCATTTCGATCGGGCAGATAATCGCATTCACTAACTTCTCCAGCTTAAGTTCATAAACAATCAAATTTTGAGTTAATCAAAAGTGCCTCAACGAAAGCAAAAGCCTCCTTCTAATTCATTCAGAAATTAGACTGGCAACGTTTCCGTTGGTTACGGAAACGTTACTTAAAATATATGCACTCTATCGTAGAATCACTTGCTTTATTAAAATCGAGTAAAATTTCTATGATTCCCATTACCCCCTTTTTATAGTGATTAGTGATGAGGTATTGTTCTTCAAAATGTTTGAAAAGCGTAGAACAGAAAGGTCGCTCAGAAACAGAGTTGAGCAGGCCGTTGTGGCGATTTTTGTGGCGGCTACACCCCGACAAGACCACAATAGATTTTCCCGCAAGATTTATTTTTAGCTTTTAGCAATTTCTTGGATTTTTCAACTTGTTTCAAAAACTACAAGGCAGTTATCTATACGGTAGTACAACTGCGAATAAGTTTCCATTCATTCCAAATCAAAGTATAGTGGGATTTCCCTCGTGAAATTCAACTGTGAAAACAAGGTTACACTGGGAGTTCCAAAACTTCCAAGTCAGCCTTAGCCTGCTTCTCTTGAATAAATCATGAATCGCACTTTTGAGCTCATCAACGGTGCGCCTAACCCATATCAATCTCTCTGAATGCACATCTCAGACACGCTCAATGAAACTTGTGTCTAGAATATGTTTCAGCTAGGCGAGAAGTTAAATATTAAGACCTTGGAGTTAATCGAAACTAGAGTTGATCACATGGACACCAACACTATCAATCACTCCCGACTCCGATGACGCCACAAATGAGGACCGGCTAACTTTTTTAGATACTCCTATACCGTAGGCAACCAATCAACTCAACGTAAAGGTTTTCAGAACTATACCAAGAACCCGTTATTGAACGTGTAACAAAATTCGACGACGGGACGAGAATGGCATCTTCATGAATGACGTCAGAATGGGAAAAGTCATTGGAGTCGCCCGCTTTATCACTGATTTAGTCGGAATAGACACCTTGAAGTCGAAAAACTGTCTGGTAATGAGCAGAGAACATTCCATAATCGCCTGAGAGAAGAGACCACGGCATCATTCGTGGTCGACAAGGCGAATATGTTAGCTGATATTTTTTTTAGATTTTCTCAGATGGCCACGGGTTCATTCCTTAGTCTTTTTTCAATGTTTGCTCACTTCTGGAGCATTTGCCTTAGTTCCATTCTGATCAAATTTATATTCTGCTGACTGAGCGGCCCAACTCCGTATCAGTCACGCCAGATTTTATCAATTTTTCTCTATCCGGAAGGTAGCTATTAGTGACCTTTTTGCTTTTTTTAAGCAGTTACTGATGTCCAGTCAAGCTCCTTCTCCTTGGAAACTTTGTATAGTACGGCTTGAAGGACCAGCTACGGCAGTAGGAACTAAAAAGGAAAAAGGGCCCATTAGCATCACTTCTTTCTTTTGTAACATTTTCGAAAAAAATCAAAAAAGCACATTATGGAACATCTCGAGATGAACGATAGTATTCCTCGTAAGCAACACGGTTTTGTGCTAGGAAAGTTAGTGGAGACGAATCTGCCTTGGGTTTATCAATGACTGGAGCGAATACCTTGACTCCAAAAGGTCTGCGATGTTGTCCATTTCGTTTTTTCGAAAGCATTCGATGAGCTCAACCACGTTTTTCTCCTGCACAAGATCGCACTACAGTGCGTATCATAATTATAGCAACACGCTCAAAGCTCTGATATATAAGGAGCCGCTTCAATTCGCCAAGCGGATTTTTTTTGTCGGAGCAGTCTCCTGGTATAGTGTGGCTTTGATGCAGACGGCGTGCTCCGGATAGCCTTCAATTTCTATAAAAGGAATTCTGCGGGAAGCGAATTCTGTGGAAGTGTTGAGAACAGGACTGCTACCGTTCCTTGCTCGGTTCCAGCTAAAATAGCTCACCTTCCAGTAAGACAATGCCACAATCCACACGAATCGCTCAACTAGGGCTTGGTTTGAGCAGCATGGTGTCTTCGTTAGGCTTGGCCGGCGTGCTCACCTGGCGTCAACCCATTGAAAAACGTCTTAGGAATCCTGCTCTGCTATATCTATAATGAAGGTGGAACGTACGACTCACTGGAACATCTCAAAGGAGCTGTAATCGCTGCCTGGAGCTACCTGGACGCGGAAGTGCTCAGTAACCGGTAAACTCCATTTTAAGCGAGTTTGTAAGGGCATTTCTAAACAAGGCTGAGCGATAGGCTATTGAAATGTCATTACAAGTTAGTTTTTCCGTTTAAGGAAAAGAGTTGTGATTGAATACTGAAAGTGTTGCTACAATCATGATACAAGGACTTTAAAAATTGAATACAAAATAGATCGTGTCTTTCTACAAAATAGATAGTTTTTTGCAAAATTTTGTGAACAATGGATTTCGGGTACGCAGAGATGAATGGGTACAGTGCCGGTTGATGAAAGTTCGCGTGGACATTGATATCAGAGCTTTGAGTGTGTTGCTGTAATTATTCCATCCGTTGGTGGTCAGCTGCGTAAAGCGTCTTTCAGAGTCTGCCGGACGTTGCCGTCCGACACATTATAAGAGTGCCGCATTGCGAGGAGAGCTGCGGTGAACAACCGTCAGTTCCGACATTCCAGTACAAAATCTGAGGCAGAACCAACACGTTTTGACCCGCTATGACGTGCTCCGGCGTCGTGTCAATGATTTCACCGCAGTGAGACGTCGGTCAGCCGACATCGCAGTGCGGGCCGCACCGACGCCGCAGCATATATATATATATATATATATATATATATATATATATATATATATATATATATATATATATATATATATATATATATATATATATATATATATATATATATATATATGTATATATATATATATATATATATATATATATATATATATATATATATATATATATATCAGAGGACGTTTCAAGTCAGGGTTGGGGATAGTTTCTCTACGAGTAGGTCAGTGAAAAAAGGTGTTCCTTTAAAGGCATTGTCCACGATGAAAACCGAATTTGGGTTTATGCGTTCATTCGGACTAGTGGGCCATGACAATGTCACTCAGAAAGTTTGGAGTTACAAAACCGTCTCTGATTGAAGATTCGCTTACCTCAAATTGGCTTCCTGGGTTTGGGGGCCGGCCTTGGGGTCGATCCGTTGTTACAAGGAACAAAGCTCCTGGGTTGCTGACGGCGGGCGTGCCTTGACGCGTCGTAGGGCGCAATACACACGCCAGTCAATTTCGAATTCGGCATCGATCGAAAGCAGCCGGCAGCACTGGACGCAGCAGGTGGGTAGCCCATTTTAATTCAGCTGAAGTCGTAGTTGAGCGGCATCCTTGGTGAATTGCTTCCAACGCTGCGCCGAGGAACGAAGCGTAAAACTGTTCCTTGCATTCTCTGCGCAACTATCCCAAGTTGATGCCGGCGCGAAATTCAAATTTGCTATGAACTTTCTAAAAATGGGTTTTTCTCAAAAAGTTGACGTTTTTGAGGGGGCGTTTTGCTACCGTTAGTCACTATAGGGATAGTGCAACACGAAAGCATCAAAAACCCAAATATGGTTTTCATCGTGTACGATGCCTTTAAGTGGCGTCTTATCACAGATTCTGCTTGCGCACTATACAGCGGATCTTCCTAAAATTTTGAAAGGTGCAACCCGCTTGGGACAACATTTTGAATTGGTCCCAGGTTTCGAAGTTACCCCTGGCTCCTCAGAAAACCGTTTGTATGAGAATCGGCGGGGCTTGCTCTTCCATGACCTACAGACTTGAGGAGCATGAGTCAGGGTTTGTCAACTGCATCAAAGACCTTGGGTTCCGCTATGACCACAGGCTGGACTTTTCTGAACGTTGGAATTTCCCACAGAGAAAAGCATTCGCACGTGCATTCCTCATTTTCAAGGGGTTGACGCTGCCTGATGAGAACCTACTTGTCGGAGCTTTTAAGACCTACGTCAGACCCATTGTTGAATGCGGAGCCTCCGTCTTTTGTCCGTATAGGAGAAAAAACATTGGTCTGCTTAAAAAAAATTCAGGAAACTTTCATTTAGAAAGTGTTTGTTAGGACCTGCTTCTATTCGTATGATAGGTAACCAAATTCTAAAACAAGGAATCAGAGGCTCAAATTGAATACTCTGCAGTCTCACAAGCAACTGAGTGACGCTTGTATGATCTTCAAAATGCTGGCTGGTATGGTTAGGGCCAAAGGGTCCAAGTTCTATCGCCTTGCACATTCTAGAGCACGTGGATGCTTAGTGAAAATCTCTTATACTATTCCGAAAACGACTTTTTGATCTTCAAGCTTTACTTCTTGAGCCCTCTTTTACTCTCTGAAAGTTAGCTCTCCACTCATTCCACTTTGTTTCCAGACTTTCAAACGACTAGCAGGGAATAAGCTGTCATATTTCTAACACATTGAACATTGGCTTTTGGTATTCGACTCTCGCTTTTATATAATGCTTGCGTTATGCGACGTATACTGAATGAAAAAATAAATAAATAAACAAATAAATTGTAACTCCAATGCTCAAAAAGCTCGCATACACGCTCGTAAAAGTTGTCGAGTAAGGTACGTTAGTGAGATCGTGCGGGCTCTAGTACTAACCAATTTGGAAGCGCTCCATCACAAATGAACTGGTGAGAGACATGTAGCGCGACCGCCTGCTACTGTTTAAGCTTTTAGTCGGACCTTAGACCAGCCAAGAATCAAGAAGGCCTTCTATCAGGGGTGAGGCGTTTCGAGAGCTATACCGTTAGTATAAAATATAAGGGAAACTGAGTCGGCAAAATGATATCACAATAAGAGGCCAAAATAATGCTGGAGATCAAACTGAGAGCGCGAAATGAGATTGTAGATTTTGCTGAGAGAGAAGAATGAGATAAGAAATCAAAAAAGAAACCGAGGAGTGAAAAACGACTGCGCAAAACAAATGAGGCAGGATTTGAAATAGAGGTGTAAAAATGAGACAGAAACTCACAAAAAGAGGTGACGAGTCACTGGTGGGGAAAGCATGCAAGCCAGTAGACGACAGTAGCTTGACCATCGTTACTGACTCCGACATGGAAGCGGAGTCGTGGCCAGGTAAAGTGTGTCACCAAAGCACTCCTGGATATGTCAGCAACAGCGGTGTTGAGTATTCGCTGTCATCGAGGCCATTGTAGGCAAACTCCTGTCAATAAAATGACACAGATTTTCTGGTAATTCATAATCTAATATTCTTTTTCAGGCTCTCTCGCAGCTTCCTCCACGAAATTAACTCGTAAGGAAATTTCAAAGGTGCGATATTGCCTGAAACATAAGGGTTTTTACGCCCTGAGGGCACACAGGTGCAGCGCTTTCAGTACGCAGACTACATTTAGAATATGACTACCCGCATCTGAAAGCGCACCCATAATTTCACGAACGCAACTTGAAGCCGAAGAGCGCTACATAATGTAGGCGGAGTCTGTTTCTACACCCTGAAGGCACATATGTGTAGTTTCGAACACGAAAACTGCATTCAGAATACGAATTTCCGCTTGTGAAGATACACCCAAAATAGCATGCGGGTAGTCATATTCTAGATGCGGTTTTCATGCCCCCAAGTCATAAAAATCATGTGTTTCAGGCAATATCGCACCTTCTAAATTACATAACGATTTAATTTCGCAGAAGAAGTTGCGAGAGCCTGAAAATGAATATTAGATTATGAATTACCAGAAAATCTGGGTCACTTCATTGACAGGAGTTTGTCTGTAATGGCCTCGATGACAGCGAGTACTCAACACCACTGTTGCCGACATATCCAGGAGCACTTTACCTGGCCACGACTCCGCTTCCATGTCGGAGTCAGTAACGATGGCCTTGCTACTGTCTTCTGCTGTCTTGCATGCTTTCTCCACCACTGAATTGTCAACCCTTCTCGTGAGTTTCTGCCCCATCTCAGAGGATCGCGGGGTCGTAATGGAGCACAATAGGCTTTCAGCTCGACGAGGATAGCGAGGGCAGCACGAGGGGAAGAGCTGCTGCTTGAACAGCACGTGCTGCCTTTGTGATGCTCTTAGCAGCACGTGCTGCCTTCGTCCTCCTTTCGTCGCCTCAGCTGCTGCTCTCCGTTTTGGCCAGCGCAGTGTCGTAACTTTGCTCAAAGTGGTCCATTTGGGCAGCTACAAGGACATTTACAATCAGTTTGGAGAGTTATTTCTTTTGAGCATGTACATTTAGACTTCTGGATATCTGTATCCAGAAGGGAGCACACCCACGTGCGCTTCGCGGCGTACTTGTGAGCGTGCTTTAAGATCTATGGATTATTCGAATTACAGAGCAGTGCCTCGCTGCGCTAAACAGCTTCGAAGGCACAGTGCAACATCAGGAGTTAAATTTGATATTATAGCCGCCTGCCGTTGTGAATAGCAACCCTGCCAAGCGCGAGATCTCAATTCGCTGTAATAAGTGAGAAACTTTGGCGAAAAATCGGCTCCGCCCAAAAAGCCTGACTGCATCGCCCCGGAAAGGGAACCAAGAGCTCTGCTATTGTACATTTTGCTTTGAGCATCGCCACACTAACTAATTTTTCCGTTTGCAAAATTTGGGTTACCCTTTTCGGGGTCTAAACGCTTGATTATGCTTTTAGGGTGTTGTGAGCGGGGTCGACTTTTTTCCGTGTAGTTTCACTTACTTGATCGAATTTAGTTCTGAGAGCTTGACAGGGTTGCTATACACGGTGGGGCGGACTATAATATCTATTTTCACTCCTGAGGTACAGTTCCGCACAATTTTTCGCAGAGAAAGCATTTTGCGGCGTTTTTTTTTGCGCTCACAAAGCGCTGCATCGTTATAACTTGCTTCAAAGTGGTCCGATTTCAATTTTGAAGTAATTTCTAAATTGCTTTCATTGAGTCCTATACGATAGTATTAGAAAACAATCGATTGAACGCGAAAAGTGCATCGAAAAATGCATATTTGCACCAAAAAATCCCTCACTACGAATTGGTCAGATGATCATGATAGCAGAAATCTTTAATTTTCTGATCTGTGGTCGACATAAATTTTTGAAGGGAATAAACCTTTTTCAACAGGATTCCGGAATGACTCTACATTTGCCTCACGGAGAGGAACACGAAAACTACCTCAAAATTTCATTTCGTCAATTTTGAAGCGAGATATGACGATAAGGCGCTTTCTCTGAAAAATATTGCCGTGACTTTTCAGCTGCTGCCCAACGATTCCTTCACGATCCCGGACAATCCCGCGACTCCCAAGCGTCCCTGGCCTCTACCGCGGCTTTGCCGCGACTTCCCCGTGGATTACGCTCTCGCTACTCTACTGGGACTCTCCCGGAACTCTTCCGTGACCCTACCGCGATTTGGTCAATAAAGAATCGTCCGCGGTTCTGCTTCTCATCTCCCCCGAAACTCTTCCGGCAGGCGTTAAACCGGAGGAGTTGCGGCGAAGTTGCGGCAATATATTTCAGAATTGTATGAGCAAAAAACATCACAAAACGCTTTTTTGCGATAAAAAAACTTGCGCACTCCTGTATGTTTTCAAGGAAATCAGTTACACTGTTCTCAATCAAGCTTACACAGGGTACTCATGCATTGCAATGCATAACCCTTCACAGTCTGACACAGATTTTAAAGAAGAGAATCTGCGGAGAAAGTTATGTCACACTTTCCCATGGTTGGTTGAACTTTTCGGGGTACATTGATGTCTTGCTCAGTTCTTGAGCTCATCCCAGAAAGCTGTCTGTCCAGAAAGTGATTATGAATGAACATTTGACACAATAGGCTTAAAGGCAGTGGTCGCGATCAAATATGCTTGCCGTCTTTTTTTCTCTAAACCCTTTTCTGGGTCTCGAGTAGTAGGACCTATAAGAAAAAATCGCGAAAAAACCACTGTTTTGGGCCAAATTTGAAGCCTGAACTTTCTTGTCTTTTGATGGTGGACGAGCCCACTCCACATCATCGGCATCGGTGACCTCTTATATCAAGAACATCAGTTGGCTTGAAATTGAATTTCAATCAATGAAGCTTTGGATTTATGTGCACATCTAGTCAAAACATTGACTGAAGTGATGCTTTCATTGTTCAACTGTTTTTCTTCGTTAAATTTGCATTTATTTCGTCCTCTGAATGTCGATGATTTTTGACTGCTCGGCATGAGACGGCGATCTTTTTCGTCATCGCTGTGCACTTGTGCACGAAACAGCTTATTTGGGCCCTAAAAGCTCTAATTCTAGCCCGATTTTCACCGCTCTACCTTCATAGTTTTTCAGCTGTTTTTGATCTGAGCTGATTTTTGTAGTTTTCTCTATAGCGTTTTTCATCGTGACCACAGCCTTTAAATGAGCAGTAGAACAGTACTAAGAACTGATTGTTTATTTATTTATTTATTTCTGAACGATGTTTAAGACAATCGTAAAATAAGTTGATCTATATCATATGAGAAAATAGGCTTAAGTTATGACAATCTATAATAAATCAAAATATTGGGGGAAAAGTATGACTGAGACGAGGCTGGCGTGCTGCAATTCACGTCTTGAGAAGTTTTTATCGATCTGACGTTTAAACATCTTAGCTGAGCAGGATGCATCAACAGTTTTGCTTAGGTTTATAAAAATCGACCCCGCCCGAACTGTGAAATTTGTTGCTCTATGTCGAGTTTTCGGCTTCCGATAAGATATCTTGATCCCTCCTCCTCTGGTCACAGAATAAGCTAAAGTATAAAACATTGAAACATCAGTATTGTTCAGAGCGTTAAATATTTTATGAACCATACAGGCATCAAATACTTTCCGTCTTGATTCTAAAGTTGGTAACTCCAGGACTGAATTCCTCTCCTTGGAGTGGGGAATCCTGAGATACTGATAGCCTTCGGTCCTTATAAAAACTTTTCTAGTGAAGCTGTTCTGTACTTTTTCAATCCTGTGGATATCCTTTTTTCTGTCTGGGCAGAAAACTGTGCATCCACATTCAACAAGCGGCCTTATGTAAGTTTTATACGCTCTAATTAAAACACTTCTATCTTTTGTCGAAAGAGCTTTAAGTATACGAAATGAACGTACCATGGCTTTTTTACATATTTCATCATAATGTGGAGAGAAATCAAGGTCACTTGTATACCGAAATCCAAGGTCCCTGACCATATTTACCGTGCGAATCGAGAGGTTCTCCATCTGATATGGACACGAGGCTTGCGGTGTTCCAATTCGCAAATGAACGGTTTTCTCCTGAGATACCGGAAGTTGCCATTCTTGCGACCACTTGACAAGTTTATGTATGGCCGATTGCATAGCCAGTGTACCTTCAGCTTGTGACGTCTCACAATATATTTTTAGGTCGTCCGCATACTGTTTACACTTAACCCCTACTTCTTCCAGTAACGTGGGTATTTCAGCCGTGAAAATGTTGAAAAGAATTGGAGAAAGTACCCCTCCCTGTGGCACCCCACTAGTAGCGTTTTGCACTTTCGAGAGCACTCCATTGATGTTCACCTGAAAGCTTCTCCTATCAAGTATTCTTTTCCAACCAGGACCTAATTTTGGATGAAATCCGATGGCATCCATTTTGCGCAGAAGCTTCGCTGTGCTCACACGATCGAATGCCTTCTGAAAATCGAAATATATAACATCACAGCACTTCTTTTCGTCCAAAATTGCTGTCCAGTCATTCAGACTTTCCAAAAGATTGGTCTCGACTGATCTTCCTTTGACAAAACCATGCTGATTTTGGGTAATGATTTTATTTGCATCAAGATGCGCAACTACGTCTTTTTTGATAATTTTCTCAAATAGCCTGCAGAAAATGGAGGTAAGGCTGACTGGTCTATAATTTTTGGGGTCAGAGGTGGGCTGCTTTTTTAGAATCGGTGTTACATAAGAGTGTTTCCACCGCAGAGGTACTTCGGAAAACATTATTGACTGGTTATACAAGAACGAAAAGGGGCCTGAAATTGTGTGCGCAATATTCTTAATGAATTGGAAAGGTATTCCATCTTGTTCTTCTGTTTGCCCATTTACACGAAGCGAGGTCAATTACCACCGCTGCATACGTGGACAGTGGGTGTGACAGCCGGGTGTCAATTGTTAACGACGGGTGACTATGACTAATTTCCGTTCACTCTCTTTCTCACACACACAGACGGTCACACACACTTAGCCAAATATAGTTAGTAGGATCAATTGGCATCTTGTGTTTCTCTCCTGAACATTGTGTACAGAGGTTAAGCAAAACAATCGGTCGTCATCTTAAACGTTGTAATGGGGCGCACTCAGCTCCTTGAGAACAACGAGGGCAGCACAAGTGGACGAGCTCCTGCTTGAGGAGCACGTGCTGCCCTCGTTCTCCATTCGTCTCCTCAGCTGCTGCTCCCTCTTGTGGCCAGCACCGTGTGGTAACATTTCTCAAAATGGTCCACTCGGGTAGCTACAAGCACAGTCATAATCAGCATGAAGAGTTCTTCGCTTCTAAGCGTGCACATGCTCTACTCCCGTACAGCTTAGAGTTAGAGTTCACACAACCTATCGATCTCCAGCCATATCACCAGGACTACCTTGAAGGTAGCGTACGCACAAAAAACCGTATTCTTTTTTTTAATTTCTGCAGGTAGGCCTACCAGGTTGTGATATATCGCAAAGAGGCCACCCAAAATACGCAAGCTTCGGAGAAAAACTCGTTCGAAAATCCCGTAGCATTCAGCTTCCTTTAAATACGTCTGTTCGGTGTGTATCGTGTAATACACCAATGTCGAAAATCTGAACTTCTGAATTAGTTTAGCCCCTTAACTTTATAGATTCCGCATTTCTTTTCGCCTCTCTGTTGTCGAAAATTCTCTAAAACAAGAAGCTCTAAATACAGAGGTTTGAACGAGGATCTCCCGGAATAAAGAAAAAAGACTGTTGGAGTTTCGCGGCCTGTCGGAACCTGTCGTGGCGCTTCTGTTCCTCATGTCAAATGACGCCTTTTCAGACCAAGGAGCAGTTTTGACGAGCTTATAGCATTATAAATGCGCGACATTGAGGTCTCAAGTTTCGCTATCTCCACTTGGTTCAAACATTGGAGTGAGAAGAAAACCCCAAATGCGGATTAAAAAAAGGGAGCTGCCTTTAAAGGCACAGAACACCCAGAAGATGTTTTTTTAGTTTTTATGCTGGTCTTGAGGAGGATCACACTCTGATCACAGTGGTATCTCTTTTTTTCGTCCAAGACCCCTATGAACAGAGTTATGGCTTACTAAAGATGCCTATAATCGAAGGGTTAAAATTGGCGGATGAGTTGTCTCTTCTCTTCAATTGCAATCGTTGCCCGAGAGCGAGCCAGGATAAGGAGACAGTCTGGCTATGGTTTGAAGAACGACGACTTGTTGAGAATTCAGTCAGTCATCCTGCCGCTGCAGAGTTTGGAAATCCTGTGAGTTGTGTGGCCCGTGGTGGTGAGCGAAGGAGGTCGGGCCTAAGGTGGTCGCATATATCTCGCTTATTCGGAGGAATTGAGATCTCGCACTTGGCACGTCTTATAAAAGAGGGGTCTACTAGACAATCAAATAAAAATCACAAAATTCATATCTGAGGGTGTAGTGTGACTTCAAGGTACACAACCGCTTGTTTGGTGGAGGGTGTGGGCGGAGGGGGTAAGGTGTTCTCACCGCGTTTTCTGAGACGACGCATTACGAAATATCCATGTCGAATTCATATAGAGTGTACTGTTGCATATGAGAAAGATTGCCAGAAGCCTGTATGAAGGGAAAGCAAACCACAGATTAAGTCGAGTATCTTTGCAGCCATCTTCCAGAAAAGACACAGAACGGATATCAAATTGGGGAATAGTTATGTAAGCAAAGAAAGTGTGAGGACTGCTTCATAAGTATCATACGCGTGTGTAGATTTTTGGGTATGCGTGCCTACTCCTACTCGCTAAACTTTAACCACCAATAGTCTGCTCAAAATCTATTCTAAGATCCACCAAAAACGTCCTTCTACACGAGACGGTATGCCATCGCAAGGAATTAGGGCGCAACAGCCTTTTTAATCGGAAAGCAGATCATTAAATGATTGGAAGTGCACAGCTATATTTCTCCATGTCTCAGTATTCCGCTGTTTTTTGATAATAGAAATCCTGAGCTCTATAGAAGTACCCCAAAGATCAGGTTGTTCACATTAGACTAAAAATAGAGAGCATATAAAACATTAAATCTGTAATAAACTAGGAAATCTGTATATTACCAAACATGTTTTGGTGATCTTTAATCATTTCCATCGAAATCCAGGAAGAATGCATTCAAGTGAGCTTTCGGATCGGATAAGCAGGGTTGGGCGCCGCAGCATGCGCTCGGCGGGAGGCGGACACGCGGAGTTTTTGGCACGGTCTGAGTCTTGGGTCTTCCCCGTATACTTTTCAGGTCTAAGCGTGAGCGATTTAACTGTTTACCTGCGCGGCCACCTCAAAGGTGGTAATTTTATGCGAAATTCAAATTTTCATAGCGTCAAGTCTTCCAAAAAAAAAATTTTGGTATTTTATTGATCATCAAATCTAACGCCGTCTAGAAAAAAAAGGATTTTTGTTAGGTTTGAGATGGTACACTCGAGTAAAATAGTTCCTTGCGAGCAATGTGAATGGTTCAGCTCGGTTGAAGGCTGATGAATTTTACTGAAAAAGATGATGAGTCGTCATTCTCATAGGATGATAGTTGGGTGGAACCGACCGAAAATTTGAGAAATGTTCAACCCCTTTAAAATAATTTAATCAGAGTGTTCTACAAGATTCGACAACAATTTGAGTTTTTTTCCAAATCTTGAAGGTATGTGTCAAAAAACTATGGAAAATCACGTGCTTACTTCAAAATTCGTTTTCACGACTTTGAAAATTCGTTTTCACGACAAAATTCGTTTTCGCGACTTCTACTCGCATTTTCCAGTGAAACATACTTCTTTGATTTTGGACAAGGACCATGAGAACTCGTATTTTTCTAATGCTGAGCGGCAATGGTTTGCCAAAAATGGAACGAAATGGCCAATATCTTTTCTTCACGAAAAACACAATGCTCACAATATTCAAAGCAGACAGTTCTCAAAATATACTTTGCATTCAATTCAACGATGTCAAACCATTCTGAGAAAGTTCACGACAATAATTTCGAAAGAAGAAATCATTTTCATTGAATCATTGCTTTTTCGGAATTAAAAATCACCATTTATAGAGAGATCGCCAAATGATGGATACTCTGATATTTGCAATTCCGTTCGCCCTAGACTTTCCTCTAACCAGTGCGAATTTCAGTGAATTAAGAATATTTTGAGAAAATTTTTATCAGTGGAATATGTGGGTATAACTTTTTTTCCCGAAGAAAGCCATGATTCGTATTTAAAATCGAGAAAAACAGAATATTGCGCCTAATTCCTATCTTTACGGTCACAAAACCGGCTGAAAATAGATTCTTGTTTAGGGGTAGAGAATATATCCGTTGAGTAATGTTTTTGGGACACTCACATTCACTACCGACCGAGGCTCAGGTTGAACGGCCTCGCAAACTCGTGCCAGATACGAGGCAGTCTTACATGGGCATGAGACAGTCGGCAATGCGAGCATCATTTCCTCGTTCGGTGGCGAAGATCAAAGGATATAATCAAGGATGAAACACCCGTTAGGGGTATCAATAGGCCTCACTGCGGTCTTTATCTTTGATGGGTCGCTGCAGCGCTGCTGCTGAAAGCGACATATCACCTGCGAAATACAAATTATAAGAAAAAAGAGAACATCATAAATGAGGAGCAGCAGTTGGGGCGAGAATAAAGAGCAGCAGTTGGGGCCACAATGAGGAGCAACAGTTGGGGCCACAATGAAGAGCAGCAGTTAGGGCGACGACTGGAGCAGTTGGGGCAAGTGTAGCAGCAGTTGGGGAGACGAAAGGGTCTTACACCTCGACGAGTGAACGCGTTAGTAATCCCCTCGTGCTACCTTACTAAGCCGCGAGTATCTGAGATCTTTACATTTCCATTTGATATCTGGCCTCATTTGTTTCGCGCAGTTGTTTCTCACTCCTCATTTCCTTTTTCGATCTGCTGTCTCAATTTGCCCTCTCAGTAAAATATCCAGTCTCATTTCGCCCTCAGCTTGATCTGCAGTATTATTTTGCCCTCTTATTGTGATCTAATTTTGCCGTCTCAGTTTCCCGTTATATTTTATACTAACTGCATGGCTGTCGAAACTCCTCCCCATCCCTGATAAAAGGCCAACTTACAAGGGAAGTGTTTAGAGTGGTAAACGCATCTGCGAAAGCGACTAGTATCGTTAGTATCTCTTCTGGCTCACTAGTAAAAATGCGGCATTTTTCAAGATTCGCGAAAAGACTAGGGTACCACCCAGCCATCAGGCATTTTTTTGCGAGTTCCAAAAAATTTTCTTGTATTTAGCCCAAAACTTGTATGTAGGGGTAATCCAGAGTGGTGAACACGAATCTGGACTCCATTTGTCGAAGTTTCGAGGTTTACTGTAGGTTACGGTAGGTGACATATCATTTAAGGGGCAAAAGCCACCTTAGTATTTTGAAAATCGACAGACGGACGTTAAATTCGTGTTCTCCTCCCCTAATAACCCCCGTATACACATTTTGAGTAAAATCTGAGATTTTGACCAAACTACCGTATACTCACCGTAATCTACCTTATTTTGTAGAAAAATCGATAAACGGACTCCAGGTTCGTGTTCAGCACTCCAAATAACCCTCAAAGGAAGAATTTGAGCAATATCTGCCGTAGCACTCCGAAAACTTCGAAAGTAGGGTTTTTCCCTCGAAACTTTCCCTAATTGGGAAGATTCGAATGAAATTAGTCGAAAACCCTCGTAATCAGCACCCTAAAAAACCTCCCTGGGGGAATTTCAAGTCAAATCTGGAACTTTTCAGAACGCTTCCAGAGCCCTCTAATCAGTATAAATAACCAAAAATCCGTACAAGTCCAAAACGCCGTCAGTCTGGACAAAGTATGGAAGATGCGCCTTCACTCAAATTTTTTCTCAGGTGGGTAATTTTGGCCGCTGAACACATTTATGAAATCCGTTCCCACATTTTGAAAGATTAATGCTTTTTCTGGAGGGTACGAAAATCACAAAAATCGACCTTTTTAGGCTTGTAACTTCTTTGAACCTGCAGCTCGGGGCTGGATATTGCACAGTTTTACTACTGAGCCACTAGAGATACTAACGATACTAGTCGTTTCGACCAATGCGTTTACCACTCTCAACACTTCCTTTGTTATTTCTGGGTTGGTTGAGGATCCGACCACCCGCCCACCGAACGTCGACGGGTCTAACCCCTCTCTGTGATTCATCACACCTCACGCCGAGCCCTGGTCCGCACACCTACCATCGCGAGGTTGGAGTTCGCTTTTTTTCTTTTTTCAGACCGGGACTTCATATGGGGCTTTGCCGCCAAAACGACGTTCAGAGCTGTCATCGACGGCTGGTGGTGATGACATTTCTCGTTTTGTCTTCGCGATCTCGACCTTGATGTCAGAAACGTTTACAGAAGCGGCAACAGCGCTTAAGTGATTGTCATGACTACCGTACGGTAGTTTGTTGGTGGTATCGCCCATTTTACAAAACACCTGTTATTTATTTACTGTGCTTCTCTGGGCCAAATTCCGGTCCGCAATTGCGTCTCGACACGCTTTGCGGCCGCGCGCTTTCGAGTCGGAAGAGTTTCCAGCACCGCAGCCGCCGATCTGTTGACTCTAGGTGGGTTTTAGAAACTGGAAACTAAACAAAATCGAAGAAAACTGTATAAAAAAGCCATATCGAGTCGGCTTTGGCGCTGAAAACTCGACTGAATCAAGCGCGTGCGGCGGCAAAGCGTGTTGAGAGGCAATTGCGGACCGGAATTCGGCCCAGATTAGCACAATATTTACTTATTTATTTATTTATTTATTTATTTATTTTTATTTATTTATTAATTTATTTTTCTATTTATTTATCTATTTATTTATTTATTTATTTTTTATTTATTTATTTAATTATTTCAATACGATGTGTAAGACTCGTATGTGTAAGACTGTGTGTGTAAGACTACGTTCGAACCCACTCTGGACGAAGTGAGAGCCGCGATTCAGCGTCTGAAAAACCGAAAGGCGCCTGGTGTAGACAGCGTTACTGCTGAAGCGATCAAGGCAGGTGGTGATGTGTTACAACGACGGTTACATCAGCTAATCCTCCTCGTATGGCAGTCAGAAAACGTCCCATCTACCTGGAAAAAGGCTATCGTTGTGCCCATTCACAAAAAGGGTGATGCCAGGGACTGTAAAAACTATCGCGGAATCAGTCTGTTACCAATCGTTGGTAAAGTCTTCACGAGGATAATCCAGTCCAGACTTCAACGCCATCGAGAGCATACCAGTCGCGAGGAACAGGCAGGATTTCGTCCTGGTCGAGGCTGCAGCGATCAAATATTCGCACTTCGTCAACTTTTGAGGAAAGGATCCGCTGTGGGAAAGCGGGTTGTTATTACCTTCATCGACTTCAAGTCGGCCTTTGACTGCGTGCACTGGCCTGCCTTGTGGAGAACATTGGAGTGCGAACACGTTCCGGAGAAAATTGTGAAGCTCCTGCAGGAACATACAGCGGTTCAACTAGCTGCATTCGCGTCGGGGACAAGCTGTCCGAAGAATTTGCGGTCAATGCAGGAGTCCGGCAAGGAGATGTGATTTCGCCACTGCTATTCAACACTGTGGTCGACGCCATTATGAGAAAGGTTTTCAAAGATAGAAGAGGGGTCCAATATGGCGATAACGAGTTCCTCACAGACTTGATGTTTGCGGACGACAGCGCTGTGTTCACCGATACTGATATGGAAGCTACGAATTTGATGAAGGATATAGCAGATATCGCGGATTCGTACGGTCTACGGATAAATAAGGACAAGACCAAAGTCATGACGTCAGACGGTTCACGTGCTTCTGTGTTCTTCGAAGGAGCTGAGCTCCAGCAAGTTGAGGAGTTCAAGTACTTAGGATCGGTGGCACAACTGAGATACAGTGCAGGATCGGGCAGGCGTGTGCTGCTTTTGCTTCACTAGGCTGGTGTCTGTGTAAAAAGGGCAATGTGTCAATCAAGACCAAGATGCGGATCTTCCGATCTCTTATAATGCCGATTCTATTGTACGGCTCAGAGTCGTGGACCTTGCTCAAGTCGGATCTCAGCAAGCTAGAGGTCTTCCAAATGCGGTGTTTGCGGCTAATTCTCGGAACAACGTTAAGAGATCGCATACGCAACGACGTTATACGAGACAGCTGCGACCATCAACCGACAATCGAGGAACAAATCCGAACGAAAAGGTTGCGCTGGTTTGGACACGTATGCAGAATGGAAGCCAGTCGACTACCGCACAGCTTGCTATGGAGAAAACGCCCAAAACCATGGAAGGTCGAGAGAACTGCCCCGAAGAAGACGTGGGTGAAGCAAGTCGAAGCTGATCTGAAATCTCAACGGTGCAGTGTCGTTAACGCTAAAATAATTGCGGCTAATCGTTCTGAATGGAAGCGTATCGTTCAGGCCACTGGAGCTCCTATGGCACCTACAGCAGTGTACTGGTTGAGAGGTCATCCCGCTCCGCCAGCCGCCAGCTAATGGGATGAGTGAGTGAGTGAGTGTGTAAGACAATCGTGGAAAAACATGAATGAGATGAAAACTACCTATGTATAAGGGAGCATACCTTATCACTTGAACTTGATTGAAGGGCGATATCAAACATTACATGGTTAGATATTCATGGCCTTAGCAGCTTCCAAAAATGCGGCCCTTGAAAGTGGTTGTTCTACACGGCGTGTCTACTGTTTTGCTCAAAGTGATAAAAAGTGATCGCGCTCGGGCTGTGAAACTAACGGCTCTAAATCTGGATTTCTGGTTACGGTAGGAGATTTTCAATTGTCCTTCTCGGGTTGTGATACAATTGTGTAAAACTCAGTAGCGTCAACTTTTAACAAGTGATGAATGATTTTGTGAACCGTGCATGCATCGTATACCCTTCTTCTTGATTCCAACGTTAGTAATCCTAGAATTGAGTTCCTCTCCGTAGATGGTGGGACACTAGAGTATTGATAGCCTTTAGATCTAACGAAAACCTTCCTTTCGAAGTTGCTTTGTATTTTCTCGATTTTGATAATATCTCTTTTCCTAGTTGGATTCAACACCGTGCAACCCCATTCAACTAGCGGTCGCATATAAGTTTTGTACGCTTTGATAAGAGCATTTCTATCTTCTGTGGATAACGTCTTTAATATGTGAAACGTTCGTATCATAGCCTTCTGACACATTATATCATAGTGAACTGAAAAATTTAGCTCATTTGTGTAAACAAATCCTAGATCTCTGACTGAACTGATCGGGTTAATAGAACTAGTATTCAAATGGTATGTCGGTGGTGTTCTAGAGGAACCTATTCTTAGATGCAATGTTTTCTCTGGAGACAATGGGAGTTAGCATTCTCGAGACCATGTAACCAAGTTATCAACCGCTGACTGCTTAGGCGTTGTGCCGTCGACCCGTGAGACATCGCCGTAAATTGTCAGGTCATCTGCATTCTGTTTACAACTTATCCCATCTTATTTCTAGCAGCTTTGGTACTTCTGCTGTATAGATGTTGAAAAGTATAGGTGATAGGACTCCTCTCTGAGGAACACCGCTGGTGACACTCTTGACACTGGAGAGTAGCCCGTTGATATTCACCTAGATTGCTCTACCCGTAAGGTATCCTCTCGACCATGACTTTATCGTTGAATGAAAACCGATAACATCTAATCGGTGCAAAAGATTGGCAGTACTCACTCGATCGAAAGGTTTTTGGAAGTCGAAGTATATAACATCGCAACACTTTTTGTCGTCTAGAAAGTTCGTCCAATCATTTAGGCTTTTTAAAAGATTCGTTTCAGCAGACCTTCCCTCCACGAAACCATGCTGACTTTTCGGAATAATTTGATTTTCATAAAGCTGGCCTTCTACGTGTTCCTTGATATTTTTCTTTATGAGTCTGCAGAAAAATGGCGTGATACTAATTGGTCTGAATTTTTTTGGATCAGACGCAGGTTGTTTTTTTTTTCAAAACTAGCGTAACATTAAAATATTTCCACCGGTTTGGCACTTGCAACAGTAAAATCGATTGATTATACAAAAACGATAACTGGCCTGAAGTTGTGTGTGCGACATTTCGTATGAACTGAAAGGATCTCATCAGGTGTTAAGGAATTAGAAGACGGCCATCTCAGATATTTGCCGGGTCCGACCCCAGCCTGAACGGGGTCCGACCCCAGATTTCTGTCGGGTCGGACCCTTCCTTTCTCCCTCCACGTCGGCGTAGTTGCCCGACGTGGGGGGAAAATAACTTTGCCCGACGTGGGGGGAAAATGCAGGTTTTGCCGGACGTGGGGGGGGGGAATGCAGAGGCTGTGACGTCATCAATCTGCGATTCCACGCTTCGGATCGCTCCGCCTTAGCTACCTAATAACTACGTTTAGTAGCTAAATGGTACGTAGCTAAATTTTCTGCAAAAATCATATGATTGCGAAAATTGATAATTTAGATGAATTGCCATGTTCCAGAACGCATACCGGTTTCGGCAGAAGCTGGTTCTTCGAATTCTCCCTGTATTGCCTTATATCGTTCCTAAAAGTCATTTCTTTACCCATAACAAAAATATTCTATCATTGAGTGGAATTGCCTAGTTCGTGTGTGCGTTTGTATGAGTAAGTTAATGTATATGACCTTTTACTCGGCATGACTTCAAGGCGCACAATGCCACGGGTCTGGGATGCAAGTGCGGTCAGGGCCGGGATGAAGGCGCGGAAGTCAGAAGAAGGGCGCAACACTTCCCAAGGGTGCACAGAACGCCGTTACAAGGATGCTGGGCTCTGAAAGAGTGCGCGGTTCGTTCTCAAAGGTGAGCAGTATCCCTCCAAAGCGAAAGACGTCGTAGAACGTGAGCAGGAACCTAGGAGAGAGTGTGCAGGACGTCGAGAAAAAGCTGCTGGACTTCATACATGGTGTGCGTGACATCTGGTCACATCGGTAGGAAACCGTATGAAACAATAACCCCTTTACGTTTTCTCCTGTTTACCACTCATTTCGATCGAACAGATAATCGCATTCACTAACTTCTCCAGCTTAAGTTCATAAACAATCAAATTTTGAGTTAATCAAAAGTGCCTCAACGAAAGCAAAAGCCTCCTTCTAATTCATTCAGAAATTAGACTGGCAACGTTTCCGTTGGTTACGGAAACGTTACTTAAAAATATATGCACTCTATCGTAGAATCACTTGCTTTATTAAAATCGAGTAAAATTTCTATGATTCCCATTACCCCCTTTTTATAGTGATTAGTGAAGAGGAATTGTACTTCAAAATATTTGAAAAGCGTAGAACAGAAAGGTCGTTCAGAAACACAGTTGTGAAGGCCGTTGAGGCGATCTGTCTGGCTGCTACACCCCGCAAAATTTCATTTTTCTCCAAAAAAAAATGAAAATTTCACGACTCTCGGGGCACCATTTTTTTCAGCTTCATTTGGTGTCAAGTTTTAAAGAGAAGCGAAAGCTGTTGTAATATTTTTTAGGGTCCAGTTCGGTCGCGGCTACCGTGTGGACCCAAAAGGGTCATGTATTAAAAATTTTACGAACCCCCCCCCAAATTTTCATTTTTTTTTTCGAATTTTTTAAAAAATATTACGATCCCCCGTTGTGGCCGGCCACAACGCTGCTCAACCCTGTTTTGAAAAGCGGAAATCGGAAAGGCAAAAACTGGAATTTAGCACAGCCTGGAACAGTTATAATCAGGGATATACCAAAATAAAGTTTTTGGAAACAGAGACAAATCCCAAAAAACAGGCAGAAAACAGAAAATTTTGGTCGTCGGAGTGAAAATTGAAATTTTTTTAAAAGTTTTCAGCTGATCGGTTTCAACCGAGTGCGCCCTCCACGACACATTCCAACCTCCTGAATGGTCTTATAACCAGAAATAATTAAATTTCAATTTCCCCACAATTGAATACAATAACCTCAAAAATATATATTAAAGATATACTATTACCTGCATTTGGTGCTTTCCATAGAAATGGTAAAGAGGTGGTGCCGAGATCACGACCATATTGAGGTAAAAGAAAGCGCTGCTCCTGGCTGAGGTCGCAGGGGAATATGGCTAGACAGAAAGACCTCCTTCGTGAATTTGTTCATGAGTTACCTGAAAAAGCTCATAAAGAGCATCCACACACAAAAAAAAACAGCTCAACACGCAGGAACACAGGAGAAACGAGAATGAATTTAGTCGCGCGGCGTCACCCACGCAGGCGAACAGGAAAAGAACATGATAAACACGAATGGACGAATTTGGACACTTCTTTGGTGACGTCGCGCTACCGAAATCATTCGCGTAAAATAAAAAGCTTCTGCCGCGACTGCAGACCAAGTCACCCATCAGAAGTCAGCCATAATATTAATGCAAAAAAAGCCATGGCTAGGATATCTTCCATACTTGGGCAAAACTGTAAATATTTTAGAATTTCGAATTTTCGAATATATTCGAAAACCTGATTTTCTTTGAATTTTCGAGTATACTCGAAAATAAAAATTTTCGAATTTTCGAATAATTTTTCTACTTTTCGGATAAATTTTCTCGAATTCACGAATGATAGTCTGATTTTAAAAATTAGTTTTGAGCTGTCATTTACTGTACTATCACTTTGTGGAAATAGTCATCGGCCTACCACAATGCTAGTCGCTATTCATAGTGACGCGTGACGCGTCGCTATGAACAGCGCGTAGCGCGCGGACGTGGCGTTGATGTGTTGATAGCCGACGCCACGCCCGCGCGCGTGACGCCCGCTCCGCCATGGTGGCGGCCGTAACAATTTTTGTTATTTTCATTATTAATCCGTCTTCAAATTCATTTTGTTTAATAATAACTAATTTTAGTGCTATCTTCTGCTACTATGATAGTGATCGCATGTACAGATTTCGCATGCCCAGCAAAGTTAGGGACCCATTCTAATCCGCTCCGCCATAGCGTCGCCGCTGGAGTATTAAAGTCTCCGCAAGCGCGTCACGCGCGTTTAGCACAAGACGCTTGGCTTCAGGCGAGAATTGGCCACCACTATACCTTTCCGGGAGCGCCTTATCGCACACAAGCGCCGAGACCCTAGCGCCGCTCTCAAGACCTACTACCGCGGCGCGGCCGGGCGCTATAGCGGTAAACGTTTTCTCTGCTACCGCCGCGTTTATCATTTTACTTAGGTGTCGTTTATACTTCGGCCGTCGAGCGGCGCGGCGAAAAGCAATCCTACAATATCGATCGTGCCGCGCCGCGTGATCAATATTACAGAAATTCACTTCGCCAACAGCCTCTCGGCGGCGGAATTATAAACGTTTCCTCAATATCGATCGTGCCGCGCCGTGCAGGACTGTGCGTAACAGAATTTTGTTAGTAAAAAGTTTTCAAATTCCTCGTAATTCGCAAATCGTAATTCACAAGGCCTGAGCAAAACCAAACCTTCCCAGCCAAGCGAAGACCACTCCAAGCTAATGTTTCCAGAGTAGTCCTCTGGAACGGAGGGTTTTGAAGCTAAAACCCTGGCACTGTCCATATCTGCCTGACAGCTACATAATAAAATGCAAAACGAGAGAAAATGGTTTGCGTTGGCTGGCCGTTCAAGCCAGCCTCTCCCACCGATGGAGCGCCTTACGTTGACGCAATATTTCGAACGATCCAAGCATGTGAGAACCCCAAATCGGTCGTGGTGAATAGGCCAAGATGGTGCTTTTGATAAAGTGTGCTTTCAAAGGTTGGTCATCAAAAAGAACTTTTAATGAAATGATGATTGTGCATTTCGATTATTCGAAATTCAAAAATTCGAATATGCTCTTTAGAAGATCTTCGAATTTTGAATACTATTCGAAGTTTGTTTTCGAAATATTCGAATTTCGAATAGTATTCGAAAGTCTGTTTTCGAAATATTCGAGTTTCGAATATTAATCGAAACCGCTTCTTACGAAGTATTAGAATTTCGAATAGTATTCGAAAGCCCGTCTTCGAAATATTCGAATTTCGAATAATATTCGAAAACCAAATTTTTCGAATTTTGAATGATTCGAAATTCGAAAAATCATTCGAACATTTTTCGAATAATATAATTCGGTCCGAAGTTTGAATAAGACCCAAATCAACTTTGCCTTCGTTGAATAAGACCCAAATCAACTTTGCCTAAGAAAAATCACTCCTAAAATGATCTTAGAGTCTATTATATCTATATCTATCACTACTAAACACCTATAAGGCCGATTTGTCAAAATTCTCTATAGGTTTTTCACCCTATTTTGAAGATTCAACTAAAGATTTTGTATTCTTTTGGATAAGACGACAAACTAGAGAAGTTTATTATGGACTATCCATCACACTAGAGCTGTGAAATGAATTAGTCTTTTCCAAACACACTAGACTAGTTTGTGTGACCAAGCTAGCTGTCTGTCGAACCGAAAGAAGCGGCTTATTTCGTTGTACACAAGTGGGTTGCCTATTCTGAAAAAGTACCGGAAATTTTAAACAAAAAAAGTTGCTAAGCGAAAAAACCGTGCCGCCTATTCAGTATCGATTCGCCTAGGGATATCATTCCTCACCTCGGTAAAGCTGATTAACAAGAGTTGAACTCTATCTCCCAAGTATAAACTCCTCCAAAAAACACCAACTTTTGAGAATTTCAAGTTATTCGAATAATCGAATATTCAAAGAAGTGGAATATTAGTTTATTCGAACAATCGAATATTCTAAGTAGTGGATTATTCGAATTATTCGTTTATTCGAATATTCAAAAAAATTATTCGTTCCAACACTCTAATGCATACTGAACTTTCTTGACGGCAACTTGACACAAAAAAAATTTGCTGATAAGGTTCGGGAAGGAAAGCTCGGCACTGTGTTCCTGCACGTCATCTAATTGATTCTTTTGAAGGCAAAGTTCACGATAATCTTCAATTTCGAGATTATCTGCTAAAACGAATGCTTGGCCCTAGATAGACCTGAAACGACGAAAAAAGTAAGAAAATCGCACCCAAAGTACGCGAGATCCTGTACTCTCACTATGCTCCAGTAATCTTAGTAGACCTGTTTATTGTGACAATGAAATCTTTTATGGAGCCGTCCACTGAAATTATCAGATCCCTTTTGCTCCGTTCTTTCTTTTGGACTTTAGCTATTACTGTTTCGCATAAAATATTCTTCTATTTTTACGTGACCCCACTTTTCTCCGATCGCAACCGCAGAGAACATGCTTATGCTACCGGACTACTACTTGAGGCCAGAGAATTATGTCACTGAAAAAAAGGTGTCTTACTTTCGCCGCTTCTTCCTGATTTCAGTAGCCTTTTGTAGCCAACGCGGTGTTTTTAGTTAGGAAATCGGTAACGAAAATCACTGTGAACACTGTCTCTAAGAAACGAATGCAGAAGAGTGAGGCTCATATGAGCAGGAATTAGATTCACCATCAACATGATATTGGTACTGCTATACTTGAAAATATGCATGACGTTTTTATGCTTAGCCCAATTTATTCGCTTTCTAATTATCGAATGATGTGAATAACAAAGATGGATGTCAACTGTATTTCACAGATAAGCAGATGGATACAAACGCACTAGTTGTTTTGTCGTTCGGTGTGTAGGGTGGAGCACCAACGTAGCATTTAATAGATAGCAACAATATACTAATTAGAAATGATGAACAACAGTTGCCTTATATAAGATGCTGGGTGCAAAGCACGGGAAGATGTCTAGGCTAATGTTGGGGAATTGAGAGAAGAGATATTGGGAGCAGACCGTCATTGCCAAAGTTCATAGAACATTCATTTGAACAGATTGCCTTGGGAGTTTACAGAGAACGTTGTCACGGGACCGTGTGCATTTGGCACACTGTGTAAATGATAAACGTTGTGTCGCATCGCTCGCCGCTGGAAGTATGATCCCGGCCTTAGGCCATTGTTATACCTCCAGTCTGCGACCGCGACAGGTTCGTTCATCAATAACGAATCGTGTCGGGACCCACACTCTCACCTTGAAAAAAGCTGTCGCGTGAACACTGCATGCGCCGGTCGCTTTGCAGGGTTGGAGATGGGTGTTATACATTCAAATGTTAAAACCGTGCCGCAGTCGGTCGCTGTCGCGGACGTCGGTCGCAGTGTGACGCACTGTGACCGATGCCCGCGACAACGATGGAGTAATTGGTTAGGTGCGGGTTCCCCTTTTTTCCATCCTTTTTCGTAGTTCCTTTTTTCATTTCTCTCCTGGTGTCTTCACTTAGTCTTAGATGTATAGATCATAGTACCTGCCCCTTTATAAAACTGAATTTAAACTGATTTGCCCTAAGATTCCGGGTTATTGATCCGAAGTCTTGTCTGCAATAGCGCGGGTGATGGCGCGTGTCAGACGTAACTTGGCGCGATGTATGGCATAGCATACCATGGCCCTCAGCGACAGCGACGTCGCTCTCCTCTGCGACCACGACAGGGCTGAAGGAGAGTATAACAATGGCCTTCTTAGGCCCAGTCGAATTGAAGCTTTCACAATCACTGATACCATATTTTTAGAACCATTATTCACTACCTCTCTGAGTCAAGTTCTTCCAAAAATTTTATAAGTCTAGTATCGATTTTGTTGAGACGTCCATTATGGGAAAGAGAGAGAGACCAATCGGAATAGACTTGTTAGGCTCCAAAACAATTTAACCCGTCGCCTTTCGAGACGTCCAGAGCGATTAAAAATGCGCAGTTCTTGAACGACTTCATAACAGCTCTTCGATAGGCGAGTTCTTTGCGTCCACAATTCACAGTATGTAAAATCGACCATTGATGGATCATGATTTCCTTGAAAGGCAGGGTTCGCGATAAAAACTACTTTTGAGCTCTCTCAATAAGAATGTATATTTGGCCATCACAAAAGTAAAAATAAGTGAAAAAAACCCGGAAATTCGAGGGAAAAACGCTCAAAAACAAAGTGTAACAGCTAACTACCGGTGTCGGCCGGCCCCCTAATTGACGCTATTTTCATCAATGCTTGCTTATCCGACATTTATTTTGCTGTTAAAGTAATCAGTAGTTTTCACAAATGTTCAGGAATTACTCTAGAAGCAAAGTAAAAGTTGACAAAACAGGCTTTTTACCCAAATCTCGATAATCGGGGGCGGGAGGACACCAAGCCATAACTTTCTCCTGAGCGTCTTTTATCCAATTTTTTACTCATTTTCACTTTTGTGATGGCCAGATCTACCATTCTATGGTGATAGCAAAACAACCGATTTTATCGAGAACCCTGCCTTTGAGGCAGTGTCCACGATAAAAACCATGTCTGATTTTTTGGTGGAGATCGGCAGCTTCGGGGCCTAGCGGAACCCTAACGTTGAAAAAACTGAGAAAAATGAGCTCGGAACGGTCCCCTGCGGCCCCAAAGTTGGACACCCATCAGCTCGTCACCCCCAGATGCACTTTCCACGCCCACCGACGTGAACAAATGAATGCTCGAGATCAAGAGATGAGCGACGATTTCCAATCAGTAGCCCCGTTCTTCCCTTCATTCTCAACTTCTCTCTCTCTACTCAGGTCAGCTCGCATACATCGGCTGCAAAAGACGGAAGTTGCAAGCCTCGGACAACTCGTCCACCATGTTTCCTTAGCTCAATATTTGTGGGACCATAACTCCGTTCCCTGAAGGTCTTGTGCGATTCCAGAGATATTGTTGGAATCAGCATGGGGCCGTTTTCAAGATAGGCGGGAGAACAGAGAAACGATTTCTATCGTGAACACTGCATTTAAAGGTATCGTACGCGCTGAAAACCACTTATCATTTTTCGGTTCGAATGATTTTCTAGGTCCACCCAGGAACGTAGTGAGAGTTTGTTTGATTAAAAATACCTTAGTGTAAAGATAAATGAGGTCGAATGTCTCAAATTCCGTCAAAAGAGGCCGGCCCTCCGTCAGTCATCTGGCACGATTTGCTGTAAGCCATCATATAAGTAAATGATCAACAATCGATACAGTACAACAAGAGAGAAGTTGATGAACTATACTATACGATTACGTGAAGAATGACTTTTCTACACACATCGATTAACCTTTTCTTCTCCACAAATCATTTGAAAGAAAGATGAATTCCATTTGATGCTCAGATAAAAACAGCCCACTTCCCGCCGGCCAAGTCGGCCTAGTCGACTTCGCGCGGCCCCAATCTTGTGGGCGTGGCACAGCGCCCCACTTCCTGCGGAGAGAGAGGCTTGCCCGTCTTTCCGCGGAGTGTCGGCGGACAGTCGGCTACTCCTAGGGGTTCTCAGGCAAACTAGGGATCGGAGCGCCGTAGAATACGTCAGGTATGGATCGGGATGTCGGACAGCCGGTGCACCTGCCGAAAGTGCCAGCGCTGGCTTTTGGCCGGCAGGCTGTGCGAGTGCTGGCTTTCCGCATATTGCTATATTGCATGCACATACGGGTATTGTCACGTCATTGACCTGCCCGTCTTCATCGACTCCTGTCAACTCGTCACGCCATTTCCTTCTCATTCAGTGTCCTCACGCGCTCTGGCATTCACTCTGAAGTCGCATCTCGCCCTCTTCCATATTTTGTTTAAATACTGTAGCGTTCAAAATTGAAATGAGTGTTGTTTCAATCATTCGAACTGTATGTATTGGGTTTACAAAGAAGTTTCGAGGATTTTACAAAATGTTTCATGGCTGGTTCGTTAATTCATCTAGGCTACCACTTCTTTGGTGGATTACCAATGGTTACAGACACTTGCAATATATAGATTTATTAACAAGTACCTGCTCAGTGAACAGACGAACCCTCTATCAACATTCCATCGCCTTTTATACAGATTGGGGAGGCGGCCCCACAAACAAGTATTATACAAAGTTGTAATTACAGCTATATTCACAGGATGTACCGAGCCTCAAGCAGTAGCTCATCTATCAATTGTAGCGGGACCTATGAGGCACACCCGCGTGTAATTAACCTACCAGACACCACCCTCTGGATACGATGCCTAACGGCAGAGTCGTAAATGGTGTCTGGGCTATGGATGAACTATACAAAGTTTTATGACCGTTCTGATTCTTAGTACTTAATACCATTTGCCCTAACCTATATAAGTTATATTAGATTTAGATTCACAAGGTTGTGTATCCACAACACTGGGGCGGCCGGCAATTAGCGGTAGCTAAAATGTTGTACAGATGTCAGGCCAATATTCATTTGCACATTCGAAGGTTGAAAAATAGTGTACAATAAATCGACTTTATATGAGATTTGGTTGTTCACAACAACTTCTGCTAACCTGAAAGATATTGCTCATGACCTGGTCGAGCAGAATTTAACTTCTTTGAATAATCCGTAGACTAGTGCGACCTAAGGGTCAACTAAAAAAGAACTTTCTCTTTCTCATAGTCCTGGCCGCCTCCTCGCTTGTGAGTGAACAGTTTATCACATGCGTATCGACTGGAACGGCCGCAGGCGGCATAGGCGCAAGCGAATTGTATTGCTAGTATCTCTTGGGCATCTATAGTATAACTGCGCAGTACCCCGTCCCGAGCCGCTTGTTCTGAGCAGTCTTAGGCTCGAGAAGGTCGTTTTTTGTGCTTTTTTACCCTTCCGAAATGCTCAGTGAACTTCCGAAAACCTGAAAACCGATCTCATAATCATGTCTAGCGCCTAAGCGAAATATGGGTGAAAACAAATTTTCCGCACTTTGTGCAGACTTATAGCATTTTGGGCTTGTGCGAATTCTCGGTTGAGAATTCGCTTCTTCAGTAAGGGGGTTCAGAAAAGCTACGGGAAAGGTTCCAGATTTGACATAAAAGTCTCCCAGGAGGTTTTTAGGGGCCCTGATTATGAACCTGAGGTTTACTGGTTGATTTTACAATTTACAAAAATTTGGCCTTGATTCGCTTGAAGCATCCCAGCAGCGGAAAATTTTTAGAACCAAACACCACTTTCCAAATTTCCGGATTTGTTCTACGGATGTGTCTCAAATTCATTTTCTGAGGGTGAATTGATGTGCCGAACATCAATCTGAGGTCCCTATGCCGATTTTCTACAGATTATAGTGGGTATACGGTAGTCTGATCAATGTCTCAGATTTGACTCAAAATTCGTATGCGGGGGTTACTCGTAGAGGTGAATACGAATTAGATGTCCTTCGACTGATGACTTTCGATTAATATTCGAAATTCGAATGTTTTGAAGAGCATATTCGAATTCTTGAAATTCGAGTAATCGAAATGCACAATCATAATTTTATTAGAAGTTTTTTTATCAACCTTTGAATGACCTATTCACCCCACGCCCGAGTTGATGTTCCCATACGCTTGGATCGTGTGAGATGTTGCGTCACCGATATTCGATTAATATTCGAAATTCGAATATTTTGAAGAGCATATTCGAATTTTTCAAATTCGAATAATCGAAATGCACAATCATAATTTCATTAGAAATTCTTTTTTTTTTCTGATCAACCTTTGAAAACATTCTCTATCAAAGCACCATCTTGACCTGTTCACCCCACGCCCGAGTTGAGGTTCCCATACGCTTGGATCGTGTGAGATGTTGCGTCACCGATATTCGATTAATATTCGAAATTCGAATATTTTGAAGAGCATATTCGAATTTTTGAAATTCGAATAATCGAAATGCACAATCATAATTTCATTAGAAATTCTTTTTTTTTTCTGATCAACCTTTGAAAACGTTCTCTATCAAAGCACCATCTTGACCTGTTCACCCCACGCCCGAGTTGAGGTTCCCATACGCTTGGAACGTGTGAGATATTGCGTCACCGCACAACGTGCTCCATCGGTAAGATAGGAGGGTGGATTGAACGGCAAGCCAATGCAAACCGTTTTTCTCTCTTTTCCGCATTTATTATGTAGCTATCAACCAGATCTAGACAGTACCAGGGTTATAGCTTCCGGGACCCTCTCTTTCCAGAGGAACAGTTACTTGAAAAACGAACGGGAGTGTTTGAGCTCACTAATCTATAATGACTATTCCGAGAATATCAGCTTTGAGAGGCTATTATGGGTTGTGTTTAGCGAATTTACGTCCATTTCTGTAGTTCCTGAGCTTCAGCGAATCCACCTAGCCGCGCCTTGGCGTAGTGTTAGGTCTTGGGAGCGGCGTTAGGGTTTCGGCGCTTGGGTGCGATAAGGCGCTTCCCCAGAAAGGGATAGTGGTGGCCACGTCTCGCCTTAAAGGCAGTGTTCACGATAAAAATGTGTTTCAGTTCCCACTAGGAATGGGTAGTGGAGGGGCACACTGTAACGTTGACGTCGAAAGAACGCTTGAAAACGAGCCAGGAAACGTTTCAATAGAGCCCGAAGTTGCCACTTCGAGCGCAGGGCAAACTCAAAAAGCTCAACACACGCCCACCGACGTGAACAAATGAATGCTCGAGATCGTGAGATGAGCCATGATTTCACATCATTAGCCCCGTTCTTCCCTTCATTCTCAACTTCCCTCTTTACTCATGTCAGCTCGCATACATCGGCTGCAAAAGACGGAAGTTACAAGCCTCGGACAACTCGTCCACCAAGTTTCCTTAGCTCAATTTTTGAGGGACCGTAACTCCGTTCCCAGAAGGTTTCGTACGATTTCAGAAACATCATTGGAATCAGTATCGGGCCGTTTTCAAGATAGGCGGAAAAACAGAAAAAGATTCCTATCGTGAACACTGCCTTTAAGCAAAGCGTTTTGTGCTAGCATTTCGGTGAGCCCTCTTAACCAGTACCGACAAATCCAGCCCCATTGACAGATTCTGCAGCCATCCTGATTAAAAATGGCTTGAGATTAAGAGTAAGTGTAACCGATGAATATTTCTACTCAGTGATAGTCACAGCAAATTCCAGCTCGAACATGGTTTTAATATCGAAGCTATCATTTGTAAATTCGAGAATATTTGTCCGAGAAGTGAAAAAAACCTGAGAAAACTATTTGGAAATTCTAAAAAAAATGTTTTCGATTTTATGCACAAAATCGAAATTCAAAAATTTCACCAGCTTTACCCAAGTATAGTGTAGATGCTCGCCGACCGGAATGACTACAGCCGATCGGCCGACTATGACAGCTTTCTTAAAGAGGCTTCAGAGTTACGACAAAACCATGAAACCCAATTGTAGACCTAATACATGTTAAATGAGAAAGAAATTCCTTCGCCTAGTCCCTTCATCCTGTTCAACAACAGTTACTTCAGCTTTGATTGCGCTGCGCTACTTACCTCAATTAAAGAAATGTGTTCTCAGGTGCAACACAAAGTGTAGCGACAGCGAATTTGACGGCGCAAACATTAGAAAGCCGTGCAACTTCAATGTGGGTGGGAACGCTAAACTTTGCACTGGAACAAAATCAGAGTGAGGGTGAGTCGTCCGTCATGTTAGGTTCCGAATGATAGTCAGCGTCTATGTAGCTTTCTACAGGTTTCTTTTTCAATAAATTGCAGGTTGGTCAAGCATAACTACCGCTGGGAGATTTTGTGGATTGGAAGAGCACAACACCTGGTGAAGGTGGTATGGATGAGGCGCGTCTTCATCGCTATTCTGGACGGTACGGTTTTTCTTCCAGATGTGCGAAAAATTCTTGAGCGTTCAATATTGTTATTCAGGATTTTTTTCTTTTGCAATACATAGAAAAACACAAACTTTCGAGATCCCAGGTTACCAACTTTTACATTAATTGCAGCTGCTAATTCTTTGTGACCATGCAAGTTCTGCACCTTCCAGCCGCTTGTTCTTGTCCACACATCCGTTCCCAGCTTAGAAAAAAAAAGATATAGTGGTTCATAAATATGAACAGTCATTCAATGATAACGCTAGCACTCACATCTGCGCACCCGAAAACTGCTGTCGACATACCTGCCACACCCTAAAACAAAAACCCGCTCCACGCCCCGTTGAGGAGCCGGCGTCGCCAGTGAGATAGTGGCCGTGGAGTCCGAAATTCGAAGGTTATGTCGCCCGCGGTAGTGGCTGTATCGGGCACGGTATAAACTGTAGTAGGCGAGCAGCTGCTTCATGCCTGGGCGACTGCCCAGGCATGAAGCAGCTGCTCGCCTACTACAGTTCGTAACGTGGCCACCTTCCCCGTCCGATTCCAAAGAGCCGACTGATGCACACTGTGAGATGAGAAGCCTTCAATACCAGTATCATTGTCAATATTTCCGTCTACACATGACAACGTTCTGCCATATCAAGGACGTTGTCATGTCTAGACGAAAATATTGTCAATGACACTGATATAAAAGACTTCTCATCTCACAGTGTGCTTCAGTCGGCTCTTCGGAATTGACATGAACAAACTCCTTATCCCGCGCTCTGCCAAAATCAATGTTTTTCACTAAGGTCAACATCAGGGGTGTGCGGCAAAGGAATTTGAAATTTCGGCAAACGTCAACGGCAAACCCCAAAATTGACTGGCAAACGGCAAACGGCAAAATCTGTTTTGCGCTATAATATGCCAACATTTGTTCAGCCATGTGGTGTACCAAACAATATATCTGCCAGTTACTATGTGTCTAGCGTTTCACTATCTCTTACAGGAAAAAAAATTCCATATATCGAAGCTACTTGGAAGCCTCATATGATCAGGAAACGCCAGTGGCGCTGTTCTGTATGTGATCTGTGCAGGAGTCGATATCAATTTCAACAACACCGTTACCCTATCCCTCGCCGGAGATTATTCTGTTGATTCCTCTCCCTCTATGTAATCAAAGTCTCAGTACAAGCAGTGCTAAAGATCCAAAGGTTGGGCGTCCTTTTGAGTAGTGCAAAATGTGATTGATCCGCGAAGGATTTAATCTGAAAGGGGCTTGCGGTCAGCGCGACCCAGCATCGTTAATCCGGGGGCGGGCAGCGAACTCAATATTTTTGTTCCTCTCACTTCAAACTACGCTTGAATGGTTTCCACTGTGAGGCTACAGGAGTGGAGTGAGACTAGTCTAGCTGAATGCAGAGCTCACGATAAAAGCAGCTTGTGAATTTCCATGGGAAATCAAGAGCTTTGAGGGACATGTTGATCGAACACACAGAAAGAGAGGCATATAATGACAGTTTGACTGGTATTACGCGCGACGGAAAGCCGCTGCGCTCACGCCGTCGCTGAAGCGCCACGTGCAGTGCGCTTAGCCAGCCGGACAGCTTTTGGTCGCTTCCCTTTCTGTGTATTCGGCCTACAAGCCGGCATGAGGCCCATTAAAACCCCAATATCGGCCAAAAGCGAGCAGTAAATCGCTTTACACGGTCCCACACTTGAATGTGGTGCTCTCGCCCCACCCACTTCCCCTGTGGCTACAGAGGAAGTGGAGGAGGGCACAACATGTCCAAGTTTCGGGGCCGTATATTGCAAGTGGTTGCTCGTTTTGAGACGGTTTCGACATTGTTGCTGCGATAGATCTTTCGATTTCTGGTGAAAAATTGCGGTTTCAATCGCTGCCAATAAAAAATTTTATTTTTTCCTCTTCACACCATTTCTTAACAAACTCAGCTCTGCCATTGAGTCAACCATTCGTTTCAGCTAATGATTTCGAAATTGGTAATATGAACACCGGCTTTGATGACCGCTGTAAACACTTTTCAATTTTAAAAAAGCTGGACAAAGCATTTGCAGAATTGATCAATTTCCTGTCACAATTGTTACCATCAGCTCACCAACCGGCGATAAGTGGACTGATCTACACGAGTTTCAACGGGTTCATATGTATGTCTGAAAAAGGCAACTTTTAAGCTACAACTTTGTACCACTTTGTTTTGTAATCTTGGAACTTGCGGGAATCGGTGTGCCTCTGGAAAAGAAATTTTCTTTGCCTTTCTGGGATTGCCCAAGAATTTGATGAATGAGAAAAGACGTTGGGGGCTCCCAAACAACTTAGAACTTCAACGAACTCCTCTGATTACCTAGTCTAGTCAGGATTTTTTCATCTGTTTATTTCTATTCACTGCGACGTGGGCGAGAACTAAAGAAAGCGAAAGAAAATGATTTCTTTCAATAATAGTACTTATTACAGGATTAGTTCTGTTGGAGAAAAAGATGGCTCTGATTTCGGTTTTGGTTGTCATAGTACTGAGCTTCAGGCATCCTTTTTTTAGTTCTAGAAGATGTGAGATTGAAAAATTTGCTTGACAATTTGGGCGTTTTACCGGTTTGGATTTTGAATATCAAAACCGAGTCGAATTAAGCCCTTCTTGAGAGAGAGAGAGAGCAGGGGGACCTAGTCAAACTCTTCTGTCATTTGCGCTAGAGATATCAATGTTTTTACCGATTTAGTGGGTACATTTACACACCACATGAGCTGGAACTAGTAGCTGAAACTAGTCAAAATAATTACTTGTAGCAGCTTCGAATCGCTGACCAATACAGAAACTGCGGTGAGGGCAAATTTTGTAGTTTTGAAGCATTTTTGCCGGAAATTTGCCGTTTTAGACGAAAATTTCGGCAAACGGCAACGGCAAACCCCAAAATTAGCCGGCAAACGGCAAACGGCGATTGCCGCACACCACTGGTCAACATCCAGGGGGTCATCATCCACGAAAAATTTTTGTGCCCGCGCTTCGCGAAAATCAATGTTTATCACTGGGGTCAACATCCACGGGGTCATCATCCACGAAAAATTTTTGTGCCCGCGCTTCGCGAAAATCAATGTTTATCACTGGGGTCAACATCCATGGGGTCATCATCCACGAAAAATTTTTGCGCCCGCGCTTCGCGAAAATCAATGTTTATCACTGTGTTCAACATCCACGAGTGCCTGCCTTTTTCATACAGAACGACTGCGTCGGCCACACAAGGTCTTTTTTTTTCAATCTTTCTCGTCCAGGTTTTTCATACGTATCGACAGTGTAGGCCATGGCAGATCACGCCCAACTCTGACCGAGGCCTAAACCGCCTCGTCCTACTGAGTGCTCACTCGGCACTTCAGAGCATGCCCTGTAGTGGAGCTTCGAGGATCTTGAGAGTATTCCAAATCGTAGGAGCCTCTAGAAAGGAATTTAGAGTCATTTCTCATCGCCGGCATCGACTGCTGGAGCGATGTCTTCCCCGTACCACCATCAACGGCCTACAGTGCGATGGTCCCTCACGGCTGATTCCCAGAGGGGTAATACCCTTTTCGCAGAAGTGGCGGCAAGGATGTAACCTCCCTTACGGTCGGCACTGCCCCCACGATCTCTGCTGCGGTACATGGTAAATGAGACGCGTGACGCGTCTGGCCGAAATGGTCAGATGGTGCGGTATGGATAAAACATTACAATATTGTGCGTTTGGGCAATACAGCATGATGGTACGGGTCTGGAAGGCAGGATCGGGCTGCGAAAGCACCTACTTCGCCTCAGACCCGTCTAAGAGAGGGCAGTGGTACGGTTTGCTCACCTTATGGCTACGTGCGTGAATTTGTCAGCTGACGGCTGGCTTACCATCCTAAAAGTGCTTGATAGTGCGAGTCCGCCGGCATCGCTTTCCCCTCCCCTTTGCCACTATATTTCTGAGCACAAAACATTTGAGCGTTTTGAATATCTGCTCACGAAAAGGAATGATGGATATTGAAGGACTTTGAATGTTTGGACAAAAAAGGTCTTTCGTTTTTCGATAAAAACTGTTTGACAGTTTCTTCGTACTCAGACAATGGGGCGGACCGACCGCGGGCAAAAAATCCCTCTTCGTACCGACCGCGTGCCACTATCGTACTGACGACGGGCTAAAATTGCATTTCTTACCGAATGAGCGCATTTGAGTACTGACCGCGCACACGAAATAGTTCTCACGGTCTGTACGTCTAAGCTACAAACCCCTCGCAAACTTCCATAAACGCGTACTGACCGCGCGCATTCATCCATGCAAACGGTCAGCACAAAATAGGCGTTTTTCGCCGCGTTCGGTACGAAAGCCCACGCGGTTAGTACGCAAGTGCTCGCGTTCAGAACGCGACCGCCCGCGTTCAGCACGCAAGAAAACTGGTGGGTGAGGTTGGTTTGTCAGTTCGCGTTGTCGATACCCAAGTGTTCGCGGTCGGTCCTCTCCATTGTCTGAGTAGCTATGAGCGAATTTCAGAACATTGAATTTGCTAAAAAGTTCTCACTATTACTTCCACGCGGCGATCCAATACGTTTGCATTCTTCAGGTGCGCAAGATCATCAAGGGAATGCACAAACTTGAAGAAATCATGCAGAAGCGGACGAATGGCGAAAATGGATCAGTTCTGAACGCGATTGCGGAACTAGATCACATTTAGTGTGATGAAGTTTTTTTTTTTTAATTGGTCAAGTCTGCGATTATGTCGTGTTTATATCGATGTTTTCATTTCGTAGAGCAAGATAAAATTAATGAAATATTTTTGACCATTTTCTTTTACATTTAGGGGTTGCTCCACATTAGCAGAGGTCGCGAAAACTGCAGTAGTGTTGAATGAGCCGGAGGAGGAGCTCTGGAAACGGCCGCAGGGCACCGAAGGCGGAAGCAAGGGCACCTTGAAGGTGCCGGAGCATTGGCACCGGATGCGGCAGCAGGGGCACCTTAAAAGTGCCGGAGCACGAGAACCAAACGCGGTTGCGGGGGCACTCTCCAAGTGCTGGAGCAGCGGCGCCAAACGCGGCAGTAGGAGCACCTTAGAAGTGCCGGAGCAGGGGCACCGAGCGCGGCTGCAGGGGCACCGAAGGCAGCAGCAGGGGGGGGACGAATCCGCCCACTTTGGCTGTCGAAGCCCACATCCTCGACCGCTCCGACGGCTGTCGAACGGGGCACCCATCCCCAGTTTGCCTGAGTCATCGAACACTCACTCATCGACTCTCACTTTGATATCATCACTGCATCACATACTCAGGCGAACTGGGGATCGGAGCTCCGTCCGACAGCCGTCGGAGCGGTCGAGGACGTACTCATGCAAACTGGGGATCGGATCCCCGTCCGACAGCTGTCGGAGCGGTCGAGGACGTGTGCTTCGACAGCCAAAATGGGTGGAGTCGTTTCCCTGCTGCTGCATTCGGTGCCCCTGCAGCCGCCTTCGGTGCCCTGGCATTTTTAATGTGCCCCTGCAACCGCTTTCGTCCCCCCCCCGCTCCGGCTCTTTTAAGGTGCCCCTGCTCCGGCTCTATTAAAGAGCCCCTGCAACCGCCTTCGGTGCCCTGCTTCCGCATTTTCAGGTGCTTCTGCTACCACTGTCGACGCCTGCTCCGCGAACTTTGACGATTTTAGGCGATTTGAGACCTAATCACAGCAAATGCCGTAGGTGTCGGCGTATATCCTTGCCTTGATGTTATAATCGACGTTATACAAACCATTAACGAACTCGCGCATCCGAAAAATTCAGGACAAGTGGTAGTAATGATCCCTCCTGTGCTATAGATGGAGAAATTGTCATAAAAAATTCAAACGGTTCCCGTATTTTCGAGAAGAAGAATACACCAGCTGACTCACAGTCTGTTCTCATTATCGCTTAGAAGCCCTTTCAGCGATGATTTGTGTTCTGAAGTTTCCCTCCCAAAACAGTGCATAGGCCTCCAAATATTACTCAAAATACGAAGCAGCAGCAAAAGCGCACCAAATGCCTGATTTTGGCCTGGCACGTTCTGGCCTGTTTGGTACAATGATAAAGTTCTTGATGGTTGTGACCGGTAAATAGTGGGGACAATCGAGGATGGAAGAATATGTCATGCAAAGCAGTATTAGTCAGGATTCGAGGGAGAGAACGGAGCAACAGGGAGGATGAGATTTTAGAGGACGCGCTCACAAGAGATCTCGTTGCCACAAAAAACAGTTCCTCTGAAAGTAAAGAGATGGGGTGAGAATGCAGCTTTTTGTGTAATTCTGGCGCGCACTTCTGAATTTCTTTGTCATTTCAGCTCTAAATCGTCAATTCGGCTCTTCCGTGCGACCGAGTAATCGTTTTAGCAAATAGCCCTAAATTTGAAGATTTTGTTAACACTGCCGGATAGAGATAAATCCGGAGCTGGTTCTGATGGGGGAGGGATTGAAAAACTGCAACCATTTCCAGTTTGCACCTTCCCAAAGGTTCTAACCCATTGGAAAGATTAGGGAACTTTTTGCATTCACTTTAAAGGCATTGTACGCGCAGGAAGCCGTATATTATTTTTTCATGTTTTTGTGTAGCTTGGCCTCTCTTCTGAACAAATATGTCGAAGGCGCCCATGAAAAACCTCCATTTGTAAAGAAAATTCATTCGGAACACATTGTCAATACGAATTTAAATTTCGCGCCAAAATCGTTCCTGAGGTTTTTCTGCATTTGGGGGCCTCTTCACAGTTATTTTCGAAGTTTTTCTACATGTGAAGTTTGTGCCGTAACTGTTTTTCATGTTGTCTGCCACTCGATTCTACATTCTATGAAAAAGTGCTAGATGACTGGGGAGAACTGGTGGCGCATCCTCATCTTCAACCTCTCACAACCTCATAACCCTAAGTTTTTGAAGCGCTAAACCTCACCGGTGTGGTCTACCGGGCTCATTCATGAAATTGAGCTCAAAAAATGGAAATTGATTTTTAGCGGGAACTATGTCCTTAATAATCATAAAATGCAAGTCTCTATATTAGGTGAATGATTTGGAGACAAGCCTCACCTCACCTTCAGTGCCAAAATTTCATGTTCTACGGTTACTTGCTGGTTGCTAAGTTGTGTGTTGGCGTGCATTTCTGAAATGTAAGGCGAGTTAGGCTCAACTTTACAAAGCCATTGTAGAAAGATGGGCTCGCTAAAAATGACTAAGGATTTCGTTTGTAGTAAAATGCGGTGCAATTTGTTTTATTGGATCCGCCCTTCAACTAAATTTTTCAGATGGTACGAAAATGGTTGATTTGGCCCTTGTTGGTATTAATATGCAGACAACGTTATCACTAGAATGTGGTGAAATTGTTGCAAATGGATTTGGAAAGCGCTCATCCAAGCCGAATCACGCATCAGAAGGAATCTCGAGTCAAGGGTAATTGGGAGGAATTAAGATCAAGGATAAGTCCAGCAACAGAGCAGAAAACGTTCTGGCATATTGTGCACTGTGAAAGTGGCAATATCACATAAGAACTGTCCTATTGTCGTAATTTAAAATGTCTCGATTGGACGAGTAATTCGAATATATTCTTTTGAATGTTCCAGAATATGTGTGTTTCTCGAAGACAGCCATTTTAAATTAAGAATACGCTCAAGCAAGGCGTCTTTGAAATTTTTGAATGAACGACGTTATCGAATATCTCGTTTATCAAAAAAAAAATGAATGAATACTTAAAGATAAGCAAGCATTAATAAAAATCGCGTTAATTAGGGGGCCGGCCGACACCGGTAATTAGTCGTTATACTTTGTTTATGAGCGTTTTTCCCGCGAATTTCTGGGTTTTTTCACTTATTTTCACTTTTGTGATGGCCAAATCTACATTCTCATGAAGAGAGCTCAGAAGTCGTTTTTATAGCGAGCCCTGCCTTTAAGGTCAAATGGGGCACATCAGATTTTTCTCGAACGATCGGAAAAAATTGAAACGCTGTCCTTTAAAGGCATGGTTCGCGATAAAAACGACTTCCGAGCTCTCTTCATGAGAATGTAGATTCGGCCATCACAAAGATGAAATTATGTGAAAAAACCCGGAAATTCGCGGGTTTTTTTAACGCGATTTTTACTAAGGCTTGCTTATCCGCCATTTATTTTGCTGTTAAAGTAATCAGTAGTCTCCAGATATGTATAGAAATCAGTTTAGAAGCAAAATAAAAGTTAACAAAACAGGGTTTTACACAAATCTCGATAATTGGGGGGCGGGAGGGCACCAAGCCATAACTTGTTCCTGAGCGTTTTTTCTCCAACTTTTTACTCATTTTCGCTTTTGTGATGGTCAGATCTACAATTTCATGAGGATAGTTTTAAAACCGATTTTATCGAGAACCCTGCCTTTAAGGGATTCGAAAGGATAAACGGAAAATTCATACAAATATGTGAATCATCTCCAATCTCCGTATATTTACTGAATACTTCAACATTTGTTTAGTGGCCGAATATTCGATTGTCCTCTTCCAGAATTGACCGCATATTTGAAAAACCACGTAAGTTAAATACACGAAGTGATGGTGTATCGTCTGTGTTCCTTTTGTAGGAAGCCATATCCTCTCTTTTTCGAAGTAAAATTTGTTTCCGTTCAATGCTCATCTTGCGGCGTCTCCTTAACACCTCACTAACCTCATGCTGCGTCTACTTAACCCCTCACTAACTCACTCTCTTTACAATCACCCCGCACAAGCACGTGAGGGAACAGAGAAAATTTGGCTCCGAAACATAGGATATGTTGCGTACGCGCCGAGATATTATCAATAAGGTTCTGATATCGTTGCTTCCGAGCGTGCTACTTAGGCCCAGTGCATAGTTGCGTCGTGGCGTCGGGATGCGGTGTTAGGCTTAGGTCATACTAGTCGCGCAGCGCGACCACTACAGTGGATCTGTTCCAGAGTCTCGACAGATTCTAGTGCAGCTAAAAGAAGCAGCACTTGTGCTACACAGAAGCATTTGTGCAACACACCTGGGCAGGGACTCTGACAAGGGTAGTATACAAAGCGTAGGTCGGATCTGCCAAAACGACTAGTATGGTTAGTATCTCTTCTGGCTCAATAGTAAAAATGCGCAGCATCTCGCCCCGAGCCGCAGGTTCAAAAAAGTTATGAGCATTTTTCAAGCCTCGCGAAAAGGCAAGGGTATCCATCAGGCATTTTTTTAAAGTTTCAAAAAATTCTCTCGGATTCAGCTCAAAAACTGTTTGTAGGGATAATCTAGGGTGGTGAACACGAATCTGGAGTCCATTTGTCGAAGTTCCGAGGTTTACTGTAGGTTACGGTAGGCAACATGTCATTTAGGGGTCAAAACCCATCTTAGTAATTTGAAAATCGACAAACGGACGTTAAGTTCGTATTTTTCACCCCGAATTACCCCGTATACAAATTTTGAGTAAAATCTGAGATTTTTACCAAACTACCGTACACCCACCGTAAGCTACCGTAATCTGCGAATAATCGACGAACGGACTCCAGATTCGTGTTTAACACTTCACATAACCCTCAGCAAATGATTTTGAGACACATATTTTTCCCTCGAAATTTTCCCCGGTTGGGAAGCTTCAAACGAAATTAGCCGACAACTTCGGAAAATTGACTAATAAACTACAGATTCGTGATCAGCGCTCCGAAAAAACCCCTGAGCGAATTTCAAGTTAGATCTGGAACATTTTTCTCAAACGCTTCCAGAGCCTTCAGTTGGTAGAAACAAACGCCCAACCAAAAATAGGTACAAGTCCAAAACGCTGTCCGTCTGGACAAAATATGGAAAATGTGTCTTCGCCCAAACTTTGCTCAAGGGGGTAGTTTTGGGCACTGAACACATTTATGAGGTCCGTTTCCGGATTTTCCGAAGACTAAAGCGCTTCTTGGAAGGTACGATAAGCCCTAAAAATGCGCCTTTTAAGCTCGTAACTTCTTGGAACCTGCAGGTCGGGGCGGGATACTGCGCAGTTTTACTATTGAGCCACAAGAGATACCTACGACACTAGTCCTTTTGGCAGATCCGACTTACGCTTTGTATACTTCTTTTATGAGTAAGCATGCCGCGGCAGTGCCAGAAAAGTACCGCGACCCTCCATTGTGCCGCTATAGTCCCACGGTAAGCAGCTCCGTGATGATTACTGTGCCGTGGAGATTCTGTTGCAGTGTCTTGAGGGTCGACAACGCAGCGAAATCGCCGCGACAGTATCGCGGCAGTTCCGTGTTGGAACCGCACGATCTCCGCGAGGATGCATCAGCGACCACGCGTCGACTACGATTTACTGTTCTGTGTGGTAGAACGAGATTGTTGCTGGTTCAATATCCGGAATTTGACGTACATCCCGGATCTGCTAGGTCGCAATAACGATGATACCCTCTGTCCCTATCAGATTGAGGACGTAAGCACCGCAGGTGTGTATTTTTGTTCGTGGGCCCACCCAGTTGTATTATGACCCATTTTATATGAGTTGCTCGCAGTCGGCCCTATTTTTGTCAGAGCGAAGCCACCGTTCGCAGAGCCACAGCGGAGCCATAGCGGAGCGCAGCTTCACTACCACGGAGCCGCATCGGCGCTACCGCGGAGCCACGCAGGGGCGGCATGAAATTGCCGTTACGACTCCGCGATAGTGCCGCTTCGGTGCCTGTAAGAGCCGAAGCCGCTTTCTCGCGAAGCTGCATCGGCGAGTTCTTTGATTCCCACGAGGTCCCACATGCCTTGTTTTTGTTCATTTGATGCCTTGAAATAGAGCTACTCCCTTAAATTGGAATTATCAAAATGTTGACAAAAGTAATGAAAAAAGGGAAAAAAGTAGAGCGGCACATGTGAATAACTTTCGGGTGAATCTGAGAGATGAGGTTTTCTGCCGTTTGCCGATTGCCGGCCATTTTTGGAATTTTCTTGCCGATTGCTGTTTGCCGAAATCTCAAAATCGTTTGCCGCACATCCCTGCTTCCAATCGTGGCGAAAGCAAACCTGGGGCTCGAGTGCTAGGTTTTCAAGAGATTTCGGTGTTCAGGTGACCAGTCTCGTTCAACAATTGTTCAAAAACCACCAGAAGTGCTTAGTATGAGCAAAGAGAGTTAGATTGGAAAGTTTTTTTCAGCAAGTTAAAGTCCAAAAACGGAATTAGTACCCGAAATAAACTGGAACAATATACAAGCGAACAAAACGAACACCTGAAGAGTGAATGCACGAGAGAACAGCGAAAGGGAAAGAGCAAGCGCTGTCGAGTTGACAGGAGTCGAATAGAAAGTTGATCAATGACGTGATTTCACGCGCTCGATAGTGCTGACGGCAGAAGGCCGGCGCTTGCACAGCCTGCCGGCCAAAAGCCAGCGCTGGTATTTTCAGCAGGTGCACCGGCTGTCCGCCGGCCGAATCCATATCTGACGTACTCTACGGCGCTCCGATCCCTAGTTTGCCTGAGTAAGCTCCGACAGCCAAAGTGGGCGGAGCAGTTCCCCCTGCTGCTGCATTCGGTGCCCCTGCAGCTGCGTTCAGTGCCTCTCCTCCGGCTTTTTTAGGTGCCCCTGCTGCCGCCTTCGATGTCCCTGCTTCAGCCATTTCTAAATGCCCCCGCTGCCGCTTTCGGTGCTCCTGCTCATGCATTTCCATTGTGCCTCTGCTGCCGCCGTCGATGTCTGCTCCGTGTTTTTGGTCCATGCGGCAGCTTTCGGAGCCTCTATTCAAGTGATGAGATCCCAGAATGTGATAAAACGCAACAAACGGTCAAGCTGTTTCATTTTCCATATAGATGTATAATTAACAAAAACAACATTGACTTACAAAATAATCCCTTTTTTTGAAAACATGATATAATCGTTGACTCACATGTTGCTTTTCTAACATGTTCACGATGGTTTGTGTTCTCGATTTTCCCACTCAAAACAGTGCGTAGGCCACCAAATGTTACTACAAACACGAAGAAACGGAAGAAAACACACTAAACGCCTCATTTTGGTCAAATACTTTTCTGACTAGGACTAGTTGTTCGGTAGGATGATCGAGTTCTCAGTGGTTGTGACTGGTGCATACAATAGAGAACGTAATATGCCGAGCAAAACAGTATAAGTTAGGAATAAAAGCAGAGAATCGAGCAACAAACAGTAGGGGATTTAAAAAAACTGGTGCAAGAATATTTCGTTGCCACTCCAAACAGTTTCTCTGAGAGTAAAGAGATGGGTGAGAATACAGCTTACATGTTATTCTGGCGCTCTTCCCAATTTCGTCGTCATTTCGCTTCTACTCAGACAATGGGGTAGACCGACCACGGGAGAGAAATCGTGTCTCGTACCGACCGCGTACCATTATCGCACTGACCGCGTGCAAAAAATTTATTCCGTACCGAACGCGGTCATTTGCGTACTGACCGTGTCGCGAACGCGATGGAATTCATGGTCCCTAGCACGATGCGAACGCATCATGCATGGACCGACCCACGGGTATGATAACCCTGGATAGCGGTGTGGATAACACCTAGAAGGATCTCACTAGATCCCTGGTTCCCCGGCCCACTATCGCGACGCATCGATGGCTACTATGCATCCGTCAGCTTGCCCCGTTACCGCAAGGTTATCTCGCAACCTGCTTCCCTCAAGCAGGCGGAGTCCTCGCGTTCACTGTGGATCACCTTGTCCACTAACCTGGGACAGCCGCACTAGCAAGCCACGAAACCCAACCAACATTTATGGGGGGGGGCAAGGGGGATAGTCCCGCGTAGTACCAGCGTAATAGCACAACAACACAAGCCAACCATATTGACACCGATATAGCAGCGCTATACGAACACCAACACAGGTACAAGGTACACAGTGGTAAGTTATAACCCTTTATCCTTAAGGCACTAACACCTAAAAGCATCTACAGGGTTCGCCTTACAGTTAACGGTTCAAATGGCTCACATCCCACAGCGCGTAGTAGATAGCGTAGTCTACCACGGCGTAATATAGATTGCGTAGTACGTGGTGGCGTAGTATCGCACCTCTCCCTCTAGTCAACCGCACATCCCTAGCGGTGACTAATGCCAAAAGCCGTTGGGCCTCCGCCAACCTCCAGGCCGCTCGGTCTAGGCCGAGCTGGCGCCCAGATGCCAGCTTCCTCAGCAGCCAAGACTGCTGGGGACGGAGCCCACGGTTCCTGGATCTCCCGGTAGGCCTTCGCTGCCAGAGCAGCGCAGTACCAATGGGTACTGTAGGCCAACGCCATCCGGCGCCGGTCAGACCACTGAACCGAGGACAGCCGCCTTATAAAGGCAGCGCGGAGCAAGGGGGCAGGGCGCCGCGGCTGGCGCGGGCATGCCCCGCCTCCAAGCGGCTGGCGTAGTGGTGAACAGGCCGGGGCCTCACGGTCCGCCCCCAGCCACCGTCGCATCCGCGACACTCCCGACAACAAAAGAATTGCTGCCAGGGGCCGCAGAAGGCGGTGACAACAGGGGCAGGGCCACCGAGAGGACCCAATTAAGCGAAATATGAATTTACATAAAAAGGGGCAGCAAAAGTTATGCTGCGGGGATGAGCCAGCGTATTATGAACCCTCATACACACATTCTACCCTACCTAACGAGGCGAACCCTCTCACTCATAACAACGGCGAAATACTATGCAAAATATATACACGAGCCCTCATCAGAAACGGGCTTGAGGGGCATAAGTCCTCACCTCGAAAAGAACCGGAACATAAAAAATATATACATACAAGCCCTCAGCAGAAACGGGCTAGAGCGGCTTAAGGCCTCACCTCAAAAACAATATATACACTATATACAAGCCCTCATCACAAACGGGCTAGAGGGGCTTAAAAGCAGTGGTCGCGATCAAATATGCTTGTCGTCTTTTTCTCTCCAAATCCTTTCCTGGGTTTCGAGTAGTAGGACCTATAAGAAAAAATCGCGAAAAAACCACTGTTTTGGGCCAAATTTGAAACCTGAACTTTCTTGTCTTTTGGTGGTGGACGAGCCCTCTCCACATCATCGGCATCGATGACCTCTTATATCAAAAACATCAGCTGGCTTGAAATTGAATTCCAATCAATGTACCTTCGGATTTACGTACATATCTAGTCAAAAACATTGACTGAAGTGATGCTTTCATTACTCAACTGTTTTTATTCGTTAAATTTGCATTTATTTCGTCCTCTGAATGTCGATGATTTTTGACTGCTCGGCATGAGACTGCGATCTGTTTCGTCATCGCTGTGCACGTGTGCACGAACTAGCTTCTTCGGGCCCTAGAAACTCTATTTGTAAACCGTTTTTCACCGCGCTACCTTCATAGTTTTTCAGCTGTTTTCGATCTAAGCCGATTTATGTAGTTTTTTCGATAACGTTTTTCATCGTGACCACTGCCTTTAAGGCCTCACCTCAAAGAACAGCGAAATATACATGCCCTCGACAGAAACGGGCGAAGGGGGCTTAAGGCCGCACCTTAAAGAAAAGCGAAATACATACATGCCCTCAGCAGAAACGGGCGAAAGGGGCTTAAGGCCACACCTTAGAAATCAAGGGGCCTAAGGCCTCCCTCAAAAACCGGTAGATCAAAAACTAAAACTAAGACAAAACTACCTATGGCCCTCACTTGAAACGGGCGCGAGGGGCTTATGGCCTCACCTCTAGAAGCTCACACAAAACATGAGCTACAACATAAACGCAGCGAAATAAATGTGAAAAAATTCAAGACTAAAAACTAGACGAAACTAAACTAAATAGATCACAAATTATTTACAAGCCTTCTTGCGATGCCATCAGGCATACCATGGTTGACCCATCCGTCGTATATAGGGAATATATATCCATCTAGTCGACCATATAGCATGCCATCCATTTGAGCGCCACAGATCCATCAGAATACCATGACGCATCCAACCAGGCATCTCGAAGGCGTATTAGGCGGCAAATCGATCTGGAAGTAATCGGATAGAAAACGAGATAAAAAAACGTGTGTAAATTTGCCACCAGCGTAGTATGACCTAGCAACGAAGTCCAGGCCAGAGCGAAATAAGTCTGACGTGAGTAGATCAGACCTGCGTAGTAGAGTCTGCCTTAGTGGTCTAGACTGTAAAAACGTATTAGTTAGTCAGCCACTAGGAACAAGACTAAGCGTATTAGCTAGTGTATTTCAGCACAGCACAAGGTGGTCGTACTGAGCGTATTGTGGTTATTACTAACCCGCGTGATAACAAGATTAAACCATGCGTATTCAAAACGGCGTACTATAGCAAGCCACGAAAATGGCTATACCTGCGTATTACGGTTAATTACAACTAACCAGCGTATTCAAAGCGGCGTATTAACCAGGTGTGAACATGCGTATTAGCTGCGTCTTAACGCAGGCGTATTAGCGCCTGCCGCTACGGTCATCTCCCCTGCGCCCTGCGTTCAGAGGGTGACCGATGTCGGTTTTGGCGGCGATTGGCGTCGCGTCGATTGCGCGACTGCGAGTGCGGAGTACGGACCCTAAGTCCAGGCGGATTAGGGCGAAACGTCTCACGAGCTAAATCCTCGTAAAAACGCTGGGCCGTCGTATTAATGTTTGCGATTACAAACGGGTTATCTACGCACACAGTCTGGTGGTGACCTGTCCGGTGACAGAAAAGGCATCTGTCGGCCCGTATACAGTGCCCTGTGTGACGTCGTGGACAAATCGAGCATAGCTCGCTGTCAACGAGCATATCAGCCCGTTGCAGCAAGCGCCTGGGCGTAATACACTCAGCGGAATAATGCCCTCTGCCGGAGCAGAAGACACAGGGCTGCTGCCCTTCTGGCGGAGTACGTTGACGAGGAGGAGGATGCGCCCGCTGGCTGCTCCTCGCCCCGTCTGCGGAATACTGCGTACTAGGACGAGATCTGAGCGTACTAGGCTGATCCTGGAACCGACCTGTACTTGTTCCTCTGTCGCGTTTACGTTGCGTATTATTGCTGGACCCTGGTCCATCCTCCCGACTTCGAGGCGAATGCCTGTCGCGGGATGATGGAGCAAGTACAGACCTTTGCGTAGTGAATTGCGAATTTCGAGATCGAGACGAAGACGCGGTTGAGCGTCTCTCGAATTGCGTATTTCGAGAATCGAGCGAAATAGACGACTCTGAGTCGTTCTCAAGAGGTCTGGAAGCAGCTTCCAGAGCACACTTGCTGAACGTCAATGGAGCCGTCTGCAAAGTCGGTAGCGAATTAGTTAGCGTACTTTGTTGCGGAGTACTCTGCGCAGTGTTTTGCGCAGTATTTGGCGAGAAAGCCTGCGTAGTATTACAGTATTTTGCGTATTTGCTGTGAACCGTCTCTCGTAGAAACTGTCGAGAAATATTCGTCCCTGTCTGTGATTCATAACAGTGCTATATCTATCTCTCCACATTTCGAGTGTGCGATTGAACCAAGCATAAGTGGTCTCAAGCTCCACCGGAGGCGGAGGAGGTGCCTCGCGGAGGTGCTGAGGCGCTTCGACTTGATCGCGACCCTCGACTGTGGCCAGCATGCGTAGTTGTTGTCCTTCAAGAATCCGGACATAGCGAATTATTATCGCCACGATGGCAGATGAGCGTACTAGATTCGTGCGAACGAAGTCTGGCGTCATATGGAACCTTGCGAGCGCATTAAGGAAATTTTGGCGAGTCTGATGCTCTTCCAGCACGTGTGGAAGCATCTCTTCTTGAAGAATATCCCGATGAACTGTGATAGCGGTAATGCCATGCATCAGTTCCTGGATCCAGGCAGTGGGCTCGACATAACTCACTGCCCAAGGTTTACTGAGCGGAATAGCGTCGGCGAGGTCTCGAATGAGCCCTACGCTTTCACGCGTAGTAACCTGGATCAGGTTTAGCGAATGAAGTAGTCGAGAAACCGACATGCGTATTCGATCAGCCATACCAGGAGCTGTGGACTGAGGTTCACGCGGAATAGGTTCTTCAGAGTAGTTTTCGATATGCTCGAAGATACTGCGTAGTTGAATAGCTGTGAGTTCTTCAACAATGTGAAGACTCACAAACTGCGAACTAAACTGCAATACCGGCGGAAGCGGAATGACATCCGGAGGTGCGGTATTTGCCATGATAGGCGGGCAGTTTTCTGGCGTAATAATTTGAAATGACGGATCAGGGACCCTGCTGGTGCTGGATATGCGTCCGTAGTCCTGCGCAATACGTTGCTTGTGCTGTTCGTAGGCCTTGCTCAAACGATTTGCAACGTTGCGAAGTATATTTCGATAATCGTCCATGGTTTGCGTCCGGGGATGAGAAGTTACCTCCAGAGGCTCACCAGGAGTCTCACCGAGATATCGCGTAGTATGAGAAGCGGAGTAATCCGCAGCTCCAGCGGCCGTCGGCGCAGTAGAAGCATTGCCTTTGGCTGCCGGAGGTGCAGGCTGCTTGAAGCAGGAGCGTATTTTCTTCGTCTTCCTGACGGTACGCGTAGTAGTCGTCGTTGCACCGGATTGCGGTGTCTGAGACGACTCAAGCTTAGTTTCAGACGTGGTTGTCTGAGGCGTATTAACAGACTCAGTTGGAGTCTGCTGCGAAGTAATAGACTGGGTGACAGTCATGGATTCCAGAGGCGTATTAGACGAGTCTGTGTCTGCAGTGGAGACGACAGTCGTCTGCGTAATAGTGGTGGAATTCACCTGCGAATTAGACAAGGAATCAACTTCCATCGGCTCGACAGGCGTATTCGCCATCTCATCAGCCCTCAACCCCAATTGAGGCGGTGGAACTGTGAAGTCGACTGGTGCTGAATGGACGTAATCCTGCTGCGATTCTTCGACGTGAACGTCTTCGAGCGAAATAGTGGAAAACATCGGGAAGACCGATGTCAGCGGATTAGTCTGCGTAGTAGACTGCGTATTAGGCTGCGTATTAGAGCCTCCATCGTCGTCGACAGAACGAGAGGTCGAAGCAGAACGAGACCGCTCCGACTTCTTTGAAGACGAAATCGATGGTCTGGGCATCTCAACGAGTAACCAGTAACTGAAATGAATACAAATCAGTAGTGGTTCGCGTATTTATAGCGTAGTATAAGGTTAAGATGACAAATGATAGAGATTAGCGAAGTAGGTTAGCGATAACTGAGAGCTGCGAAGTAGGCAAGCGAAGAATAAGACGGATCGAGTGACTGACGATCGATACCGTCTGCCGAGTAGGTGGAGTCGACTGTCATCGGTTGGCTGCGTGCCCGAAAAGGTCCTGCGGTGATTTTGCAGGCACGGGACTCTTTCGCAACCACCACGACTACGAGGCCGTGCGAGAACGAAAGCGAACTAGGGGAAATCGTCGAGGACGACGATTTCCACATAAAATAACGCGCAGTAGGTGTCTGGGAAAGACACCTGCGAGGAGGGAAGCGAAGTAGGTGTCAGAAATGACACCTGCGAGGGAGAGAAAAAACATAGTAGGTGCCTGGAAAAGGCACATTTAAAGCGGAATACACATAATGCGCAGTAATTAAGCGTAGTAAGTGTCGAAAATGACACCTGCGAGGTAGGAAAAAACGTAGTAAGTGCCCGAAAAGAGGCACGTTTAAGCGAAATACTTAATTTGCAGAGTAATTTAGCGTAGTAGGTGTCGACTAGCGACACTCTAATGCGAAGTAGAGCGCTTAGCGCTCCTACTCGGCTGAAACCGAGTGGGTTTAGGCGTATTAGGACGTCGATTTTTGACGTTTTTGGACCGAAAATGGTCGTTAGACGGCGTAGTAGGTGGAAAAATCGTGTCGATTTCCGGCGTAATAAGCTGAATTCTAAATCTCTGGAGGTGGTTATTCTTTCCGACTCGTAATTGAGCGGATCGAATATGACCGTCTCCAGATTTCTTCAGCTGCGTAATTACTCCCAAGAGCCATACGGTTCGAGGCGTATTATCCTGTTTGATTATCACAACTTGTCCCACTTGAGGGGTCAAGCGTGAATGTTGAGCGGATTTAGACTTTTTCTGTGCACGTTCGGCTAAGGACTGGAGATAATCCTGTCGCCAAACGGTCCAGAAATGGTCTAGCGTATTCAGAAGAGCGTAATATTCACTCTTTAGGAACTTTGCAGTTTCCGAGTCGCGTATTTCACTGTTCACAAACTGCGAGTATTTTGAACTAGAACTGGCAAGGATCTGTCCCAGTGTGAACTGCGGATTAATGAGGTCTATAGGCCGTAGCGTACAGATCGCTTCAGGCGTATTACTTGCGTTGACCGGAGTTAATGGTCGTGTATTTATGACTGCTTCGATCTCGACAATTAGTGTCTCGAGCGATCGAAGGTCGAGCGTACTTCGTCGGATTGTCTTTTTTAGAGACAATTTGACTGTGCCGACGAGGCGTTCGTAGAACACTGAGAGTCTGGACGGCCTAGACATCCCTGGAGAGGTGGGTTCTAGCGTATTAAGGATTCACGAAGGAATCTTTCGCGTAATATTGACGGAGTAAAATTTGCTTTCAATTTTTGCCTGAGCAAAAATTTCAAGCACGGAATGAATCTGCTGTATGCGATTCGCGATAAAGGTTTTCGTTGGTCGCTTGGAATGGATCCAATGAAGCGTAATAAGTGAGTCTGAGAAGATTCTCACCGTCGTAATAGCGATTTTCAATTCCTTAAAGGCACAATCCAAGCTGTGGGAGGAAATCTGAGATTTCCACATAATTGTGAAGTGGACCCACCCTATATAACACCTGCCAGGTGCGAGCTCTCAATTCCTCCGAATAAACTAGATATAGGTGGAAGCCACCCTGGGGTGCCCACATCCGGAAGCCACCTTGGCACGCCCCTTTTACGATCTTTCAAGCTCAACAGTGGCGAGATGAGCGATGGTTTCCTATCAAAAGCCCCGTTCTTCCCTTCATTTTCAACTACACTCCTTGTCCAGGTAGGCTCGCACACATTGGTTGCAAATTACGAAAGTTACAAAGCTCAGACAACTCGTGCACTCTGCTTCCGTAGCTCAAATTGCCAAACACTTACCCGAGTACCGGAGATCCATTCCGAAAAGAGGTGTACTTATAAAAGAGGTGTACTCCAAATAGAGGGTGTAATTCTAATACTCAGCCTTCCCTTTTAGGTGTACTTTTATTAGAGGTGTACTTCAAATAGAGGTGTACTTCTATTGGAGGAAATACGGTATATGATACCTTTTCTTGAATAGTAAAAGAACAGTAATTAATATCACAACTACGATGCGTCTTCTGATGCGGATTCATTCAAAGTCTTTTCAAAGGGTGATGTTGTTGGGTCGCACGTCGTGGTCCGTTGATATCAGGATGCGACTCGTTTGCGTATTAAGTTCTGGAAGCACAAGTCACACTATAATATTCAAATATTATTGTGTAGTAGATCCCTACTGTATTAAACGCGCCAAGTGCAAGAGCTCAATTCTTTCAAATAAGTGAGATATAGGCGACCACCACAGACCCGACCCCCACCGCCCACCAACACAGGCCACACCTCGTTCCTGATTTTCTGACTCAATAGTGGCTAGAAGGATGGGTGAATTTGACCGTAATCGTCGTTCTTCCCTCCATTGCCGGCTTGTCTCCTCATTTTGGTTCGCTCTCGTACAGCGACTGCGAATGAAGAGAAATGCAGACCCGAGAAAACTCGTACACGACATTGTTGCACTCAAAATTTAAGCATTTTCGAGGAACCATAATTCCGCTTGAAGGGGACCTTGAACGACTTCAGAGTTATAATAAATGTTATCAGCGTTTGTACGGATTCTAGTGCTCGGATTGTGCGAATTACCGCTCAATACGTTCACTGTCTCACACCATAAAAGTGTTTGAACGGATTATCGATCGTCGAATCCGCGAAATCGTTGAGATCACAAGCAATCAGTGTGGCTTTGTTACCAACTGTGGCACGACGGACGCAATCCACGCTGCAAGACTACTGGTTGAGAAACACCGCAAGAAACAGAAGCCGCTCTATCTTGCTTTTCTCGATCTGGAGAAGGCGTTTGACCGAGTTCCGCATGAAGTAATCTGGTTTTCATTACGGGGGCACGGTGTCCCAGAGGAGCTCATAGACTGGCTCAAGGTTCTCTACACTGATCCAAGAAGTCGGGTCCAAGCTGCTGCTGGAGCGTCGGCCGAATTTCCCATCTCCGTTGGCGTGCACCAGGGATCTGCTTCGTCTCCCCTTCTATTTATCATCGTGATGGATACTATCACAAGAGGCCTGCAGAGACCAGCGCCATGGACGTTTTTGTATGCGGATGATGTGATGCTCGCAGCTGAAGATAAATCGGCTCTCGAGCGACAGGTGCAAAACTGGAGTGACCGATTGGCTCGATTCGGGCTTCGCCTTCTGACTACGGATAGAAGTGAGCGTGCCTCCATCAAGATTGATGGTGCCGAGCTTCCTCGCGTTGACGTTTTCAAATACCTTGGTCGATGATCACATCTGACTGCAGTCTAGATAGTGAGGTCAACACTAGGGTCAGCGCTGCGTGGTTGAAATGGCTGTCAGTTTTGTGCGTTGTGGACGGTAGCAGGCAAATGATCTAATCCATTTATTAATTAGAATAAAGAGGGTTTTATATAGCATCATTGACAGAAGAATTTCATAGGATGAATAATTATAAAAACAGAATTCTCATGAAGAATTCTTATACAGGTCTCGGACTTTATGGAATAGACAAACAGAAACGATTCAGTCTATACATCAAAAGCTGATTCAGACTTGTGCAATTTCGACAACGAAATGTCGGTTCTGAAATCATCATGCAGAAACGGTCCAATAATCCGTATTCTGTATATGTACAGAAACTCCCAACGAGCAAGGATTGGTGCGACTTGTCATGTGATGTGGGGCAGAACCTAGCGAGAAGGCTGATGAGAAGCACAATGATTATAAGATAGAGAAGAGTTTCTCAAGCATTGGAAAAAGAAGTTATGTTATTCACAATGGTGACAGAAGTTTCAATAATATTATCAATGAAAGGTAGGTCTGTTTCGGCAGTTCTTCGGATATTCGTAGCTCCGCGGTCCTGTGAGAGATTTCTTTCATTGAAGAATGCGAGAGATCCCTTAATCGTAAAATTGGAGGTTCCTCCTGGACAGGATGCGGTGCAATTGGTGAGCACTTCGGCTGTGATGAACATCAGGAGTATTTTTTTGAGATGGTCAGATTCCGTTCAATGGATGACATGGGTTTGGTGACCTCACTTGATGTCAGCGAGTACTTCATATTGTTCTGTTTTAGATGACAGCATCAGTAAAGCGCCCGTGGTACAACTGTAGCACCCATACAAATCGGTTGATTCGACGTGACAGCGAGTGATGTGTCTAAGAGTGGTCATCTTTAGGTTTCCCGATACAACATGCAGTTGTAGCGCGGAACCAACGTGTGTTTCAGCGTAAATTTTGTTTTTGTCTTCTAATATGAAGAAATTTTTTGCTGATAGAGGGAGTGGTTGGGCTTTTATGGGCTCTTGTACATTTCCGCTGCTACACGTGCGGGACACTTTTCGTAGTGCATTGGTACAGGTGCATATGTTACGCGAGAAGTGGCAGTCAAACTGTTGGGCAGCTTCACGCGTGGAACATTGTAGTTGTCGTATGGAGTGACTTTGAAGTTGGCCTGTGTAAGCTGGTTTGATTAGTGATATACCTCCTTCATATGTGACGAAAGCTGATGCGAGTGGAAGTTCGGGGACTATTGTTCCCACAAGTGAAAAGTGGAAAATGTTTAAGCGATGGTTTTTCCAAGATGTAGTTGAAAATATGGGTCGTACTCGCTCCTGATTCTTGTTGTAGTAAAATTTCAGCGTCGAATTCGAGTTCTTAGGCGGGGCAGTAGAACACAGTGTAGAGATGATGTGAGGTTGGTACTGCGTAAAGCCTGTGATAAAGGCAGCTTGGTAAGCAGTAGTAACATCCATCACAGGTGATGCAGCCACAGCTTGAGGAACACTATGTGTATCCTGAACTATTGTTCGCAGTTTCTGGAAATTCCTACGATTTATCTGTTTCTTTTGTGTTATGACATTCGTTACTATGGCAGCTTCCAGCACGGTGGCGACGATGCACTGATTCGGATACGATTCTATGATCTTGGGTGAAAAATTCAATGCTCTTGTGGCAACGGAATTCAATTCTGTCGACTTTAATCGTCAACATTCCCATGGACTGACTTTTAGGATCGTTCAGAGTGAGATAAGTTTGTTGTCTGTTGTAGCGGTTGTAGAGTCAACAGTGTCGCGTGATTGAATATGCATGTCGTTTTCGTCTCCTTCAGGCCTGTAGTAAACCCGACGACACGTCTGACGAGCTCCTTAGAACGGAAAATCGAGAATTTTTCTGGTGACTTGACAAAAAATGGTGATCGTATGTTAAAACATACGAAGGTCGTCCGACAAAAAGGTTTCTGGTCACGTAATATTCGAGACAGGTGCTCTCCCTAGAATTATCTAATGAGCTCTCCATAAATTTCGGCCAGACGCATGTGAGATAGTGCACCTCTCGCGGAGAGTGTCCCCATAATTTTTTAAGTTGCCCCGGACCGACTCACAAAAACGTGACGAACTTGTGTGCATTATTGCGTCAGCTACTGTAGTGCGGCGCGGAAGCGCACAACTCAAACTAGCTTCACTCATCTGCAGCCATCCATTCCGCATTTTATTAACGCTTGCTGTTTTCCTGTTCCACTTTCTACCTCGTATTCGTATTCAGCATTCTTAAATAATCTCTCTGTATAGGTTTTGTGCAACAAGTTAGATTCCAGAGAGTAGGAAGGGGATACTGGCGAAAATTTGTCTTGTTGTGCAACCACTGGTTCTTGGAAATGCTCTTTCCTCGATTGAACAATTCAGTATTTTGATTTTATAGCGCTCGTCTGATAGGTGACTGTGTAAAGTGGTTGGAAAACATGTTTGATAGCATCTTTGTTTGACAGCATCTTGATTCGTCTTGAAAACCGTCGAATCTCAAATTGAGAAGCCCCTCCTAGTTCCAAGATAGTTCGGCTCCGATTTAAAGGTCTGAAAAGCTCCCGTAACCTTTTCGAAAGCGGTTTAGATGGGTCATTGATTGTCTAATTCGGCATGCTTGGGTTTGAAAATATGGCGCACTCATTACAAAGTGTAAGCCACTGCGTGTCGAACGCTGAAATTCCCCGGTACGGTAGCGGACAATCGCGTCGGGACCAACTCCGCATAAAATGCATGACGCGCGCAGAATTGTGTGATTGGGGCGCGCTTGCGCAAACTCAACATTGCGACTGGGTTTTGTTCCGTTTTCCATAACCTTTGTGTAACAATTGGTGTACCGCCAAGATCGCAGCGTGTCCCAGTCGAAACTTGCTGGAATAATTAATCCGCTTACATACATTCATGCGTTTTTTGGTGTTTGGGGAATTTAGTTGCCACAGAGCTTACTGCGGGTTATGTTGCGGAATCAAAAGTGGGTTTTATAAAGTTTTGGTCCAAAACGCAATGTTTAACATTGATAGTGCAAGCATATTTATACTCCTAATGTTCCTGCTTGAGAACGATCTCAATATTCTCGAGGAAATCACAACAGCGAGCCCGGTATTGGGAACTGGAAGCGACGACACCGACTTGATACATGATTCCGAAAGATGAGAGCGAAGTGTTTAGTGTCCCTATTCTCCCCATTACAGAAAAGAAGAAAAAAATCCATCCTTGTGGATGGTCGAAGCTATCAACTCATCAAAATTGCACATGAGCAAAATCACTTATTGCAGAATATTTTTGCTTCCAGCTGACGTTTGGGAGAGATGAGCGCGACATGCAGAAAAACTTGAAGCATCTGTACTGGAATGTTCGGCAGCACATTGATTTTGATAACTACGGATTGTGAATAGGGGTACACAACAGGTTGTCCACTCTAAAAACAACGATTTTATCGCAACAGTCCAAATCCTTAACATCACCATCACTGACAACGACTTTTCATCCAGCTTTGCATTCGATGACGTGCCAAGTATTATCAATTCGGCACCAGCGCGCCCCATTCGCACAATTCTGCGCGGGTCATGCATTTGTATGCTGAGTTGGTCCCGACGCGGTTGCCCGCTACCGTACCGGGGAATTTCAGCGTTCGACACGCAGTGGCTTAGGGGGGGGGGGTTGGGGTGGTGAACACCAACATGATCGCTGTTTTTTTGGAATATTCCTTTTGGTTAGGATTTCTTCCTATGTAAAAGGCCAACTTCTTAACTGTGGTTGAAATTTTCTAAACAATTCCCATAGGCTGAGACTTGCCTATGGGAAATTTTCAATATGCTGCTCACAATCCGTGAAACAACTCCACTTCTAGAACTCAGTGTTGGAAAAGGAAATTTGCCCGGAAATTTTCTCCAGAGGGGTCGTACGGGGTGTTGAATATGAATATGAAGTCTGTTTCGGGTTTTTTCTTCACATAAGATTACGGGTATGTTACGGATTTTATTTCGGGTTAGGTCAGTGTTTTCGATTTAGTTGAAACTTGGGTGAGAGTGGGCTCTTAGGTCTTCATCGCGAATATATCTTTTTTCGTGCGGATGCTAATAGACGCCATTACTATTGAAACCAAAGTGTCGTGAGTTGTCGTGAGGATTAACGTTGCGAAACTAGCCGAAGTTTTAGTACGGTCTCGTTTTTTCTGTATTGTAATCCAGATATAGCACTTATTCATGCAGTCAAGTTCGTCCTTCTTATTGTGATCTCAGTACATGGAAAGGGAGCATCTACGGACGAATTAGCCGCCTAGCGGTGGACATCTAGGCGAGCCACTCGTCAGTAGCTCCTTTTCGTGTTCTGGGACCACCACTCTTTACCCTTGTATTCAGGATTGTCTCTTTTAGTTTGTATAGATGTCTACCTCACAGCAACAACAACCGCCACAGCAGCCTCCTAAGTCAGAGCTCGTTGTGAGAGTTCCAAGGTAGGGATCCTTGTTCAGACTCTCAAGGGAAGTTTGTTCACAAAGTGTATCTGTCTCACTAGACATACATTACTAGGCCCGTTTTTGAAAGCAGAGCCCGAATTTGCCCTCCAAAATTACCAATATTTATTTTTAACGAAGAAATAAGCTTCTTCTCCTGTGGGGATGGGTGACGGTGGACACAATGAAGTTTGGTTGGTGTCAAATATGTCTCGAAATCGCCATGTGGGGCTTGTTTGAAGTGCTGAACGCGATTTTAAGCGTCATGTATCGAATTTCCATACACAAGTGTTAATTACGGTGAGTATATTGTAGTTTGTTCAAAGTCTCAAATTTGTCTAAGAAGCTCTGTACGTGGTTTTTTTATGTGCTGAAGACGACTTTGGTATATTCGTTGATTTTGGTAGTATAAGGGTGGGTCACACCAACTCAATGACATTTTACGTACCGTAGGCAGCAGTATACCATGAAATGTCGGCGAGCATGTCTCAGATTTGTGTCCCGCACCCTTGACAACCCTTCTGAAAAGCAGGGCCACGAGTCGGCGCGCAACGGGGGGGGGTCCTAGAAATTTTTGAAAAGAAAAATGAAAATTTGTTTGGGGGCTCGTAAATTTTTTTGGAGGAAAAGGCGAATCCTCTCCAATCCATTGGTTAGCTAAAATGGGGCAGTAGTAGTCGATCGCGTTCGAGAAATATGCATTTTCAACAAGAGAAATGTAGATTGTAGTCAGAGATACTGCCTTTTTTTTTACAAAATTTGTCACTTATAAAAGGGCAAGCAATTTTTCCACTTGGAAGGGGGATCGTAAGAATTTCTGAAATTTTTAAAAAAAATTTCAGAAACGGCCTGGCAGGATTGGGCAGGCTTTCGCAACGGGGGGTCGTAAAAACTTGGGATTTTTTCCGAAAAAATGCAAATTTTGGGAAGGGGGAGTTCGTGAAATTTGCGGGAGAAAATGAGTTTCATCTCCAAACCACTCGGAAAGGTAGAGTGACGCAAGAGTAGTAAATCGCCTTTTTTCATCCCAGGGGGGTCGTAAAAGCTTGGTCACTATGAGGGGGGGGGTGGTCGTACATTTTTGGTCACCGGTCGCAACGGCCTACTCAACCCTGGCCGCACCGAACAGAAAGCGGGTTACTCCTTTGGATTAGACGACTCACACTGGTGGAAAAGGTACTTTTATGCCACTTCAGGCTCCTGTTTTCATGTATTTCTTTCTAAACATGAAGCATACAGTAACATAGAAACTCATCTAAAGAATATATATTTAAATGACTACAAAAGTTCGGCGGTTGTGGGTGGGTCGTTCAATTTGAAAGATTACGGTAAACAGAGCTGCCTGGTAGTTCGGGTAGTTCTCCCTCTCTTCGGGCCCGTGCTGTTGCTGTCCGAGCTTTTCTTGCTCGCCCGGACAACCATAGCGGTGGCCCGGAAAGTAAAAAACAGTGGCTTGTACGGAAACCGGATGGGGCCGGCGGATTCGGAATGCGAGCCGAGGTGTTGGGTGGCTCCGGCCCGAGAATCACTTGAGAGAGTCTAAAATTCATCCATCAAAGCCTAAAAATCGAGTACGACTTAATAAAAGTATACTGTAATACATATAACCTATCTCGCTCAATTGAGTCAGGGCGAAGCATGCAGCTGATCGATAGGTCATTGCAAAATATTTTTATGTAAAGGAGATTCTGACATACTAAGGCCGACAAGCCTCTCTGCGACCGGCTCACGATGAGCGAGAAAGGTTATACAGGTGTAAAAATGTGTAATTAACAGAGGTTTCAGTCAATCGAATGGATAGTGGCCGCTACGAGCCCGTCAAAGCAGTGCGAAAGAAACAATCCGCCGCCGTTTCGAACCGGACCCGGCACGAACAGTAAGTGACGGTTTTAGCTGACTTCGAAGTTTTTTGATCGAATTTCTAGGGGCCACTGGGAAGGTGCCGAAAGCACGCTCCAAGAAGTATTACTCAACGTAATGCACAACTCTTGTTATTTAATATACCCCCTCAGCTTTTTCAAATTTCCATAACAAGCTCTGTTTCCAAAGTGAAGAGCAACCATCTAAATTCGTGCAGGGTAAGGCGTAGCGGTGTGATCGGTCCGTGGGAGGTGCGGCTCTCCCTCCAGCTTTGAAATCGTTGCGGCCCATCTCCAGCTTTCGAATCGGTGTGGCCCCGCTCCTATCGCGGTCAGGGTACGGCGCGGGGTGTGGGTATCCACCCTGGGGGGTGTGGCCGGGCTGCGCAAGGGTGAAGGGGGGGGGGGCTCCGCCGGAAGACCAAGTGAACCATTCTGACATGGAAGACATTAATGTTCACAGAATTTCAAGTTTTACAAATAAAATGCTCCTTGGAGGGGTCTGAGAAAATCGTAAAAATTGTGCTCTTGGGGGGGGGGTCTGAGTAAATTTAGCCTTGCCTACACCGCCGTACCCTGATCGCGGTTGTGACTTTGACCCTTGTTAGAACCGATTCGAGTGAAGTCTCTCCCCGAAAATGCTCTCAGATTATTTTTTTCATCGAAAACAGATCTTATAGGTCAAATCACACCTGTCAATCTCGGCTCAAAATGGTTGATCCACCTGGGACCCGGCCGATAGCATTTTTTTATGAACCCGTTTAAAATAAACACCACAGCAGCCAGATCCTGAAAAATATTTCTTCGACCAGTCCAGACATCCAAGTTCAGACAGCGGTTTTTTTTTCATCCAAATTTGTTGACGAAAACTATAAACTCATTTTTTTAGTTTCAGTTGACCATGAAGACGAATTCAATCAGAATTCATCCTCTCATGGTGTCCTGGGTGATTGTTACGAAGAAGGATTCGTGGAGGAAGGTGCTGACTATTTAGATGACTGTGACGTGGAGGTGGAGTCTATGCGGAAGGTTGCGTGATTATTTGCTTCAGTAAAGTAATTTTTGCCCGCTGTATTAATTTGAGTCGATCGATCGATCAATTTTAGTTCCAAAGGACTGTAGAGGAGGCGATGTTAGGGACTCGTCACTGTATATTATGTAACACGGTGGCCAGGAGCGATTTTCATCTTCGAAGTTGGCCCTATGGTGAGTATGGGAAGTTGAAGTCAAATAAAATCACCAGATTCTGCGGGCATTCAAAACAAAGCCAGCCTATGGCTGTGGTCGATCCGTAGATTTCTCGCGAACGTCGTCGGTCAAGACTCCTGCTCGACGATTGACGAGATTGCCGTCCTAAAAATCTCCATGCGAGTGGTCGCGTCGCGGCTGAGGAGGGAGGCTCTGGTCAAAAAGAGCCGTAATGAGATTGCTGGCGTGGGAGTTTAGTACTCGGTGTCACGCAATTCCCGGTGTAGAGGGCTGTATCACTTGTTCTATTCAAACAAAACGGAATCCCTGTTTCCAATTCCCGATCGGGTCTGTAGTCCGATTTCTGTTTTTTTAACACCTTCATGTGCGAAAATTATTGAGGGTAAATATCCTCGTCCGGTGCATGACGCAACACCCCTCTTGACCCTGATGCCCCCCCCCCTCTTGTTGTGATTGCACCTCTCCTCCTTACGTATTAAATTGCGTTGTTCTGTCTGACCGATGTTTGTGCGAGTGGGTGACCAAATGGCATTCAGAAACTCGATATCTCCCGCATTTCTGTATTCCTTAGATTAGGGCGCATTATTGTTCCACTATTGCGAAGAACGTCGTGGTAAGTAGGTGGAGCTTGAGGAGGAGCGCGCACTTCGTCTCTGAAGACGAGCATTCTCTGATTCAAAGGCAAATTCAATTTATTCCTACACGTGCTTGTGCGGAGCGAGGCTGGAGAGAGCGATAAGGTGCGAGAAAACCCCACTCCTGGTGATTAAAGCCTAGTTTTGACTGCATCGCTGCTGTTTTTCATCGCAGCGATTTTGCAACCGCTGCTGCAGCGATGTAGCAGCGGCAGCGATTCTGTTCATAGTGCATAGGTCCGCGGATGATAGAAGAAATTCAATCAATCAGTGAAATTAATGGCTGGTATACATCAATAACGCGTTTCGACTCGAAAACACTGATCTTGTCATGTGAAAGGGTCAACGTTCACTAGACGAAATGTGCCATTCGCTGGCAATCGCTCCATCGCTGCCATTTTGGCCGCGATGGAGCGATGGCCAGCGACCATTGAGAATCGCTCTTCAAGCAGCGATGCAGTAAAACATAGGATTTCGTCGCCGCGACCCAGCGATGTAGGACGTTTGCCACGAAGGGATCACAATTGGAGCGGCTTTCGATTACGCGCGATGAAAAAAGAGCAGTTGTCCCTCGCATGGCCGCAGCGACCACCTGCAGTCAAAACTAGGCTTAAGTGAAACGTGAAAAGTGGGCGGGGCATCTGGGTTGGGGTCTCATAAATTTTCACGTGGGTGCGAAACGATCTCCAATTTTTCTAAGATTCTAAGAGGTTGGAACTTTTTTGCGGGCGAAATTTTGACGTAAAAATTCTGCTCATTTTCGAAATATTTGCTTTAATTCTGTGGTAATCTTCAGTACTAAGCATTTTCGAGTGCTTGTATTTACTTTGAGGTAAACCTCCAAACCTGCTAGAGTCGACAGGATATTTGATCCACCCTAGAACTGGACGATTAAGTTTGCCGAAATTATCGAAGGAGCGTAATCATGGAATTCTATCGGATTTCGGGATGTTGCAAATTCGGCCTTTTCTGGATTGTCTGAGGAGTTTCGGCCTCGGAGCTTCGAAGCTAAGTATAATGACCGAGTTCCTACTTTACAGCATATGTTTCGACATTTATCGGTCGTTTCTTCGAAAATCGATAAAAATGGCTGATATCTAGTTGTCGAAGAAACTATCGATAATTGACGAAAAAATATCCTTCAGTGGGAACTTGGCCATTATACCTAACTTTGAAATTTCGAGACCGAAACTTCTCGGATACGCCAAAAAAACGAACTTGCAAATTCACTAAATCCGCTGAAAACCAATATTTACGCTTCGTTGCAATTTTTCAAAAACGCTTTGATTTGGCTCTAATAAAGCTCAAATTTTCTGTCAACTCTGGCAGGTTTGGTGGTTTACCTCAAAGTATATAGAAGCACTCAAAGATGTTCAGTACTGAAGATTACCACTGAATTACATCATATATTTCACAAATAAGCAAGGTTTTGCCCCAGTGGAAGGCAGCCTCAAATGGAAAAGAAGTTGTGCTTCCAAACTGTATCTCGCATTTGGATAAGTTTGGTAACAGTTTCAGTAGTTCATATGGTCTACAGCAATGGAAGTAAGACCTGGTGAGGTTGCGGACTCGTCCTAACATACGGTAATTTGTTAGAGGTATCACTTATTTTTCCGAAGCAGTTGTGATAGATCGGTGGGTCTGCGCTTTCACCGATATGACTGCATCTGTGGAAGCAATGAAAACAGGTTAAAATGTAAGAGTGGAAACAGAAACTCACCGACCAACCCCATATATTTTGAAAAAGTGAGTGATAACACAATCAGACTACCGGATCCTCTGATTCCGAGCCTGATCTACTCTGTTCCGTCGCGAGCTTGTGCGGAGCGAGGGTAGAGACAGCGAGAAATTGTGGGGAGAAGGAGACGCAGCGTACGCACGCAGACGCACGCGACGAACGGAAATAAATCACACTCGGAAACAGAGGATATGTTAGCACGAGTCTGCAACCGCACCATGTTATTTTAACATTGCGGTAAACTGTAAATGCCACTCGAACCTGCCATTCTTGGGTCGTTTGTTGTTGTTTTCTCCATTTTTCCTTTACATGAAACACCGTGAATCTTTCAGGCGAGCTCTCACGCGTTGGTCACCGTGGTGGACCACATCGGCCCCTTCACCGCCGGTGTCGAGGATTTGGCTGACCGTAATGTTGAAATGTGGAAGATGACGGGAGCCGAGTTAATTATCCCGCCACGCTATCAGATTGCTCGAGTGCAGAGGATACTAGCTGATGAGTACGGTTCCAGAACCGGTGAGTTTTTTGAAGAGTATAATCACTTTAGAGGTTTTTTAGGAGGGGAGGGAAGATTGTGATTTATCGCTGTCTAGAGGTGGCAGGCTATAAAACAAAGTAGCTCAAATTAAATTGGCTCGCGGACGCCCTGATTCATCTCCAGTGGTCATGTCCTGGCAACGGCTGGTCAATTGTTGAAAAACTTCTTTTGGCCATTAGTGACCTGCGACTGCCGTGCCGCCACGTGACCGCTTGTTGCCGAAGTATGGCGTACGCGTAGCGGCTTTATTAAAGACGCCATCAATGTAAGGGGCTGGTAGCACGTTTATGTTTGAAAAGCTGATTTCAGAAGGAGATGGCTCAACGCAAACGTCAGGCACCTTGTTCTAGTTCAGATGGAACACCGCACCGGAGAAGAAGCAGAAGAAGTGAGGCTCGGAAAGCGTTGTGGAATTGTGCTCTGCTATGACTGCTGTGATGTGTTTGCGAATTTCACACTAATCCGGCGCTTTGTTTTATATTGGAATGCTTTCTATATAAAACTGCCAGTAATTAGTATTATTTATAATATTGTAAATTCGTAGCTTTCCTTTGTTTTAATAAACTCATTAAAGGTAAACAAAAAAGGCGAACAGTGTCGTGCTTGGTGGTTTTCCTCGAATATCGAACAAGTGATCATTCTTGTGTTTTGAAAGACTCGTTTCTGGTAATTTCTAATTTCTGTTTCTTTTTTCTATGTCTCCCTCCCCATTATATTGTCCAGTTCGAGCGTAACTAACTTCCTCGGTACTGACGGCCCGCTGCACATCCGCTCGTGACGTCATGCATTGATTTTGTCCGGATGGATTGGTGGCCCTTGATGTGACCTGACTGCACACGGAGGCAATTACAGTTCACTTCAGCACTGCCGTTCAGTCCGTAAAGTGCTCGCTGTGAGCGAAAGCGTGCTGCGGCGCGGTTGCGAGTATCCTCAGACAAGGATGTGGGATCACCCGGGCGGTTTTTGCCTTTGGTGCCTGGGTGATCCCACCGCCCGGGTGATCCCACATCCCTGTCTGGGGATACTCGCAACCGCGCCGCAGCACGATTTCGCAATCAGCGTGCACTTTGCGGACTGAACGGCAAAGCGGAGGTGAACTGTACGTGTGGGCTCCCACATAAAAACTAACAAGGGAGGCTTGCCAACTTCCGGTTGAGTTTCGAGATGCCACTGTAATATGTTCTAGGGGGAGTACAGTGTTCCAATATTCCGTACTCAGAATCGGCTAAATGCCTCAGAGATTCACAGGAGATTTCCAAAAGTGGGCATTTCCATAGATACGCCAATAGGTCATGGGGACGTACACGAATGACAGTTTTTAGGGCGTTCAAAAATTGTCTCGGATTGAGCCTAAAACTTGTTTTTGGGGGTTGATTTGGGTGCTGATTACGAATCTGAGGCCCGTTTGTCAATATTTGAAAAATTTCATCCGATTTGGTTCCAAGCTTCAAAATGGGAGGAATTTTGGTGCCCAATTGCGACATTTGACGATTTCGAGAATCCTACGATCAACTTGCTCCATAACTTGTACATAGGGGCTCCTCGGGCTGCCTGACACGAATCTGCAACCCGTTTATCGATTTTGGGTAGGTTACGGTGGGTGGCTTGGTACGGTAGCTCGGTCAAAGTCTCAGTTTTGACCCAAAATTTCATTGTGGGTGTTATTTAGGACGCTGAACACGAATTTGAGGTCCATTTTCCGACTTTCGAAATTTTAAGGTAGGTATCGCCAGTAAAAGGCATTATGCCTACCATAACCTACAGTAACCCTAAGTCTAGCGAGGAATATACCCCAGATTCGGGTTCAGCGCCCCCAATAACCCCCACTCGGAAGGGTGCAAAACTAGGGGGGGCACTCGGAATCCAAGTGAGAAATGGATGATTCTGCTTCCACAAATCAATCTAATTTTATGGAATTTCTAGGAAATTACGAGTGATAACCTTATCAGATATCTGATAACGAAAGAAAATTTGATTTTTATGGATGAATCTTTTCATTTCTATGGGGAAATCTTGAGTGGCCCCTCCAACTAGTTTTGCACCGAGATTGGAAGAAACTTCAAGAAACTTTCACGGAAAACAACGATAATTCTCATGTTGAACTCAAAGTGCGGGAAATTCATGCATCTGTCATCAGTGACTCCCAACTGCCCTAGTGCATTTTGGAAGATTCCTTGATATTTATTTGTCCTAGAATTCACTATTCGGTTCGTCGTCGATCGTGTTTTTTTCTCCTGGAATTTCCTGCACTTTGAGTTCACCATGACAATTATCGTTGTTTTCCGTGAAAGTTTCTAATTTATTCCAATATCGGTGCAAAACTAGTTGGAGGGGCCACTCAAGATTTGCCCGTAGAAATGAAAAGATTCATCCGTAAAAATCAAATTTTCTTTCGTTATCAGATATCTGATAAGCTGATCACTCGTAATTTTCTAGAAATTCTATAAATTTGGATTGATTTCTGAAAGCAGAATCATCCTTTTCACGTGGTTTCTGAGTGCCCACCCCCGAACTAGTTCTGCACCGTCGAGAGCTTTGAGCCAAATACGAGAAATTCTTTCTGGAGGCCCCAAAAATTCTCTGATGGGTAGGTACCCTTACCTTTTTTGAAGCAATAAAAATGCCGTTTTTGAAATACCCGCAGCCATTTAGACAATTTCAAGCACGGGTCATTTATATACTCTCACACATCTACAGCAACGACTACATGATTTTCCAAATCGTCACCGCAAGGTAGCAAGCCTCCCTTGTAAGGCATTTCGGGCGGTCATTCGATCCAGATTACCTTCATCGGGGAGACTGCCCTTGTTGTTAATAGTCCTCACAGGAAGCGCGGCACGCGCAAACTAGGGGTGGATTATGAAACTCTTTGGAAATCTCTTTGGAAATTATGAAACTCATGAAAAGCGTGTCGCCAATCCAGCATAGCCAAAATGTAAGCCTGGTATTCGCATCGCCGGAGATATCTTGGTGACATTCCCGCGCAACAACAATTTTTATAGTGCACCGCTAGTCCAGTGCATGCCCCGTCTGCGATCAGAACAATGAGAAATTCGATGATTTCCGGAGCTTTAGACTTGCAGCCCACTACGCCTATTTCTTGTGTTGAGTTTACTACACAAACGTCAGAAATGTCAACGTCTAAAATGGTTCTGAGCCTCAAAAAATTGAGTAGCTTAGTTAATTGCTTGAAGTTATGTGATGTTAAAAATTCTCCAAAAATAGAAAGCTTCCAATGTGCATGCTTGAATGCTGACATTTCTCGAACTAAAAATATTCTCTGATCAATTGTCTTAGATTGTGCTGGCGCTTCTGCTCCTGGTGCTAGACGATTGACCGGGGAACGCCTTTCCAGACCACAGAACTGTTTTCACGGGCTATAGTATTATGGATAACCAACACTGAGGTCTTAAGCTCTGCCAATTAATTCCACCTGACTCACACATGGGATTGAGAAGAGTAGTTGTGCTTTTTTGCGCATACGCTGCCTTTCGTTGATCAAATATTTTACATACTCGCAATTTTTTTCGCTATAGTCAATAGTGGTGGTGCAACTGCTGAGAAGCGTGTGCAGGATTGCTTCCTTACAATGTCGGAGAGGAACTCAATCATGTAAGTTACTGTTGTAGTGTCTTTCCACAGTATTAAAAGCGTATTGCACTCAGGGTTGAGCAGGGTTGCGACTTGGCGCAACGAGAGGTCGTGAAAATTTTGAAGATTTTTCGGAAAAATGCAAATTTTGTGGGGGGGGGTTTGTAAAATTTCTGAAAAAAATGGGAATTCTCTCCAAAGGAATAGGAAATTTGTCTTTTATGATAACCGCAAGTTTGTAATTTTTTTTTCAAATTTGTCACTCAAAAAGCTAAAGCGAGTTTTCATCTTGAGAGGGTGGTCGTAAAAAATTCAAAATTTCGGTCAACAGGGGGGTCGTAGCTCCGCCGGAAATTGGCGCAACGGCCTGCTCAACCCTGATTGTACTTGAGCCGAAATAAATAATCGAATGAAAATCGTACTGTTAAAGTCGGACAAAACAATTGCGATTTAATTCTAAAAGTAGAACAATCGGGAAGTGCCAAATTTCAGAAGTCCGAAAGTCGATTATTCAAAAATTACTTCATTCAGAACGAGTGTCGCTAGTTTCGAGTGATACTGCATTTTAACATGAACCTGCAATATTTAGGGCAGCAAAAATCAAGATACCGAAGTCGATCTCCAAATTTATTACTCAGTTCTATCTGTTACACAAGGAAAAACTCGTTATGTCTGCGAATTCGCGGTCGCCATCCATCAACGCTGAAAGGAACAAGTTGCTCAATCAACTCGTGAGCGAAGTGAAACGGAGGTTTGGGTTCACCCTGGACGTTAAGAAAGCGAAAGCGCACTTCGACTACACTAAACAGAGGGCTCTTAATAAAGGCTTCGAAATCAACAAGCGAGGAAGGCAGGAGAAGAAGTAAGCACAGAATTCCCACCATCGTGATAGTGATTCAAGATGATTGTCTAGGTACAGAGGAGGGACTGGTGGAGGTTTGAACAAGGAGAAAGAGGCTATTTTTCAAACAGACGTCGGTTTCGACGACGATGTAGATGAGGCATTGTGGGAAGTATTTCGCGGGACACCGGCGGCTGAAGGGATAGATGGAGGGGAGACACCTGTTGGTGCCTCACACACTCCACGAAGCAACCGTGAAAGCGTCGTCAGTGTTGTACAACAGAGGTGATTCATAGAGGACGAAATATGGACAAGCTGTTGATGTTTCGCTGATGCTGCTTTTTTTTTCAGGTCCGGTGATTCCGACATGGAGTCGGACTCAACTTTCGGTGAAGCAGTCAGAGGAGATACAGCGTCGTCATCCCAGGATGGTGGCGTTCGCCCGCAGAAGCGTACCAGTGAAGAAAACTATCACGCTGTGGTTGAGAGGTATGCTTGTCGAGCCCTTTCTTCATATTTCATTCTTTTTCACTGTTGTTGCTGAGCACAAAGTGAAGCAAGGTTATGGCCATGCAATCCATGCAATACTGCATAGGCTGCCGACGGTGGTGGGATGGCGTCCTATTAATTTTAGGGTGGACTATTTTTTGAAGCGCGTCATTAGTTTTTTGAATTATTATTTTTTCATTCAGTCCGTGGATTAGAATGTTACAACACTCTCAATACACTGCCGAGGTGCGTATTTTTATCAAAAGATATCAAAACAAATGAGGGGTGAGAGCTCCGCCACGGTTCTTGCTATAGCATTCTGCCCTTGTTATGAGAATTGTGAACCCTGTTTGAGGAGAGCGTCATAAAGTTTCGGTTTGGTCGACGGTTTGAGTTTAAGTTGGGGCCTGGTCATTCGGTTGAGACTCAAAGGCAGGGTTCGCGATAAAAACGACTTTCGAGCTCTCTCTATGAGAATGTAGATTTGACCATCATAAAGGTAGAAAATGGTGGAAAAACCCGGAAATTCTCGGGGGAAAAAACGCGCAAAAACCAAGTATAACGGCTAATTAGCGGTGTCGGTCGGCCCCCCAATTAACGAGATTTTCATTAATGCTCGCTTATTCGCCTTTTATTTTGCTGTTAAGGTAGTCAGTAGTCTTTAGGAATGTTCAGAAATCACTTTAGAACCAAAAAAGCTGACAAAACAGGCGTTTACGCTAATCTCGATAATTGGGGGAGGACACCAAGCCATAACTTGTTCCTGAGCGCTTTTTCTCCAATTTTTTACTTATTCTCACTCCTGTGATGACCAGATCTACCATTTCGTGGGGATAGCACAACAACCGATTTTATCGGGAACCCTACCTTTAACTGATGCAGCTGTCGACAATGATTCGAAAACGGAGAAATGTCGTATGAAAGATGGCTTGAATACAATAAGTTTTTGTACAATTATAGCACATGTGGCGGCTTACACAAGTGGTCATCTTTATGGGGGTTGCTTTATGCTCTTGAAAACATAAATGGATGAAACTAACAAATTATGAATACACAGTTAGTAGATATCGTGAAAACTACACAGAGGCTCGAGCGATTTCCAGTATACCGAACATTGGTATTAGATGTTAGTTGAAATTAACACTTTCACAGATTAAAAACGTCGTCTAGAATGCACTCACAAGGAGTTAGTAATATAAGCTCTTATATCTACGTTCTGCGGGGGATGAGGCATTGTGCCCTTCAGAGCACCTAAAGGCTGCCCACTCTGTGCTCCTAGTTCGAAGCCCATGTTATATAAGATAACACACGCTTTGATTAATTTTTGAAGCTTAGGAGGCTCAATTCTTGTTATGTTGTGCAGGATAGGGAAACGCCTCTTTAACGCCCCAAAAGCCTGTTCAACAACTCGGCGACACTTGGTGTGTTCCTTGTTGAAGCGCGCCTTTGCAGGATCAGCCTCGGCTCTAGCTTCTCTATAGGGCGTCACTATGGCGTTGGAATTGGCGTAGCCCGCGTCGCCGAGAAGACAGTATCCAGCAGGGACGCGGCCATCTTCGTAGAAACGAAATGCGGCCGAACGTCGCCATACTGCCGAGTCATGCCGACTGCCAGGGTGGTTGCAGTTGATGAATAGGAATCTTCCCCTGGCGTCGACAATCGCTAACATGTTCACTGCTGGATAACCTTTACGGCAGTAAAACTGGTCTCCGTATGCGCGTGGCCTTTGTATCCTTATGAGACACCCGTCGATACAACCAATCACATCTGAATAGGAGGCACAATGGTTTAGTCTTTTGTACTAAAACTCGCATTTCATACTTACTGGTGAATCGGCTTCTCCTTGAGAATTCTCTGGCCTTCTCCCTGCACCATGCGGCATCATCAAGCGGGAATCTCATAAAGAACCCTTCAATGTCAGGATGCGTGAGGGCTTCGATTACCCTACCAACGACATCGCTGACACATTTCTGGCTCACTCCGAACACATCGGCGACCAGAGTTTGGTGACCATTTGTTGCGAGATACCGCAACGCAATCAGCACCTTCAGAAATTGAAGTTAAAACATGCACTTTTTTTAATATGTTGGAAAGTTTATACCTGGTTCCTCTTGTTGATAACCCAAGGCTCAAACCCATTCATGGGGAGCAGGGGGGATAGGGTTCGAACAATTTCGTCCACGTGGTGTGGATAGAACCGGTACTTGGAGAAAAAGATTTCTTCGTTATCCTCGAATTCTACAGTTGGGTAACGCCTGCGATAGTTGACGTTACGTCGCCTTTGTGTCGGGTGCACTAACAGCAAAGCCATGTTGTTTCCCACTTAGAGTTCTGAAGACTTAGACATTGCCAGGTGAACCATATTAAACAGCACGGACGATTAATGATGTCGAAGGTTCAAATTTAGACGGAGTAGAAAACTGTTCTCACTGTTTCAGCTGCGCCCAATCTATTTATTTATTGTCTATGTCCATAGTATGCGCCAAAACATCGTACATTGAGAACCAAACAGCAGTGAATATTCAAACAAGAAAATCAAAACGCAAAAAAAAACATTCAAAAGGAAAAGACAAAGGAAAAATCAAATGTCAAGAATCTGCGGAAAGCCGGTATACAGTCATAGTCACCGGTAGTAGTTTGCATGATGTGAGAATACTTTTTTTCTTCTGTGTGGGCATTGCGAAACGAAAGCGAAAATGGACTGGATTAGAGAAAAAAGAAAAACCGTTGTAATTGAATCGCGATACAATGTCAATGAGGTTGGCGCGGACAGTGCCAGCCAGCTATAACACCTATATTTATATACCGCAGCTTCGAAACGGGTACGAATACTACTGAAATTTAGAGTTGTTTCGTTCTGCGCTCAAGTATCGAAGTAATATGGAACAAGGGCTCTCAATTTCAGTCCGCACGAGAGTGGTTGCGAATCTGTCGATGAAATAGATGTCGGCGAGCCACGCCCGTTTCTGGTATGTAGAGCTGTTGATATAGTTGTAGCCACAAAGTTTATATGATTCCCTCATGGTACACAGTTCAGGATAATTTCGCGGGTATGAGGAGGGCGCTGAAGCCAAAGCGCGAGAGCTTGGTTCAAAAGCAGAGCAGGTTGCTTGATGTAAGTGTAGCAGCAGAATTTCTGTCGTTGATCGGTGCAAGATTTCTTGTTTTTCAGCGACAAGACGAATTTTTCAAGACGATGACCAACACAATGAAGGAAGTGCTCCAGTACGTTCGCGAATGCCGGCAAGAGTTGAAGGGAAACCCGAGGCCTGGCGTAGGAGATCCGAATCTGGAGCCATCGACTTCAGGGTCGGTGATTTAGGCCGACTGAAGTTTCGGCGTATAGCTAGCTAGTTTTAGGTATTTAGGGGATTGAGGCGCAATCGGGAGCTACTGAGCCGCTCCATTGTGAGCAGTATTCTTATTTTTCCAGTGGTGACGCGATGCATACCAAAAGACTGCTAATGTGCACTTCTTGAACCAAGTTTTGTAAATGAGACAACTTCTAAACGATTGTGGAGATACTGATCTTCTCCTCTTTTTCGGCTTCGGTTCCTTTTACTGGGACTGATTTTGGTTTACCAAATAATGCTAGAAGATGGGGTCTTGATTTAGGGCCTCATATGATTTTTCCACAGTCTCTCAGTTTCATCAGTGTATACAGGAATACGAAGATCCGTAGCAGCGACTACTTCTCTTTTCAGTTCTGTTCCAATGCTGAGGCATTGCTCCTGGCGCTACGTCTCAAGGGTCAGGGTACGAAGCTCTCGACAGGGTTAAGAAAATAACAAATTTCAGCTACAATCAAACTTGAGCTTTTGAAAGCTTGAGGTTGCAGTATGAGGCCCCAAATCAAGATTCCATTCACCAAGATCGCTTCATATCTGCATCATCATGACATGCGATTCCTGCCGAGGTTTGAAGAAGGGAAAATTTATATTTTGGTAATTATTCTAGATTTGTCTCAATAGCAAAGCCTAGTTGAACACATGCAAATGGTTCCACCGAATTGCCGAAACATCGCATCATTATTGCAATTGTATTGTTATATTTGTGTTGAAGGGGCTCTGTATGGCGCTTCATTCTTCGTAGTTACTCGTCTGAATTGTTTTCAATTACTTGTTTTGAATCTTGTTCTCGAGCTTGTTGCAGAAGTTCATCTGAGGACGTGAACTCTATCTGTTTTAAAAAAATCGATGGTATCTTTTTTTCGACAAACCCCAATTTCTTTGTTGATGTTATTGGTTTGCTGAAATGTTGGTTGTGAGTAGTATACTACACTATTTGTTTCCGAGGTTAGCCCTATCTGTCGTTATGCGATATCTCTTCTCGAATGGATTTTCTGCATAGGAAGTTGGTATTTTGTTATCGTTACTGGCTATTCTCACTTGTTATTACTTCCGTTTAAAACGGGTACTCATTGTGCAATAATTGTTGTGTTGAATGTTGATGAAAGTGTTACTAATGTTTTTTTCATCATGTTTTGTTTTTGTCTGCGTGTTTCCCTAAAACGCCACGGAAATTAAGAAGCCAAGAGTGATCATAAGGAGGGTAGAAATCGCCTCAAGAGTCCTGAGTTTATCCATCTATTTAACACAGAAAAAGCGGTATTATTTTCAACTAGCTCAAATATGGCAGTGTTTGCGTTGAATACTAATACTAAAGGAGAATAGATCACGCGCGGATGCTGTAAAAGGGGATGCAGGCGATGAAATCTTCGAATAACGAAACCCAGTATCCTTGTAAAGTGCGCTCTACTTCGTGCCCGAATTAACGCTGGCCAATCACATGTGTGCGCGCGCATGCTTCTGCTTAGCCACAATCGCTGCCTCTCTCCTTCGCTCCTCTAGCGCATGCGAAACAGAGTGAATTCGCTTCCAAGTAGTTGGCAGCATATGATTTGCTGTTCACAACAGCGGCCAAGCGCTTTGACGACGCCCGTGCCACGAAAGATCGTAGTGTGACCACGGCCTTTTGTCACGATTATCCTCTAGGTGCCCGCTGCGACTGCGGACGGGGACGTTGCGACGATAAGGTCTCTATGTCACATGGAAGTAGATTATGTTTCTTACAATACAATGTTCCTTCATAGAGAGCCTTAATTTGCCGCTTCGGCAATTCTTCCTTTCCTACTCATTTGGCTCTATCGCGTTGCTCCCCCGTATTCGTAGGCGTCCTGGTCAGATGAATGTTCCGAGCACGAGTGTGCGGAAATATTAAACACATGGTCGAGCTGATGAACTTCTAACATCAAATACGGCCGAGCTTGATATTCTCAAAGAAACGAAATATTCGTCCAGGACGTGCAAGGCTGCGTGTTCAGGCGGATAACGTGGGACCTCACGCCACAAGTCACTTCATCGCGCGCAGCACTCGCAGATCATAATGAAATGAAATCCGGGTCGTAGGTGAAATGTTTGCCGCCCGTTTTTTTGGTAGCTGCTTTTTTCGGCTAATGTCAGGGTAGTATGGTTGTTTACTGATTACTTCTGTTTTGCTGATTCTGTTAGTTTTTTTTTCCTGTTAGGTACGAAACATCGAAAAAGGCTTAGCCGAATCGATACACCGGACCAGCCCACGTCGCACTGCAAACGAACACTTAGGGGCGCCTGAGGGTGCAAAACAGTGCTATCTCCTCTCGAGCTGCCTAATAACAGCTAGAAGCGAAATTCTGCATGCAGCCTCTGTTGTACGGCATACATCATGTGAAAAATGATGGTGAATTAAATGGGTGATTTTGCTGCTGCGACGTTTGAAGGCCTCCAGCTCTTCTCCATTGAAACCCTACCTTCCAATGTCCGCTTTCGGAGCCGCGCGCCTATCAAACATCAGAACGAAGAATCATGAAGAAACGATTGATTTTGAGATGCAGTCTGGAGATTCCCAAAATTCCCAAAAGTCCCCTCATCGAACTTTCCTCATGTTCCACATTTGTTTCTCAGCTTGAGCACCGATTGCTCACTTATTACACGTGCTCACCTGACACAAAACCAAGTTTTGAAGGAAACTTATTCTAGTGATTGGCTTTATGAGTACTCGATTGAACACGATCCTATCGCAGCGAAATCCCGATCCACAATTGCTGCAAACCGCACGGGGAAGCATGATCGTGGTGGAACTGCAGGTTCTCACCACGATTATCGTCAAGCTAATTAGGCATTATTGAAGATCTGCGGCCTGCAATATCGGTTGTCTGGAACTGTGGGTCAGAATTTAGCTCCGCTAAAAATTGTACGCAGTTTTTACGATTATGTTGAAAATAATAGTAGTATTACTAGTAATAATAATCATGATAGCAATGCTCATACTAATAATGATAATAATAATACTAGCACTAATACTACTACTAACATTAATAACCTCAAAAATAATAATAATAACAATAATAATAATAATAATAGTGATAATAATAATAAGGATAATAATAATAATAATAATAATAATAATAATAATAATAATAATAATAATAATAGTAATAATAATAATATTAATAATATTAATAATAATAATAATAATAAGGATAATAATAATAATAAAAATAATAATAATAAAAAATAATAATAATAAGGATAATAATAGTAATAATAATAATAATAACAATGATATTTTCAATAATTATAGTTATAATAATAATTATTATAGTAAAAACGTACTATTAATGACAATAATAATGATAACAATATGAAAAACATGATTAACAATAATTATAATAACAATAATAATAATATTGATAATAATAGCAATATCAACAGTATTAATGGTACTGTGTGCATTAACACTATTAGCATTATTAATATTAATATTAATAACGCTTGCAATATTTATGATACTGAGAACATCCTACAGTAATAGAATTAATTGAAAAATTAAACGAATGACATGGAAAATTATGATTAGTGATAAAATAATTTCAATCTTCTTTATAACGTTTGCAGCATAAACTGCACTTTTGTGCAGCTCAAGACAACCTACATAGCTTGAGAAATCCTTGTAGTTGTACAAGCAATAATACTGGGTCGATCGCCGATTCTGCTGGTCAACTCGCACCGAACTATTGAGTCGCTGTTCTCGACCTCCCCAGACAGCACTTCGAAAATTTTAGGGTCACCCAACAAAGTTTCTGATGAGCTCACCGGAACGGCGGGTTTACTACAGGCCCTTCAGTGTGCAAACTTCTTCGGTTGTCGTGAATGTGATCACCTCGGAACATGTGTGAGCATGAATTATTCGGAGAAGGATGAGTAGAGTGCAGGTGAGGAATTTTTGCTGTTTGGTCCTTTTTATTCTGTTTTGGTATATCGGTAGGTGGTGATGGTGCTGTCGACGGAAAAGTTGTATGCGACGAATAGGCCAAATCATCTTGAGTATAGTTTAAACGATGGAAAAACTAAGACGTAGGATTTTGATGGAGACGTATAGCAGGGGTGCACTGATGAAGCTAGTTGAGCAGAGTAGGAGAAAGAGGACGACTTCTTTGTGGCTCCAGCATTGAAAGTTGTAAAGCCTCTCCCAGCACACGTAGCATAGAAGAATTTCACAAATGGGGTGAGCTTTGCCGGATTGTTGGGTCGTAGAATAGAGTTTACTGTGCTTCCAGGTACTGATAGATGCGATGTAGTCAAACATTACCAGCAAGTTGGGGAATAAAATTCTTTAGGAGGTGACGTCTTTTAAGAAGACGCAGTAGTTATGGACAAAAATTTCTGCAATGTCGATCTTTTGGTTACTGCGAGAGGAGATTCCACCTATCGTACAATTCTTTTCGATGTTGGGAGGCATTTCTGATTGTATTTCTCTTTTCTCGACTGGAGAACCAAAGTATGGCCTTACAACGGTCCCCCATGTCTTGATAGGAATTTCCGTGGATGATTCGGTGTCAATGATGTTTAAGATCGCTGGCGGATTGTCATATGTGCAGAACAGTTTTCCATTTTCTTCGCACTGATGTTTTTCGCAGAAGCGGGATGTTCCTATGAACGTTCGTTTAGGAAGTCGTCTCCATCCTTTTCTGTCGATGAAGGTAAAGTCGCTTTCGTCCAAATATTCCTTGATGCTTATTGTGAAGTGTTTCACTAGAAGGATATTGTCGTCAAACAACTGGATCTGATGGGAAGTTTCTATTTGTCGTTTGCTGTCGCATTTTTAGGAAGAATTGAAGAAACAGACCTGGTTGGGCGAGTAGTTTTGTATTTTCTCAGAAAGCATTGCTAATTCCGAAAGAGTAGTACTGATGCCATCACTGAAGGAGCAGGAGATAGCCCAATTCGGGCAGTTGCACGGTTTTGCGCACAGTGTCGAATTGTCCTTGAAGGGAAAATCAGATCGTAGTGCGCCAAATGGACAAGATACTGGAAACTAACATAGCTTTTCCTTAGTAGTATCATTGTATCGAGCGATGGTGATTCCTTGTTTAACGCAAATTGTCGACTACAGAATTGTTTTGCTGAAGCTGGAGCTAGTGAGACAGCGTGTGTTAACTGCTGTGACTGCTTGAGCTAAGAAAATGATACCCACATATATGTTCAGGCGAGCTTTTGATCTTGTGGCCATAGGATGACGTGTGGGGAGTGTCTCTGAGGTAGTTCTTGGATTGGTTGGTTTGTATCATTGTTGATTGATTCACTAGTGTTATGAGATGCGTTAGGAGCCGCTGAAACCTCAAGTTTGTCGACAAGATTGAATGGTCGTGCAGCTTCTGCAGTGACATTTGTTGAATTGTTTGAAGACTTTGGCCTGGTTATCATCGGATGCCGATTTTCTGTTGACGGTTGAGTGATGAGAGTGTATGCTGGATTGTGTCCGTCTGGATCCTGAACTTCTAGCTTATACAGCAGATTGATGGGTCGTGTAATGACTTTTTTCGATGCGATTTCAATCGCGGCAGATCTTTGAAAGTTACCCGATGATGATTTCACTTCTCCTAATTTCCATTTTCCTCTATCGAGGTTGCTGTCGTGAATAACTACTATGTCTCCTTGTTCTGGATGATCTTGGTTTTCACATCGTGGATGTGGATGGGTGATGCGATATCATTCACGTAGACTTGTGAGATACTCTGAATACCATCGTTTCCAGAATCGACTTTGTAATTTATCAAGAGAAGTCCAGTCTTCCAATAATTGACTTCGTGTTGAGTATGTTGTTGCCCAGTTTTCTTGATTTTCTTCGATCTCAGGTGGTAGAAGCGTTGTCCATGGTCGCATGAAATCTATAGGGCGCAGCGGTAGAATTTGGTCTTCTTCGGAGACATACGTTAGTGGTCGACAATTGACGATGGTCTCTGTTTCCTTTGCTATGGTGCGTAGCTCTTCGATTGGTAGAAGTCGGTTGTTGAGAGCATGTTTGAATGAGATCTTGAAGTTATGAATAATTTTTCCATCTAGTCCTCCCTGCCACGGGGAAAAACTTGGAAAGAATTTGAATTCAATAGCGTGTTGAGCGAAATAATTCATCACATCTGGATCGCTGTGTTCCCTGATTTGGATGAAGCGTTGCAGGTCGCCAATTGAGTGGAATGCTTTGGCATTATCACAGAGTATCCATCTTGGATATGCGACCGTGGTGAAGAAACGTCTTAACGTATGAAGAAGGGTTTGCGATGACATAGCAAAAGTAGAATTGCTCTAGTGTTTATGCATGTTATTAGAAGAACCCAGAACTTTGCTGATATGTTGTCTTCAGTTTTGTACATCATGGGGCCTGCGTAGTCCATTCCGGAATTCTGGAATGGGTAGCATGGTTTTGTCACTCTTCTTGGCGGATGTTGTGGGAAGTCGGGTAGTCGGAACGGTTGAGCTTGACTTCTTTTGCAGTGGTAACACTTGTTACGTAGTGCTTTCTTTATTATTGTTCTTGCCTTTGGAATCCGTACGTGTCGTCTTGATTCTGCGAGTGGTTGATTTACTCCACTGTGATTGTTGGCTTGGTGAACATGAAGTATATAAAAGGGCAGTTATTTCGTTATCTCGTGGTAGGAAGATTATGTGAATCGCGTCGTACTGTAGGTCAGCATTGAGCATCCGTCCTCGTGATCTCCATAGAGATGTGTTGTCGCAGAAGAAAAGGTTGAGTTATTTTTTCACGGGAAGAGTCGGCGGATGTTGTTTTTGTGCTAGCCTGAAGGGTATATTTCTTGCTTTCCGTAGAAGAGTGGCTGGGGTTTCTACGAGACGTCGTTTGGCTGCCTGCGATTTTTTGCTCATGAAAAGAAGGGTGTAGTACATGACACGGAGTAGTTTTTCCCAATTGCTGAAACGCTGAGTGCTGATGATGATTGCAGGAGGGCTTGCTGGCATCGTGTTATCTTCCAAGGTGTGAAAAGTTCCGATGGGTGGATCTGATGTTATGTCAGTCGCCCATCCTTTTTCATCCTGAAAAAGGGATTCAAGCCCTTTCCACCCAAGATTGAATGATCTGAGGTCGCTGGCTGAGATTCCTCGACTTCCTACGTCGACAGGGTTTTCGCTGCCTGGAATGTATCTGAGCGATCTGGAGTGGTTTCTCTTATAAATTGTATACGGTTCCGAATAAAGGGCGAGACATCCTTTGCTGTTTTGATCCATGTCAAGGCGACGTCACTATCTGACCATATTACCTTTTTCTTGATGTGAATATCCGAATTCTTCGGTAAGTGGCTTAATAGGCGTATTCCAAGTGCGATTGCGCAGAGTTCCAGGCGAGGTATTGTAGTAGTTGCTTTCAGAGGGGTCAGTCGTGTTTTCGACATCAGGATGGTAGTAGTTCCAGTTCCGGTTATCTCTACAAGATAAGCAACTGCGCAATATCCTTGGGATGAGGCGTCTGTAGAGTTCGCGCAATCATTTTAGTCTGATGAATGGACGGGGCTGCGACGGTAGATCACCCCGCGCGAATCGAAACCCCATTCTCTAGTGAGGCCGCCAACCCCGCACGGCCAGCCGCCTGATCCTTGCGTCAGACTAAAATGAAAACGGAAACCATACATACGTGAATCTCGAAAGATGATTCTTTAGTACCTGTGGTTGCTCGACGCGGGAGACTAAAACTGGATCCAATCCACTTCGATATGATAGTATTTCAGCTAGACTGGAGTGTCGTTGGTAGTATGGTGTCCCATCCAAGTTCCAGTTTCCATAGTGACTGCAAACATATTTTACTTGGAAGGATGACCGGAGAGCACCAACCATGTGGATCATAGGTGCTGGCCACTATTTTCAGAACTTCTCGTTTCGTCCAAGTTGTATCATCTGGAGTTATCATAGGGAATCGTACCTGCAATGTGTCGTCAAATATGTTCCACAATATTCCGAGAATCTTGGTTGTTGCTGGTAGGCCGTCATTTTCGATTTTTGAGAAGAATTTATTTAATTCGGCAGAGTTGCTGATGTACTGTCGTAGGCTCATTCCTGCTTCAAAGAAAAGCTTCTTGGATGAGTAGTAGAATTCCATACATTCTTCCTATAAGTTTACACCATGGAAGACGTTATCCACATAAGTGTTCCTTAGTATTGAGTTTGCTAGTGGAGTGTCTAACATCTTCAAATGATATCGAATTGTTCCTGCAAGCAAAACGGTGAGGAAATTAGTCCAAACGGAACGAGACGAAATCGGTAGGTTACAACGTTATCGGTCGTCAATAGTTGTCCGGGATCTTTAAGCAAAAAAAAACTTGTGAAGTCTCTGCTTTCCTCTCCGAGCCCTATCAAAAGAAAGGCCTTTTCAATGTCGCTGGGGATGAGAGTATTTGTCATTCTTATGCAAAGTAGTATGCCGATTAATTCGGGTAGGAGGACTGGACCACGTAGTAGACGGTCGTTGAGAATGGGGTATCCTTTGATTTTGGCTGAACCATCATAGACGCACCTTATTTTCGTTGTTTTGTTAGCTTCTGAAATCACAGCATGGTGAGCTAAATAATGACAGTTGACTGGGAGGTAGTTTTCTTGTACTTCTTCGATGATTCGGTTGTGCAATTGTTTCTGGATCAAGCTGTGATATTTCTCCAATACCTGTGGCTTGATTTCAGAATACTGACGTTGTCCACCAAGCGTGCATAGGCCAACTGGATATTGTTAGGGAGTTCATTTTTATTTCTTCTGAAAGGTAATTGTACCACGTAACGTCCTTCATCGGTGTCGGATTATGTTGTTTCATCGAATTTTTTGATACATTCGCTATCCTCCTGATCCTGAGAAGTGTCGGATACTCTCTGAGATTCCAAGCTCCAGAAGCGATGTACCAATTCTTCAAGACTATCTGAATTATCTTCAGTGACGTTGTAACAAAATTCTCCATTCTTATTGAACCGTAAGGGTTTTCCCGTTGCGATGTTACCAATAGAAGAATGTATCAGATGATAAACATTGGAAAGGGTTTCTCACGTAGAAATCTTCTGAGAAGATGATATCCCAGAAATAATCTGATCCAATGAGTAGAGATGGTTCTCTAGGTGAGGTGGTGACAGTGCCTAGATCGTTGGGAGAAACTGTATTGAATTCCACGACTTTGAGCTCATTGGTCAGAGTTGCCAGAGATTTCACATTCAAAAGTCGACTGCCATGTCGAGTCTCTATTCCTAGCATGTGCGAGGTGGCAAGGAGAGGAAGTGGTGTTAGTGTACCTAACGTATACATGGTGATCTCTTGCTGTTCATTTGAAGGTAGGCCGAGAGTTCTGGCGAGTTTTTTGATGATATATTGTTTATTGTTCATTGTTTATTTATACGTCAAAGTTGACGTGCTACAAAACACCTGAGAATAGAGAACCTGGGCTCACACGTGACAAATAAAACTACTCATAACGCAAAGAGAAAAAGAGGAAGTAGAGAAAGTGCATCAAAACAAATCCGAACTAGACAATCTCCGGGCTGAAAGAAACCGAACACATTTGTGAATCGGGGAGTTTAACTGTGCTGTAGTTCTGAGCATAGAAAAGATACTGTTTTTGAGAGATACGCCGATTCAAAGGAAATCTGAGGTGCGAACATAGAAAACACTCTGATTCTGATGAAGCGAAATATCTATTACAAGAGATACAGCATTCGAATGCGAAAGCGCATCAGGGTAGGCCCAACAGGCACACAGTATAATAGTTCTTGGTTAGGTAGGTATCATGGGTGGACATGGAGTAGTTGATACCAGTGGTGGCTCCAACCGCCAGTAAGGACCGCAGTCCATTCAAAAAGACCCTTTATCCGCTCGCACCTCGACATACCACAGTCGCATAAAGAAAGCAGATACTCCCATCAGGAGCAACCGAGTAGCAGCGAGGCGGCGGCACGAAAAGCGGGTGGCCCAAACAGAGGATTCATCACCACATAGCATCACCACGCACCTCATTTTTACTAATGTACTATACTAATACTAAATTTGCCTCGTGCTAAATACCACTGAATACCCTGAAATATGATTTTGTGAGATACTATTCCTCCGCATAACTTTTCATTTGCGCCGATTATGTTGAAAAAGATTTAATGGGCTTGGGCGCAGAGTTCAACACGCCAGGCTTGTAAACTACAAGGCAAGTATCCAGAATAGTTGAAAACAAGGGGTATTTGAGCTTAAAAATTAATGATAATCCTCGCATGTCATCGGATGAGAGTGATAACTATGAACAATTACTAGTGCAACTACTAGAATAAAAAGACGGCTTGTCTCGAGACATGGTTATAGAAGTACAGCTAACAGTAAGAAGTGATGCAGCGCTCTTGATGGCAACTGGCACAGGTAAGATTGATCAACACATGTTAGATCTATGAATAGCTTCCATTGCCATACGATATAATAAGTGGCTAGGTCGCTGTAGAGAATAGGATAGGATAAGATATCATCCACGCCGAATACAAAATAAGACGAAACACGTTCTTCTCTAGCTTGCACCTGGAATATTGGATATCCGTGACATGTTGATTTTTTTCAGCTTTTTCTTGAAAACGATTTTGTTTTCCGCCACGAACACGTCAAGTGGCAATTGTCGGATCCAACGCGCGCAACAATAGAAGAAGATGTTGAACATTTGGTTTCTCCTTCTGCTCCCCAACGTAGCACAATGGATGGCAAATCTGGATAGTCTAGAGCTCGAAGGCATAAATGTCCAGTACTTTCCCGCGCGTAATTTTACTTGCCTTTTAAGAATGCGGAAGCACAACAACAAATCAGAAAAAATTGTCCTCTTTTGTAAGGAAATCAGTGAAAAAATGCTTCAAGCGTTCGGTATAACTAGGCAAAGAGTCACGATCAGAATTTATGCATTTAAGCCACAGAACTCGGGTGAAAAACTGTTGAACTTTCTCGATTTTAGAGATTTCTTTTTTTGAGAAATGGGCCCCACAAAGGTGAACAATAATCCAGATGAGGCATGACTGGGAAATCATAGAGACGTGTCAAAATTTCTGCGTCAGAGCACTTAATGTTTCTAGGCAACATTAGCGATGTAGCATATGCTTCTTTAATGGTCTTGTCAATGTGGTCAGAGAAGTCGAGCTTTGAGTTGAGATGAACTCCAAGGTCTTTGCTAGAGTCACAACCAGAGCACATAATCGTAACAACATTGACTTGGATTTCAGGCAAAATAGCTTTTACTGGAGCCGCTGTCGAGGAATACCATTGCCAATGTTGATTTCATCGGGTCGTCAGGATTGAATACTTCGACATCCGTACACATTAGGAGTACACACTTCGTACCTGTAGAACCATGGTTGGAAGCCACGACAGCGTTGTCATTTTGGGATTGCGTGGATTTTTGCTTTGGCGGGCTTGGTGTGGATCGATCCTGAAAGCAATTTTCTGTCGTAAAGTGTACCTGTGCACGTTTCCTTGTGAAGTCTTCCGTCGAGCTTGGAGGCGAAGAGGAAGGTTTGAAAGATTTTGGGGATGTTGTTGTTCGAAGACATAGTGATGAGTGGTGGCGTTTGGAGCAAACCTGACACAGTTTCTTCGACAGGCAATCCTTGGTTCGATGTCTGGTGGACAGGCAGTTGTAGCACAATTTCTTATCTTTGACAATCTGGATCCGGAGTCTGGATGATTCGAATTTCGTGCAGCTAAACACATTGTGGTTGGTGGAGCCGCAGAAACTACATGAGAGAGATTTGGATAAAGGTTGGTTTGGAATCCTCCTGTGTGGCCAAGAGCGAGAGGTAGAATCGGATGGTGGTGGCTTCTTGGGTAACTTGAGCAGACCGACGTAACTTTCGTATTTTTGTACTGAACGGTTGCAGTGAAACTCAATTTCTTGGAGTGTAGCTTCTTTGTGAACTATGTCCGTCAGCACGTGCAGAAGTTCTGAAGGTGTAAGATTGTGCCAGTTATTGGTCCTGTCATAGATCCTGCTGCGAATGTGACGTGGGAGTTTATTGAGTGAAATCGCACCAAGGGCTACTTCATTGGAGTCGTCTTCATACGAGCAGAACTGACGAGTCAGTGAATACATCTTATTGTACAATGATTGTAGATGTTTGCCGTCAGGGTCGCACTGAGGTAGATTGGCGAGTTGAGTGAAGAGGATATGGCGGGTTGTAAATCTATCGTCGTAACGCGATTTGAGTATGTTGAGGGCAATGTGATAGTTGTGAGCGGTTATTGCGAGCCCTTGAATGGAGTGAAGGGCGCGGCCTTTGCGGCATGACTTCAGTAGTGAAAACTTCGTAGCTTCATCTAACTGCGTCTTATTGCCAATTAGGGCCGAAAATCGGGTGAAGAATTCTGGATACTCCAATAAGTTACCATCAAAGGTAGGTAAATCCAACCTACTCAAAATTGAAGCGTCTACGAAATTCCTGGTTGTGATATCGGTACCTGAGTTGGAGTGAGCTTGTTTGGGAGCAAGAGGATGCGGTGCAGTTGCGTGTTCAGAGCGGCTGAGCTGATGTGCACGTGGTTTTGTAGACATCTCTTCCATATCAAGTAGAATGGGTAAATTTCGGTTTTTGCATTCCAGATCGATTGCGTTCAGAATGTCGTCTGCGTTGTCCAGTGAAGTGTCAGCTTCTTGAACTGTAGTTGCGTAGTCGCCGTACTTCTTCACGTATTCGTGGCACACAGTCTCCTCTTCTGGGTCTTGCTGTCTTGCGTTGAGCCATTCAGCATGAAGTTGCTGGATTTTTGAGTAAGACGTGTGTAGGTAACCCCGGGCTTCGAGAAATTCGCTTTTGAAGTCAAGGAGATCGTCGTTGCTCAATTGCTTAAGGTTTGGTTGTTTGAAGTCAACTGCGAAGTCTTGAAGAATTTCAGTGTTGATGTCACATTGCTGTTGTATCCTCTTCTTGATGATACCGATGTGCCGACCAGGGGTGTGCGGAAATTTCTGTTTTCTGTTTTCTGATTTCTGTTTTCTGGCCGTTTTGGCCTTTCTGTTTTCTGATTTCTGTTTTCTGAAAAACTTGCAAAAATCAGAAAAAAATCAGCAAAAATTAAAGAAAACCAGGTCTGTTGGACAGTGCGGGTTGTTTAGTCGTTTATGTGGTTTCGCTCTCAATTGTGTTTAACTGTGCGATTGCTGCTAAAGGTAGGGTTCACCATAAGGAACGGTTGTTATGGTATCCTCATGAAAAGGTAGACATGATCATTACAAAACTGAAACTAGGTGAAAACTTAGAGGGAAAACGCTCAGAAATAAAACATTGCTGGTTGTCACCCTGCCCACAATAATTAAATTCCTATGTATGTTTGTTTTGCCGTTTTCCGCCTTGCTGTTACACCCTATTTTCTACTTTTGCGAAGCGGCAAATGCCGCGAATTATCAAGAGGAAAATGAGAAATCAAATGCTCGGTAACGGTATCAAACATCTCATTTCTCATTTTTCTACTGATATTACGCTGCATTTGCCGCTTCCGCAAAGCATGAATAGGTTGCTAAACGAAAAGAAATCAGTAATTATATGAGTCGTGTTAGGGGTTGAGCAGAAAGCCAACAGGGCGCGGCGCGGCATGATGATGGAGAGCCGTATTGATAGATCGCGGCGATCTATCAATATGGCTCTCCATCATTACGCCGCGCCGCGCCTTTTTGGCACTCTGCTCAACCCCTTAGTTGGGGCGTGCGCCCACCCACCAATTACCTGTTCTAAGCTGTTTTTGCGCGTTTCTCCTGTAACCTTCCATTTTCTCACTTTTGTGATGGTGAAACCTGCATTCTCATAAATAGAACTCAGCAACTGATTTTATCGCAAACCCCTGCTCACCTATTCAGTTTTCGGCACAATGGGGGTTGCATCCCAGGGCAATGATCGAGTGCAAATTTTCGCTGTCAGCAGCAGGTGCTGTTGACAGCGGTATATGATTCAAACACTTGCTGAGGTTGAACCCCTCGATATCAGTAACAACTGCCGCTGTTAGCTGCTGACAACGAGGGATGCAACCTCTACTGTGCTAACATACTGGCGTTCTCTGAGAAATCCACCAGATCAATAGCGCCTGCTTTCTGCGTGGTAGCCGGAAAATGGTCGGGAAGTAGCTGGTTGCCGCGTAATAGCCTAGAAATGACCGCCAAAAATGTTCGCCGCGAAGTGGACGCCAAATAGTGCTCTCAGGGGATGTACAGTTCCACTCCGCATTGCCTCTCAGCCCGCAAAGTGCGCGCTGATTGCCGAAGCGTGCTGCGGCGCCGGTGCGAGTATCCTCAGACAGGGAGGAGAGAGCACCTGGGCAACAAAGGCAAAAACCGCCCGGGTCACCCTATGTCCCTGGCGGAGGATACTCACAACCGCGCCGCAGTACGCTTCCGCAATCGGCGTACACTTTGCGGACTGAACGGCAATACGGAGTTGAACTGTACACGACGCATTCCTGATGCATGATTTGGATGTCAACACCTCGGTTCAACTACCCAAGTTTGCGGTTCTTGGACCCAGCCTAGCACCAGAAGGCCCCGCCCAACTGCAGAACGCCAAGGTGGCTGCTCTGCGAGCCGGGAAAGGCCGCGTCGCATGTTGGTGGCCTGGTGGGCTATTTCTCGCCTAAAACTCTCAGAGTGAGTGCCTTCAATGATGATCTACCTGTCATTGACGTGCCGTCGCTACTATCAATGTCTTATTAGTTATTTGTGTAGTCTCGTAGATATTGTATTACAGATATAGCAAAGACGTTCAAAATTACACTCTCTTTCCTCTTGAAAAAAAGTTAAAATGCAATGAGTTTTTTTCTGAAAATTTTCTGTTTTCTGATTTCTGTTTTCTGTTTTCTGGCCGTTTTGGCCTTTCTGTTTTCTGATTTCTGTTTTCTGACAAACTCAATTTTCTGTTTTCTGTTTTCTGAAAATTTTTAAAAAATTTCCGCACACCCCTGGTGCCGACGTATCTTGCCACTGTTGAACATTGCTGATTAGTTCTGATGACTAAGGCGTTTGTGGTCTTGGAGCAGAAGCTCTTCTGAGAAGGACTTGTTCCACGGGATGTCGATGAGGTTTACTGGTGAAGATTGAGTTGAGAACTTCGGCGAATTTGGAGTGTCGGCGGTTAGGTGAGGCTCGTGGTTTCCGTGATCGCCATTTTGTGCGTTGTGGACGGTAGCAGACGAATGATCTCATTCATGTATTGTTTGGAATAAAAAGGATTTTATACAGCGTCTTTAACAGAAGAATTTCAGGAGATGGATAATTATAAAAACAGAATTCTCATAAAGAATTCTCATAAAGGTATCGGACTTTATGGAATAGACAAACATAATTGATTCAGTCTATTTATTAAAAGCTGATTCAGACTTGTGCAATTTCGAGAACGAAATGTCGGTTCTCAAATCATCATGCAGGATAGGTCCAATAATCCGTATTCTTTATATGTACAGAAAGTCAGCAACAGGAGTGCTATGCGACAGGAAGATTCCCGATCGCCTAAAGTCGGAGATTTACCGAACTGTTGTCCTGCCTGTTGCGCTGTATGCAGCAGAGTGCTGGCCTGCTACAAAGGAAGCAGAACGAAGGCTCGGTGTAATGAAGACGAAAATGCTACGTTGGACAGCGGGTGTTACCCGCTTGGACCACGTCACGAACGACAACATCAGGAAGCGTTTTAGTGTTGCTCCGATTGCCGAATAGCTGCGTGAATCTCGATTGCGATGGTATGAGCGTGTTCTTCGCGCTGGAAGTGATACCGTATGCAAGACTGGGCTTACCCTTGACTTGCCTGGAAGGAGACCCAAAAGACGGTCAAGGCAGCGGTAGCTTGACACGCTGCACACCGATTCGGGAATAGCCAGCGTGCACACTGATCAGGCTCTGGACAGGGGAAAATGGCGCCAGCGCGTAAGAAAAGCGGACCCTGCATTGGAGCAGGACAAACGCTGAAGAAGAACAGAAGAAGAAGAAGAAGAAGAAGAAGAAGAAGAAGAAGAAGAAGAAGAAGAAGAAGAAGAAGAAGAAGAAGAAGAAGAAGAAGAAGAAGAAGTAGAGGAAGAAGAAGAAGAAGAAAGAAGAAGAAGACGAAGACGAAGAAGAAGAAGAAGAAAGAACAAAGAAGAACAAGAAGAAGAAGAAGAAGAAGACGAAGAAGAAGAAAAAAAGAACAAGAAAGAAAGGAAAGAAAGAAAGAAAGAAGAAGAAGAAGAAAGAGGAGGAAGAAAGAAGAAGAAGAAGAAGAAGAAGAAGAAGAAGACGAAGAAGAAAGAAGAAGAAGACGAAGAAGAAAAAAGAAAGAAGAAAGAAGAAGAAGAAGAAAGAAGAAGAAAGAGGAGGAGGAGGAGGAAGAAAGAAGAAGAAGAAAGAAGAAGAAGAAAGAAGAAGAAGAAGAAGAAGAAAGAAGAAGAAGAAGAAAGAAGAAGTAAAGAAGAAGAAAGAAGAAAGAAGAAAAGAGAAGAAGAAGAAAGAAAAAGAAAGAAAGAAGAAAGAAAGAAGTAGAGAAGAAGAAAGAAGAAGAAGAAGAAGAAGAAGAAGAAGAAGAAAGAAAGAAGAAGAAGAAGAAAGAAGAAGAAGAAGAAAGAAGAAGTAGAAGGAAGAAGAAGAAGAAAGAAGAAGAAGAAGAAAGAAGAAAGAAGAAAGAAAGAAAAAGAAAAAGAAAGAAAAAGAAAGAGAAAGAGAAAAGAAAGAAAAGAAAGAAGAAGAAGAAAGAAGAAGAAGAAGAAGAAGAAAGAAAGAAGAAGAAGAAGAAGAAAGAAAGAGAAAAAGAAAGAAAGAAAGAAGAAGAAGAAGAAGAAGAAGAAGAAGAAGAAAGAAGAAAGAAGAAGAAAGAAGAAGAAGAAGAAGAAAAGAAAGAAGAAGAAGAAGAAAGAAAGAAGAAGAAGAAGAAAAGAAGAAGAAGAAGAAGAAGAAGAAAGAAGAAGAAGAAGAAGAAGGAAGAAGAAAGAAGAAAGAAGAAGAAGAAGAAGAAGAAAGAAGAAAGAAGAAGAAGAAGAAGAAGAAGAAAGAAGAAGAAGAAAGAAAAAGAAAGAAAAGAAAGAAAGAAAGAAGAAAGAAGAAGAAAGAAGAAGAACAAGGAGAAGAGGAAGAAGAAGAAAGAAGAAGAAAAAGAAAGAAAAGAAGGAAAAAAAGAAAGAAAGAAAGAAAGAAAGAAAGAAAGAAAGAAAGAAAAGAAAGAAAGAAAGAAAGAAAAGAAAGAAAGAAAGAAAGAAAGAAAGAAAGAAAGAAAGAAAGAAAGAAAGAAGGAAAGAAAGAAAAGAAAGAAAGAAAAGAAAGAAGAAGAAGAAGAAGATCAGCGTTTATCCCTCTCTAAGCAAAGCATAAAATTTTAAAAAAATGATTTCCTAGGTGCCCTGAGCCTTTAAGGTTACGCGGCAAGAAACGAACTAAAAATACAGTTATTAAGATAATATGTTGCCTATTCGTGCCCACGGGAACAGCTCCGCCCAAAAAGATCGCAGTCTCTAGCGGAGTAGTTGAAATTCATTGACGTTCACATAGATGTGTTCAGCGGCCTAAACTACCCTCTGAGAAAAATTTGGGTGACGGCGCATTTTCCATACTTTGTCCAGACTGACAGCGTTTTGAACTTTTACGGATTTTTTAGTTGGGCGGATATTTATACTGATTAGAGGGCTCTGGAAGCGTTTTGAAAAGTTCCAGATTTGACTTGAAATTCCTCCAGGGAGGTTTTTCGAGGTGCTGATTACGAGAGTTTTCGACTAATTTTATTCGAAGCTTCCCAATCAGGGAAAATTTCGAGGGAAAAAGGCCACTTTCGAGGTTTTCGAAGTGCTGCGGTAGATGTTGCTCAAATTTTCCCTCTGAAGGTTATTTGGAGTGCTGAACACGAACCTGGAGTTCGTTTATCGATTTTTTGCGAAATAAGGTAGATTACGGTGGGTATAATACATACGGTAGTTTGATCAAAATCTCAGATTTTACTCAAAATTTGTATACGGGGGTTATTAGGGAAGGAGAATACGTATTCACGCTCGTTTGTAAATTTTCAAAATGCTAAGGTGGCTCTTGCCCCCTAAACGGCATGTTACCTACCGTAACCTTCAGTAAACCTCGAAACTTCGACAAATGGAGTCCAGATTCGTGTTCACCACTCTTAATTACCCTTACATACAAGTTTTGGGCTAAATCCAAGGAAATTTTCTTGGAAGTAGCAAAAAAATGCTTGATGGGTGGGTGGGTTGTACCCTAGTCTTTTCGCGAAGCTTGAAAAATGCTCGTAACTTGTTCGAAGGGATACTGAGCATTTTAACTATTGAGCCAGAAGAGATACTAACGATACTAGTCATTTTCGCAGATGCATTTACCACTCTAAACACTTCCCTTGTGAGTTGGCCTTTTATCAGGGGTGGGAGTGGTTTCGAGAGCCATGCCGTTAGTATAAAACATAACGGGAAACTGAGACGGCAAAATGAGATCACAATAAGAGGGCAAAATAATACTGCAGTTCAAACTGAGTTCGAAATGAGACTGAATATTTAACTGAGAGGGCAAATTGAGACAGCAGATCAAAAAAGGAAATGAAGAGTGAGAAACAACTGCGCGAAACAAATGAGGCCAGATATCAAATGGAAATGTAAAGATGGGGCAGAAACTCACGAGAAGAGTTGACAATTCACCGGTGGAGAAAGCATGCAAGACAGCAGAAGACAGTAGCAGGGCCATCGTTACTGACTCCGACATGGAAGTGGAGTCGTGGCCAGGTAAAGTGCTCCTGGATATGTCGGCAACAGTGGTGTTGAGTACTCGCTGTCACTGAGGCCATTACAGGCAAACTCCTGTCAATGAAATGACACAGACTTTCTGGTAATTCATAATCTAATATTCATTTTCAGGCTCTCGCAACTTCTTCTGCGAAATTAAATCGTTATGTAATTTAGAAGGAGTGTTTCAGGTCATGAAAATCAGGTGTTTCAGGCAAGAATTGCCTGAAACACATGATTTTCATGACTTGGGGGCATGAAAACCGCATCTAGAATATGACTACCCGCATGCTATTTTGGGTGTATCTTCACAAGCGGAAATTCATATTCTGAATGCAGTTTTCGTGTTCGAAACTACACATATGTGCCTTCAGGGCGTAGAAACAGACTCCGCCTACATTATGTAGCGCTCTTCGGCTTCAAGTTGCGTACGTGAAATTATGGGTGCGCTTTCAGATGCGGGTAGTCATATCCTAAATGTAGTCTGCGTACTGAAAGCGCTGCACCTGTGTGCCCTCAGGGCGTAAAAACCCTTATGTTTCAGGCAATATCGCACCTTTGAAATTTCCTTACGAGTTAATTTCGTGGAGGAAGCTGCGAGAGAGCCTGAAAATGAATATTAGATTATGAATTACCAGAAAATCTGTGTCATTTTATTGACAGGAGTTTGCCTATAATGGCCTCGATGACAGCGAATACTCAACACCACTATTGCTGACGTATCCAGGAGCGCTTTGGTGACACACTTTACCTGGCCACGACTCCGCTTCCATGTCGGAGTCAGTAACGATGGTCAAGCTACTGTCGTCTACTGGCTTGCATGCTTTCCCCACCAGTGACTCGTCACCTCTTTTTGTGAGTTTCTGCCTCATTTTTACACCTCCATTCCAAACCCTGCCTCATTTGTTTGCGCAGTCGTTTTTCACTCTTCGGTTTCTTTTTTGATTTCTTATCTCATTCTTCTCTCTCAGCAAGATCTCCAATCTCATTTCGCGCTCTCAGCATTATTTTGGCCTCTTATTGTGATATCATTTTGCCGACTCACAACGGAAGTGTTTAGAGCGGTAAACGCACCTACGGAAACGGTATGCACTGTCAGTTTCTCTTGGTCCTCTGTAGTAACTTTGTGAAATATCCAGCCCCGAGCTGTTGATTCCGAGCAGCTACGAGCCCGCAAAGTTTGGCTCTCACCGCTCATTGATTTCGGCTGCCTCCACTCATTGATCGTGTCAATCCGGAAGGAAGGCCGTTGAATGTGGCGGCTTGGTGTAGTGGATAGCGATATGGACTCTTGAGCATGTGATGCAAAAGGTTCGATTCCGCACCTGTGTGTTTTTGTTTTGCAATTGCATAGGGATTCTGTATTCTTCGTGAGTACACCGCCTTTGTTATTTTTTTAGCGTTTTAAAGCCTTTTTAGTCACCCTGATATCACATTATCATTCACGAACAGTAGACCACATGAGTTTACAATCGATAATAGCGATAACAAACTTATTCATTGTTTCTTTGTTTTTTGTCATTTTGAGCACCAATGATAAACTGGCATAGCGTTGGAAACATAAAGACTATTCACAGAAGGGGCAGCGGATGAAGGACAGCGAAATAAGGATAACGAGATATGGATAATGTGCGACAAGGTAAGTGTTTTATTGTTAGTGGTAAACGCATCTGCGAAAGCGACTAGTATTGTTAGTATCTCTTGTGGCTCAATAGAAGAAAAGCGCAGTATCTGGCTCCGAGCCGCAGGTTCCAAGAAGTTATGAGCTTCGCGAAAAGCTTCGCGAGAAGGCAAGGGTACCCATCAGGCATTTTTTTTGGGTGTTTCAAAAATTTTTCTCGAATATTGCTCAAATCTTGTATTTAAAAGTAATCTAGGATGGTGCGCACGAATCTGGAGTTTATCTGTCGATTTTCCAAAGTTTTCGACTAAAGGGAGGGGCAAAATATGACTTTTGACGATTTCCAGAACGCTACAATAAAAATGGCTCAAAATGTTTCTCTATGGGTTGTTTGGAGTGCTAAACAAGAATCTGGAGTCCGTTTATCGATTTCTTACAGATTACAGTAGATTACGCCGGGTATACGGTAGTTTGGTGAAAGTCTCAGAGTTGACCCAAAACCTGTGAACGGGTGCTATTTGGGGTGGTGAACACGAATTTAACATCCGTTTGTCGATTTTCACAATACTAAGGTGGGTTTCGCCCCCTTTATTACATGGAACCTACTGTAACCCTCAGTAAACCCCAGAAGTTCGAGAAACGGACTTCAGATTCGTGTTCACCGCCCTGGATTACCCCTACATACACGTTTTGAGAAATATTCGAATAAATTTTTCAAAACACCCGAAAAAATGCCTGACGGGTGGTACCCTTGCCTTTTCGCGAAGCTTGAAGAACGATCATAACTTCTTGGAACTTGCGGCTCGGAGCCACATACTGCGCTTTTCTACTATTAAACCACAAGAGATACTAACAATACTAGTCGTTTTCGCAGATGCGTCTACCACTAACAATAAAACACTTACCTTCTCGCACATTATCCATATTTCGTTATCCTCATTTCGCTGTCCTTCATCCGCTGCCCCTTCTGTGAAATGTCTTTATGTTTCCAACACTATGTGCCAGTTTATCATTGGTGCTCAAATTGACAAAAAAAAAACAAAGAAACAATAAATAGGTTTGTTATCGCTGCTATCGATTGTAAATTCATGTGGTCTACTGTTCGTGAATGATAAATGTGATATCAGGGTGACTAAAAGGCTTAAAAACACTAAAACAATAACAAAGGCGGTGTACTCACGTAGAATATAAAATCCCAATGCAATTGCAAAACAAAAACACACAGGTGCGGAATCGAACCTTTTGAATCACATGTTTAAGAGTCCATATCGCTATCCACTACAACAAGCCGCCACAATCAACAACCTTCCTTCCTGATTGACAAGATCAATGAGTGGAGGCAGCCAAAATCAATGAGCGGAGAGAGCCAAACCTTGCGGGCTCGTAGCTCCTCGGAATCAACAGCTCGGGGCTGAATATTACACAAAGTTACTATAGAGGACCAAGAGAAACTGACACTGCATACCGTTTCCGTAAGTGCGTTTACCGCTCTAAACACTTCCCTTGTCAGTTTGCCCTTATATTTTATACTAACGGTATAGCTCTCAAAACGCCTCCTCACCCCTGATAGAAGGCCACCGTAGTTCTTGGCTGGTCTAAGGTCCGACTCCCCACCCACCGACGTCGGTGGGTCCGACCCCCCCCCCTCTTTGATACATCACACCTCACGCCGTACCCTGTATAGAGGGCAGACGCGATTTCTGCGACAAAAAGTGGTTTTGCAGATGCATATCCTTTGAGATGGCCACCTTGTCTATATATCATCCCCGTGGCAGATTGACCCAAAAACTATTGAACCGCAAATACATCTCTCATCACAGTGTTGCCCTCCTTGGCTTCCATTGCACTGTGTTTGATCGAACGATAATTCTGTTTCCGTATTCAAACGTTGGGCAAAACGTGACACAGGTTTGATACTTGATTAATCTTAGAGTTCCCATGATGTGTTTTAGAGTCGCTTCTCACACACGTATGTATATCGTGAATTTCTCTGAGCACGGCCCGAAACATCGTTGTTCTGAAACTCATCCTTTCGATATGGACACACCTCAGCACTGAAGTGCTGAGGGGCTCGAATGACATTTGGGTTATGGTTGGACTTCTTACTCATTATCGGTTACGAATAACGAAATATGATTTACGAAACTACAAAATACAGTTACGCATAGCCCTGCTGTCCGGGCAGTGACTCCATAAATGAGAGGAGCCGGTTCCGCTCTTAGCGATGGTTTGATTGATTGTAATCTGATGCACTCTTAAAAATCTCGCCGCTTCAAGCTTAAACAGTAGCAGGCGGTCGCGCTACATGTCTCTCACCAGTTCATTTGTGATGGAACGCTTCCAAATTGGTTAGTACTAGAGCCCGCACGATCCCACTAACGTACCTTACTCAACAAATTTTACGAGCGTGTATGCGAGCTTTTTGAGTATTGGAGTCACTATTTATTTGTTTATTTATTTATTTATTCATTCGGTATACGTCGCATAACGCAAGCATTATATAAAAGCGAGAGTCGAATACCAAAAGCCAATGTTCAATGTGTTAGAAATATGACAGCTTATTCCCTGCTAGTCGTTTGAAAGTCTGGAAACAAAGTGGAATGAGTGGAGAGCCAACTTTCAGAGATTAAAAGAGTGCCTGCGCTCGACAAGTAAAGCTTGAAGATCAAAAAGACGCTTTCGGAATAGTATAAGAGATTTTCACTAAGCATCCACGTGTTCTAGAATGTGCAAGGCGATAAAACTTGGACCCTTTGGCCCTATCCATACCAGCCAGCATTTTGAAGATCATACAAGCGTCACTCAGTTGCTTGTGAGACTGCAGAGTATTCAATTTGAGCCTCTGATTCCTTGTTTTAGAATTTGGTAACCTATCATACGAATAGAAGCAGGTCCTAACAAACACTCTCTGAATTAAAGTTTTCTGATTTTTTTTTCCAGTGGACCAATGTCTTTTCTCCTATATGGACAAAAGACGGAGGCTCCGCATTCAACAATGGGTCTGAAATTGAAGGCTATCTGGAGCACGCCGTCTGCATCAAAACCACACTATACCGGGAGACTGCTCCCAAAAAAAATCCGCCTGGCGACTTGAAGCGGCTCTTTATATATCAGAGCTTTGAGTGTGTTGCTATAATTATTAGGTCTAGAAGTTAATTTCCGCGTTTTTTTACGCTTTTTACACTATTGAAAACTGGACATACTTAAACAAAATTTTTATTCAAAATAATTTCCGTCATTAATAACAACCATTTCCCAGAGTTTGGGTAACTTATGGATTCCATCATAATAAAATTTTTCTGGTTTGGCCTCCACCCATTCATCGAGCCATTTTTTGACATCTTGACGATCTTGAAAGCGCTGCTCCGCTAGACCATGCGCCATTGACCGGAAAAGGTGATAATCCGACGGGGCGATGTCTGGAGAGTACGGCGGGTGCGGTAAGACTTCCCATTTGAACTCTTTTAGCGTATCCTTTACCGTTCGAGCAACATGAGGTCGAGCGTTATCATGAAGCAATATGGCTTTTTCGTGTCGACTCGCCCATTCTGGTCTCTTTGCTTCGATTTCATGCCGCAATTGCGCTAGTTGATGTTGATAGCGATTCGCAGTAACTGTTTCGCCAGGTTGAAGAAGTTCATAGTACAGTATACCGCGTTGATCCCACCATATGCACAGTAAGACCTTCTTCCCGTGGATGTTTGGTTTTGCGGTCGAAGTTGTTGTTTCACCAGGACTAACCCACGATTTTCTTCGCTTCCGGATTGTCGTAGTACACCCACTTTTCATCGCCAGTTATGATGCGGTGTAAAGACTTTCTTTGGAATCGGTCCAACAAGATTTGTGAAGTTGTTTTCTCTGCTCTTTGTTGCGTTCTGAGAGCTCATAGGGGATCCATTTTCCTTCCTTTTGAATCTTCCCCATTGCCTTCAATCGAATAGAAATTGCTTTTGGGTGACGCCGAGAGATGCCGCGAGCTGTTCTTGCGTTTGAGCCGAATCTTGATCCAACAAAGCCTGAAGTTCTTCGTCTTCGAACTTTTTTGGCTGTCCTGGTCGATCTTTGTCCTTAACGTCAAAATCACCCGATTTGAAACGCTGAAACCATTCTTGGCAGGTTCTTATGGATGGAGCAGCATCCCCGTAAGCTTGGGCAAGCATTTGGTGCGCGTCAGTGGCTTTCTTCTTGAGATGAAAAAGGAAAAGGAGAGCTTCCCGCAAATGGCGTTTTTCCGGCACAAAGTTGACATATTCTGAAACTAAAATAATACTTTTTTTATAAGGTACGTGAAGCAAGTTATATATCAATAGAAAGCTGATAATACAGTGAGCATTATAACATAAAATTCGTTATATAAAAATAATTTTATTTTTTACAAAATATCAATAACAACAAAAACGCGGAAATTAACTTCTAGACCTAATATAATACGCACTGTAGTGCAATCTTGTGCAGAAGAAAAACGTGGTTCACCTCATCGAATGTTTTCGAAAAATCGAAATAGACAACATCGCAGACCTTTTTGGAATCAAGGTATTCGCTCCAGTCATTGATAAACTCAAGCAGATTCGTCTCCATTAGCTTTCCTAGCACAAAACCGTGTTGATTACCAGGAATACTATCGTTCATCTCAAGATGTTCCATAATGTGCTTCTTTGATTTTTTTTTTCGAAAATTCTACAAAAGAAAGAAGTGATGCTAATGGGTCCAAAGTTTCTACTGCCGTAGCGGGTCCTTCAAGCCGTACTATAGAATGTTTCCAAGTAGCTTGACTGAACATTAGTAACTGCTTAAAAAAGCAAAAGGGCCCCTAATAGCTACCTTCCGAATAGAGAAAAATTGATAAAATCTGGCGTGACTGATGCGGAGTTGGGCCGCTCAGTCAGCATAATATAAGTTTGATGGAAATGGAACTAAGGGAACTGCTCCGGAGGTGAGCAAACATTGAAGAAAGACTAAGGAATGAACCCGTGGCCATTTGAGAAAATCTAAAAAATTATAAGTTAACATATTCGCCTTGTCGACCACAAATGATGCCGTGGTCTCTTCTCTCATGCGATTATGGAATGTTCTCTGCTCATTACCAGACACTTTTTCGACTTCAAGGTGTCTATTCCGACTAAATCAGTGTTAAGGCGGGCGACTCCAATGACTTTTCCCATTCTGACGTCATTCATGAAGAAGACATTTTCGTCCCTTCGTCGAATTTTGTTACATGTTCAATAACGGGTTTATGGTATAGTTCTGAAAACCTTTACGTTGAGTTTATTGGTTGCCTACGGTATCGGAGTATCTAAAAAAGTTAGCCGGTCCTCATTTGTGGCGTCATCGGAGTCGGGAGTGATTGATAATGTTGGTGTCCATGTGATCAACTCTAGTTTCGATTAACTCCAAGGTCATAATATTTAACTTCTTGCCTAGCTGAAACATATTCTAGACACAAGTTTCATTGAGCGTGTCTGAGGTGCGCATTCAGAGAGATTGATCTGGGTTAGGCGCACCGTTGATGAGCTCAAAAGTGCGATTCATGATTTATTCAAGAGAAGCAGGCTAAGGCTGACTTGGAAGTTTTGGAACTCCCTGTTTACCCTTGTTTTCACAGTTGAATTTCACTAAGGAAATCCCACTACACTTTGATTTGTAATGAATGGAAACTTTTTCGCAATTGTACTACCGTATATGTAGTTTTTGAAACAAGGTGAAAAATCCAAGGAATCGCTAAAAGCTAAAAATAAATCTTGCGGGAGAATCTATTGTAGTCTTGTGTATTCTGAAGGAAACAAGTCACCAGGTGTGCAGAACGGAGCTCGCAACTCTCTATTAGTTTAGTTATCCTAAAAAAGTAGGGTGCCTCTATAGTTATGAAACGTCTCTGTATTGGCAATGGAAACTAGAAGAAGAGTTGTGGTTGTGGCAGAATACGTGTAATTAAATATTGTATTAGGTTATTCTCTATAGGGACTTTGCGTTCAGAATTCAAATGTAATATGCTGGCTTTGCAGCCTAAAACGCAGAGTATTATCAATTATCTCAAGAAAAAAGCCCTTGCTAATAATAGACGCTGCAGAACGTCGACAGGATTTATATTGAAGACTGCGGTAGCGTACCCAAATGGCACGAGACGAATCAATCAGGAATATCGCAGCTGTGGATCCGTACATAGCGAACGACAGGCGGCAAGCGTCAGGGCTTTGGAGCGTCATGCGTCAGCGCTGAAACGCTGGCGCAAGACGCACGACGGCTGGCGTGTCCGACCATGGCACATGGTTAACGATGGTATTGATAATATTAGTGACAGCCGCTACTGCCGCTATGCCTCCACCGTCAGCGACAGGCCGGCTGCATTGGTCGCTGGCGAGTCAGATCAATAAAAAATATTGATGATGCTAACCTTAGCGACACTTGACGCTCGGACGTGTGCTATCAGTCAAGACCGACGGCTTTCGACGCCTCCATTACGAGATTAGATATTCATACTAGAAAGTTGTCCGAATATTCGTTTATTCGAATAATATTCGAATAATTCGAATATTCGAATATTCAAAGAAGTGGATTATTCGGGTTATTCGAATAATCGAATATTCAAAGAAGTGGAATATTAGTTTATTCGAACAATCGAATATTCTAAGTAGTGGATTATTCGAATTATTCGTTTATTCGAATATTCAAAAAAATTATTCGTTCCAACACTCTAATGCATACTGAACTTTCTTGATGGCAACTTGACACAAAAAAAAATAGCTGATAAGGTTCGGGAAGGAAAGCTCGACACTGTGTTCCTGCACGTCATCTAATTGATTCTTTTGAAGGCAAAGTTCACGATAATCTTCAATTTCGAGATTATCTGCTAAAGCGAATGCTTGGCCCTAGATGGACCTGAAACGACGAAAAAAGTAAGAAAAACGCACCCAAAGTACGCGAAATCCTGTACTCTCACTATGCTCCAGTAATCTCAGTGAACCTGTTTGTTGTGACAACGAAATCTTTTATGGAGCCGTCCATTAAAATTATCAGATCCCTTTTGCTCTGTTCTTTCTTTTGGACTTTAGCTATTACTGTTTCGCATGAAATATTCTTCCATTTTCGCGTGACCCCACTTTTCTCCGATCGCAACCACAGAGAGCATGCCTATGCTACCGGACCACTACTTGAGGCCAGAGAATTATGTCACTGAAAAAAGGTGTTTTACTGCGTTTCTCGCCGCTTCTTCCTTATTTCAGTAGCCTTTTGTGGCCAACGCGGTGTTTTTAGTTAGAAAATCGGTAACGAAAACCACTGTGAACACTGTCTCTAAGAAACGAATGCAGAAGAATGAGGCTCGTATGAGCCATTTACCATCAACATGATATTAGTACTGCTATACTTGAGAATATGCATGACGTTTTTATGCTTAGCTCTATTTATTCGCTTCCTAAATATCGAATGATGTGAATAGCAAAGACAGATGTCAACTGTATTTCACAGATAAGCAGATGGATACAAACGCACTAGTTGCTTTGTCGTTCGATGTGTAGGGTGGAGCACCAACGTAGCATTTAACAGACAGCAACAATATACTAATTAGAAATGATGAACAACAGTTGCCTTATATAAGATGCTGGGTGCAAAGCACAGGAACATGTCTAGGCTAATGTTGGGGAATTGAGAGAAGAGATATGGGGGGAGACCGTCATTGCCAAAGTTCATAGAACATTCATTTGAACAGATTGCCTTGGCAGTGTACAGAGAACGTTGTCACGGGATCGTGTGCATTTGGCACACTGTGTAGGACGACGGTTGTTTGCGATAAAACAACAATAATAAATACCACGACTACGATACCTCTTCTGACGCGGACTCATTCCAAGTCGTTTCAAAGGGTGATGTTGTTGGGTCGCACGTCGTGGTTCGTCGATATCAGGACGCGACTCGTTTGCGTATTAAGTTCTGGAAGCACAAGCCACACTACGATATTCAAATATTATTGTGTAGTAGATCCCTACTGTATTACACGCGCCAAGAGCAAGAGCTCAATTTTTTCAAATAAGTTAGATATGGGCGACCACCACAGACCCGACCCCCACCGCCCACCAACACAGGCCACACCCCGTTCCTGATTTTCGAACTCAATAGTGGCTAGACGGATGGATGAATTTCACCTTAATCGTCGTTCTTCCCTCCATTGCCAGCTGTCTCCTCATTCTGGTTCGCTCTCGTGCAGCGACTGCGAATGCAGAGAAATACAGACCCGAGACAACTCGTACCCTCAAAGTGCACTCAAAGTATATGCCTTTTTGAGGAGCTATCACTCCGCTTGTAGGGGACCTTGAACGACCTCAGAGATATAGTAAATGTGTTCAGCGTTTGTCCCTCTCTAAGCAAAGCATAAAATCTGAAAAATTGATTTCCTGGGTGCCCTGTGCCTTTAAGGTTACGCGGCTAGAAACGAACTAAAATAGAATTATTAAGATCCTATATTGTCGATTCGTGCCCACGTGCACAGCTCCGCCCAAAACGATCGCTGTCTCTAGCGGAGTAGTTCAAATTCATTGACGTTCACAGGCAGAACTATGTAGATGCAAATTTAACTAATAAAACCAGTTGAACAATGAAAACAAGCTCTTCTTTCAATGTTCCACTCGACGAGGACAGAAATATTCAAGCAGGTCGGCTCGAAGGATGTTGTTCAGTGATTGAATTCGAATTTCAAGCTGGCTGGCTGATGTTCTTCATGTTAGAGATCATCGAGGCCGATGATGTGGAGTGGGCTCGTCCATCATCAAAAGACAGGAAAGTTCAGACTCGAAATTTGGCTTAAGACAGCCGTTCCTTCACAAATTTTTCTTACAGGTCCTACTACTTCTAATCCAGAAAGGGGTTCAGAGGGGAAAAGAAGACAGGCATATTTCATCGCGACCGCTGCTTTTGAACATTGTTCCACATAGACCTTTCCAACGGAGAAATAATTTGCAGTGGTACATAATTGTATCACTATTATGTACATTTTATTTGATATGACAATGCTTCAACACCGTGAAATACAATAGCAACAACCCATTTGCTGGAGAAAACATTTCAATAAAACTCAAAGTTTTGTTAGTAATGCGTCTTTGCGCGAAGATGCAGATGTGAGAACACAGTTCGCTCCACCATTGTTCAGATACAAAGAAATATTTTACAGGGAGAAAGGCAAAACGCTTAATAGTTACATAAAATTTAAATTGAAAAAATTATATTTCTCCCAGTGCACCTTGAAATTCATTTGAAGGCTTGAGTACTCCCTCTTTACTGGAGAATGGATGGATGCTCCTTAGTCACTAACTGTAACTGCTTTTCACATTGTTCCCTCTATAACCATCATGCACTACTCACTCTTTCGACCTGGTTTTTTGTCTTCAATAATTTCTACTATTTTCAATGCTTTGTAATCGTGTGAAAGGAAAAATACCGGTGCTATTCCAAACACCCATACACAGTCTTTCGAAAAGAAAGGAAGGGAGCTCACCTTTCTATTGCGCGCACTGTAGGAGCGCTCTGCGTCTAATGAATGGTCCCTATCTATTCACCACGATATATGGAGCCATTCTCGACGGCTCTGGCTCAGGTCCTTCACGCTGCTTAACGGTAAAGCTGAGTATTGTATAATTTACAGACAATGGAAGAAAGCTCATGCCAATAATAAAAAAACGGACTTCACACGGTAATTGGTGAGTTTTACTAGAAGAAAAAACAAGGCCGGTAACGAACAAGTCAGAAAAGAAAAAGAAATAAATGTTTAGGGTTAGCCAATAAGTCGTTGAGGCATCATGAGGCACTCAGCGAGATCGTCTAACTAACGACTCTTATGGCCTCTGCCCTAGCGCGACGGCTGGCGACAGTGGGCAGTCCACAGTATCCGGACGAAGGAATCGTCATGTATGCGAGCTGACCTAAGTAAAATTCCTTCGTCCGGATACTGTGATCTATTTCCACTCAGTTTGGTGCTCTATAAATTTGAACGGGCATGATTTGTCTAAAAGGAAACGGTAAGCATTTACGTAGTTTTTCTGTCTAGAACACTCTTTGCCATTTGATATGAATTCCGAATCCGGTTTAATTTCTCAGGAGCAAAAAAACGAAAATGAAATTCATTAGGACGGGAAAGAGTTGAGTTTTTGAATGGTGAGCCTCTAATAACAAAAAAAAATCAAAGATATGTTATGGAAAATGAGCTGACACAACTAATTCGAGTAAGGAGAAAGACAATCTGCAATTTGGTGGGAAGTAGAATATGTGATGGATAGAGGTTACAAAAAATGGTGAATAAAATCTGTTATAGATGAGATGGTTACGGAGAAATACATATAGTTGACCGCAATGTTAAAAGGACATGGTGCGGTTGCGGACTACCACTAAAACTACGGTAGAACCTGGCACTTTGCCAGATTTCGTCATCGATCGGCGCTACAGCCGATATTCTCGTGAGCAGAGAGACGACGGTTGGCGCCGATCGATGACGAAATCTGGCAAAGTGCCAGATTCTACCGTAATTAAGTGCGAGTCCGCAACCGCACTATGTCCTTTTAACATTGCGGTCAACTGTATGTTGGACTGAAAATGATTCGGAACCGCTTAACGCGGCTCAACATATTCAAACCAGTTCTGACATCTGCTCACTTGTAAAAACTTGCCAACGTACCGTTTCGTAAAATCGCACGTTTGAACTCGCTCGGAGCCATTTTCAACTGTTTATCGTTTCCCAAACATACCAACGTTATATTAATTTTTAGGAGGCTATAGACACCAACGGCTACTAATATCTGGAAGAAGCGGCGAAAAAAAAACGCACTAGAGCACCTCATTTCAGTTGCATAAATCTCTAGCCTGAAGCTGTAGTCCGGTAGCATGGAAATGTGCTCTGTGATTCTGACCGGTGAAAAATACGATTAAAGGCAGTGTTCACGATAGAAATCGTTTTTCTGTTTTTCCGCCTATCTTGAAAACGGCCTCATACTGATTCCAATGATGAGTCTAGAATCATACAAGACCTTCTGGGAACGAAGTCAAAAATTGAGCGAGGGAAGCATGGTGGACGAGTTGTCTGAGGCTTGTAACTTTCGTCTATTACAGCTGATGTATGCGAGCTGACCTAAGTAAAGGAAAAGTTGAGATTGGAGAGAAGAGCGGGACTATTGACCGGAAACAATCGCTCATCTCATAATCTCGCGTTTTCATTTGTTCACGTTGGAGGGCGGGTATTGCTCTTTTGGGGTTTGCCTTGCGCTCGAAGTGGCAACTTTAGGCTCTTCTGGGGCTCTTCCTGGCTCGTTTTCATGCGCTTTTCGACGTTAGCGTAACTGTGTGTCCCTCCACTACCCATTCCTATTGGAAACTAAAACACATTTTTCATCGTGAACACTGCCTTTTGGCGAAAATGGTAGAATATTTCATGAAAAACAGTAATAGCTCGGATCCAAAGGGAAGAACGGATCAAACTCGCGTACTCCTTGTGCTATTTTCTTAATTTTTTCGTCAATTCAGTATCCGGGGGCCAAGCAATCGTTTAAGCAGATAATCTCGAAATTGAGGATTATAGTGAATACTGTCAAAAGAATCAATTAGATGGCGTAGTCTGTCGGAACACCGAGGCGAGCATTGCTTCCCTAATCTTATCACCAAGCACTTCTGTGATAAGTTTCCATCAAAAAAGTTCAGCTAGTTTATATCTCCTTATGGAGGCGTTTGAAAGTCGTCGGTCTCGACTGATAGCTGCGGTTTTTCCTGATTGATTCGTCCCCTGTCATTTCGGTAAGCTACCGCAGTCTTCAATATAAGTCCCGTCGACGTCCTGCAGCGTCTTTTATTAGATAGGGATTCTTTTTCAATATATAGGAATGATAATTCTCTGCGTTTTAGGCTACAGAACCAACATATTACACTGGGATCTTGAACGCGAAGTTCGTATAGAGAGTAACGTGACGCAGTGTCCAAGTACCCTCGCTACAAGCAATCTGCCGCAACCACAACTCTCCTTCTAGTTTCTGTTACCAATTCTATCCAAAAAGGGTCTTCCAAGCCTGAGTGATTCGCTTCGTGTCACAAACCTTCCAACAAAAAGGAACAGTAAAAGAGTGGAGTGAGGAGAGTCTACGAAAGCAATTTTTCTGAGGGTGATTTCCTTGACCGACACGTTCCGGCGTTCTACACGGAAGTACTTTTTGATTCCGAAACAGACTTAGATTATGCGAGAACCGTAAACATGTCTACACTGACTTACTTGACTTGACTTAATCGGTTGGCTTTCGCCTGACGCGGCCATTCCGCATCTTCACCGAGGTGTGCCGTCCTAGTATAGTAGTCAGCCGTGTCCATTTTTCACGGTCTTCAGCCACAATTTGAACACATTCCATCCAGCTGTCACTATTCCATTTCCTGCGAAACGACACATCGCGCCTGAACTGTCTTTCGATGCCGAGTGACTTCAAATCCTCTTTAACCACATCCGTCAAGAACTTTCGCCTACGCCTAGGTGGCCGTTTCCAGACAGGATTTGGAAGCATTCTTAAAGCGTGTTGTACGAGACGACCCGGCGTTCTTCTTAGTATATGCCCGAGCAGTCGAAGTCGACTTTCCATTGCTGCTTGAGATGGCGTGAGGAGATGCTGGCACCTCCCTCGTGTCAAGCGTTTATGTACTGCGTCGATTTCCTTGTAAAGGTCTTCGTTATGGCATACACGCGGCCAGAAATATCCAAGCAAACGCCTAAAAAGCTTCCTCTCCGTGCAATCCAACCTTTCCATCTGCGTCTTCGGTGCTGCCCACGTCTCCGATCCGTACATCATGATAGGGCGAATAGCGGATAGGTAGACGTGCAACCTGACTTCCTTCGCGATGGTGGTAGACCACGAACACTTGGTTAGAGAATTAAATGCAGACGTAGCTTTCGCACATCGGTGTCGAATATCCGCTGCATAACTACCATCGTTCTTCAGCAAACAGCCCAAATAACAGAAATGGTCCACCAGTTCGATACGTTGTCCGTCCACACAAACTCCCGTTGGAGGCCTCTGAGAGACCCACATATGCTTGCATTTGTCGGGACGAAGACGAAGTCCATAGGCTGCGGCATACTTCGAAACGAGGTTCACAATCCTTTGCAGTTTTGCGTTGTTTTCAGCGAATAACACGATGTCGTCGGCGTACTCCAGGTCGACAAGGGAGCGTCCTGATGGTGTTAGGATCACATCCGCAGGAAACTGTTCTGCAACTCTACGCATGATGTCACCAACGGCGAAGTTGAAAAGAAAAGGTCCAGCAACGGCTCCTTGCCTTACTCCTGTTTTCACCTCGAAAGCTGACGTAAATCCGACAGTTGTACGAACTGCTGCTGTTGTTCCTTTGTTCATGTCCTCGATTAACGGAACATACTTTTCCGGGAGTCCATCTGCTCGCAGAGCATTGAGCAATCGATCACGGTGAGGAGAGTCGAACGCGGCTTCAAAGTCCAAAAAAGCAAGCTGTAATGGCTTCGAATACCGCTGCCACGATTCAATTACTCTTCCAACGACGAACACTAGGTTGATTGTCAATGTTCCAGGTCGAAAACCGGCTTGCTCATCACTGGTCGTTTTTTCACAATGTTTGATAAGTCGCTCGAGAATGATACGTTTTAAAACCTTGTACATGACACGAAGTAGAGAGATTCCTCTGTAGTTCTTAGGATCCGAGACGGATAGCTTCTTGTGAAGAGGTACGATGATCGCATGTCTCAACGAATCGAGTATCCTTTCGCTCATCCATATAGCAGGGATGGTGTTGGTCATTTCACGAATCCCAGACGGAGGAAGAGCTTTCAGCATTTCAGCAGTGATGTTGTCATCTCCACCAGCCTTTCCATTCTTCATTTTCCGGACACAATCCAAAACTTCAGACTCAGTCGGCGGTTCCTCACTGACATCGTAATGTGCTCTCTGAACATGCGGGAGCTCAGGTACTGATGGCGCTGGACGATTCAGTAGTGAACTGAAGTAATCCTTCCATATTGGCAGCGTCGCATCACCAACTGCAACTCCATTGGTAGTGTTCAAGACAGGAGAACATCTCTTCATCTTCCCGCTATACTGTCGTAGCAACGTGTAGGCTTTCCTCGGATTCTTCTCCTCCCAAGCCTTCTCGAACTCCTTAGCTCTACACGTCCACTCTCGCTCGCGGTCACTTTGAAGCTGCCGACGAAACTTCCTCCTCAGACGCTTCTCCTCCACGAAGTTTCCTGCAGTTCGGAGAGCACATACTCTGTTGTAGGTAGATGTTGTTTCTTCTGAGACGTAGGCGAACTTCTTCTTAGGCTGTAAAACCGGGAGTGCCTCTTTCGAAGCGTCCTGGATGCACTTGGCAAAAGAATCCGCGTCGCAAAGTTTCTTCTTAGTCCGTACTCCGATGTGAATAGAAACGCGTTGTCGGAAATTCCTTCTGCACTCTTCATCTCTGAGACTTGTCATGTCAATCCTCTGGAGAGGCTGAGCCCCTCGCTTCCTCTTATGAATCCTCGCAGTGAAGTTCAACAGAACTGGACGGTGATCTGAATCGAATGCGACATTCCACACAGCTCTAGATCTTCGAATGTCCGATACTGGAATATTCCTCTTCAGAACATAGTCGAGATGTAGTTTCAAAGTTGTCATCTTCCGCTTCCGCTGCTCTTCTGGAGATAGCTGGGTTGGTCCCTGCCACGTAAGCTGATGGCGGCGATGATTCCTCTTGAATGTCGATGCAATAATCAGACCACTGCGTTCACAAAAGTCGACAAGGCGGTAGCTATTGTCCGATGTTTCCTCCACTGGGTAGAACCATTTACCGAGTACTTCGGATTCCTGATCAAGTCCCATCTTCGCATTTGCGTCAATCCCCACGACAACAGCATGTTGACAAGGCATCCTGGCCAGCAACGTATTAAGTTCCTCATAAAACGCATCCTTCGAATTGTCTTCGGCGGTTTCAGTGGGCGCATGAGCACTCACTATCCACAGATTGAATCCTCTGTGATCCCGCAGTCGTAAGAATGCATTCCGACACGACGTTGAGCCGAACTCCTTGACCATACCATTGAAATCCTTCCTTACAGCTATTGCACAGCCTCCCACTCTCCTATCGTCAGCGTTACCGCAGTAGATGGTTTACTCTCCGACGCTGATGACGGGTCTATCCTTGAGGCGGGTTTCCTGCAAAGCAGCAAACGGTGCATGGAAATAGCTCAGAGTCTGGATAGCGCAGTTTTTTGGATATCACTCGACAGCGATCGACAGTTCAGGGTGGCGAAACTGTGGCTTGTGACCAAAGACTCCATGAACTCCCTAGGTACGGATCCTAAGGTGTTATGGACCAGAGGCCTTGGTGTGCCGGACGGCGACACCTTTATGCAATGTGCGGGATACTTTGGCGATATAGTTGTGCACGCTATATCGCTCGAACGTTTCCTGTGTACACTCAAACGTCTGCTGGGTTCAGTAGAAGCAGGGGCACCAACGAGAAGGTACCAATAGACTTGTATACACACCCCCAGCTTGTGTTCATACCTGAAAATTAGCTGCCAACATCATTTTTAGTTGCATTATGGTACGTAGAAGTTTGAACCATCATTACAGAAAGTAGGGGTTCATATGAGACGATCGTTTCCCACCATGGCATGGGCGGCTCAGTGGTCAATGCTTTTGTTTCATGTTGCAGTGGTCCCAGGCTCGATGCCCATGCGATGCACCTTTCTTGCATTTCTGGTTTACGCACTATCAAATAGGAGTTCAGGAGAGCAACATCCTAATTGACCTGAATATAATATGTACACACTCCGGTTAATTCCCATCCAAGTTCGAGAATGCCGGTCTACTCCGGCTGGCTTTTGAAAATGGAGGACTTCATCGGTGATCCATCATGTTATATTCAGGTGCATCGAGCTGTTTCTCTGGTAGACTCCCATTTTCTAGTACTATTGCTCTTAGTTATCATATGTTTTCTCAAGTTCAACTTTCCATTCTATTACTCCAAAGGGTGGGAAAATACGGGCGTGCGGGACATGGATGCTCAAATACTGTCATCCTGGATGGTTTTCAGCCCTTCAAACGTCGTTGACGGCATGTTGGGTACCATGCGGACTTATTTATTCTAAAATCTCGACAATGTTTGTAAGCGTGTATGCTGCTTTCAAAGACATCGTTCTCGCTGGGGACCGCTCTTCATTTTTCAGGCTCAATTTCGAGACCACACCTGTGAACTTCAGCGCGAAAAAAACGTGGGGCTACGAGATTGGATGAGGTTGAAGATGAGGATCCGCGACCAACGATAGATAGTTAACTGTTTGAGAAGAGCATTGTTCACTGTCATATCTCTTGCAATTTACTCCTCGAAATTTACTCGTTAGGCAATTTCCAAGAAGCGATATCGGCTGAAGCATAATATTTTTAAGCTCTGAGGGCACATATGGTTTCCGTTTTCGGTTCAGTCTAACGCATGAACCAGGCGGCTGGCCGTGCGAGGTTGTCGGCCTCAATGGAGAATGGGGTTTCGATTGGCGCGGGGTGATCTACCGTCGCAGCGCCGATTATTCATCAGACTAAAATGTTTGCGCGCACTCTAGGTGCAGTTTCAGGCACGGAAACTACACTTTGAATATGACTGCCCGCATGTGAAAACGTACCCAGAACTATCAAAAGGGTCTTCCAAGCGAAAGAGGCTTGGTCCGCATCAGAAACGTCCCAAAAAATGGGAACAATAGGTAAGTAGTATGAGGAGAGTCTGCAAAAAGTGAACGAAAATCTCTGAGAGTCTTCAAAATCTCTGAGAGTATTTTTATTGGTCAACACTTCTAAACTGCGAAAACAACACGGAAGCACTTTGTGGTTCCAGAAATGGTTGTCACATTGCGAGAACCGTTCAAATGTATATGCATGTAAACCTGATACTTACCATCGAAATAAAAGATGATTTCGAAAAAACCTACACAGACGGTTAGCTCCAGCTGTAAAGAGCAGCGAAACTATAGAATATAAGTACAGCATCAAATAAGAGTATTCCCGTGAAATTTTGTGAAACGAATAGAAGCCCTTTTCTGGAAAACACTAAACTCATTTTAGTAAAATACCACAACGGTTTGTTTTCGCTGTTTAGAAGTGTTGACCTATAGGGATTTTTTATTATTCAATGTCAGTGCTGTAGAAGAGTACCTTGATTCGATTGACTGTCTTCAAATATTTTCTGGTTACCAGTCTATTGATGACGTCTATGCAAGATTCACCAGAGTTCTGAATGATACCATCGATTGTTTGGTCCCGGTTAAGAAGCGTAGAACGCAGTTCGATACATACCCTACGCATTTGAAAAACTTGTACCTTCACAAGATGAGACTTTTTTCTACCCTTGAGAATCCACTAAGTTCTGAGGCATACAAGAAAGTTTGTAGCAAATTCAAGCACCATCTGAACAGATTTTTGGCTTATTAAGAGCGCAGATATAGCAGCAGTAAAAACATGAAATCTCTTTTCAAGCATACTGGTAACAAGTTTAAGAAGAACTCGCTACCTAAAACCCTAGTAGACGATCATGGATCAAATTTAACAACAGATTCAGAAAAGACCGAAGCCCTAAGCTTTTTTTTCGCCAGCGTTTTCAAAACTTCCAATTCTGCGGTGCCTGTGCTTCTTGCGGGATGTAACGACGATTTCTCGATGCCTACTGTTGAACCAGCTTTAGTTCTCGATTACCTGTGCAAACTTAAATGTTCCCTGGCTGTTCCATACGATGTGATTCTTCAGGCTGTTTTCGAAATGTTTGAGTCGAAGTTGGCCGCTCCACTCTGCCACATTTCTAATATTTCCCTACTTCTTGGCGGAGTACCTGTCATATGGAAAACTGCTATTATTACCCCGATCCCTAAAAAAACCTCATCGTTCAACGAACGAGTCTTCAGGCCAATAAGTATAACCCCTATTCCGCGCAAAGTTATGAAAAGAGTCATACAGGATAATATTGAGGAATGGCTCTAAAAGCACGACCTTATTCCGCCTAAACAGTTCGGTTTCCTAAAAAGATCTTCCACATGTTTAAAGCTTTTGGATAGCACATGGGATTGGGTACGTAATATCAGCGATCACAAATCTGTTGGTACCGTATATTTCGATCGTAGTAAAGCTTTTGATAAGGTTAATCATAGTTTTCTTCTCGCTAAATTGCAAAGAGTTGGTGTAAGGGGGTTATACCTTCAATGGTTCCACTCGTACTTTTCAGAGCGCTCTTTTCTAGTGGGACTTAATGGACAGTTATCTAATTCTAGATCCTGCCCTCCTGGAGTTTCTTAGGGAGGAGTGCTTTCCCTTTGCTTTTCATAATTTATACTTTGGAATTACCAGAGCGTTTGAAAGATAGTGGTGGTCTCACCGTTCATGCCTTCGCCGGCGACATTCAAATTTCAATTGCTTTTGATATGGACGGTATAAATGAGGCAGAGAATTAGTTGTCTAGCGCTGTGGAATCAATGGCTAAATGGTGTGAGGAGTGGGGATTGAGTCCGAATATTAAAAAATCGCGTAGTATGTCTCTACTGGACCGGTTTGCTCCAATTTTGGTTCAAAGTGATCTTCCTATTCAGAAAGAAACAGAAGTTCGTGATTTGGGAGTACTTGCATTCAAAAAGCTGACGTGGGAGCCCCATATCGAGTTGATTGTAACGATGACCTTGCGAACAGTGCACGCTTTGTTCAGAAATGTACTCTGTACTTCCCCACAACTCGCACTACGTTCGGCAGCAGTTTGGAATGCGTTCCGAGTGTGCGTTGAGGTTCAAGGAACACTTTGTGTTGTGGGTGGCCATTTTTGGGTGGCAGACAGGTGCAGGTCAATCTATGTACGGTAATAATCGGTCGTCGTAATCACATATTTTCCCCCTTTGACGACCAATTCCAGTGTTGTCCTTGTTCTATTGCTGATACTGGAGCGTTTTTTGATATTCTTTGGTTCTATTAGACCTCTGCCTACAATCAGGGTGAGTTTTTCCTATTTCCATTGGTTTCTAAAGTGATTAATTATTTACTAATTTGTTTTTATCCATATAAACACTCATCATCAACATTCAACAATTCAAAACTAAATGCTAACAAAAAATAAGTAAATACATTAATAACTTCATAATTATTTATTTTGAAAAAAAATCAGTGAAGAAGGCAACTTGTGTTAAAATGATATTCAAGAATTTGTTTTGAGTGAATAATTATTCACTTATTCCACGTTCGACTTTCCATAAATCCCGGCATGGTAGTATCTCGCAGTTGTATTCTTAAGCAGTAGACCGAGAATTTTCAGCTTTATTCGTCTTAAGCAGTAGACCGGGAATTTTCAGCTTTATTCGTCTTAAGCAGTAGAGCGAGAATTTACAGCTTTATTCGGCTAACGTTTCGGCAATCAAGCCTTCTTCTGAGCCTGGAAGCCAGAGATACATAAGGAAACTAGTCGTCCAAGCACTATTTCGGAACAAAAGGACTAATTCTACAGAAAACTGACAAAAGCGATACCGTATGGCAATTTGAAATACTGTGCTTATCTGGACCAAATTCCGGTCCGCAACTGCGTCTCGACACGCTTTGCGGCCGCACGCGCTAGAGTCAGTCGGGTTTCCTGCGCCAAAGCCGACTTGGTGTGGCTGTTTTATACAATTTTCTCCAATTTTTCTTAGTTTCCACTTTCCAAACCCCACCTAGAGTCAGCAGATCGGCGGCTGCGGCGCTGGAAGCTCTTCTGACTAGGGAGCGTGCGGCCGCAAAGCGTGTCGAGACGCAATTGCGGACCGGAATTTGGCCCAGATAAGCACAGTAGCTAACATTTAGTGTACAGACTGAAACCTGCCAGACACCCTCAGATGGTCTTAGATTTCGAGTGAATGAAAGGGACCATATCGGACCACCCGTCCACCTCATTAGCCTTCAGAAGGCTGATCAAGCTTATGAGCAGATTAAAACCCACAAAGGTCAAAAGAGGGCTAGTTCTTGGGTGATCGCCACACATTCGTCCTTTCTGTTGATCTTTGGGTTTTTGGAAATTATCCAAAACGCCTCTAGGGTCCTGCGTACGGCAATCTCTGATTGGCGCGCAAGTATCGTAACCGCAATATCGAAACAGCTGTTTCCATGGACCCGCACCTGGTGTTCTCCCAAAGGAGTAGACACCTTGGACTTTCTGATGCCATCCACGTGTTCCTTAACCCGAACGCGAAGAGCCCTGCAGGTTTCTCCTACATATTCCTCTCTGCACATCTGGCAAGAGATAAGGTAGACCACCCCAGTGCTAGCGCAATCCCCTTCGCTTTCGTATGGGCGAATCACACATGACGGCGTTATGCAGGTCATACAGACAGTTTCGAATCAATTTTCCCTTGAGGTTATGAGGAGGGATCTCAATTAGCCTCACTACTTCCTGGAGGTCTGCATTACGTATACAGAAGCCTATCGCGGCGCTTAGCTCTTCGGAAATGAAGGGCATAGAAAACCCTATTTTTTACCTGTCCTTATCAGCGCTGATCGCTCTGGGTGGTCTTCGCCTGAAATTGGTGGATCCTTTGACAGGGTAACCGTTTTGCTGAGCTATGCGCTGAGCTAATCCTATTGAGGCCGTCTTCTGCGTGCTGTCAGATGAAACTGCGATAGCTGTGCGAAACATGTTTTTTATAGTGGCTTTTTTGGATGTGGTGGAATGCGCAGAACTGTAATAAACAATAATATTTTTACTGGTAGGTTTGCGGAACCAGCTAGTTTTGTATGACTCTCCGGAAAGTTTGACCTGGGCAATCAAAAACGGAAGCCACACAGCAGCCGATGGTTTTTCTCATGTTGAATGTGTTCCGAGTACTGGTTCAGGAGATCAAAACAGGTGTCCATCTCGGTTTGAGTGGCGCACACAATAAAGCAATCTTCAATATAGCGGCAGTAAACGACTGGGTGGCGATCTAAAAGCAAATCTACTTTAGACATAAATGTGACCGCCAAGACAGGAGCCAAACGCTGTCCCATCGCCAGGCCCATAACTTGTTTGAAATAGTCCCCAGACCACCTGAAAAGATTGCACTTGAAACATTCTTTGTGCGGCGCCATTATTTGAGATATTGAAAGAGTGTAGAAATTTATGTTCGCCTGCTGTTCCGTAGGGATTTCGAAGACCGCCTGCAAAGCGCAATCATTTGACACATTGGTGTACAATGACGTAACATCAAAAGATTCCATCACGAAACCCTTCTCTAATCTACCGTTAGATAATTTTTGAGGAAGCTTTCGGTGTTAGGGAGGTGAGCAGGAAGGAATTCGAAATGCTGAATCAGAATTATGTTCAAAAACCATGAAACGCGGTCTGTTGGACCCCCGACATTGCTTATAATAGGTCCTATTTTGAGGATTGATGGGAAAATGTTATCTGCGGTCAACTTGTGTGTTTTTATGAGTGTGTATAGAACAGGACAAACGGGTAGGTCATTCTTAAAGGCAGCAGACACGCTCGAAAAAGTTGTTGAGATAATTACGCTACTTGGGTCGTATGGCCCCTAGTAGAACGCTCACGCCGAAGGAAGCGTCAAACACAAGTGAAAACTGCTAAATTTCAGCAATGCAAGTCGAAAAATTTCTGCAGCCCCGCTTCTGAGCCTCTGCAACCCCGCCCCAAAATGCAAACTCGTCCAGACTGATCGTAGTGATACGGTCACTTTGGCTGGTTTTTTATGCTTCCAACAAGGTGAACGTTCCAGTACACGCTCTAGGAGCATATCGGCTTCTCCATCTCAACCGTTTTGTTGCTAATATTCGCTGTTTCAAAAGCGCGCGGTAAAACTCGTCCACTTTCACCCGATAACGAAATAATCGTTATTCCTCTAATTGCGCACAGTTTTCGTTCGTTTTTTTTGTCAGTTCCCCATACAACCAGCTCCAAGCCTTTGATTTATGTCAGATAATCGATACCATTTTTGAGCGTGTCTGCTGCCTTCAAGGCAAATAGCTGTGCTCCTAGGCAAATTGACAGCATTGAGTACTTCGCTCCACTTCCTATTCAGGCGACGATATTGCCTGCAAACTCCTCAGGGCTAGAAGGGGCATATAGAGTGCAATCTTGAAGGTGCAAACGAGCTATGGCCCGGTCCAATTCTTGCGAGAGAACAATGAATTCTCCGCCCTTATCACTGACATTGATTTTTATGGTGCCATCTGTTACAAGGTCTCGGATCTCCGCTGGTCCATGTTAGTGTGCCGCTGTTAGATTGGATTGCGCACGAGTTGCTGAGCAACTACGCAAGACTGTAACAGAGAAGTGGAAAATAAACGGAACTTAATGTCCACCGCAATATTGGGTTCCTTTAGGCTAAGGTAGGTGGACGGAAAGGGAGGGGATGGGGTTGCAGTACTATTTACGATACTTGGTCTTGGTCCCAGCGCATCGATCTTCGCTCGATGCCGCAGACGATCATGTAACGATTGCAGGCTGACAACTATCTTGCGTGACAAGTAACAGCACAAAGAACGACTAAGTGCGAAACTCGGTCCTAAGTCCAACACAGAAAGCGCATCTTGGGACAGTGTGACGTCACCAATAACCGTGACCAGAGGGCCGCGCACATCACCCACACAATCTTCGACGCTGGGATTTCTGCTAAAGGTATTAGTGGTGATTTGCACATTACGACATCGCTCTCGATTCAGTAATCTAGAAAACTTTTCCTGAAGTCTTACTTTAGTCCTAGAACGGATAGAATCACATATGGTCCTTAACTCACTTACGATCCTCCTCCACAGGCGATTCGGCAAGAAACGTTCGCAACATACTTCTTTTGCAATACATCTATTCAACAATACATTTAAATTATCTCTCTTGGTCTTCATACAGATTCTCAGTAGTTGTCGCTGGACTGTTTGCACCTTCTTGTCGCCTTGTGATCGTCCGCAAAGTTTGGACAAACGTTTCCTCTCGATGAAATTGGGGATGACCTTGTGTTGTTGGCAGCGGTGAAGGAAACTGGTGGTTTGCCTCGCTACGACGATCTTTTGTCGAAGGGACAGAACTTCCGTTATAAGTCGATAATAGTCTGCTGGCACATTGCGAAGTATATTCCACGTTCGACTTTCCATAAATCTCGGCATGGTAGTATCTCGTAGTTGTATTCTTGATTCACTTATTAATGTAATCAGTTAACTATGATTTTTCTTTGCATTTAGTTTTTATTTGTTGAATGTTGATCATAAATTTTTATATGGATAAAAATAAATTAATAAATAATTAATCACTTCGATAAACAATAAAAATAGAAAAAACAACCAGAGGTCGAACAGGCAGAGGTCGAACAGAAGCAGAGAATATCGAATATGGAATATTAGCAAGGAATAGAAAAGGAAGTCCACTGGAACTGGTCGACAGTGGGGGAAAACATGACGACGACGACCGATAATTCCCATTACATTGATTGACCTGACCGGCCACCCACAGCACAGTGTTCCACGAACCGCAGCGCACACATTGGAATAATGTTATCTGGCCCAGCCCCCCCCCCATCGGCTCATTGGCCGTCGAACAGATTTTTGCGTTGGAGCACGCTTCTCGCGCTAGCCTTCCAATCTCCTCAGAAAGAAACATTATGACAATTTTGCAGAATTTCTCTATCGTACGAGCAAATTTCAAGGGTAGAACAGCTTCATTATCATGTAAAAATGGTTTCGATATAGATTGAAAGTACAACTGCGAAATGTGTCGCTGAAGAATCATAGTGAAAATATTAACCATTCCGGCCATTCTAAGTCTGGCCATTTCGGATGAAATGTACTTTACTAGAGCCGTTTCGACCCTAGAATCCGATTTTGGTGTTACCAACTGCCTAAAACCACTCTGAAAAAAGTTATACGTGTTTTCCGCAGTCTGGCGGTAAGGTAAGGGTACCCCCTATGAAATTTTTAGGGTGTTTAGAAAAAATAATTGGATTCGGTTAAAAACTTGTATGCAGGGGTAATCCAGAGTGCTGAACACGACGAAGTCCTTTTTTCGAAATTCTGAAGTTTACTGTAGATTACTGCAGGTACCATACCATTTAAGGGGCAAAAACTACCTTAGTATTTTGAAAATCGAGAAACGAACATTAAATTCGTATTCACCATCCCAAATAACCCCCGCATTATAATTTTGAGTCAAATCTAAGACTTTGACCAAACTACCGTATACCCATCGTAATCTACCGTAATCTGACTAAAATCGATATACGGATCTCAGATTTGTGCTCAGCACTCCAAATTACTCTCAGGGACACAATTTGAGCCATATCTATCGTAGTTCCCCAGAAATCGTCAAAAGTCACATTTTGCCTTCAAATTTTCCCCCGATTGGAGGCTTTGAACAAACCAAGTCGAAAACTTTGGAAAACTTAAAAATGAATTCTATATTCGTGTCCAGCACCCTAGATTACCCCTACATACACGTTTTGAGCCAAATCCGAATTTTTATTCAAAATACCCTAAAAAATTCATGAGGGGTTTCCTTGCCCCCAGGCTCCGAAAAACGTGTATACCGCTTTTTCAAAGTGGTTTCAGACAGTTAAGAACACCGTAATCGGATTCTACGGTGAAAACGGTTTAGAAAGGAACATTTCATCCGGAATGGACAGACTGACAATGGCCGGAATGGTTAATATTTTCACTATGATTCTTCAGCGATACATTTCACAGTTGTACTTTCAATCTATATCGAAAATAGTTTTAAATGTTAATGGAGCTGTTCTACCCTTGGAATTTGCTCGTACGATAGAGAAATTCTGCAAAATTGTCATAATGTTGCTTTCTGAGGAGGTTGGAAGGCTAGCGCGAGAAGCGTGCTCCAACGCAAAAATCTGTCCGACGGCCAATGAGCCGATTGGGGGGGGGTGGGCCAGATAACATTATCCCACACAAGGAACGCATTCCAAACTGCTGCCGAACTTAGTGAGAGCTGTGGGGAAGTAGAGGGTACCCTCTATAAAATGTCGTAGTTCACATCACTCGAGGCGCGAGCGGCGCGCGCGATGCCTCAGCCTCCGTCTGCCCTCCGCTCTCTCACTCTCTCTCTAACCTCCGCTCCGCACCAGCACGCGTAAGAACAATGTGAATTTCGCCGTTTTATAGCCTGTACGCTCAACAGATATAGTTATATGGCTCAGACTCTACAAAGCGCACGTCCTTCCACAAATCGAGTTTTGTTCGCCGGTCTGCAGCCCGTTTTCGAAAAACCTCATTGAGAAAATTGGAAAAGTCCAGAAAACTTTCACCAGGCTTCTGTACTACAGAGTCTTCCCGGACCCTGACTATCCTTACAGCCTACCGTCATATGAAGTACGGCTGAAAGAGCTGGGTCCAAAAAGCCTCATGAGCAGGAAGGTGCGAGCTGATCTGATCATGGCTTTCAAGCTGATTCGTGGCGAATTACGCACTCTTTTTCCAAAGTACTGGTATTTTAAACCTATTCACTGACGTAGGCCTAGTCTCAATATTCTTCCCTCGAAGGCAGTGTTCACGATGAAAATCGTTTCTCTGTTTTTCCGCCTATCTTGAAAACGGCCCCATGCTGATTCCAATGGTGTTTCTGAAATCTTACAAGACCTTCTGTGAACGCAGGTATGGTCCCTCAAAGATTGAGCTATGGAAACATGGTGGACGAGTTGTCCGAGGCTTGTAACTTCCGTCTTTTGAAGCCGATCTATGCGAGCTGACCTTAGTAAAGAGAGAAGCTGAGAATGAAGAGAAGAACGGGGCTAATGATTGAAAATCATCGCTCATCTCACGATCTCGAGCATTCAATTGTTCACGTTGGTGGGCGTGTGATGCGCTTTTGGGGTTTTCAATGCGCTCGAAGTTGCAACTTCGGGCTCTTTTGGGGCTCTTCCTGGCTCGTTTTCATGCGTTCTTCCGACGTTAACGTTACAGAGTGTCCCTCCACTACCCAATCCTAGTGGAATTTTGAAAACTTTTTTCATCGTGAACACTGCCTTTAATGAATGGTAATGTTCGGTCTAATTCAGTATACAACTCGTTTTTTCACCGTACTTTACGTTGGTTCAACAAGCTTCCATTATCGATTTCTCAACTATCAACTTCTTCCATGGACTTCAAAAGAGCACTGTCGAAGATTGATTACATGAATTTCAAAGAAATTGAAGATTCATTTCGATGAATGCTCCTGTAGGTAGCTAGAGTTAGCTGAATCATCTCGTTCTTGGATTTCAAGAAAGTACTTCCTGATCAAACTTCATATAGTCAAATGCTTGTAATCTGCCATTGAGCGGTCCTGATGTACACGACACGGTTCCTTTCTGTCACACCATGTAGTTCTCATGCGCACATTGACTTTTTCCAAGGAATAAATTTCTGGCGTGTCTGGGATTGGAATTTCAGGGTTAAAAAATACCTAACATCCGCAAGTCCTGTTCAAGATTCTTCACGCATGCCCTTGAGCTCGTCTGAGTGATGTTATCCCTAGCGTCATCCGCCACTCGTATACTACGATATTTATGTGGTTCGCTTGTCTACATGTGCGCGTTAGTCCTGCTTCCAGTGCCTACGGTTCCATCTGGTCAGCTTCGCCTTGATTTTGTTCTACGTGGAACTCAATAGCACTCACTGTGTGTTTTAACGTACGAGAGTGGGGGTTCAGCTAGCTTCGCTCCGAATGAATTTTGTTGGTTTGTTATGTTTAGAGTTCTTTTAGTTTTGCCATCATTATCTTCATTGCATTTTTTATTCACATTTCCAGTGTATTCGTTTTGCTGCTTGGGCCATATGAGCATAGAGCACCTTACGTGCAGTTAATAAATCAATAAATAAATAAATGTGTCCGTAATGCAAAGAATGTGCGGCTTATTTACGCACATGAAGTGCTGAAGCAATGGTAATTTGTTTACAATACTACAGGAATTGAAGAAGTAACATTTGAGCCTATCTGGGGAACGACCGTGCAGGCTCACTGGTTTCCCACTTCTGATTTCTCAGAGATCTCGCGAATGCGCGTCAACTCACCAACCCATTCTTTCCCCACCTTACCTCTATGAAGCTCTCGCGCTTGCTGGCAAAGCTTGTATTCTTGCTGCCGCTCCTCCTTTGTCATACTGCGCCTGATGTAGACTCTGGTATGACTAGCGGACTGGCTAAGGAGACGACTATTCTTCAGAGCTGTATGCCAATGCTTCCTGGACGCCAGAGAAACCTTTATAAACCGACTTTTTTTAGAAGAGTACTCCTCCGGGCGAAATATTATGCCTGGGCGACGTTGAACCTCGAGGACATCCAGTATACAAGTTACCTTATCCTCGAGTTCCGCCTGATGATGGGATGCAGGCTGATCGCGCGTTTGCTCGGACACACCAGACACAAAAATACTCCGAAGAAGCCGATCTTCCTCAATACCATTCGCTACTTCGTCCGAACGCTCCCTCTGAAGAGCTATCACCATCTTCTCAATCTCGGGATCAGTGTTGCGCTCTAAAATTGAGCTAGTAATCCCGCTTACTGAGCAGTTGGTGTAGTCTGTTGTCTCTGCAATCGTCACAGGGGAAGCGACTCTGCGACGAGCGAGCAGTAACAACCATTGTAAGCTAGTTCAACTAATCAAATAGGTCCAACAAGGAAAATCAAACGCAGTAGGGAGCTGAAGCGGTTTTCAGAAATAGAAACTTCAACTCAGCCTACCACGGGTAATGCGATGGAAGATTATGCGTTATTACGGGTATAAAGAACGACTGTTTCGGTAGTGGTGTTCAATAACCAGGAATGTTTGGAAAGTGGTGCGCGCTTACCTCCAGTGGTACGGGGCAGAAGGAAAAAAATCGATCGATATTACTGCCCACCCAGGAATACGAACGAAAAGACTCAGGACTCACTACCCTATAACCAGAGTCGGGATTCATCAACGTTACCCTCAGGTACATGGTAAACTTTGTTTACTGTTTGGCTGATCTTTGTGATAAGTTTACCCCTACCGGGATTCACAACTTACCCCATTGTTCAAGATAGGGTTAAACTCACCGGTTATTTTCTTACTAAGTTGAAGTTTCGGCATTGGTAGAACTACATATCACTTTTATCATTCCATAGTAATAAAGGAGAGTGGTGTCTGGTTATTGATAAAGACGAAGATTAGGGTTCTTTGCACTAGTACCATTTTCATATCGAGGCACACGATAAAATACGTCAGAACAAGTGGTTCTCAACATTAATACGTATCGCATGCGATTGCACAGAGAGATTATTGCTGCTTTTGCGAATGCGCGGCGTGGTAAGTTCCGTTCTCTTCTTCCCACCTCTTTTGGGATGGATCATGTGAGTCCGGCTTCTCGCCGTAGGCCTACAACGACAGCCTCGGACAGCCCGCTCTAGGTACGAGGGATAACGAGTAGTAATGAAAAGAGATGGGTTACCATCCCTTTGTAGTGGTGAGGACATAAAGGAGTAATAGGTTCTGGCTGAGAATGCATGGTTAGATCCGTTGCTTCTTTCCTGGCTGTGTCCGTAGGTATGTAATCACGCACGGGCTCCTCCGTATGTAGCAACTTGCAAAGAAGTAGAGAGCAGTTGGTTCAACGACAAGCGCAAATTTTCAAGGTTTCAATTTTTCCTTTGAGTTCTCAAAGTCATTGTTCCTAATAAAAACGGTCCTCGAAATTTGACCGGATATCGACAGTCCCCGGATCCGTTGAATCAACAATGGCTAGAGGACAGCTAAAAACTACCCATATGTTGACCTATACGGCCCTAGAGCTTGTATTCGCTCAGCCTTCCCGCCCACTTCCTTGTGGGCTCTTGAGGAAGTGGGTGGGCGGCCTTAACACACCCAATGTTGAGTGCCTGATAGGGTGTTCTATGGCTCGATTCCAATCGCCCTTTCGCTACTAATTTAGAGGTTGATCACGGTACATTCAATTTCCTTTGAAAATTCGAATCCCAATTTTATCGTGAACATGCTTTTAAATGGGTCACAGAGCCAAAAATCCTATTCAATAAGATGGTGCGGATATAGAGTGATGACGACAAATGCGGGGCCTTGCTGAGAAATTTCACTCAAATCATTCTCTTATAGTACAGTGAATAGAAACAAAAATTCTCAACATCTACTTTGCTACTACTGTGATTTTCCACATATCACCTTACCAACCTAATAACCTTTTAATAACCCAGAAAAAGTCCGCTCATCCGATTGCTCAACCCGAATCGAGGTTTAACGGATTTTGAAATTTGTCAATCCTTTCAAATCCAGAGACGACACCGCTAAAGGGCTGCACGCGGAGTGGTCTTTACAGGTGATCGGAGGGAGAGCTGCCGTAACTGGCCTGGGACAGTCGACTCAAGGTCTTGAATGAACTAAAAAAATCCGCAGTAATCCACACGACATCTTCTAGCAATACTTTGAGAATATTTTAAGGGTGAAGACTGTTTCATATCAGACACATGACATGTAGTGATGTTGTCTATATTCAAAAGTTCAATAAAATAGTCTACTTATAGACTACTAGGCTAGGAAGAGCCATATTCCGGCAATGCTATGAATAAATGCGAGTTTACCTTCTACTTAACCTTAGCATCACTTTATTGTGAGTTGGGGTAAAGTTTTTACCCCATTGTTCGCTTTCTTCGCTGCAAGCGGTGTTGCTGTTGATGTGGATTTCGTGAAAAACAGCATTATTTCGTTGATAACATGTGTGATAAAGGCTATTTCTACACGTACCATAGCATTTACCCCGAGGTTTTTACCTTCTTGTTCATGATAAGCAGTGACACTCATGAGGGATGAGCCGATAAGAAGAGCGCGTAAATAAGATAGCTTAACCCTTGCCCCGAAAAAACGTTGATGAAAATCCCGACTCAGGAACGATACGCTTTTGAAAATTGAGGTATAACAATAGGGGCTTATACAGAAAAGATAAACACAAAGAGTATCTACCGTATTTTCTCTTTTAGAAGTACATGTACTTCTAATACTCAGACCCCTATTTTATATGTACTTCAATTAGAGGTGTACTTCGAATAGAGGCTGTACTTCTAGTTCTCAGCCCTCTCTTTTTGGTTTACTTTTATTAGAGGTGTACTTCTAATGGAGGGTGTACCTACTTCTATTATTCGACTCAATTTTTTGAATTTCCAATGGTGGACTCTTCACATTTCTTGAATTCCAGTATAATACCTAAAACTTGTATTTAATAAAATTTCAGATTAGGCTCAATTGAATTGATGCTTACACTATCTCTGATATCATTTATTCACACCTTTCCCAAGTTAATTTCTTTCAAAAAATGTATAAATTCGTTTTCGATTTTGTTGACACGTTCTTCATCGTCTTGTTATGCTCAAAAACAATTTTAAGGCAGCGTTCACGATGAACGTCATCGGTTACTTTCCACAGTGAAATGATGGGCGAGGAGGATTCTAGGCTCCCAGTGTCGAAAAAACGGTAAAATACGGGCCAGGGGTTTGAATATAACAGCTGCAAACAAGCGTTTTGGTGTCCTAGAACCGCCCGGTGCTCCACTTCCGCCCCCTCGGTGTGAACAAATGAAGACTCAGATCACAGGTATAATCAAGTCAAGGAAGTACTGATAAGTGAGCTGATCGCTTGATTGCACCTTCATAGCGGTCAATTCCTCCACACTCAACAGCGTAAAAAAGGGAGGGCGTACTTTGCTGAAAAACGCGCCTTTCGCTTGGTTTTTAGCATGCCTTGCTATACAGGGCACCAGACCTTCCGTAAACCGAGGTGATATCGGAAGTGAAATTTATTGTGAACACTGCCTTTAATTGATCGCCTTTCGAGCCGTCCAGAGCGATTGAAAAGCGCGGTTCTTGAACGACCTGAAAACAGCTTTTCCTGAAGCGAGTTCTTTGCGTACACAATCCACTGTACGTAAAGTCTACCATTGGTGGTTTCTGATTTCCTCGTCGTGTAAGCGATTTCTATACGTTAATGAACCAATCTTTGGGAATCTTGATTTTCCAAGCAGTCAACAGAGTCAACGTCTAGGGCCAAAACAAGTCGACTTTGATCGACTAAAACCCAATCAAACAAAAATATTTGTAAAGAACCTAAATAAACTCCGTACATTCGCCGCAAATAATACCTTTGTTGAATAATAATACTAAATAAATAATAATAATAATACTAAATAAACTAAATAAATAAACTGAATAAACTGAATAATAATACTAAATAAACTCCGTACATTCGTCGCTCTGCGTTTTTTTCTGGTCATTTGAAGTTCGCTGAGGTTTCATCTAAGTTGTCCCATACAAGCAATCTTTGACCAAGAAAGGGATGGCCGATAGTTTTTTTTGTGAACATTCAAACCTCACATTATTGAAAAAAATCTCAGGCAAACTGGTCTCTCTCAAATGCCACATTCGTGTTGCCAATCACTTACCCAAGTACCGGGGGCCCACTCCGAAAAGAGCTGCACTTCTAAAAGAGGTGTACTTCAAATAGAGGGTGTACTTCTAATACTCAGACCTCTATTTTATATGTACTTCTAATAGAGGTGTACTTCAAATAGAGGGTGTACTTCTAATACTCAGACCTCTATTTTATATGTACTTCTAATAGAGGTGTACTTCAAATAGAGGGTGTACTTCTAATACTCAGCGTTCCCTTTTAGGTGTACTTCTAATAGAGGTGTACTTCTATTAGAGTAAATACGGTATGTTGAAACGGACAAAAAAAAAAGAAAAAACAAGCGTGAACATACGACCGTAGAGAGCAGGGTGGTCCGCCGCCGCACACAACGCGCGCACAAGACGGAAAAAAGCTCGCTGAAGTATTCGTTCAGATCGGTTATATCTCGAGCCCTTCGAATAGATTCCGTTCTTTCATCTTCTCCGGTACATACATTACTGGCTGTTCGGAACATATTCGCTATTACAGCGCTCTTTGTTTGAGATGGATGTGCTGACCGAAAATGAACGATTACTTTTTTATTGTTGGGTTTGCGATACCACTTTGTAGCATATCCTCCATCATGCAAATGAACTTGAACATTCAAAAAAGCGGCATATTTTCTACTGGTTTCTCCCTGGTGAACTTGATGCTATCTGCCCGCGAGTTTAGAATGTCAGAGCAATGATTCATCTGTTCCTGTGTGGCACAGACGATGAAGCAGTCATCTATATACCTGCAATAAAGCATGGGGAGGCGGGCCAGAACCGGGAGTTCAATTTTTTCCATATATGCCATAGCAAGAGTGGACGCAAGGCGCAGTACCATTGCCAGCCCTCTGATCTGCTTGAAATAGCGGCCACACCATCTAAAAACATTGCAGCTGAAACTTTATTTCATGAGCGTCATGATCTGGCCAATCGATAACCCAAACATACTGATGGAACCTTGATTTTGGGTGAGCAACTCGAATACGGTCTGCATTGCGTGCTCGTTACTCACATTGGTGTACATAGCGGTCACATCAAAGGATTCCATAAAGCAATGGTTGTTCAAATTGGCGCTGCGCGAATTGTCGAGAAAATCGCGGGTGTTCGAAAGGTGCGCTGGGACAAAGTTTAGCCGTTGTTTCAGGACGGAATTGACGAACCAAGCATATCTATCTGTGGGTCCCCCTGATAATTGGTCTAACCTTGAACGCGGTGGGGAAAAATTTGGTCAAATCTTCTTCTTGTGGAAGTTTGTGCGTTTTTACGAGTAGGTAGAGAACAGGGCAGCTTGGCGTCTCAATTTTGAGACGTGTGACACAACTGGGGCTTAAATTAGCCGCCTTTCCCACTTTTACCCACTCCCTGTTTAGTCTGCGATACGACGTTTGAAATTCTTTTGCGGATAAAGGGTTGTAAATTGACACATCCTGGAGGTGGTTTTCCGTAATTGCAGTGTCAATTTTTATTAGGAATTACCACGAACTCCCCTCCCTTGTCACTGAAGGACAAGCGTATCGCTTTAGACTTTATTTACTGTAGAATTTCCCTGATACCGCGCAGCTGGGCAGGAGATAGATTTCAGAGAATGTTTTGTCTGGGCGACCTTACGAAATTTTTGAACACCTGTAGTGAGGAGGTTATCTGTAGTCTTCACGGAGTTCAAGACTGTCTAAGCCACTAGGCTACATTCAGTTATGGTGTGACCCGCTACCCAGCTGGAGCCCTGCCTCGAGTGCTGTTTCCCATCACATTTTCAAGCAACAAGACCCTGACCTGGCTTGTGACATCAGTTTTCGCATTTTTGCGAACGAGGTGTTCAAAGTTTCCGAAAGGGCGTGCAGACAAAACATTCTTCCAAATCTATCTCCTGCCCAGCTGCGCGGTATCAGGGAAAATTGTCAGTCTAAAAAGTCTAAAGCGATACGCTTGTCCGTCAGTGACAAGGTATGGGAGTTCGTGGTAATTCCCAATCAAATCGACACTGCAATTACGGAAAACCACCTCCAGGATGTGTCAATTTACAACCCTTCATTCGCAAAAGGAATTTCAAACGCAGTATCGCAGACTAAACAGGGAGTGGGTAAAAGTGGGAAAGGCGGCTGGTTTGAGCCCCAGTTTTGTCACACGTCTCAGAATTGGAAAGCCAAGCTGCACTGCCCTCTATCTACTCGTAAAAACGCACAAACCTTCACAAGGAGAAGATTTGGCTCCAATTTCTCCCACCGCGATCAAGGTTGGGCCAATTATCAGCTGCGTGGGCGCACCTACAGATAGAATTGCTTAGTTCGTCCATTGCGTCGAAAAACAACTGCTAAACTTTGTCCCAGCACACCTTCCGAACACCCGCGGTTCCCTCGACAATTCGCGCAGCGTCCATTCTAAAAACCATTGCTTTATGGAATCCTTTGATGTGACCGCGCTGTACACCAATGTGAGTAACGAGCACGCAATGCAGGCCGTATTAAAGTTGCTCCCCCAAAATCAAGGTTCCATCAGCATGTTTGGGTTATCCGTTGGCCAGATCATGACGCTCATGAAGGAGAGCCTCAGCTGTATTGTTTTCAGATGGTCAGGCCGCTATTTCAAGCAGGTCAGAAGGCTTGATATGAGACAGAGGCCAGCACCCACTTCGCAATCGCCTTTATGGGGAAAATTGAAATTCCGGTACTAGCCCGCCCCCCCATGGTTTATTGTAGATATATCGATGATTGTTTCATCATCTGCCCCACACAAGAAGAGATGGATCAGTGCTTTGACCTTCTGAACTCTCAATCGGAGAACACAAAGTTCCCCAGGGAAAAGCCTGCTGAAAATTGGCTACCTTTTCTAAATGTCCAGGTCCACTTACGTGATGGAGGACATGTTACAAAATGGTACCGGAAACTTCAAAGTAAAAATTTAATCGTACAGTTCCGGTCCGCACATCCATCTGAGACAAAAAGAGCTGTTTTGAGTAACATCTTTCGAACAGCCTATAGCGTGTGTAACGGAGAGGAGGAGAAGATGGAGTCCATTCCAAGGGCACGCGAAATAGCCGATCTGAATGGATATTCCAGAGGATTTGATTTGCGCAGGCGCAGAAACGTTGTTTCGCGTCTTGAAAAACAGGAGAGTCCATTTGAATGGTAGAATTCCCTTCAAAGTGTCGTTTATCTCCGACGAACTGAGCGCATCAGAAAATGTCTGAAAAAGACGGGACTAGATGTTTCCGTGATCTTGGTGGATATTCCTCCAAACAACCTGAAAAGTTGTCTGATTGGCAATAGTGCCATTAGTACTACGCCCGATTGTGTGATTTGCCTGGCTGGCAGGAATGGAGACTGCACTGCTTGCGGTGTGGTCTATTCGACCTCATGTCAGCTGTGCGGGGTTAAAAACATCGCGGCCCCTGCATGTCAGTACCAAAGAACACCTGGACGGTAAGGAGAGGCAGCGGGAAGCTACAGTGCTTTGGGCGCGTTGAGTCGCTGCTCACAATGGCGAGAACTTTAAGATCAAGGTCGAGATAATGGCCCTAGAGACTGACACCGCGGCGTGAAAAACCTTGGAGGCATTTTTCATACAGGCTCATGATCCGCAAATTAACCGGAAGGGAGAAGGTCCCTGTATAACACGGGAGCTCAGGCCATACGTGAGACTCGCCTTCTTACATCTCAAAGGGTGGTCTACGGCGCTTTCCTTCATCGACGTTCCACGCTGGTCTGATCCTTAGCGAGTTCTTGGCTAGGTGCCGTATATTCTCTGTTTTCCTCTGTTACCTACTTGACAGCAAATAGGTTCTCGATTTCAGTAGAGTTTAGGAGATGTTTGGTCGGGTAAACACAGATCTTATTTGATCTTTTCAGGCTCTGAAGAAAGAGGTTGCTCCAAAACGTAAGCCATAAAAACTGCTATCAACCTCGTGTCAAGAAAAACAACATCAAACAACTAGAGTGTTATCATGCCGAGGTTTATGGAGAGTCGCACTTGGAGATTACTTGTTAATAATCGATTTTTTCATGGACCCCTTTCTACGCAGCGCCGATCGCCTTAGAGCTGCGTCCATGAAATTTCGGGTACGTTTCCATCTGTGGGTAGTCATACTCTAAACGTAGTTTTCGTGCCCAAAACTGCACCTATGTGCCCTCAGGGCACAAAAACAGGGGGCTGAGCAAATCACCCGATTTAGGAGGGGGGTCGGACCAAAGTTGAGTTTTATCACACCACGCGCTGTAGCCAGGGGAGGTGATCCCCGGGTGTGGGCTGATTTTAATGTTGACCGAAATTCGGAAAGGTTCAAATTATTTGGAACCAAAAATCGGCAAGGGAGGAAATCACCGGGTGCGGGCTGATCTTCGAGTTGGCCAAAATTTTGAGTAAAGAAACGAAACCGTACAGTCTCAGAAAAAATAGATAACAAAGAAAGTTTAAACTCTTGTCTGATCACTCGGAATCAATTCGATTACAGAGTCAGTACCCTCATCAACTCTTAGTCACGTTTCACTGCGACACCATTTCCACCTTAATTTCCCGCTTTTCAAAAGAAACGTGGATGTTTTCAGGATTTCCGCAGCGAATCAGTAAAATAGGCGTTGCTGTTACTAAAGTTTCTGCATCTTTACCATCACACATGTCATTTTACGGCTATTGTGGCAATCGGTACAGCACCGTATTTGGAGCTTAATTAAGTTATCTTCCAGCAACAGATATAATAATCCCTTGGCTGAGGTTGGGTGGTTTAGTTGTCCCAGAATAGTGCTTTCCAAAGAACAAAAACAAAACTGACAGAGAAAAATCGGGATTGAGACTAAAAAAACCTCTGATAAAGGTGGCTGAATGAAATGCATGGGCATAGATTCGCCAGTGATTTCCAATTTACAAAATTCAGTGGAGCTTGAAAATTCAAGCTGCTGACAAAATACTGAGTTCATATATAATTTTTTGTTCAAAATCCTATTAACGCACTCCTTGAAGTAGATTTCGAGTTTTCAAGTTTAAAACTTTTGCCATCATTTACAAGCATTGTACAGCGAGAAGAAGGTCTCTTGAACGCTGCGCCTGAACTGGAAAGGAGTTTTTTCCACAATAAACAACAGACTCTCATACAAAATTACAAGGTAGCCAGATTTTTTTTATAAAAAAAATTATAAGACAATGTACAATGCTGGAAGAAGACTTACCAAAATATGAACTTTTTTGATTTTTTTTCGAGCACAATCATCAGAAACTATGTCCACGTTCACAGCATTGGTGAACTCGTATACAAGACCTAATAAGAAGATAAAGCATAAATCAATAGGGAAATGAAGAAGCTCGTAAACAGCAGAAGATGACCAATGCGGCGCAGAATTACAGATTCGCGCAATTTTTCGTGCCCAGAGGATCAGGCTTTACGAGTCGCAATCCGTGAGCTTCACCAATATATTCATATCTGCCGAACACCCTAGTAAGCCAGGTCCTAAGAGACTGAGTTGGTCAGATAAAAATATTTCCTTGTTTTAGGCAGAAACGTCCTTTTCAAGGGGTCTAAAATGATGCCTTACCTGATTGTTTTCATATCCCGTTTCAAAATGGGTATAAGTCTCCAGATTTCCTGCGGCGGTTAATTCAGAATGGAAAACGAGAATAGAGATTGGCTTGTGTGGGTATATGCAGACATATCAATGAGATGGGTTAGAGGCAGTGTTCGCGATAATTTTCGTTCCCAAGTTCCCGTCTTAAAGGCACAGTACACACTCAGATATGAACTGGTGATTTTTATTTGATTGTGTAGCAGACCCCTCCTTTATAACACGTGACAAATGCGAGATCTCAACTCCTTCAGATAAGCGAGATATAAGCGATCAAAACAAGCCTGGCCCCTACCAGATTTGCGATTTTGATAGCGGCTAAATGGATGGACGAAATTTCAACATGTTTTCGTTCTTCGGTCCATTGCAGGTCTATCTCCTCATGCCCAGGGGTGTGTAGCAAAGGAATTTGAAATTTCGGCGAACGGCAACGGCAAACCCCAAAAATGGCCGGCAAACGGCAAAACGGCAAAGTTTGTTTTTTGCTATAATACACCAATATTTGTATAGTCGTGTGGTGTTTCATGCAATATGTACCACTTGGGTTTCACTGGAATTACAGGAAGAAAAAATTCCGTATATAAAAAGCTACTTGAAAGCAGGTGATCAGGGAGTGCCAATAGCGCTGTTCTATATTTGATGTGTATAGAAGTCCTTATTAAGATCAACAAGGCTGGATGATTGGTCGACATTTGTGGCGAAAGACAGCTCACACCTAGCTTATGACCAGGGTCACTCACAATTTTTACTGTAAGTAGCAAGTAGTACACTCAGGATTCTCTTTTTCGCGCACTCGATATAAAAATCACTTGTGAGGCTACAGAAAAGGAGTGAGATTGGTCGTACGCAGTGCTCACAATAAAAGCAAACTTTGAGTTTTCACGCGAAATGAAGAGCTCCGAAGGGCGCGTTGATCGATTACACAGAATGTGAGAATCTGGTGACAATTCGACTGCTACATGCGACGCGAGCGACGGAAAACCGCTGCGCTCACGTCGCCGCTGGAGCGCTACGTGCAGTGCGTTTAGCCAGCGGGACTGCTCTAGGGCGCTTCCCTTTCTGTGTAATCGGTCTACAAGCCGGCAGGAGGTTTATTACGACAACATTGTCGTCTTGAAGCGAGCAGGAAGTCGCTCCAAATGGTTCCCAACTTAAAGGCATCGTTCGCGCTGGAAATCAATTTTCATTTTTCAGGCTAAATTTGATGCCCGGTAGATCACACTGGTAAACTTTGGCGCGTCAAACACGTTGGGCAATGAGGTTGGACGGATTCAAAGATGAAGATTCGCCACCAATTCTCACCAGTCATCTAGCACTTTTTCTTAGAATGTTGGTGCGACCGTAAGGCAACATGAAAAATAGTTACGGCACGAACTCCACATGCAGAAAAACCCCGAAAATGACAGTGACGAGGCCTCCAAAAGCAGAAAAACTTGAAAAAGGATTTTGGCGCGAAACTCAAATTCGCATTAACAATGTGTTCCGATGGACTTTTCTTCGCATTCTTTCACTAGAGAGGCCAAGCTACACAAAAACATGACAAAATAAGATACGGTTTTCCGCGCGTACGATGCCTTTAAATGTGGAGTGTTCGCACCACCCACTTTCCCTCTGGCTACAGAGAAAGTGGGTGAGGCGAGCACACCATGTTCAAGTTTTTTGTAATTATTATAATTTTTTCCTCTTCACACCGTTTCTAATAGGCAACGTTCACGATGATCATCCTCGTTGACTTTCCACAGTGAAATGATAGGCGAGAAGGATCTCAGGCTCTCAGCGTCGAAAAAAAGGTAGAAAACGATCCAGGAGCGGCAAAATAACGGCTGCAGACAAGCGTTTTGGTGCCCCAGACACGCCTGGTGCCCCAGATCCGCCCCCTTGGAATGAACAAATGAAGACTCAGATTACAGGAATTCTCCAGCTTCTCCTATCTTGCAACCTCGGCATTTTCGTATAGTAGTTTTAAACTGTTTTTCTGCCTTCGAGGTTAATATTGTGGACAGATTTTATTTGTTCGGCCTGAGCGTTTCGACGATAATCGTCGTCTTCAGAGGCCTGGACAGCAGTACAAGGTTATGATGTGCTCTCTAGACCATCAAAAACTGCCACAGCTCTAGCGTTTCCGAGAGCTCCTCAAGTTAGAAACGCGAAAGCTCAGTCAAAAAGATTCAGGAACTCACACATCTATCCGCCCACCGAGCAGCGTTACGTCTGCTGTTAACGAGAGACCAGTAAAGAATGGATGGTGCCGCGCGTTGTGCCATTTGATAGTAGATGATAGGCACGCACACGCACGCGCCACTAACTGGCCAAATTTAGAGGTCGCAATGCGGAATGAACGGCAAGAGGTCGTTTGTTATGGACGGAATCTCGAAACGGCTGTTCATTGTTGGGTTCCTGGCGTATATCCAGAAAGCCTCCAACGCTTTTCGCGCCGAAATATCCGTCTCAACTGCCAAAATGGCGCACGTGACATTAAAATCTTCACCGCTGTGATCGTCAATTCTGTGCTTGCCCAATGGTGTTGTTATGACGCTACGCCTTTTACCGGCCAGATGTTCCTTCACACGTGTAGCGAGCATTCTTCCTGTCTCCCCAATATAGGTAGCTCGGCATGCTTCACATTCAATCTGGTAGATTACCCCTACTTTCGAACAGTCTCCAACTGTACCATATTGGCATACAACACAGTTTTCTGATACACACTCAACGTCGTATAACCTATTTCTTACCAACTGACGTTTGATGTTGTCATTAGGTATGCTTACAAAGACAACATCATTGTCGAGGTGTACTCGTGCGATGCTACGCTGTATTGCAGCACTGACCTGGTCAGAAACAAAAGGTACGCACAACGATATCCTATTCTGATGTGAGAGCTGTCTCGGCGCTGCATGACGTCTACCATTTCGGTTGAGTGGTACATCGTAACCGTTATTTATAGCTACAAGTGAGGCCAATCTTTCCGATTCTTGGCGCTCTCCTTCGCCTGTGCACATTTCTGTTGCTGTTCGGAACATGTTACGCACAACCGCTCGTTTCATAGCAGTGGGGTGAGCTGATGTTGAATGAATCAAGATGTTTTTGCTACTTGGTTCCCTGCACCACTTAACTCGGACAGTGCCTGCAGACAGGTTGAATTGCGTGTTGAGGAAGGCAAGCCACCCATTGCTCGGGGTTTCTCGTGTAAGTCGTATGTACTGTGCCTGTTCGTTGAGTATTCGAAAACATTCATCCATCTCGGATTGTGTTGATGTTATGACACAACAGTCATCTATGTACCTACAGTACATTAATGGAGTGCGAGCAAGGACCGGCTCTTCTATTCTGCCCATAAAACATACTACGAGCACCGGTGCCAGACGTTGTCCCATGGCTAACCCTCTTATTTGAGAGTAGTAGGCACCTGACCGTTTGAATATGTTGCAACACAAACATTCCTTGATCAACGTCATAATCTGCTGTTTACCGAGTCCGAAGGTGTTTATGGTGCGTATATACCTGTCGAGCATCTCAGATAGTGCCTGTAATGCTTGGTCATTCTGAACGCTGGTATAGAGCGAAGTGACATCAAAGGACTCGAATACGCAACCTTCTTGATAGGTGGAATTGTGGAGTTGTTCCAAGAAGTGATTTGTGTTGGTCAGATGAGAAGGGATCTTGGGCAAAAATTGTTTGACGATGTTGTTCAAGAACCAAGAGATCCGATCACTTGGCCCACCCACGCAACTTATAATCGGGCGTATCTTCACTGAGTCTGGTGGCAGTGACGTCATGTCCCGTTGAGCGATTTATGGGTCTTGACTAGGCCATAAAAGACTGGACATCGCGGTTTCTCCAATCTTAGTCGACTTATGAGCCTTTCGTCAACACCTGCTGTTCTTGCAACCGTTGTCCAAATATGGTTGAGACGTCTGAATTGCGATACATAACCTCTTTCGTTTGTGAGGCGATAGATCGAGTCATCCTGTAAGTGCCGTTCCGTCACTGCTCGATCGAGTGATTGTTTCATCACAACAAACTCCCCACCCTTATCGCTGGCGGATACGCGGATGGTACCATTTCCTCTTAGTTCTTTCAGCTCTTTAAGTCCTTCCCATTGAGCCCTGGTGAGATTAGAATTGTGCAGCGCTCTATAACGGTTCAGGATTGTCAGAACGTCTGATGACAAAATGCGAAACTTGACGTCCATGTCAGGCGCTGGATCAGGTTCTCTATAGTGTGCGTGGGAATGGTAGCGGAGGCAAATGATTCAGCCTATGATTACGAGTGCTATCAGCTGATCCATGTGACGTACTGCTGCTCCTGATTCGTAGCGAGTCCCTCAGTTTTTGCAAACCTCCCACTATTTTGCGGAATATAAGTGCATTGACCCTTTGCGCAGGAGAGAAAGACGGTCCCAGGCTTAAAAAACTCAGCACGTTATCAGAGAGATGGACGTCGCCCAGAACAGTAACCCTGACCGGTCTAACCTCATTTTGAACCTCAATGTTCTCGTTATGGTGGATAAATGGTGAGTTGAACCTTTCATTATGAGATCTTTCGCGATGCTCCTCAAGAAGCCTGTCGTATTTTTCACAAAGAGAGGCTTTAGTATTAGATCGAATAGAGTCGCAGATGAACTTTGACTCACGTTCGATCCTCCTCCAAGTCTGTTCGTCGAGGTAACGCCGCCACGCTAGCTCTTTCAAGCCACATTTCAATCGCGAAGTATACAACACACGCTGTTTTTCTTTGATCACCGCTCTCAACATTGACCGATAGATAGAAATGATCGATGGATGATCTTCGAGCAGGTTGCATTTGGCTCCAATTTTCTTATTCTTGATGAAATGGGGCAGCACACCGGTCGCTCCACATCGTTGAAGGAATTTGAGGCATTGAATAGTATGGAATTTCGATAAATACGATAAAGCGATTTAGATAGCAGATCATAGTCAGGAAAGTTTCAAACATCACAAATTAATACATGTACTGTACTTCCATAGTCAGGAAAGTTTCAAACATCACAAATTAATACATGTACTGTACTTCTCTGGGCCGAATTCTGGTCCTCCATTGCGTCTCGACACGCTTCGCGGCCGCACGTGCCTGAGCCAAGCGAGTTTCCAGCGCCAAACCCGACTCGATAAGGGTTTTTTATACAGTTTTCACCAATTCCATTTAGATGACAGTTTCTAAAACCCACCTAGAGTCGACAGAATGGCGGCTGGAAACTCTTTCGACTCGGAAGCGAGCGGCCGCAAAGCGTGTCGAGACGCAATTGCGAACCGGAATTCGGCCCAGAGATGCACAGTGAGTTCATTCTCATTGACCCTCTGGCTAACATAAACTTGATTAGACAAGGCTACCTCTAACAGGAGATTGATTACGGAAAATTGTGATCCTTTTGCACAGAATATAATTACAGAGCGTAAACCAGAATCGCAAGAAGAGCGCATCGCATGGGAGTCGAGCCTGGAAAAATTGCAACATGAAAGAAAAGCATTGACCACTGAGCCGCCCATGCTATGGTGGCAAACGACTGCTCAGACACTCGTGGCGTCCAACGGGTGGTTGACACGTCACCCTTGTGGCTTACCGGTCGCTGGGTGGTTTGACTGCAAGGGGCGGATCGACTGTCTGTCGACCATGATGTGTCCGATCGACTGTGTGTCGACCGAGGTCTACAGACAGTCGACCACCCATCGGCCGGTAGCATGGGACGACGGCACTTCGTCGTTTTCTCACCTTTGTGCGCGCATTGACGTGCAAAACTTCTGACCCCCGGACCCGCTGCACCGCCAACTGTTTGGCGCCGAATTTTTCGTTTCTGTTGTCCTCCTGATTCTGAGGGATTAATTTCCAATTTCTTCCACGTCCGTTTTGAAATTTTCAAGTTTTCAATTCCTTTCTATATCCTGACTCATTAATAAAACATGAAGCTTTTCTTTCATTTATTAATTCGGTGAAGAATTTCTCATTTTCGTTGATTTGTTGTTTGGAAGAAATTTCCGATTCTTTCCATGACCTTTTTGAATTTTTTGAGTTTCCGAATCATGCCTTATACTAACTCGATCTCGAAACGGAAAGTTTTTTTTTATTTCTTGATTCGGAGTCTGAAATTTAATTTTGGTTTTTGATGGAAAATTTCCGATTTCCGATTTTTTGCACGTCCTCTTTGAATTTTGGAGTTTCCGATTCTTTCCATATCCCGACTCGATATCGGAACGGCAATTTTTTTTTCATTTCTTGATTCGTCTTTCCAATCTTCACATTTTGGTTGATTTCTTGAGAGTAAAGGAAAATTTGCGATTCCTTCTGCGTCCTTTTTGAAATTTTCAAGTTTTCGATTGCTTTCTATATCCTGACTCGCTATTAAAACATGACGTTTTTTCATTCCTTGATTCAGCGGTGAATTTCTCATTTTTGTTGATTTGTTGTTTTTGGAAAAATTTTCAGATGTCCGATTCTTTTTTATGATCATTTAAAGTTCGGAGTTTCCCATTCTTTCCTTATACTGACTCCAAATCGCAACGGAAAGTTCTTTCATTTCTTGATTCGTCTTCCCAATCATAACAGTTTGGTTGATTTCTTGCTCATGAAGAAGAATTTCCAGTACCTTCCATATCCTTTTTGAATTTCTGAGCTTCAGATTCTTTCCATATCCCGACTCGATATCGAAACAAGAACTTTTTTCGTTTCTCGATTTGGCGTCGAAATTCTAATTTTGGCTGATTTCTGGATCTTGAAATAAACTTTCCGATTTCTTCCATGTCCTCTCTGATTGCTGGGATTTTCTATTTCTTTACCACATCCTGACTCGATACGAAAGCAGAAAATTTTTCCTTTTTTTATTCGGCGTCCTATCTAAATATCTAAAGCGCATCCTGTAGTAGTAAGTGAATGAAGTGTATGTGAATAAAGGGGTGTAATTGCTTCTCCCTTTCTTTGTTTGATTGTTTTTCAGTCATATTTTTCTCGTTAGTGGTCACAGTATATGACAGTCTACTCGTAGCATCAAATAATCAGAAGAAATTTTCAAAAATTTGAAAAATCATTTTGAAAATTTGAAAATTCGAAAAGTATATTCGAAAAAGCGAAGTTCGAGAATTTAGGCGGTTTTGATGAAATACACTTGATCTGCCACAAGTTTCCGGGATATTTAGATGATCAACGAATTCATGAGTCTCCGGCCATTTTTTCACATTTGGCGATTGTGTATTCTCCGCTTGCCCCAGTCTTTCATATCATTACCATGGAAGTGGTGCGCTTATTGAAGCTAAATCATGAATTTCAAAAGTGGTATGTATGTGCTTTACAGAAAACAGTCGCTACTCGTCTATGATTGGATTCTATGGTATGTACAAAAATCAGGCACTGGGCGACCAACAGGACAAGCTAGTCTACTAGGCATCGCTGCTGAAAAGAGCAATCGGGTGAGCCTTGTAAGCCAAATGCATTTCATTCAGTCTAGACTGACATTGCGATAATTTCTGAGTTTTGCAGGAAAGGCGTTTCCGGATACAGTTTCGAAGGCGACTACGCTTCTCTGATGGCTTCATACGAACGCTCTTCTAAGATCTCGTCTTCCTTGAGGCTTGTATATTTTCACTCACGAAATATATCTCGAAAGCGGCGGTTTTCCCTCGAAATTTCTCCCGGTTGGGAAGCTTCGAACGAAATTAGCCGAAAATTTTGGAAAATCGACTAATAAACCACAGACTCGTGATCAACGCCCCAAAAAAAACCCTTGGGAGAATTTTAAGTCAAATCTGGAACATTTTCTAAAACGCTTCCAGAGCCCTCTAATCGGTATAAATATTCGCCCAACCGAAAGTCCTAAACGCTGTAAGCCTGAACAAAGTATGGAAAATGCGCCTTCACCTAAAATTTGCTCAGGGGGGTAGCTTTGGACGCTGAACACATTTATGAGGCCCGTTTCCAGATTTTCGAAAGAATAATTCCCTTTTTGGAGGGTACAAAAAGCACAAAAAACGACCTTTTTAGGCTTATAACTTCTTGGAACCGGCAGCTCGGGCGGAATACTGCGCAGTTTTACTATTGATCCACTAGAGATACTAACGATACTAGTCGTTTTGGCAGATGTGTTTACCACTATAAACACTTCCCTTGTTAGCAAATTTTAAAATGTGTGCTGCGTGTGGCTGTGGCTGTGGGTGGTGTGGGTGTGGGTGGTGTGGGTGTGGGTGGTGTGGGTGTGGGTGGTGTGGGTGTGGGTGGTGTGGGTGTGGGTGGTGTGGGCGATTGTAAAGACATCATTATGATCAGCGTGGAATTTTCCCCAAGATGAGCAGAAAAACGAAAAATCGATGTCGGGGTTAGAGTGTGCCCTCAAGGTCACCACAAATGGACTGAACTAAGGCTTTCATAAAGCAGTAACATATTTTTGCCGGTACAATGTGCAGTTTAGGTCTTGTTATTTCGTTTTTTGGAAACTATTCGGTAATATCGTTCATCATCCGTCATAATGTTGTCTTGTTATCTCATATTTGGGTATTGACAGTCGTTATTTGAGATCAGGAGTTCTTATCCTACCCTCATTCTAAATTGTTAAAATGTTGATCAATGATTAGGATAAAATTTTGTTACTGTAAGTGTTTTACCAGCATTTGAAAGATTTTCCCCGCAACGCGGCGAATTTGAAGAGCCAGCGGCATTCATCTTCGAGGTCTACAGGTGTCCAACTGCCGGTCGACAGGTATCCATCTACCGGTGGACAAACATCTAAGAAACGGTTGATGGGTGTCCAATAAACGGTCGACAGGTATCCAACTACCGGTGAACAGGTATCCATCTACCGGCCGACAGGTATGCCATAAACGGTCGACAGGTATCTAACTACCGATCGACAGGTATCCAACTACCGGTCGACAGGTATCCAACTAACGGTCGACTAGTGTCCAACTACCGGTCGTCGGGTGGTCGACGGACAACTCAAGGGGAGCGACGGGCAACTTGAGGGGGGTGACAGACAACTCTAGGGGAGCAGTCCCGCCTCTTTTCAGCGGTCGTGGGGAAGCACGCTGTGAGGTGATTGCTTGTCGACCACCCGTTGGACGCCACGCGTGTCTGAGTGCCTTACATGGACACCTTTCTGTAATGTTGGTTCAAACCTCTACATACCATAATTCAACAAGAAATGATTTCGGCAGCTAATTTTCAGGTATGATCACAAGCTTACCGGGCCTGTCATCGTACATATGAATAGAAGGGTCGCAATTTCTTTAAACCATTTCTTCTTAGCTACTGAATAGATAATACATAGTTAAACTGAAACGATTTGGCTTTGATGTTTCTAAAACATAGAACTATACACCAAGAAATATTGCCTGACAGAGATTAACCAGTCGGATCGGACGGCTTCTCCCCGGACACTTTCGAGGTCAGTATTATTGGGCCAGGTACGGGAAGGGCTAAGTCTGAATGGTACCAGGCCGTCCAATAATTCCTGTCCGAAAATTTCCAAAATTCTATAATGTTCCTTAGAAGCGTTATAATATCGGGCAAGTGTAAGAACCTTCTAGAAGGTTCTCCAAAGTTCTACGCTAGGGGTATATAAGGCGCAGCCGCCGCGTCTAGCTACCAGTACAAGCTAAAATGGACCAAGGTCGAATTCGTACGTTCGTGTACTACGAGTGGCTACTGGGCGACGACACGGGCACCGCGGTCGCCAACATCTGCAGAGCGTGCAAGGAGGATGCAGTGTCCCAACGCACTGTCAGCCGCTGGTTCAATCGTTTCGAGAGCGGCGACACGAGCCTCGAAGACAGGGAGCACAGCGGGAGGCCTTCTACGGTGGATGATGACGAAGTCCGTCGCTGTATCAAGGAGAAGCCGGAGGCCACCACCCGTGAACTGGCGACGGCGTTCGGCTGCAGCAAGTCCACCATTCACAATCGACTCAACTTACTCGGCTACCACAAAGTTCTGGCCCGTTGGATCCCCCACCGTCTGACGGACGCCAACAAGCAGAGCCGCGTGGCCGTCTGCCAGTCCCTCCTCCTTCGTCCGCATCGCAAAGAGTTTCTCGAGGACCTGGTCACTGGGGATGAGAGCTGGGTCCTCTACGACAACGTCGCGCGCCGTGCCGTCTGGATCCCGCGCGGAGAAGAGCCGCCGACGACGCCGAAAGCCGACCTGCACACGCTGAAGATCTGGCTCTGCTGCTGGTGGGACACCAAGGGCATGCTGTACTTCGAGCTGCTCCCGCAAAGCAGGACGGTCACCGCCTCCATCTACACCGATCAGCTCAAGAAACTAGTCGCCGCCATCCGAGAAAAGAGTCCGACGGGCCTCGGTCCACCTGCTGCACGACAACGCGCGCCCCCACGTGGCGAAGGAGACCCAGCAGAAGTTGGCGACGCTCGGCTGGGAGACGGTTGTCCATCCGCCGTATTCCCCGGACCTCGCCCCCTACGACTACCACTTGTTCCGCCCGCTGAAGCACCATTTGACCGAAAGAAAATTCACCAACTACGACAACCTCAAATCCGACATCGCGGACTTCTTCAAGTCGCAGCCCCCGGAGTTCTTTTCGAAGGGCATCGGCGACCTGCCCAATCGATGGGCCACTTTTGTGGATAACTGTGGTGATTATATTGTTGATTAGACTTGTTTTTCAATAAAGTTGAAAAAAATTAAAAATGGTGAAATTTTCGGACAAGAATTATTGGACAACCTGGTACATTTCAAGAGAACCCGATTACCGACGGAGCCGGCACTGTATGAACAGTTCAATACGGTTCCGAGGTCGGGATAGGCCGTGTTCGCCATGACAGTGATGGATCACTCCATACTCCTCGTGCTCTAGCTCTGTACAGTCGCCATGAATCATAATGATACTTTTCGTTCCCTATTAAAGGTTGGTGTAAACTAGGTGCCATATGCTATAACATAGGTGCACCGAGTTTGCGCCAACCTCCAATAAGGAACGCAAAGTATCACTGGGATCCATGTCGACTGTATAGCCTAACCTCCTCATTTTCAGCCGCTCGAAGTAAGGCTTATCGGGCTTATCATGTCAAAATCTCCTTATCGCTGCTATATTTTGCCACGAACGACAGCTCTGCTGCTTGCTCCACCCGGGCTCATCCAAGCTAGCTAGGGATTACTTGCTCTTGTCGGACTGTGCCCATTGATGTCTAGTTACTCATGTGTATATGGCCCGCCAAGGAAGTGTGGAGAAAGACCTGGAACAATCACAGGTTTCGAAACAGTTTAAAGAAAAGGTACCTCCGTTTTTAGTTGTGCAGTATCAAATATTTTGATTGCCATAAAGGCATTTTTCTGCAAAGGCATGCAAAAAAGGGACGGTGGACTGCACATTATACAAGTTATCCGAAAATTTCCGATAAATACATTTCCTTATCAAGTTCAGCTTGAAGTTCAAAGTGAAGATGGTCAATCAAATTAACTCTATTGTAGCATTCATACGATGCTAACTTGCGACCAACTCAAGAGCCTTGGGTTCTCGAAAATCGAAGTTTTTGCAAATTGATTCGGATTTCTTCTTTTTCCCAGTATCACTCTACATATCACGATGTTGGAAATTTTTTTTGAAGTGATCGCTAGTTGCCAAACCAACTAAAATATAATACCAATTGCATGGCGTAGGTTGCTACACATCTTGTGAAACCCAACCTTATTTCTCGGTGGTCTGGGAAGAGCAGAACCTGCTAAATATCATTTCTGGTTTTAAAGATATTGCTGTTCTCTTCCTTCTTTCTGTTTCATTCTTTCCCTGTTGTTCGCCGTTCAAGTGCGAAAGGCACTGCACTATTTCTTTATTATTGTTGACGGCGCAGCATCAGTGCAAAGTAAATATATAATTTGGAATTTCTCGTAAGGCAAACTGTTACCCACATGGAAATTTGCACTCGCATGCCATCTAAATCAAGTTTTACCTGAAACTTACTTGATATATGCTACCCAGTTCCGAGGAAAGCAGAAAAATGCCATTTTGAGATTATCCGCATAACAACTATATCGTACATTACCGAACAAATTTTTTTGCAAAAAAAAAGCGTTTTGCGGCGCTTTTTGCGCTCACAAAGCGCCGCATCGCCATAACTCCCTTCAAAATTGACGAAATGAGTTTTTCAGGAACTTTTCGTGCTCTTCTCAGTGAGGCGAACGTAATTGTATATGTAGAAAGCCCTTTTACTCCGTGTTGTTGAAAAATGTGCATTTCCTTTTAAAACTCACATAGACCACAGGTCAAAACATGACAGATTTCTGCTATCATGACCGTCTCGTTCAGTTCATTGTGAGGGGTTGAGAGGTGTAGATATGCAATTTTCGGTAAGCTTCTGCAGTTGAATCTACGATATTGTAAGACTATCGTATAGGACTAAATGAAACCCATCCAGAAATGACTTCAAAATGGAAATTGGACCACTTTGAAGCGTTATGGCGTTTCGGCGCTTTGTGAGCGCGAAAAACGCCGCAAAACGCTTTCTTTGCAAAAAATTTGCTCGGTACTGTACATGCAAATGCCTCCATTCGTTTCTGAATGCGTGCTGCACCATCAAATTATAAAGTTGTTTTCTATCTTGTTGAATTGCATGAATGCTCACTCTTTGCCAATTATTTATTCTTCATAAATATTCATTATGAACCGTATAGATCAACACAAAATGTGCTATAAATTCGATGTGGTTTGGGGACACTATTCTAACTACATGACCTCTTTGCTGACCCTATCGTTTTGGAGGAATAATATGTGGCTTTAGTCACAAATATAAGGAGTAGTGGTTCATGTGACACGGTATATCAAGAGAACCAACCTCTGCAGGACGAGTAAATGGGTGGCAAACAAAACGAGCATTGATAAACGGGCAGAATATAGTTCATTGAGATGACAAAGTAGTAGCCGGCTGATGTCGAGGTGCTGAGCAACACTGACCAGACACCGCCCAACAGGGAAGGAGATCAACGCCAAAACAATCTTCATTGGAGAAGATCAATGTTGTCACTTTAAGCTCCTCCCCCATCCCAGTGCTGCCCAATATTGCCCCGCCCTCAAGCAAATAACGTCTACTATCTGAATGGGTCAGTCCTCCAGCACGAATAATATCACGTTAAAGGGACTAGAGGCCTTCAATAATGTTTACAACCTCTTAAGGATATTCAAAGTAACACTCGCTTCTGTTACATGAATTGCATGCAAATATTTTGGAAGAATTACACGAAATACACGAAAAAACACGGCATTGCTTGACATTTTCAAGCTTTCATTTCCTGGATTTGCTTGATCAAGTACGCTTTCTCATCGTTGAATTGCTCGTCGTCCGTACGCTCCGTATGGAACTGTGCGAGAAAGTCGACCTAGAGTTTAAAAACAATGTTATATGACATGATTATGGCTGTAATTCTGAACAATGGACACGGTTTGTGCTTCAGCACTGAACGACTCCACACTTACCAGTTTTTCCCGATTCCTCAACAAAATGTCGGCGATCGGCCGAGGCTTGTTGGGATTCGCAACAAAAACCTGCAATGGCATTGTGGTGACTTTTGAGAACAACAAAAATTGCATGCACATAAAATGAAAATACCTTGAAGACATGGAATGCCTCAAACTGGATACTGCGACTTTTCTCTCGTAGCAACTCCATCATGAGTTTGAGGTTCTCCGGGTTCGAGATGTACCTGGTCATCACATTGAAATTATGCCGATCCAACAAGAGTTCGCCAAGCAACTGCAAAACTTCGACTGTCGGGAGAATGACATTATTCCCTACATTCGGCACTGAAACTTTCGGTACGCTCTTGCCGGCGTAGTTTGCGTTGGTGCAGCAAACTCGGTGCACACATGCTATAACATTAAGCTCCGAGTTTGAAGCTACGAACTATGCCAACAGAGGGAACAAAAAGTGCCACTGCGATCCGTGTCGACTGTGCCTAATGCTACGTATAGTTAGGTCCGTGGCTTGTTTCCTCAAGATAAAAACATCTAAATCTAAACCGCGGCTGGCGCGGGCAATCCAAATTCTTTCAGTATTTTTAAAAGGCAGGGTGACCGGTATTTGCAACAGGAACCGTTTATTGGCTCTAGTAGGGCCTAGTTTTCTTTTTGTTTGCTGTTGGTTATGTTTTAATGTTTTCCATTCGCTTTTTTTGTTTTGTTATTCACATGTGCTGACGCGCATGTAATAAATGTTAAATGTTAAATCTCACCAGCAGCTGGCTGGTAATTACCTCACCATAGTTTATTTTATCTAGCCAGACGCTGGCAGTTATTTTCAAGATGAGACTATTACCACTCCAGCTTATCCCTCAGCACCCAAAGAATAGTTGGGTTCAACGTCGCCGAGTCGCACAAGACTTCGCTAGCGCGACTTGAGAGTGTCAATGTGATCGGATCGCCGACGAATCAATGTGGGAGAACATCAAGGGTATCGAAAGTACTATATTGTAATTTTTCCAGAGCTCCAACAAGTTATACATTGGCGCCATAGAGCGGTAGTTAACTGGAGCAAACTTTCATATTGTGGACACAGTAAAAGGAAACGAAGTAGGAGCGGTTCTACTGTTGAGGACAGAGAATATCGGACTCTTCGGGGACAACGATGCAGCGAGTTCTAAATGCTGCCCTTCGAAACGCCACTGGTTGGGCTAAAAGTACCCCAGTGAAACATCCTAATGCTGAAGCCCGCATCCTGCCAGTTACGGAACACTGCCAACTCCAAGCGCAGCAACTGGTTATTAACATTGTCAAGCAGCCTGATTACCCATCAATAAGAATTATCAATCCATTGAAAGAGAGAGAAGTATCAACAGGCCTTTTGCGGACGCTCCCGAGAATATCAATACACAAAGATGGACTGACTCCCGATTGGACCGTCTTCGTCTTTCATGTGCGGAGCACACCCAATTCGTTAGAGATCACTTGAGTAAGGAGACCGCCAACCCGATATTGGGGATCGCACTACTTGAAGTCAGCAACACTGAGATGGAACTCGGTAGGCAGGCTAGAAGTTTCCTTACCTCGTTATGCTGGTGGCAGTACCCTATGCTGATGCCATACTTGCATAAGGTTGATAGCAAGAAGCCTGACGAGTGTCCGGATTGTGGGAGCCCTGCCCACACTACAGCACACCTATTCAACTGCCCGATAGGCCTACAACTCAGACTACAACGGATTTGCGGACGAATTCTACTTTGGTAGCCCGGTTTCTAAACCTATAACAAAAACCTCTTCGCGGCAGCAAGACGAAGAAGAAGACGAAGAAGACGAAGAAGAAGACGAAGAAGACGAAGAAGAAGACGAAGAAGAAGACGAAAGAAGAAGAAGAAGAAGAAGACGACGACGAAGACGACGAAGAAGAAGACGAAGAAAGAAGACGAAGAAGAAGAAGAAGAAGACGAAGACGAAGAAGATGAAGAAGAAGAAGAAGACGAAGAAAAAGAAGAAGAAGACGACGAAGAAGAAGAAGAAGAAGAAGACGAAGACGAAGAAGAAGACGAAGACGAAGACGAAGAAGAAGAAGAAGAAGAAGACGACGACGAAAAAGAAGAAGAAGACGACGAAGAAGAAGACGAAGAAGAAGACGAAGAAGAAGAAGACGAAGACGAAGACGAAGACGAAGACGAAGACGAAGACGAAGACGAAGAAGAAGAAGAAGAAGAAGAAGAAGTGGAAGAAGAAGAAGAAGAAGAAGAAGAAGAAAAAGAAAAAGATACACAGCTTAAGGCAGATGTGGGAAAACAATAAAACTCAGGATTTACTATTATTTTGTTCGTTTTACACGCCCACAAGGCTTCATTAGAGCTTGAGGTTTGTTAGATTACGATGAGAAAACAAAATCATCTTTTTTGAACGCGACTGCACAGACCGCACTGATACTTTGCGTTTCTTATTGTGCAATGGCGCAAGCTCGGTGCTCGTATGTTATAACATATGCTCATCGAGTTCGCGTCAACGCACAAAAAGGAACGCAAAGTATCGGTGCGACCCGCACCGACTGTATATAGCATAACGGGGCATGCTTTTGTTGACTAAAGGCCAACAGCAAGACATCATACTCTACAAAATAGTAACGAACAAATATTAAAAAATGCTTGAACCGTACCTTAAGTGATTGTCGTCTGGTGACATAATTGTCAGAATTGAGCAGTTTCTGGTATTCAGTAAAAAAGCGATCGTAGTTGGCGTCTAAGAATTCAGCACACAACGTCTTGTGTCGCGTTATTAAATCCTGAAAATACCCGATGTAATCTTTGCCAATTAGCGTACCTCAGCTTCCGATACGCGCTTAATTTGCCAATGAGAATTAGCGCTTGCATCACTTTTTTCTACAAGGCCGCTGGGAGCGATACTCTGGGAGATTTCGCCGCGACTTCTCAGCCCCACACCGAGAAGCGCTAAGCCGGAGAGGTTGCAGGACAGTCTAGAACCGCGGTGGAGTCGCGGGATAATTGCGGATAAGTTGCAGCAAAATTTTCCAGAGCGCGCTCTAGTCAACGGGGTAACGCACACTGACTCCGCAGCGGCAAACTGGACGCGCTTGTAGCTTGGCTCTACGCGATGTTTAAAATGCTTGGCGGAACCAGCTCCGCCCATAAAACGAAGAAAGAAACCACGTCAGAATCCGAAAACTTGTCTCGAACTCTTAACAAGTAAACTACTATTAACCAAACTGGCCATTTCGAATGAAATGTACTTGTCAAGAATCAGTTTTTGACGTATAGTCCGAATATGCTCTTCGCAGCTGCCTAGAATCACTCTGAAAAAAGTTATAGGCATTTTTTATCCCGTTTTCGTACCTATTGTACCCTTCAAAAAGCGCAGTAATCTCTCGAAAATCTGGAAACCGACCTCATTATCGTGTTCAGCGCCCAAAACAGCCCCCTAGGCAAAGTTTGGGTAAAAGCACATTTTCCGAACTTTGTACACACTGATAGGGTTTTAGACTTGTATGGATTTTCGGTTGTGCGCTTACTTATATCAATTACGGGGTTCAGACAGCGTTAAAGAAGAATATTCTAGTTCTGACTTAAAATTCTCCCAGGAGGGTTATTTGTGGCGCTGATCACGAACCTGAGGATTATGTATCGTTTTTCCAGAGTTTTCGACTAGCTTCGTTCAAAGCTTCCCACCCGTAAAAAAATCTGAAGGCAAAATCAACTTTTGATGATTTATGTGTTACGACAGATGTGGCTCAAATCGTTTCCCTGGGGATTATTTGGAGTGCTCGACACGAATCTGATATGAATATCGATTTTTTTGATAGCTTACTGTAGATTGCGGTGGGTATACGGTAATTTGGTCAAAATCTCAGAGTTGACTCAAAATTTCCTTGTGGAAGTTATTTGGGGTTCTGAATACGAATTCGATGTCCATTTGTCGATTTTCGAATTATTAAGGTAGAACTCGCCTCGTTAGTGGCATGTTACCTACCGTAGCCCACAGTAAACCTCCGAATTTCGACAAGCAAACCTCACATTCGTGTTCAGCACCCCCCCAGATTACCCCTAAATACATGTTTTTAGCAAAATCCGCAAAAATAAAACCTAAAAGTTGCCTGATGGGTAACCCATACCTTTTCGCGGAGCGTTGAAAGCGCACATAACCTCTTTTAGAGTTAGTCTAGGCAGCTGCCATGGGCACATTCGGACTTTCCGTCCAAAAATCATTCTACAAAAGTACACATCATTTGGAATAACCAGTTTGACCAAAATGAGTTCCCTTGTAAGCAATGCAATACCTTGAACGTCGCAAAGGCATCAGAAGCTATGTCGAATGCAGACAATTCGACATACGTGAAGAATTTGTAAAATGACTCATGCTGGAGCAAGATCTGCAATGAAAACTTGCTGAATTTAATTTTTGACATTTCACCCACAAAAAAATAACCTTCGCTAACTGATCGTGGCGAATGCATTCGCGCAGCATATGGCCACACGTCACAGCAATGTCACCGTTTTGGTAGCTGAACCACCACAGGTTACTTTCGGTCACAAAAAAGAATTTACAATGACAAAAAAGAGCAAATCATAAAACCAACCCATTGACAAGGAGCACCAGCATCTCAGGTCGAGCACCTAGATATTCTACTGTCGGCGAACGAGTGCCGATTTGTCTGCGAAGAAGATTGTTGAAAATCTGGGCCACATCCTGAAATCCGACTGATATTAGAGGTGTACACGTTCGCAAACATGATTCAAGTGACAAGGTGAATGAGTCCCTTTGTCTCTTAAAAGAACGCCGAAGCCGTTTAAAGCGTCAAAAACTATATAACCCACATAAAAGTACATGGAGACCCTTACCAAATCAGTCAATGAATCCGACAGGATGACTGATTGCGATATAACATGTATACTGACTAAGGAACTACGCATGGCAATCTCCTTGATTAGAAAAGAGATGAATATTGTTTTAACCAATTCTGGCCAGCTCTCTCCCCTTCCCCCCCCCTCTGAATCAGATTCTGCAAGTGTTCGGGAAAAATTGTTCCTGGATTGACTCAAAACTCCTATGCCGAGGTTATTAACCCATTCACGATAACGTCTAAATTTGGGTGACCTTCCGTTCGTAACGCGTGCAATATTGCGTTACCGTATACCGTGTCCCACCGGTGGGACGCGCGAGCTCGAATGGCGAGCCGCCGAAAATAGATTTTCGTTTTTCATGTTCATTGTGAAGCTATTAATGAGGTAAACACTGTACTAGAATTTCCACTCATGGAACTCTCGCTATCACGAGAAACAACCGCATGGAGTCACTACAGGCTCAAGCGGGAATATGATTTTGCCACCATTGCTCCGGTGATATTCACTAAGAGTTTCTTTGAATGCCATTCAGAAACCAGCTAGTTCGGTCATGATGGGCGAAAAGTTTAAATAGAGCAAATTCTGTTTCGGGGTCATGGTGGGTGTAGCAGGTAGTTGCACGTTTCCAGGTGAAAAGAACATGGTTCCAACTCAGGTTTCCTGCTGATAAAGTTAAGAAATGATAACCAAAGAAAAAAGAACTCATAACGCACTCAAAAAATGTTTTTGCAATGATTTTTCCGTAATGAGCCCAGCTATTTTCACTGAAGTTCGAACACTGTGCTATAGTGAAGCTGGGGATAGACCATGACTTCCGTAGCCAAGTATAGAATAGGTTAATATATTGAACAAGCGCAAGATTGGAAAATCGTTCTTGTACAGAGAAATCGATTTCGGTAAAGCGTGTCCCACCGGTGGGACATGTAGACGTGAATGAGTTAAAGGTGCTAAAACCTAGCATCCGCTTGTTGATATTTCCAGGTCTACTGTATGTTACCATAGGTACAACATCTTCTTCTTCTTCTTCTTTGCAGCCACATAGAGGGTTTTGTCATAGGCGGAGGAACTGGGCGACCAGTAGTGGATTCGTCCATAGGTCCATTGGTGTCAGCGTGGTAGGTCTCTCCGGACAGTTGAATAAATGTGCGGTATCATGGCCGACAATACCGCAGTCCGGGCACACATCAGATTTGCTGCTGTCAATCTTGCTGACATAAGACATTAGTATTGTAGAGTGACCACAGCGTAATGATGCGAGCGTGCATCTCGCCCTTCTTCCGAGTTGAGACTCTGAGGTGCAGACGGGGGGCGGTATATCTCCTAGTATAGGATTTATGGCCACCTTCACAAGATGACACCGTACGAACTTGGTGTGCTCCTCGCGCAAAAGACGGAGTCGTTCTTGCTGTGAGTCGTGCCATCTTTGCAAATTGACTTTGTTTGGAGCATCGGCGGATGGCTTTCTTATACTTCTCTCTCTCACGGGGTTTAGCACTCTCCACGACGGGTGATTTGGTTGTTTTATAATGTTAATGCGGAATTGCTGGGCCTGGAGCTGACAGTGCTCCTTCACTGGTAATAGACGGGTCTCAGCATGCAGGTGCTCGATTGGGAACTCCTTGCACATCCGGTGGCGATACGGAGAGCAGCATTTTGCACTCGTTGCATCTTTGTCCAGGAGGATTCTGAGACGAGATGCTGCCAAACCGGTGCGGCGTACTCCAGGGCGGGCTGCAGAATTGCCTTATACGTTGTGAGTATAGTCTCCTTGCTGCTACCCCACGAAGTGCCGCCCAGGGCCCTGAGAACGTTGAGCTTAGCTTTAACGACTGCCTGCTTCTGCTCGGTATTCTTATGAAACTTGAGTGACGGATCGAGCACAAGACCGAGCAGCTTTGGAAAGCGAGCAGCAGGCAAACGGTCTCCATCCCACACGACATCCGGATGAGCGCTGTGCTCGGATGGGTCCGTCGTGAGAACGGACACTGACGACTTGGCTGCAGAGATACTTAGCATCTTGCGGTCGAAAAAGCCCTTTAGTGTGATCAGGTACTCGTTGATCTTATTGGCGGCCACCTGTAAATCCCGATCTCGACACATGATTGTTATGTCATCGGCATACGCGACGACCTTGATGTCCTGTGGAGGCTCAGGCATATCTCCGAGGTACAGATTGAAGAGGGCTGGCGATAGAACTCCGCCCTGAGGACTCCAGCTGCCATAGGAATACTGTTGGAGACATGGTTCTGAAACATGACTCTTGCCCGCCGACCTTTAATAAAGACCGATATCCAGCGCTTCTGCCAAGATGGTATTGACGACTCCAGAATGTTGCTTGACAGGACTCCAAGGTTAACCGTATCAAATGCCTTGGTGAGATCCAACGCAACAGCTACAGTTCTCAATGGCTTGTTAAAGTTGAACCCGTCGATAGCATAGCTGGTAATTTCTAGCAACGCCGTAGTTGTGGAATGTAGCCTCCTGAACCCATGTTGAAACAACTGCTTCTCGTTGTGCTCCGCTAGATCCTTGACAATGAGCTTTTCGGCCACCTTGGCGAAAGGTGACATCAAGCTAATGGGACGATATCCCTTTACTGATGACTGAGGTTTGCCAGGCTTGGGCAACGGGATGACGTTGGCTGTCTTCCAGTTTTGCGGAATAGTGCAAGAGCTAAACGAAGTGTTAATCATATCAACGATGAGCGGAAGGATCTCAGTCGGGAGTTTCTTCAGTACAGCAGGACAAATGCCGTCCGGACCGACAGCTTTGGAGTTCCGCATGTCCTTTATAATCTTCTCTACTTGCGCCACAGTGAACGCATCGGCCGTGCTCATGAGCGGGAGGCGGCACAGCTCTCTTACTGTCACTCTATTTTGCGGACCTCGCCTTGTACTCGTGACAAAGAAACTTTTACCGAGAGAGTAGGCGGCTTCCTTTCCTGACTTGAAAACGTTATTACCGAACTCAATAGTGGAGATGGTGGCTGGCGAGCTCTTTCCCGATAGTTTCCGAAGAACCTTCCAAGTAGCTCCACTGTCCGTCTTGAAATTTAACTGTTCTGTGAATTTTTCCCACTGTTCTTTCTTGTGCTGGTCGAGATCTTTTCTGATCTCACCATCCAGCTGAGCGACGACAGGGTCTAGATGGTCAACTGCTCTTCTGGCATCTCTAGTCCTGATTTTCTCAAGAATTTCTCTGGTTACGTTTGGATAGAACGTCTTAACTCGGCCAACAGGGATAGCCGCCTTCATGGCCCTGCGAATTGCATCAGATAAGTGATGCTCCTTCTGGTGCACATTGCCATTCCACGGGTAATCAGCCGCTAGGCGTAGCGCAACCTCACTGAACAGGCACCAGTCTGCTTGGCCTAAATTGAGATAAGAACGTTGACGAACACCAGAATAAGGAGCAAGAGAATTTGAGAGATCGATGTGCACAAAGACGGTAACATGATCACTAGACAATGTTGTTGAGGTAGACCATGAGCAAGCGTTGGAAAGGTTGGACGAGATAAGAGTTATGTCTGGGCTAGAAGATCGGCCGTTGGCAGGGAGACAGAGTGGGCTGATCGTCGTTTAAGATGACCAGGTCGCACTCCTCAGCCCATTCTTCGACTTCTTCTCCTCTAGCATCAGAACCAAGGGACGAGCAGAAGGTGTGGGCATTAAAGTCGCCCGCGAAAACAACTGATGATGAGAGGGAATAATCATTGAGTTGTTTGAGAAGAGGAATGGGATTGTAGGAGGAGGGGCATGAGGTGGTAGGGGGAATATATATGTTGAAAAGAGAAAGGGGTGTTTTAAGAGGGAGATGGATTGGAAGGTACTCGAGAGTACCATCCGTGGGGGTGTTTGGTATGAGGTGGGAGGGGAGAGAGGATAAAACAAAGGTTGAAACTCCTCCGCCAAGAGCTGACCTTGGAGCATGGAAGGCAGTGTAGCCCGGGATATTAGGATGAGGATAGGTAGGGGATGGAGAGAGCTTGGTTTCTTGAACCATGATCACGTCTGGATGGTAAGTACGTGCGAAGAGAGAGAGAGCTCAGAAAGTTTAGTACGAAGGCCGTTGAGATTGATATGTACAATGGAAAGGGGGCGATTTGAGGAAGAGGAATCAGAGTTGGTAGGTGAAGAGCATAAAACACAGCGAAAAGCAGAGTTATAATGCCTCACAGAACTGAGACCCAAACAGGAGAGATGCACCCACCTTTGGCATCCGGAGCACTGGACGCTGGTATGTCTCCTGGTAACATCCTTGCCGCACGTGGCGCATAGGTACTTCTGAGCGGGTCCAGGATTCCTCTCCACGCCGGCCCTTTGCAGGAGAATCCGAAGGAGAGCTGCGGCCGGCCAGCACCTCTCCCATGACAAAAACCCTCTTCGCGGAGGGGGTGACGTCGGTTTGCATAGAGGTGATCTTCTTTCCTCCACACTGCCACGGCGTGAACGTACGACATCTCGGCAGCAGGTACAACATAATTGAGCTAACTTAACCCACAGTCGGCATGGTTCGAACTGATACTTTGCGTTCCCTATTACGCGTTGGAGCAAGCTCAGTGCACGTATGTTATAACATGTGCTCAATGAGTTTGCGCCAACGAACAACAAGGAACAAAGAGTACCAGTGTGGTCAATGCCAACAAAACCTCAATGACTTGAAAATTGACAAAAAGTCTGATTCGCGTTCAGCACCCCCCCCCCCCCAAATAATAACCCCATCAGATTAGTTTTGAGCCAAGATTAAGTCAGATTTGAACCCATTCTTTGAAATGCTTTCGGAGCTACCTGATATGAACTAGACACTCCACAAACAAGTGCAGTCTTCTAAACTATTGAAGCCCGTACTCACTGACCTTTCCCGTAATCGATCGGGAACCAACAAAATGACCATTCAATTTCAGTAAGCCCAATAAGATTTGTAACAATTTTCGAGCAAAATCTGTCAAACGTCCACAAGCGTCTCATTCAGCATACATCTTCTGTAGAGATCTCGTACGTTGGTGCCAGAGCAGGGTGGACAAATCATCATCACCTTCGTGGAAACCGATATCAACCCTTACACCAAGAGGGTTTTTCCCTGGGGGAGAAGCTAGCTGGTCTTAGCTTCCTGCGGATCCTACTCCGAAAAGCTCAAATAGAATCCTGCACCAGCACAGAGGTGCCCGTGTGCCACATGCAGCAAGAATGTCACCTGGAGAGGAAAAGGAATACGGATGTCTAGGGTGAGTGCATCTCTCCTGCCCGCGTCTAAGTTCACGACTGTGAGTCATCTCGACTTTTCTTTCGACTTCTGAGTCCTCAGATTCCAACCCCCCTCCCCCATTTTATAGTACACGTAGGTCTCAAGGCGTTCGTGTGAAGCTTTCTGAACTCCATCACCTCGCACTCACCGTCCAGGTGTCATTATGGTCCCTTACCTCTCCACCCCAACGTCTCGCCCCTCTCCCCTCGACCAAGTGATAACGACCAAATCAGGTATATTGTCCTCGTGAACTTCCCCCCACAACTATGAGTCCTTAGGCGAGCCGGATGCACCCTCGCCTCGCTGTGAACACTCGACAGTGCTAATGTAATACGAAATCGGCACTAGCAAATCCAACAAATTCCCGGGCTATGGTAGCCTCGACCACGACACCACGCACTTATTCAATTGTCCGAAGAGAACCACGACGGTAAGTACAATGAACCCGTGGACAAATCCGATCTTGGCCGACCAAATCTCGGACCTATGGCATTACCCACTTCTTGGCTGCAAGGAACTGGGAGAAGAAGCAAGTTCTCAGCAAAAAATGATTTCAGATTCGGCGGCGCCGCAACTGACCCCAAGCCTTTGATCAGCTTTCTAACGGTGAGGGAAGCCATGCGAGCTTCCCTAATGGGCGGTCACTTCCCTCACTCCTGGATCCTGTAAGGCGGTCTACTACGACCCATACGAGAGTAGAGAGATCTGCTGGTAAATAAGCTCGTTGAAACCAAAATATTGGAACTGGGAGAAGAAGCAAGTTCTCAGCAAATTCTGATTTCAGATTCGGCGGCGCCGCAACTGACCCCAAGCCTTTGATCAGCTTTCTATCGGTGAGGGAAGCCATGCGAGCTTCCCTAATGGGCGGTCACTTCCCTCACTCCTGGATCCTGTAAAGCGGTCTACTACGACCCATACGAGAATAGAGAGATCTGCTGGTAAATAAGCTCGTTGAAACCAAAATATTGCTGAATGGGGTCACACCGGATCATTATGGCTGGTTATGTGGGAGGAGCCGCACAGATCTTTTGCGTCGCTAAAATGTATACGAATACCCTCTAAAAAACGTCGTAATTCACATCATTCGAGGCGCAATCGACGCGCGCGGCGCCTCAGTCTCCATCTGCCCTACGCTCTCTAACTGTCTCTAACCTCCGCTTCACACCAGCACGCGTAGGAACCAAGTGAATTTCGCCGTTTTAAAGCCTGCACAAAGAGCCCTCAAGAAACCCATGGAATACTGTGCCCGACCGGCTCTCTACGCATTTCCGAAATTCCAAAAGATTGCATTACCTCTCGTTTCTCAACAGTATATCCTTCTTGATAAGCTACTCAGACGATAGGTGCGGTCTGACCGCTGGCAATCAAGGCCTCTGCAGTAGAGTGTTTCACCGAATAAAATCGATTTTTCAATTAACTCTTATATTTTCTCAGAGACAAGAAGGTTTTAACTGCCCTTGGTATCGAACATTACGTGAGGGGCAAGGTTTCCATAATTGATGAAAAAGTGACTTTCTGTCCAATCACAGAATTGCTATAACCATTTATTCGATTATTCGAATATTCGAATAAAAACTTAATTAATTGGCTGTGGCATGTTAACGAATAGACGAAACCCCACGTTTTCATCAAATATGAGAACCTTTCACTTAACCTAATGCGTGATGAAAAGCGCTGTTGAAACCATTCCGACCATGACGAGAAAACTAGATTTATTCGGAAAAATCGATATTATTCGTTTGATATACTCTACTCTGCAGGCGGTACGCCAGCAAGTTGCGGACGGATCGCTACTCAACGTGGCCTCGCCGGGCGGATCGCTGCCTCTCGTTGTCTCCGCGGGCGGATCGCTGCGTTTTGGCAGGCGGATAGCGGCACCTGGGAAAGTTGATCGCGCTAGCGGGCGGATCGCCGGCGAGCCTTAATCGCCCGCAACCTGCCAGCGATGCGCCCGCAAGGGCTTTCATAGCCAGCGAGCCGCCCGCTCAAATTCTATAAGGTGAAACTTGTCAATCATTGACGAGTTCTTTTCTGGTATCAGTATCATGCTCAGAGTTAATGAACCGAGGGGTATAAAAGGCGTTCCACCTCACTGAATGCTCACTCGGCGTTTCGAGGCCGATCCTGTAAGGTGACTTGAAGTCACCTTTGAAGGATCACTCAAAAGCCGGGGAATAATTTCTGGCAGCTGAGTGGATGGTCCCACGGTTAGGGGGGGGGTGGTCCCGCACACAGAGACCGCGGTGGGAACAATCGAAATAACCCACATGTTGCATCGAGGGCGGATCGCTGGCTAATTGCCGGCGGATCGCTGGCTAATGGCGGGCCGATCGCTGGCTAGTGGCGGGCGGATCGCTGACTAGTGGCAAGCGGATCGCTGGCTACTGGCGGGCGGATCGCTGGCTAATGGCGGGCCGATCGCTGGCTACTGGCTGGCCGATGGCGGGAAATGTCGATCCGCCAGCGCCTACTGTCTGAGTAGATATCCCTCCGACCCCTCGTCGCAGTGCATCGCCTCACCAACTGCGGCTCCTAAAGCCACTCGAAAGGTGCACATACCCATGGAATACCAAGGCCTCTCCCCATTTTGAGGCTCTTGTCCCGCACACAACGACCTCTTAGAAGGATCAACTACAATGGCGATGATTTTAGCGTGTTGATCGAACAATGGATGTATGGGGTATTCCTGGGGAGCACCATTTCGATTATTACCTGCAGCGGAGCCGTGGGACATGATGAAATAAGACATTTGGAAGGATGTTTTTGACAAAAATTCACCACCTGCGGGATAGGGGCCCTCTACACACCGAGGGAGGAATTGTCTCGCCTTTCGCGGCTCTGATTCCACACGATACCACTTCGCTTGAATTAAGTAGCGTGACGTTTCAAACTAAAAAAACGGGACAACTCCACCCTCGGTGTAGAAAGCCCCTGTGTTGTTGTTGTTGTTGCCCATCATCCACCATACACACTGATCCTGGATCCAATTTCCGGCATATTGACGACGTCATCGAAGCAACATTGCTGGGATCCTCTTCTTTGGAGGAACCCTGAGTGGGGCGTTTTTCCACCCTCTTTTTTTTGATTTATTTTATTTAATCTTTTTTTTAGGATTTTTTTAAATATTTTTTTATTTTTTTTAATTCGTTTTTCTTTTTTTTTACATTTCAAATACAGTACTGCATAATTAAAGTGACAGGAAATGGGCTACTTCCACTGGTTTGAGCCAGAGATCTTCTATTGTGAGGTGCGTTGGCCTTCCAGAGCAAGAGAACATGTGAGGTACTGTGTGTTCCTCAAACTCGCAGTCTGTACAAAGTGGATTATCTGCTGCTCCTATCTTATGTAGATACCATTGCGACTTCGAATAGAAACCGCTCCGGAGCTGAGATAGCGCTGCCCGACTTGGTCTTGGCAAAGTCTCCTCCTCCTTAGCAATCTTCGGCGGCGGTCCACTTAGCAAGGGGGAGTTCATAGCAACCAGGAACTCTTTAACAAACTCTTTGTGCACTTCTTTGCGAATGCTTTCCGCGTTTCCTGGCCTGACCAATATTGGCTTGATCGTTCTGACATGCTTTCTGATCTGTCTTGGTGGTTCCGATTTCTTCATCATGTCGTGTGAGGGATGTTCTGGATCAAGGGCCGCAACCGTTCGATATTGAAGCGTCAACATCTCGTTATGAGCTTTGACTGGCATGATTCACGTCTCATTGCTGAGGTGGGTAGTGCCAGCCATCGCCAGGCTTCCCGTCGCGGTCCTCAAGGCTGCATTTTGACACGCTTGTAACCGATCCCAGTGAGTCGACGCAATGAGCGGGCTCCAGGCTGGAGCAGCGTAGGACATCACGGATTGTCCGGTGGCGCGGTAGGTCAGTGTGAGCAGCTCTTTGCTTTGTCCCCAGTTTCTTCCTGCCAACGCTTTCAAGAGATTCGCTCTTTTAGCCGTCTTCTTGCGAACATCTTCCGCATGTAGTCGACCCGTCATCATAGTGTCGAAATGGTAGCCGAGAATTGTCGGATTTCTTTCGTGTGTGATCTGCATCCCATTCATGAACACTTTCGGTACATATCTCGCTTGAGCAGAATGTGTTGTTAGAAGAGAGACAGTGGTCTTCTGCAACGACAGTTGAAGATGTAAATCTTCCAGAGCCTTTGTTAGCTTCGGGAGATATTCGTTCAGACGCTTTTCGCAAGTTTCAATATCTGGATGTGACGCCACCAGGGTTAGGTCATCCGCATATCCGACTAGACGTGTTTCTGGAGGGGGTGCCGGGAGATCTGCTATGTAGAATGAGAACAGGAGCGGAGATAGAACTGCACCTTGCGGTACCCCGGAGCGCACCAATCTTACTTTCGACATCTGGCCTCTAAACTTTGTTCGTATTGTTCTGCCTTTCAGGTAGCTAGAAATCCATCGGGCTAAACCTCTCGGTAGGGATGACTCGGCAAGCTTTTGACAAAGGATAGAGATAACCACAGTGTCATATGCTTTCTTCAAGTCGAGTGCAACCATAATTGAGCGGCTAGGCGGTCTCTTCTCATTTAACCCATCCGTGATGAATCCGGTCAATTCGACTAACGCTGAGGTTGTGGAGAAACCTTTCCGAAAACCATTCTGCCTCCAGGGATTTGCAGGTGCGTCTCCAGTGTAGGAAGAATGGTTCTTTCAAAAGTGCGTGCCATAGATGAAATGATCGAAATGGGCCTGTAGCTGTTCAGATCTTCTGCAGGTTTACCAGGCTTCAGAAGTGGGAAAATTCTCGCCTCCTTCCACGACGCCGGGATCAGTCCAGTTGACAGGGTTCTGTTGAAAAGGGCTCTAAGGCACTCCCGAAAAATTGGTCCTGAATGCTTGAGCATTACAGGGGCCACACCACTTGTATCCAACGCTTTAGACGGCTTGCATTTCTTCAAGGCAGCGTCGATGAGGGCTGTCGAAATGATGGGAACGTCTTCTCTCGGGAAGTTTTTGATCCATCGGAAGGTCCTTCGTGACGACTTCATGCTTTTATGAGGGCATGGCGAACTGAACATTTTGCATAAAAGGTTGGCCGCATTCTTGTTTTTCAACGGTTTGCCCCTATGCAAAATTTGGATGGGGTTGGGTTTCACTGAACGGCCATCCAGAGCCTTCATGGTTGTCCATAGCTTCGAAGAGTTTGTACGATGATCAATGCCTTCCACGAAAGTTCTCCATGTCTGCTGTCGGTCCTTCCTCACTTCATCAGCGATTTCTCTCTTCAGCTCAGGGATTCTGGTGCTGGTCGGGTCCGTTCTTCTGATCGAGTCTCTCTCACATATGAGGTCCTTAGCGGTGTCCGACAGTCCCGGCATAAAAGACTTACGTCTGCCCTTAGGGATAGCTTGTGACGTTGCTGTCCTTACGGCCGATGCGAGAAATCGATCCATTTCCAGTGAAGTGGCCCGGAAGTCGAAATCCGCCGATTGTTGTTCCAGCTTTGACAGAAATTTGGGCCAATCCGCCTTTTTGAAGTTCACGAAAGTGTTCCTCGGTGACGAAGATATAAGGGCCTCGCTTCTGAACTCCATCAGGATAGGAAGATGGTCACTTGCGCCTGTGTTAACAGTGTCCCAAACTGCTGACGATGCTAGGTCCTGTGAGCACAGCGAGAGGTCCGGTGAAGAGGGTCTTCCATACGTCGGCTTCCTAGTAGGGTGATGGGCATCATTGAGAATCACGAAATTCGACTGCGCTATCTCCTCCTCGAGGTCCTGTCCACGTTGGTCCTCTTCACCCTCTGACCATAGAGGACTGTGCGCATTGAGATCTCCCATGACGACTGTGGGTTTCCCGCATGTCAGGAATTGGGCGATAGACAGCTCGTATGCGGGTGGGCATGAGGACCTAGGCGGAGAGTAGAGATTGTGAATGTGCACAGATCCAGCCTTCGTTTCCACAGCTAAGGAGATGCATTCCGTCGTACCATCTCTGGTTCCTGGAGTGATCACACTGCACTGTAAGTTGTTTCTGACCAGAAAGGCCACACCTCCTCCGGAACTCGTTCGGTCATTTCTCAGGCATGTGTAGCCTCGAACCACCGGTGGTCCTTGATTGGGATCCAGTTTAGTCTCTTAAAGTCCCACAATGTCAGCTCCCATGCGGTGTGCGAGAGCTTCTAGTTCCGCTGATTTGTTGCGAAAACCATTTATATTCCACTGGATCATCTTTAGAGTCGGGACTTGAGCGCAGAGGTTGATATGTCGGTACGGAGACGCAGTTAAGGCACACGTATGAGCTCTCCGCATCCTTGAAGGACTTGAGACCGGAGCATTTCTTCACATGAGTCCATTTCCTGCATTTGCTACATTGAACGCTCCCTGCAGCGGCTGAGGTCCCACACTGGGTGCAGGGCCATCGAAACCGGCGAGGGGGTCCAGGGTTTGCTTCGATTCCGGAACGGATGAGTAGACAACGGATCAGCAGCGCCGGTTTATGCTGACCCGCAACCGAAAAAATTGGCTCCAGACCTCGTGAGAAGTGAATTCTGGGAGGTATAGTTGAGGATCTTTGACTTCGGAAGGATGGCGGCCATTGAAGACGACTTCTTCTTCCGCGTACGCTCTTGCCAAACGAGTAGGCGATCCTCCATAAGAGCTAGAAAGCCCCTATCGCACCGCCTGCTGCTGGCTATAATCGAAATCGAGACATCTTAAGGAATGCGTCCGACCTTGGATACTTCCGTCTGACGGACTCTGACAGTCATCGTTAGCGAAGGCGTTGAACATCCAGTTGATCGAAAACAACACATATGAACACCGTCAAGAACGGTTGAGTGAACGGGATGCCAAACGACTGATGACGTCACAGAAGGGACGGGGCAGCCCTCCGAAGGCGAACGCAATGCTCCCGTTTTGCAAAACGGGTCACTGAACGGGATGCTAAACCACGAGACAATCGATAACGCCTTACACGTCACGTGCGCCCCTCCTACTTGTATGCCAACCGCTATGCACCCACCTGGCCCCTAACCAGGTCTGCACTTTCTGAACTCTCAAAAATCAATCAATTCTACGAATGCTCCGCCTCTTTTCTACTCCCAGAATAGAGCAACCGTTTTGGAGCAAGAGCAGAAAAGTGCAGGCACTCGCACCCCACGGCAGAGCCCGAGTATTGAGCACTTGACATTGGAATGAATCGGTCGAACCTCATCTCAGCACGGCTCGTATGTACCGCTGGTTTGATTTTGGCGTTCAACGTTGCGTCATAGCCGTCGCCAGGCGGCACTGCGCACGGGACGCAACACGCATTGACTAACGCCATCTCCAGTTTCGAGCTCCGACTACTGATTCTCCAAATCGGCGACCCTCCGAACCTAAAACTCCCGAATCTCTTACGGGGTCGCAAACGAGTTTTTGTCAGAGGAGTACTACTCTGGAGGCCACTGCCCCTTCTCAAAATTTGAGGAAACCGTGTAACTCGAGCGTTTTGACCACTTGTCAATTCAGCCAACTCAGTTATATAGACCTACAAACCATCAATAACTAAGAAGCAGAAAACCACCTCTTCTATCGTGCTTGAACTCATCTTTCATGACTTCTGTCGGCAAGGATGAAGGAATGGACGGGAAATACTTGTAGCAACTCAGATGCTTGCGTAACTCAAGGATGAAATAAGCAAACATGACGTAAACTTGCTTAATAATGATGGTTACACGCATGGCCAAGTAGTCGACGCTCTTGCTCGTGCCGCCTTCAAACTCGATTAGCACCCAGCCGCTAGGGGGGTTCTTAGCTCGCTGTGGTACACAAGCTCCCCTATTGGTGTAAACTACTACAACGCATGAAGGAACATAACACTATCTAAGAGGTCTGCGAAATCTTTACGCCTTCTCTATTGCCTTTCAGAGCCAAGCGTGGTCGCGGGATTTGTTCACGGATACTTAGAGGGCCGTGAATGTTCCGTCCAAAAACCAAATTTTGGGTGAAGATCATTGAAACTCCGGTCCAAAAAAAATGATTTGATGAGAGTACCGTGTAAATTTCGAACATTTTTAGTCAACGAGGGAAGGGAATTGCAGCTGCGCTAATTCCACAACGGCTCGCTTGTTGTCCATCCAGAACACATATTTTGTTGATTAACCGCCTTGAGTACTTTATGGAATTTCAAGTAACACAATGTAAAAAGATGTGTGATCCGTCACTTCCTACCTTTTTACTTTCGAAATCCAACTTCGACAGATTCTTAATCAACATCGGTAAAACGTTGGCAGTGTAAGTCTCCTGAGCGAGTTGTGCGACCTAAATTCCGCAAATAACTAAACCCCGTGAATGTTCGGAGTCCAGTCCTTTTCCTACCTGTTCGCTGTGCGGATCTTGCGTTTCTGACCCGTATATAATACTCTTCACCATCTGCAACCACTTGTTCACCTCTTCAACAGCCTTGTCTCCTTTTCGGTCACCCTGCGTCTGAAACAATTAGCAAATGAAAGATTCTAGGAAACGTGCAAATTGTTGAGAAAAGCATTACTATAGACTGTAAAAAAATCGAGATTGCAGTGGTTCCTACGCGTGCAGAGGTTAGAAACAGCGAGAAAGCGGATGGTAGATGGAGGCAGTAGCACCGCGAGCAGCACGCGCCACGAGTGATTGGCACATCTATTTTTTTATAAAGGATAGGTTCAATTACCAAAGTTTGAGTAGTTGCACCGGAGAACATGGCTCGTCCACAGGTTGTCTTCGACATCAACATCAATGCAAAGGCTTCAGGCCGAATTGTCATGGAGCACTACTGACATCGTGCCGAAGACGCCCGAGAACTTTTGCTCGTTGTGCACTGGCGAGAAGGGTATGGGTGAATCTGGCAAGCCCCTGCACTACAAAGGATGCAAGTTCCACCGTATCATCTCCAACTTCATGATCCAAAGATTTGACTTCACCCGTGGCAACGGAACGGGCGGTGAATCGACCTACAGCGAGAAACTCCCCGACGAGAACTTCAAGGGGCGCCACACTGGCCCAGGAATTCTTTCCATGGCCAATGCTGGTCCCAACACAAACGGATAGCAGTTCTTCATGTGTACCGTCAAGACGGAAAGGGTGGATGGTAAGCACGTAGTGTTCAGCCGCGTCGTTGAAGGTATGGATGTCGTGCAGGTGGTTGAAGGTCAGGGATCGCAGTCTGGAAAACCATCAAAGGATTGTGTTATAGCCGACTGTGGACAGCTCTAGGCTGCCACCTGATCTCCGCGCACTGCTTTGTGGTTCATATTTTCATTGTTGTGATACCTGAGTGTGTTTACCGGTAAATGTCAGAATTGTTGTACAATTTATTAATATGCATCATTCAGTAAATCTTTGATCTTTATATGAAATTAATATCAGTGAAGCGATGATCTAGGGCGGGATCAAACAACGTGTGGAAAATTCTGAAAGGTGGTCGCACCTCCGAGCTGGTACGCCATAGTGACAGGTCACAAATCTCTTAAGATTGAGGGCGCCCTAATAAAGACATTAAGATTGAGGGAATCTTCATTTTTTTAGGCACTGACAAGGGAGGGTTGCACACATAAGATAGAGTTTCGGGATGCCGCTTTAATATGTTCTAGGAAGACAGTGCTACAATATCGCATAGCCAGAATCGGCTAAATGCCTCACAGATGCAGATTTCCAAAAGTGGGCATTTCCATAGCTCTGCAAAGAGAAAAAAAGTAAACGAAAGGCAATTTTTGGGGCTTCAAACATTGGTCTCGGATTGAGCCTAAAACTTGTTCTTAGGGGTTGTTTTGGGTGCTGATCACGAATCTGAGTCCCATTTGTCAATATTTTAGGAAACTTCCGCCTGATTTGGTCCGAAGCTTCAAAATCGGGAAAATTTTGCTGCTCAAACGCGACTTTCACGATTTCGAGAATGCGACGATCAAATCGCCCCAAAACTTGTACATGCTTTATTTAGAGCAAATGCCTTCCGCTGCTAACAGAAATGCACTCTTTGGCCTTGAGCCTTTGGCTCTCAGAAGGAAGAAGAATGATTCATTTCTGTTCCATCAAATCCTTTTCACTGGCTTTGTCGGCGCTGCTTTTTCACCAATAGGGTTGTTCCGGGATTCGAAGATCTCAATAGGGAACGATCTATTCCTATAAACTTCGGCGCCTACAAGAACCTAGTGCACGTGAAACTGGCTTCCGGGAAGCGGTGGAGTGACCCTCCATAAGGCTGGGCTGCTAGATTTTCTGTGCTATTCTTCGGACTGATCCATCGTTGTTTTCATTTCATTGGATTACAGTATTTTTGTTTTGAATATTCCGATTGAGGTTGGTCGTCTGTTTTCCTTTTTTCACATAAGTGTAAGCTTGTGTGAATAAATATGTATAGGGGTCATTCGGACTGCCTAAAAAGGAATCTGTAACCCGTTCATTGATTTTCGATAAATTACGGTAGGTTATTATAGATTAAATTACGGACCGAGGTATACGGTAGCTCGGTCAAAGTCTCAAATTTGACTCAAAATTTCACTGTGAGTGTTATTTGGGACGCTGAACAGGATTTTGAGGTCCATTTTTCGATTTTGGAAATTTTAAGGAGAGTAACGCCAGCTTAAAGGCATTATGCCCACCGTAACCTACAATACCCTCTAGCCTGGCGAGAAATAGACCCCAGATTCGGGTTCAGAGCCCTAAATAACCCCCAGCTGATAGTTTTGAGCCCAATCTGGGAAATTTTCTCTAAACGCCCCAAAAATTCCCTGATGCCCTTTCCCTTACCTTTTTGTTAAGCAATGAAAATGCCGTGTTTGGAATCTGCGGCCATTTAGCCAATTTCAAACACGGATCATTTGTGTACTCTCACAGACCTGCAGCAGCGACAAAATGGTTTTTCGAATCGCCACCGGCAGGTGACAAGCCTCCCTTATGAGGGAGTGTTGTCAGAGGTCCAAGAACCGGATCCATATTGAGTAAGCAAAAGAGTGCTACCGTCTATAAAAAGTCGTAACACACATCATTCGAGGCACGAGCGGCGCGCGCGATGCCTCAGCCTCCGTCTGTCTTCCGCTCTCTCACTGTCTCTAACCTCCGCTCCGCACCAGCACGCGTAGGAACCATGTGAATTTCGCCGTTTTAAAGCCTGTACCTCACCAAGAAGGCGGTTGTCGGATCTTGCCGGACCCGCGCCAACTTCGCCCTCCGTGAGCAGTATTTCGCGGAACTTCACGATTGTCTTATACAGTCACAAGCTATTATATTTTTCTTAATTTTAGAAAAATCGTAGTGGTTTAAGGTAAGCTCAATTGGTTTCCCTACATAAGCCTTTCGCAACCATTCCAAAAACAACTCGTCATCTACCAACCTCGCGAAAAGCTCAAACACAAGAACTTACAACCAAGACCAACTCGTATTGATGTAAAGAGAGCAGAATCAAGGGTTGCGACTCGTCGTAACAGGGTTCGTAAAAAAACGTATATTCTTGGTACAAAAAAAAAGAAAATCGGGGGGAGGGGGAAGGGGCGCAGAGGTTTTGGAGCAAAAATAAAGATTTTCTTCAGACTACTTGGTAAGCAGAAATAGGGTGATGATAGTCGCCCTGAATCTAATCATACCCCATCAGGCGTTTTTCAAAGGATCAAGAGGTACGCAGTGTCCAAAATGTGTTTGCGTCGTCAGGGCTCGAACTAAGTTTTTCTTCCTTCTTCCAATTTTATCTCGAGAGGAGATAGTAAACGTTTTGGAAACTTTCACAGAATTTCGATAACCAGGGGGGGTCGCAGCTCCGCCGGCATTGACGCAACGGCCTGCTCAGCCCTGGAAGAGAGCCAAATCTAATTCCAAAAGCGAAGCATTTGACTTGGAAACAAATCTATTCCTTGAAACAAGACTGAAAGCAGGTCAAAAGCTAACGAACACCGCTGAGTTATTAAAAGTCATCGTACGCGCTGAAAACCACCTACCGTTTTTTTGGGGTTTGAATCATTGGTTGGGCCCGCCAGAGAACGTAAGTAGAGTTTGTTGGGTAACCAACGCATTATTGCGAAGATATGGCAGATCGAATGCTTCGAATTCCGCCAAAAGAGGCCGGCCTTCCGACAGCCATGTGGCGTAAACAGAGAAATGAAAGTAGCTTAACAGGAAATGACACACCAACTTCCACTCATTTACGTGATACAACTTGTTGATAAGCTACTTGCCGTTTTCCATTTAGCCACATGGCTCTCAGAAGTCCGGCCTCTTTTGACGGAACTCGAGGCATCCGATCTCCCAATAAATGCATCGGAGACCCAACCAATGATTCAAACTCAAAAACGATGAGTGGTTTTCAGCGCGTAGGATGCCTTTAAATATCAGGAAACAAAACCAAATTTACAGACTTTGCAACTGACTTCGAGCACAATTAAGCATTTTTTTTATTTTTTTTTATTGCTAGCCTACCTAGCAATAACCCTTTCCTAAGCTGCGTTCCAAGTTTTCGCTTGTAGGAAATATTTCAGTCGAGCTATGAGCGCCGATTCAGAAATTCCACGCACCAATCCTCCACCTTCATGGACGACACAACAAGGGAACCCCAAATCAAAACTTGGAATTTCATGTGTATCTACGAACGATACACGATACATAACATACCCCCATAACTCAAAAGTTGCTAAGTATTCCTTAACACATTTTCACGTTGCCCAATTCCGTGTGTCTGAAACCGCTCATTCGGAACAACGAGACAGCAAGAACATCCCTTTCAGAGAACGCATCTGAGGTCCCAAATAGCATTTCGACATCCCACCCCTTTCCTATACAAACTGTGCCAATGTTTCGCGAAAACTCCGCACTTTCTTCCGCGACTTTTTAGTTCTGCACAGCTTTCCAACTTCAAAGTGAACGTGCACCATATCCGACCCCCCCCCCGGTTGTTCGGATGAAAGCTCCTCCGTAAAAATCTAAAGGGGATCTCACGCGTCGGGGTTAGTGCACCGATTGCACACAAAAGCAGCTCGGGGGATACGATAATTTTGTCTGAGTAGTGACTCACGTTTTCGAAAACATCCGGAATTTTTTACATTTTTGTCGGAAAAACTCAGTCCGGAACTCTTCCGACCCCCTAAGAAGATCATATTTTCGACCGAAAATTAAACGATCAGAGGATCCCTACACCCCTGTTATGTCCAATCACAACCGCGCTCGAGCCTGTTTGTGGCTGCCACCCCGGATGCTAAACCCCGCGCATACAAAAAAGCCATTTGAGTAATCCTGGTTCCTTAATATTACGAATAAAAAAACGGAAAATCGAGAGTCACGGCCTAGAGTGGTCGAGTCATTTCACAACGGGTTATGAGGGGGGAACGCGAAAATGTTCAACTCAAAAATGGAAAATTCGGGTGAAATAGTTGAATAATCGGCCTAGAAACGATAATTAGACGAGGGATCGTGAAGATATCTGAAAAAATAGGCAACCAAAAGAAAGAGATCGTGGCTTCCCGCGGTGGTCCTACCCAGCGGCTCGCTTGACCCAATATGGAGCTTCAAATCTTATTCTGGTTTTTGATACCTTTACAACGGAAAAAAAGGAGCATGCGGCTTGCCCTCAGCAGCGTCTCTTTGAAGTGGAGATGAATCACCCGTTTGGAGGACCTTCCGCGATCATCGCCAATCAAATGACTTCTTTCTGTCCTTGGACACCGGACTTTCAAATTATATGTATTTTATAAGCACAGACTTGAAAACAAAAAAAACTGCTGAAACTCAAAAATAAAAGGAGAATAATTAAGATGTAAACACCAAATTAAATAACAAACTGGCCACCTTTTCAACAGCGACAAGCGCCTCCTTCAAATTTTTCACCACATCGGCCGGAGACTTGTGCGATTTACCGAATATGGGAAGAGGCATCCCTGGAAAACACTGTATCGAATTTCTAGGAAAATTTGTCACAAATTCAAAACACATGAACGAGATGAAACGAAGTATGCTCTGTTTCGATCGAGTCCGTCAACAAAGAGTCCAGAGAAGCAGCGCCCTCTCTGCGTCTCTGGCGCGCGCGACGCAGCAACTGCCTGAATATAATCCAAAAAACACATCTCTTCGATTTTTTTCCGTACCTATTTCTTTTTTTATATTTCATAGCCTGAAAAAAACTTTATGTGGGGTTTCAAAATGGCGTCCCGGCGAGATTCGCTGTCACAGGGATGGTACAAAAGATAGGCAGTGCTACGCAGTACTACGTAGCACTCCCTATGTTTTGTACGTCCCTGTGACAGCGAATTTCGCAGCGACGCCACTCTGAAAGCCCCTCATACAAACTGCACACAAACCAGAAGGTCAATTAAAGACCGTAAACCTTGTGAAACAGCTCGTTTGTATCGAATCGTGTTATCCCTATCTTGAAACACACTGGGGAGCGGAGATTGCTCAACTGTGCGTGCTGCGTCGCGGTCGATGAGCGTCTAGCGCGGCAACGCGACATAACCCTTTTCAGTGAAATCTGGGGGTTTGGCATGCCCTGCAGCAATATTTATTACCCTGCTTACAATTCGTATAACTAAAGTTAGCGTTTTCTCGTGCAAGGTTCTGGAGGCCATTCCACGCGACGTTGGGTCTTCCGAGTTCGCCGCACGCGCGACATTCACCTGCAAATGACGAGTGCGCACACGAGTAATTTCATCGAGCCAAAACACACTAGCTGCTACATGAAAAAAAACAACTCCGTCAAAAGCGAGTATCCTGAATATTCTTAGCAGTAGTGCAAAAAATCCTGAAACAGGCGCGAAAAAGAAATACGTGCGTGAAAATGTGAGAATCCTGTTTTCTGCACTACGGTAAGGCAGTTGCCGCGTCCCGTACGCGATTCGCGTACGTTGCTTGCTCATCAGACGCAGAGGGAGCGCTGCTGCTTTGGGCTTTTCCGATGGCAGACTCAATCACGAAAGGTTATACGCCGAACGTTGGATCATAAGAACAGGAGCGCAATAGGCTACCAATAGGCTAAGACCTTGGTAAGGCTCAAGCATAAGCCCGTGACGGTCAAAATCTGCGAGCCTGCCCCTTGATCTTGGCGGAACCAACATGGACTGGTGGCAGGGTTGGGCAGGCTTGCGACCGGTCGCAACCGGGGGGTCGTAAAAATTTCGGCAATTTTTCGAAAGAAATGTGAAAATTTTGGGGGTCGTAAAATTTCGGGAACTCGGAAAGGTAGAATGAAGCAAGAGTAGTAAGTCATGTGTGAATTTCGAAGTTTAAATGAAGATTAGTGCGGTTAGTGAAAATGGGGGGGGTCGTCAAAATCTTGGTCGTGAAATTTTTGTCATCCCAGGGGGTTCGTGAAAAATTTGGACACCAGTTGGGGGGGTTGTAAAATTTTGTTCACTGGTCGCAACGGCCTGCTCAACCCTGACTGGTGGCGCACATGCGACATGACTTCATATCATGCTCACACGACAATGGACTCAAAACCCATGTCAGTCTCGCGAAGAGCATGGGTACTGTAGCCCGGGGACAGATCCTTACAGGTTTGAAGGTCAAGCGGGGCGTTGCGTAATTTCTCGAAATCCGAGTGACCCCCCACCGCAAAATTTTTTCCAAAATCCAAAATTTTGGATCCACCCCCCCCCGAGGCTTGATTTCTAGGCAGTTTATATTTGATTACCAAAACTGTCAGACGCTGGAAATTCGCTCCATAGTCGGGCTCAAGCGTCTAAAACCTGGGCAATGCTGCGATCCTTCTCTTTGGGGACCAAGAATATCGAGAATCTTTGGGATATCTTCACTAAATTTTAAATTTCGGGCGGAATTTTTTTCGATCCCCCAACCTTCATTTTCGGGCCAAAACTTCTGTGACCCCCCACTCCCGTTGTGACATTTCTCCACCCCGCTTAACCCTGGCCAGAGGGATAATGCTGAACGTTTCAAAAAAAGAACAAAGTCGGATGGTGGGGGACTTCCGCTACAGCCTAGTATACATTTAAAAAGAAGAAAAGCCAGAGAGACAGAAAAACTCAGATTGTGACCCCCCCCACAATCGCGGTCACAGTCGAACAAGCTACGCCCCCCTCGATGGGCATTACAAAATTCTACAGCAATTCTGAACAAATTCAAAACTGATCCACATCAGTAGAAAAATTCCATGGTTTTGTTCTGCCCTTCCTTGAAAACGTCAATTTTTTAAATTCAAACTTTTTACCAAATTCCTATTTTTAGTCGGATATTCCGTCAACGGGAGTGGGGAACAGGGTAATGCCCAAGTTGTGATATTGAGCGTAATTAAGGACTCATTCAGGGAATCTGCTCAATAAAATAAGTCATTAAATTTGAAGTTAGCTTCACGGTCAATGAGTCACAGAATGAACACATTATGAAATCACCGGAAGCCCTAAACCGTGTCAACTTTTGAACTGCGGGGAGCTAAAACTGTAGAGAAAATGCTGCATCTGCTTTGAGCATAATTAGCACGAGCTTCTGCATCACTGACAACGATCTATATCAACATATTTGCGCTGAAGATCTATAAAACCGACGAATCGATTGGTAGACGAAGTGCAGCGAGCGGACGAAATCGGTCAGTGCTATGATTATACACAGGGGATGCGCAATGATCGGAAATGGCAAATCGTGGTTGGACGAGACGAATGCCCTTCTAGGGCACGGACGGAATTTCGACTATAATATCACCAAGTTTGAATTATTGTAACCGAAAACAAGTTGAATGTATCAAGCGTTTGACCATAAATCACGGCGCTATGAATGATCCAGCACAAAAACGAGTTGTTATGGAACAAGCTAATTGAGATGAAGAAATCTCACATCGGGATTAACTCCCGATAACAAAAGAAACAACTTTGCACTTTGAAAAACCGAAAGATCACACTTTTTTAGCCGACGCAGGATTATAGCGCTACGTATGTAACAGCGTACAAAGGTGGTCGCCTTCCGTTAGGCGAGCCGTCATTTGTGGGACGTAGGCGCAAAATGCTGTGCATAAAGTGAGTGTTCTTTGTGCTACATATCAGAAAACGGATGAAATTACATGAGCTCTCGATTTTGATTATTTATTTATCTATTGTACGCGATTGCCAACGCGCTCAAAGCAACAAAGCAGTGAATTCGAAACATGGAAAGGAATACGAGAGCAAATCAACACCCAGCGCAGCGATTCAAGAGTGGAGCACAAGCGTATGGTTAGGTCCGTGGCCTGTTTCCTCAAGAAAAAACGTGTAAATTCAAACCGCGGCTGGCGTGGCGGTTTGAATCTCGATCTCGGAGAATTAAACCGCCGCGGTTTGAATTTAAACCTGACAACCTTTTTTCTTGAGGAAATAGACCAAGGACCTAAGTATAGGTTCGTTGGGCTGGGGACTATACTTAGTATCCGAATCACTCCTTTTCGGATATCCGACCGGGTATCCGAGATTCGGATAATCCAATATCCGAAAATTCGACAAAACATATTTTCTGAATCGAACCAATATCACGGAAATTTAAAATCGGCATTATCTGAATCGAACCATTATCCGAAGGGTCAAAAATTCGGATAAAATACGGATAAGTTTGGGATAAAATCGGATAAAATTCGGGTAAATTTTCGAATAAATTCGGATATTTTTTTGGATAAAATCGGATAAAATTGCATTTTTCAAAACATTCATTTTTCTTTACCGACTTCAATTTAGTACATTAACATAGGGTATTCCTCTTCCTTCCGAAATCGGAAGAGTTGTTGCGACGCGGAAATATGTGTGGTCAAGTGAGAGGACCAAGTGGCTAGTTATTCAGCGGTTTTTTTTTCTATAGTTGCTTTGCATACTCTTTACTAGCTAGTTGTCCTGAAAAACCATTGTATGGATAATACTGTGCCACCCAGCGACGATAGAGTAATTGAAGGTTTGTTGTCATATTTTTATTAATATGCATATATGAAGATTGAAGTTTGTATGTGAGCATGCTGCAAATGCAATGAAGGACTGCTGTTTGTTCAATCATAGATGTTTTCGAAGGCTTGCCTTGAGTGCCTGGTTTATTTTTCGCTGTTCTGCCTCAATTTTGTTCCGAAGATATCCGAAGCTATCTGGAATTATGAGATCGGATATCCGTATCCGAATCATTAGAAAAATGGCACTATCTGAATTGAACCAATATCCGGAAAATTTAAAATCGGCATTATCCGAATCGATCCATTATCCGAAAAATCATCTTCGGATTACAAGTATAGTGGAGACAGCGGTCCGAGAGGTGAAGGTTGCTCAGGATACCTGATTGGGAAATGGTGAAAGTTCCCCTAGACATGCGACTTCAAAACTCAACGTTTTCTCAATCCTCTTTTCCTTGCATTTAATATATTTTTATTTAATCATTAAATTTGAAACAATTTTTTCGTTAGATGGCCTCCTTTTGAAATTCACTATTCTTTATGAAATTATCTGCCTGGGTCATGAAAAATTTCCTCTGAGCTGTCTTGGAGACAAAAATTTTCGAGAATTTTTTCCAAGCGATTTTATAAAAAAACTACCAGTTCTTCGCTCATAACATTTTTGCCCTTCAGGATGAATCTTTGGACGAAGCTGTTTCCAAAATCTTCACGGAATTTTGCGTCGAATAATGTTCTCAATTTTAGAAAAATACGTTTCCAATCTCTCAGCCGACTTCAATTTATGAAATAACGTTTCTTTCACCAAAAGCAATCAGTTTTTCGTCCGTAACTTTTTTTTGCTTCAAGATAGACCTAAATGTTGTTTTTGAAATCCCCGTAAGATTCTGTATCGAATAGCGTTTTTAGTTTCAAAAAATACGTTCCGGCTCTATCAGCCATTTTCGATTTATAAAGTGCTTTTTTTGCCTGAAGTAATCGGTTTTTCGTCCATAACTTTTTTTGCGCTTGGAGATAGACTTTAGGTGATGGTTGTTTTCAGAATCTCGATGGAATTCTGCGTCGACCAGTGTTTCCACTTGGAAAAATATTTGCTCGATCATTCATCCTAATTCATTTTACGAAACACTGGTTTTCGGTTATAACTCTTCAACCGTTGAAGAAATGGTTCTGGTGAAGGTTGTTTTTGAAATCTCCGTGAAATTCTGCGTCGAATGATGTATCGGGTTCCCAACCTTGCTTGCTGCATAAGCCAACCAGGACGGTGGAGCCGAGCCCCGTTTTAGGTTCCAGGAGAACTCTGCGTCTCGTACTTACACCATAGAGGCGAGAGCACCCTATGGAGATAACTACGGGGCTCGGCTCCACCGACCTGCCTGGCTTACGGGCCGAGCAAAGTTAGGAGACCGATACATCATTCGACGCAGAATTTCACGTAGATTCCAAGAACAACCTTCATCAGAACCCTATCTTAAACCGTTAAAGAGTTAAAGGCGAAAACCCTATGTTTCGTAAAATGAATTAGGCTAAAGGATCGAGAAAATATTTTCTCAAACTGGAAAAACTTATCGACGCAGAATTCTATCTAAATTCCGAAAACAACCTTCACCAGAGGACGATTTTCAAGCGCAAAAAAGGTATGGACGAAAAACCGATAATTTGGGCGAAAAAAATGCACTTTATAAACAGAAATCGCCTGAAAGATGGGGAACGTATTTTTCGGAACTGAAAACGCTATTCGATGCAGAATTTATTGGTGATTCCGAAAACATACTTTACCAAAAGTCTTTCTCCAAGCATAAAAAAGTTATGGTCGAAGAACAGGCAGTGACACCCACCCAATCTTGAAAATGACTTGCATGAGTGTTGGGTCACTTTCATTCTTTTTCGGGGCGTTTCACCGGTTGTCACCGGTTTTCCCAATGGTAAAGGTTCCCACCCAATGCTGCCCAGAGGTGAAGGTTGGTGGAGTACATGGCTCCACCCAACGAAGCTATGAGCACAAGACCATTTCGCTAAGGCAGAGTGCATACTCCGCGCGACAAGCGACGCGACATAGTGTTTGTCATAGAAATCAACCGAAAGTCGATGTTACTGATATGCGCTGTCGCGCATCGCGGGAAGTATGCACTAGGCCTAATCAGGGAATAATCGGAGAGGTGACACTAGTTGAAGCTAGGAGCCAATGATTGTTAGGGGGAGAACGGTAAGAAAAGGCCGAAGTAGTGCTAGAAAACTGGAACCGATCAGTATTTCTTGTTCCGGGAAAGAACTTCATTATAATCCGATCCTATTCTAGTAATTTTGTTGAGAGCGACCCTACCCACGCGGCTTCCTAGGATGCATATGGGTCCTCCGACCAATGTTAGGTATCTGGGCGATGTATCTTAAAGGCAGTGTTCACGATAGTCTTGAATTTTGAGATTATTCGCTATATTGCTTAAGTGGCCCCCGGGTAGAACTAAAATGGCGTAGAAATTGAGGAAAACGCACCAGAAGTACAAGAAAACCTTAAGTATCACCCCGCCTCTTAAGTTTCACAGGAAGTGCTTGTTGTGACCATGAATTCTTTTGCGGACCCGTCCTCTGCGATTCTCTACGCTCTATTGTTCCGTTCCTTCCTTAGGGCCCTAACTAATCATGCTTTGCATAGAATATTCTTCTATTCTCGATTGACCCAATTTTCCACCGGGGACAACCACCATGAACATGTCCATCCAGCCGGACAACTACTCCATATTATAAAATAATGTCACTGAAATACGACGTTTTAATGCAATTCTCGCCGTTTATTCGGTTTTCTGGTAACACTTGGAGGCCAATGCATTGTTTTGAGTGGAAAACTCGACGACAAAAATCATCGTGAACCTTGCCTTTAAGATAATTTCAAGTGCCAGATGACAACATGACACCCTCATACACTGGAGTGGGCTAGCGCAGCTCTTCAGGGGGGCAACCCTCCGGGCACCGGCGCTTGCTCCCCTAATCGGGGGGGGGGCTACCGCCGAAGTGACAATTTGGCTTGATCGGAGCCCCCCCCCCGTCACTGCCCTGAAGCTGCCCTGTGACTGCCTTGAAGCCCCCTTCACGGCACCGGAGCAGTGACGTCACGGCGCCGGAGCAGTAACGTCACCCTACCCCCGGTAAGCGTCTCCGCTTCCCTCCAAAAATATCCCTTTCTGACAGGGACTCGAAGTCCCCGTCCAGGGCCGGCCCTGTTGGGCAGAATGCGGCTCTCTATGAGGTGAGGCGTTTTTTATACCGGTTGAGCACGTGATAGATCACAGGAGAAATCACGTCAAATCGGAACAAAACTTAACGTTACCTTCTACGACTTCTTCCCATCTTTTCCCTATCTTCCTCCCGGGGGGGGCAAGCGCCGGAGGAGAGCAGGGGCCTCCCCTGAAGCCCCCGTCGGGGTAGGCCTCCGCTGTCGCTCCCCGAAGTCGAAAACGGGCTTTATTGTCCGGCGCTCCCCCCCCCCCGCAGAGTCTGAGGACAGTTACGTTCATATTTGCAGGGCTCCAGCACCACACTTACAAGGGAAGTGTTCAGAGTGGTAAACGCATCTGCGAAAATGACCAGTATGGTTAGTATCTCTTCTGGCTCAGTAGTTAGTCGAGTTTCCAGCGCCAAAGCCAACTCGATGTGGCTTTTTTATACAGCTTTCTTCAATTTTAATTACTTTCCAATTTCTAAAATCCACCTAGAGGCAACAGATCGGCGTCTGTGGCGCTGGAAACTCTTCCGACTCGTATTCGCGCAGCCGTAAATCGTGTCGACACGCAACTGCGGACCGGAATTCGGCCCAGATAAGCACGGTAGGGGTGATCTAGGGTGGTGAATACGAATCTGGAGTCCATTTGTCGAAGTTTCGAGGTTTACTGTAGGTTACGGTAGGTAAAATATCATTTAGGGAGCAAAAGCCACCTTAGTATTTTGAAAATCATTAAACGGACGTTAAATTCGTATTCTCCACCCCGAATAACACACGTATACACATTTTGAGTGAAATCCGAGATTTTAACCGAACTACCGTATACCCACCGTAATCTGCCTTTTTGCAAAAAATCAATAAACGGAATCCAGGTTCGTGTTCAGCACTCCAAATAACCCTCAGAGGAAGAATTTGAGCAATATCTACCGTAGCACTCCGAAAATCTCGGAAGCGACGTTTTTTTCCCTCGAAAATTTCCCCGGTTGGAAAGCTTCGAAGGAAATCGGCCGAAAACTTTGGAAAATCGACTAATAAACTACAGATCCGTGATCAGTGCCCCAAAAAACCTCCCTGGGAGACTTTCAAGTCAAATCTGGAATATTTTTCTAAATGCTTCCATAGCTTTCTAATCGGTATAAATATTTGCCCAACCGGAAATCCGTGCAAGTCCAAAACGCTGTCAGTTTGGACAAAGTATGGAAAATGCTCCTTCACCCGAATTTCGCTCAGGGGGTACTTTTGGGCGCTGAACACATGCATGAGGTCCGTTTCCAAAATTTCGGAACAATAATGCTCTTTCTGGAGGGTACAGAAGGCACAAAAAACGACAATTTTAGGCTTGTAACTTCTTGGAACCTGCAGCTCGGGGCGGGATACTGCGCAGTTTTACTATTGAGCCACAAGAGATACTAACGATACTAATCGTTTTGGCAGATGCGTTTCCCACTCTAAACACTTCTCTTGTAAGTGTGGTGCTGAAGCCCACACTTACAAGGGAAGTGTTAAATAGGAAGGAACTTGAAAGATGGAGTTAAAGGCAGTGTTCACGATGCTTTTCGTCCCCGAGTTTTTCACATAAAACAATTCGTTCGTCACCAAGGGCTACCAAAATTACGAAGAAACGGCAAGAAACGCATTAAAACGCCGTATTTCAGTGACATTATTCTATAACATGGACTAGTTGCCCGGCTGGATGAACATGTTCATGGTAGTTGTCACCGGTGAAAAATTGGGTCAATCGAAAATAAATGAGTATTTTATGCAAAGCAGGATTAGTGAGGACCCTAAAGAAAGAACGAAACAATAGAGAGTAGAGATTTGCAAAGGACGAGTCCACAAAAGATTTCGTTGTCACAACAAACTTTTCCTGTGATACTTAAGAGGCGGGATGATACTTAAGGCTTTCTTGTACTTCTGGTGCGTTTTTCTCAATTTCTACGTCATTTTAGTTCTACCCCGGAGGTCACTTAATCAATATAGCGAATAATCTCAAAATTGATGGTTATCGTGAACACTGCCTCTGAAGAAGAGTCGAAAAAAAGTATGGCTCCGAACTGAAGTAGCGACGACCTTAAGAGATATGGGTTGGGAACTAGGTAAATGATTGACACAGTTGATTACGTTGCTGTCGACATTACTGACAGGTTCTTCAATATGTTTTGTCGTTCGACAAGAAAAACAATTTTATGGTTCAAAATTCACTTTATGATTCAGTATATCCTCCCTGAACATTAATACATTTGCTCCAACGATCCTCCAATCTGTGGATCCGATCCCTGAAGTGAGAATCCGGAAGGTCTGCAAAATACGCTTCAACAGCAGTTATGACCTCTTCATTTGATGGAAAACGCTTGCCATACATAATTTTTTTTGAGTTCTGGAAACAAATGGAAGCCGCTGGGGGCCAAATCTGGTGAATACGGTAAATGCTCCAACACTTCGAACTTTAATTCATGGATTTTAGCCATTGTCAAATTGCTCTTGTGACTCGGTGCATTGTCCTGAGGAAAAAGGATTTCTCTTTCTTCTGCTAACCGGGTCTTTTTTTCAAGAATTTTTTCCTTCAGCTGGTCCAAAAGTTTCCATAATATTCAGAATTAATTGCTTTACCAGTCTGCAAGTAATCCACAAACAGAACTCCTTTCGCATCCCAAAAAACTCATGCTATAACCTTCCTGGTCGATTTCCGGGCACGAACTCGTTTCGAAGCCGAACAACCAGGTTCGCACCACTTTTTAGCATCTTGTTTTGATTCAGGATCATGGTTATAGACCCGATTCTCATCCATAGTGATGAATCGACGCACAAAATCCACTTTTCATTTTTAAAACGCTCCAGATGTTGCTGAGAAAGTCGCATTCGAATGTGTTTTCGTTGCATTGTTAGCGAATGCGGCACCCATTGTGCACACAGCTTTCTAAGACCCAGAATTTCACTTAAAATATGGCTCACCCTACCTATTGAGATGTGTAGAGCCTATACTAAATCTCTCTCAGTCAATCGACCATCTTCCAAAACCATATCCTGTACTTTGGCTATGATTTCTGGTGTTGATGCGCTTTTTGGACGTCCTTCACGTGGATCGTTTTCAAGGCCTGTACGACCACGTTTAAATTCAGCAACCCATCTTTCTACTGTTCTAATTGTAAGTGTTCAATCATTATACACTTTTAAGATTCTTTGTGAATTTCTTTTGGTGCTACACTTTCCGAAAATATGAATTTTATCTGTGCACGATATTCAATTTTTTCCATTGCTGTGACACGGCGACACTCAATGGCTTGTAAACAAATAATGAATTGACAGATTAAAATGAAGCTTCACGTACGTTCATATGAAGAGTGTACCAACAAAATAAAAAAATTGGGCTAGTAGCAACCCCCTCTCTTATCGAACGACAAAACTTATTGAACAATCTGGTAAGTAGGAAACAAAAAACAATGTCTGTCACGCCAAATACTGCCCATCGCAGTCGGAACTTGTGAACAACTTGGAGTGGGGAAAACAACTGCATACTCTATGTCAGCAACTGCCATGAGTCCATAAATCACATCCGAAACATGAAGTGCATGAAAAAACATGATAAACCAAAAGCTAAAAATCATGAATGTTCAATAAGGAAAGGAAGTCCATATTTTCCAATCTACTACGAAATATTCTTACGTTAGGACCACAAAGTACATATTTTGGGAGTTTTTCTAACCATCGAGCCCCACGGTAGAACAGTGAATGGAAAGCTTTAGATCGACAAGCTCTTTTTATCGCAGCACCCTGAATTGTGAGCCCACCCGATCTTCCACGATTTGCTCTGAACGTCCAATACTAGCTCACTCTAAGTCAACACTCCTTACGAAAAACGCGGAAGCAGAACCCCATATTGTTCGGAATTCTACGAGTTAACAGACTATTTAGTTTGAAGTAGTTGAGTCTGGCTATGTAACTAGACAATGAGCGAGGGTAACCAGGATTGGGGACTATTCTGTACATCAAATTGAGTGTGAACGTTTGTTGAATTTTCTCAAGTTAGATTTGACGTTTTTGCTCTGAGGGCTCCATACCTGACTACAAATTTCTAGCAGGGGAAGAACTTATATGCTTTATAAAGCTTGAAAAAAATAAGATTATCATGGCTAAGTATGTATGTTTATGAAAATTAAAAAGAGTGTGCCCAGTGCTTTGCGAACCATTTCATGAATATGAGATGAAAAGACAAAGCGGTTATTGATAACAAGATCTAAGTCCTAACGATAACGAAGGAAGCGGTCGCTTTTTGTGGGAGCATCCTAATCACCGATTACATTTCACCGACGCCCACCTCTCTGCTGCTGGCGATAGTCGAACTCAAAAGCTTACTAGAAACTCTCTAGAGTTTACCGCTACGGTCGAGCATCACGGAGCTACTCAGCAATTGGATTATTCCGAATAACAGCCGGATGAGGAGTGAGCAGATTTTATTCAAAATTCCGGAATTCGGACCATTTCAATTTAGAGGGTCGGAAAGAAATGAACCGTCGAAAATCGGGTAATCAGAAATACGTTTACCCAAATTGATTCCAACCTTTCCTGGTGGCTTTGCCTATTCTCTTGAGAATCTGTTTAATCTTCCCCATTATGTGATGTGGATACACCACAAAAACCAATGAAGCAGACCAATGTTGCTTACAATTCGTTTCCATTGCGCATCTCTAACAAAGACTTCATGATATTTATCCCAAACAGCAAAAATAAGTAACGATAAGCAGTGGCTGCAGCGAGTGATAAGTTTACTCTTTTTACATAGTTTCTCCCTTGAGTGTCCCTTCACAGTGTTGAATATTTGCCCCACTAAGTCAAAGACCAACCCTACTTCTTTTTGGGTAACATAGCAAATGTCGTATGAGTTTGAAACAGCACCCACGAATCAACTAATCTGTTTGTAAATTTACCAAAATAAGACATTTTCATTGTGACACTAGTAGAAAGATCTGTAGGCGAGAAGTACATAGAATTTGAGAGTCGCAACAAGCAGACCGGAGTACATATAGGCCAAAGTAATGACGTAGGTAGAGGGCTTTTTTTCCAAATTTGGTCTAGCGAATGGAAGAGGAGCGAGCATTGCGGTGAACCGTGCGGCGCTCGCGATATACCGGTTAGTGGTTTCGATCGCAAAAGACGACCTACCGCCAAAGCCCACTCTACTCACTAGACTGAAAAAAGGGTCCAGTTCGAGAACGGTTTAGCTTGAATCCGTTGGATAAAAGGCCCATCCTCTCTGGGCTTCCGGTTTCAAAGCGAGCATAGTTCTTTTCGATGTCTGGGTCTCATCCCTGTTTTTTTGAAAGGTAAAAACAGACCCCAGATTCAAGTTCAGCGTTCTAAACAGCCCTGTGTTTTTCTGTTCGTCAAGTATGTAGCTCTGTTTAACCTCTTGAAATTGTAATCTTGTTTTTGCTTCCGATTTTCCTCCGCAATTCGGGGCTTTTCGGGAAGTTCGAAAGGCCAAAAATCATCGGAAATCGGAATACCGCTCATCCCTAAGCCGGATGATGTCCATCTTGATGTGGTCCACGCAGGCGACACCGGAAGTTCAACGCATTACCGCCAAATAGCCGCTAAATAATGCTCGCCGCGGAATACCCGAAAAATAACTTTCTCTTAGGCCCCGTCAGACTTGGTCGAAAAACCGTCTGAGTCTGACTGAGCCCAGGGCAGAAAAACCAACCTCGGGTGCATTGGACCTGCCCGTGTGCGCGCGTAGAACAACCGTATCGACTAGGTGGATCGCGGACGCAATCAGTCGGTCGCAGACGGACTCATTCGGTGGATTTTCTGCACCCGTCTGTCACTGTTTCGGTGTGTATCGACCGGGTGGGACTCGGTCAATCTACCAGCTCTGACGGGGGTCTAAAGAAGTATACAACGCATTCTTGAGGCATGATTCAGATGTCAATACCGTTGTCAGTTCAGTTCTCCATGATTGTGGTTCTTGGACCTCTCTCACTCAGACAGGACGACGTTTCGAATAGCGGCCAAACGCCATGCTTTCGGCAGACCGCGAGCGTAACGAAACTCAAAAACTCAAATTGTTCACTTTTTGTAGACTCTCCTCACTCGACTTTCCTATTGTTCCCTTTTTGTTGGACCGTCTCTGTCGCAAACCAAACCACTTTCGCTTGGAAGACCCCTTTTTGATGGAATGAAGATTGTTTCCGAAATCTCCGTCTATTTCTGAACCAAGACTATACTGAATTTAGAAATTTGATTCGCTCCATAAGCCAGCCGGGTTTTAAAAGTCGATCCCCATATTTAATGTCTATACCGGGGTTGAATTGCTGCCCGCAGTTGCAGACGACCGCTTTTGCAGCCTAGAGCTTGAAGACAATCGTGCTGGGGCGAAGATTTTTCGTGCGAGGACCTCGTGGTCCTAGCATGATTCTGTTTGCACTACGTGTTGCAATAGCAGTTGTCTCCAACTGTGGACCTAAACTTTGCTTTGGTATAGACAGTAGATCCACCATACTGTGCTTCTCTGGGCCAAATTCCTATCCGCAATCGCGTCTCTACACGCTTTGAGGCCGCTCGCGCTCGAGTCAATTGAGCTTCCAGCGCCAAAGCCGCCTCGATGTGGCTTTTGTATACAATTTTCTCCAATTTTGTTTAGATACCAGTTTCCAAAACCCACCTAGAATCAACAGATCGGCGGTTGCGGCGCTCTAAACTCTTCCGACTCGAAAGCGCGCGGCCGCAAAGCGTGTCGAGACGCAATTGCGGACCGGAATTTGGCCCAGAGAAGCACAGTATGTCTGAGTCCCCCGTGTTCATCATGGGGGCGAAAGCATTCAATGGAGACACAAACAGTGGAGCGTGGCTCTACCGACCTGGCTCGAATATGGAGGAAGGCAGGCGGAGCCCAGTAATAGGTTTGAGCCAGCCAGTCTGAGAAGCAGAGAGGTCGGTCACACCTGAATTGTGGGGTGGAGAGCACCACCCTGAGCGGCGCCGCTACTGAGCGTCAGAGATGATCAGAAGCAGGGATGAGCGGAAATCCGATTTCCGATTTCCGATGGTTTTTGGCCTTCCGATTTCCGAAAAAAAAGCCTAAAATCGCGGAAAAAATCGGAAATATCGGAGTTTAGATTTCTGAACCCTTTTCCTTGCCAAATTCTTAGGGATAGCTGGGATGCTGAATTCGAATTCGAGGTCCGTCTTCACTTTTCAGAAAGCTAGGGTTTAGCGCATCTACAGGAAGATTATTCAATAACTATCGTATCTACATATATTTGCCTAACTCTGTGTGTGTGTCTGTGTGTGTTTGTGAGAATGAACGGAGATTCGGTCGTTTTTTTTTCAAAAATGAAGCGATTCGGTTTGTTGTTATTATGGTGTGATGGCGTGCACTGATAACACGATATAATCAGTTCCCTATATAAAAGCTTGCTGAAGGGGTTCATGAACGGTTGCATGTGAGATTTAAGGCCCGCTGTGAGTTTTCCGAGTTAAGAGTGCGGGACTCCACAGGTAAGGAATTTCTGACAGAGTTACGTGCGAATTAAGGGCTCTGGAAATGTTGTCGGCAACCTGTCTTTACAACTTTAAGTTACATTTTACTTTAAAAAATGGAAATATGTTCCACGGTGCGAGTTGAGTTACACGTGGCATAAATCACTGGCGTGTAACTTAAATGTATTATTTTATCGTACATGTAACCTATCTAATCGGCGGTCCATTTCCTTGGGAGGTATACGATGTATTCTGGAAGCAGGACTCAAATGTAGACAGCGTCGTCCATTCAGTTACCCGAGAGTTGAGGTCCATGGCCCCGCACAACGTCTGGCGGCCCCGCCTGACAGACAGCTGTCGGCCCAGTCGTGCTCGCCGAGCAGGCCGTGTCGTGTGACTGTGTGCTGGACTCGTCGCTTGTCAATCTGCCGTCCACGTCTCGTGTACGTGTCAAGTAACATGCACCAACAGTGCAAGTTACTCGCAATGCTGTGTATTTATTATTAGTGTATGTTACTTTGATCAAAAATCTCGTCAAATTACATGTAACATCGCTTCAAGTTACTTGTGAACTCAAAGTAAGTTGCGTGAGGCCATCATGCAACTTGCGTTGAAGTTTCAGGTAACTTGCTCATGCTCAGAAATTTCTGAGGGGAAGTGCGTCAAGCGCCGAAGCAGTGCGCTGGGCTTCACTTGGAGTGCGCCTAACGCTGGAAAAAGTGTGCTGGACCCTACTGGGAGTGCGCCAAGCGCTGGAGGAACTGTCTGTGTTGCATTCAACTTGGAGTGCGTCGAGCTCCGGGGGGACTGTGTTGGGCACAACTTGGAGGGCACCAAGCACCAGCGAAAACGTGTGGCACCCCAACTAGGAGTGCGTGAAGCGCCGAGAAAAGTGTGTTGCACCCAACTAGAAGGGTTCCAAGTTCCGGGAAGAAAAGTTTGCGGGACTCTACTGGGAGTGTGCCGATCGCCGGGGAAACTGTGTTGGACCGCCTTGAAGTGCTTCAGTCGCCTGGAAAAAGGTGTGGGACCTGCTTCTGCAATGACTCTAAGCGTCACGATACAAGCCTACAAACACGCGTGGGTGTACACCTTGTTCAATAAAGTAGGATAAGCCCAAGTTTTTCGGCAGCATTAATCACCAAGAGAATTTAAAATTTTGGGTCATTTCCGATTTCCGAATTCCGATGGTTTTTGGCGCTCCGATTCCTGATTTCTAAATTTGAGAAGGTCGTTAAGATTCCCGCAATTCAGAAAAAAATTTCCGCTCATCCCTGATCAGGTGGCGTTGACCGACGGTCGCGCGCGAACGCAGCGCGTATAAAAGGCGCCTCAGATATGGACTGACAGTTAACTACTTCTCCGTGTCTCCAGTCTTCTTGCCGTGCTCTCCAGTCCCCGTTCCAGTGCCACCGTTTCAGTCTTCGCCTACCTCGGCCCCCACATCACCCGTTTTCATATATACGCATATATCCTGTTTTGTTATAATAAATTGTTCATTGTACTCGTGTTCATGCCGTCTAGCCACGATTCGAGTATGATTCGGCTTACAGAATCTCGTTATCAACAATTATACTTCACCATGTTCGGCCTACTGCTGCCTACGCCCAACTGGTAATGCAAGGTTCAAGTATCTCTGAAAATTGAAAAAATAATCAATTATCATAAATATGAAAGAAGAGTTAAATTCATCTTTGCCGTGGACCACAGACTTACATTGTTCCCTCAACCGCATTTAACCATGCGGTTCACAGCACGGAATTAGACGTTATGTCTATGAGAGCAGGAGGACATGAAGTATTTGAACTGTGCGTTATGAATACCTACCCCAACTCACTCAGCCCTTGAGTCTGAGAGTCCGTCCATACGGAAAAGATGTTTTTCTTCCATCCCGAATGTGCATCTATACCTTTAACACAGCTTATTCAGGGGTTTGGGACAAGGACTCTCTACATACCGAAGGGAGTTGTCTCGTCTTTTGCAGCTCTAAATCCACTCGGGACCACTTCGCTTGCATTATGTAGCGTGACATTTCGAAGAACGGGACAACTGTTCCCTGGGTGTGTAGAGAGCCCCTAACCCAGGGGTTTGATGATAGAAGTTACGTATTTTCTCACTAAAACAGCTGAAACGTTGTGCCCAAGTATTCTACAGCATGGTAAGTTCAGTGGTAATCATACTTTCCGTGACGAATTTGATTCAGGCCCAATAACGAATCGTTTGGGGGGGTGCGTCCATGCCTTTGAAACGCACTCTATGGGTACTTGGAATGCGTAACTTACTAAACAATAGGTTTAATCACATCTATTATAAAACTTTATACTATGCACCGAGAATTACATATCAAATAAATTACCTGTAATGCATGATTAAAGCATTAATCGCCATAAAAACTCTGCCTATAACTGTTCGATGTGTTTCGAGGATACACCGGATGGAATCAAAGGGGATATTTCAAACGGGATCAGCGACAAGATAATCGGAAAAAAGCAACATAAATCCGTTTCTTGAGCGAATCTTTGCTCTATGAGATAAAAGAAAACCATGTGGAAAGTTCCAGAAACAACAGCATCAGTATCAAATCACTGCACCTGTCAACAACTTGACTATTGTAACCGTAATGCAAGTCGCGATCGCTAGATATATATCTATGAGAAAAAGTATGTAAAAACAAACATTAACAACGCTGACTGGAGCAGTGCAACTACACAGCTAGAGGAATAATTCAGACAAAACTGAATGGCTAAGCGAGAAAACGGAAGAGTCAATAATGTGCACCATACTATGAAGAAAAAAGTCCTATTGCAGCAGCGGAGCCGCTGTTTCCGTCTGCGTTCTTTCAGGGTCCTCAATCACACGATCAACGTCATCTAGAAGTACATCCGGAAGCGGATCATCCTGCAACGATCCACCGTACACCATCAGCACACTCGTCAAAATACCCATCGCCAGCGCCTGTAATGAAGAGAAGCTTCATAATGACAGTTTTCAGAGAAGAAATCGAATAACGAACAGATTTCGCTCGAACCCATTTCTCAAGAACCGAAAGTTGTTATCGGCCTAGCGTTATATCATGGTCTGCTCTAGTGTGACGGCCGCGAATGAAAAAAAAGCAAGCCCGAGACAACTCGTGCAGGAAACTCTCGCTGTTCGAATTCACAACCTTCAAAGGTAATGGGTGGTCGTCTCGTGGCGCCCACTCAGATAGAGACATCACACTTCCCGCGGTACCACTAGCCGACGTCCCGTAACCCCTCCCGCGGAAGGCCAATAGATCGGTCGCGGGCAGTCGGCAGAGCCGTTTCGTTGACGGCCCATACACAGTGATCAAGCACTCTGCGGCCCTTCTGCCACCGCCTTACGGCTAATCTAATGACTGACACAAGACAATCTTAAAGCAGTTTGCGGCACATTTGAAAATCACCCTTTAAGTAAAGGTCTGTTAGAACAAAATTTGAAAGATCCGCTTCTGGGGACTTCATCTTGAACTGCTCTTGACAAGTAAGGGGTGAGCTTATGCGGGGAAGCTTCCTACACTCACTGGTCCTTGCAGCCTTCGCATTCGCAGATCCCATTAACGGACGATGGTTCACCTGCCCAAGCCCAGCGTCGCACACAGCGCGGGTTTTGCAAAGAGTCTCAACACAGCGTTCTCTGCTCAGCAATTGTTCATTGGCTCCACTCTAGTGGGTGGTGCAATGATGATATCAAAGTGGGAATCGATGAGTGAGTCTTCGATGACCCCCAGGAATAGCCGACTGCCGGCCGACACTCCGCGGGAAGACGGGAAAACCACTCTCTCAGCGGGAAGTGGGGCGCTGTGCCACGCCCACAAAATTGGGGCCGCGCGAAGTCGACTAGCCCGACTTGGCCGGCGGGAAGTGGGCTGTTTTTATCTGAGCAACTGTGAGGAAGGCGGGCAGATCAGTGGCATGGGCTGTCTCCAGGGATGTGCGTAATTATGACTAACGACTAACCAATTTAACGACTAACGGGCCTTTCGGGTTTTACGACTAACGACTTACGAAATTAAAAATATTTTCGTTAGCAATCCTAAAGTTCGTTAGAAAGTCAGAAGTCATGCAAATCCACGCTCCAACCCAAGACTTACACCAGGATGGATCCATAGTGCCCTGTTCGTTGTTCTAGGTGAATGGTACAAAATAACTATAGCCTTCAGTATTCATGATTTCTACTAACACTGCTTCGCAGTTCTGGAACCCCCATATCAAAACTCCAACCGACCGTTGCGCAAGGTTTGGCGCAGCATTTATGCGTAATCGCGTCGGTCGCGCTACTTTATGGTAGGCTCACTGAACCGGATCCGGCCCTGACCGGCTCCCGCTGAGAATTTCGCAGAGGACACTATCAGAGGTGATAATATGGAGCGGTGCCTGGAGGTCGCAACTGCCCAACGACGGGAACTGTATCCTATGATTGGATTGTAAATGGTACCCTCCTTCAATTTTCAGTCACAAATTCGAGATATGAGGTTTCTATAAAGTGGTGCTGGGACCTCTCAGGGGTAGAATTTTAATTTGGGTGCTAATTTCTTCCGGTCTTTCCCCATTACGAGAACAAGCTCTGAACCATTCAAGCGCTCGGCTAGCGACGCTGAGCAAAGCACAATTAGTGAAAGTCGATGCAATTCTCCGTGTTGTCACCATCGGGTAGATCTCAAACAACATCATACAGCGCCGAATGGCAAATTTGGCACTGAAAAAAAGGCAGAGGTCTAAATTTTCTCGGGTTCACATGTTGTTTCCTTTCTTACCGAAAAAAATGACAAAAATCGATAGACGCACACTCTTGAATATTAGACGTTCGAGCATATTTTTAATAACGTATATGTAGATTCGCAGTTTGAACTAGGTTCTCTAAGAAGGGATGATTCGTGTCTTTATTGGCCACGAGTATTTTGGAAAACATACATCTCTTCATGCCTTCCTTTTTCCTATTCATAACGTATTTTTTCTGCGTCATATGTGCTTATTTTCAAAGCCTAGTTCTTTAACGACCAACGATTAACGACTAACGAGTGTTTTGGCCGGCTGAACGACTAACGAACTACAAAATTTCTATTACGCACATCCCTGGCTGTCACATCTGTTGGTTGAGGCCACTATGGCGATCAATAGCGCTGCCTAGCCCTTCCCGCTGATCTGCCCGCCCTTCTCACTGTCTGGCGCCACAAGACGGGGGGACGCCCGCTTGTATCGCCGCAGCTTGACCACGTCGCGACGCGGCGTCGCACGGCTAGGTCACGGACGAGTTACCCTCCGCGATACTAGATTTGAATCTTAAAGGACGCGCAGACCCTGTTTACTGCAATATTATTCTTAACACGCTATTCTGAGTGATATTCACTGTTCTTGGTCTACATTTCTAACTGATATTCACTATTATTCTAGTCTTCGTCTACGTTTCTAACTGATATTCACTATTATTCTAGTCTTCGTCTACGTTTCCGTCCAAGCTGTACTTTTCTAGGCATTTTGCGATTTAATTCCCGTTCTCTGAAACGTGTATTTTATCGCAGAAAATTAGAAAAAGGCTAGTGCTCCTTCACCTTTAGGTTTAGCAGAAATTTAGGAACTAGCTAGAGTTCGTAATAGGTTTCTTGAGTTTTCGAAATAGAATTAAATGGAACATTGGTTAATTATCCCAAATTTTACGTTTTGTGAATATCTGTGGATAATTATTGATGATAGTGATGCTTCAAAGCCTCTATTTTTCCAACTATTTCGAGATTGAATTTTGTAATTAACTTGAGTTTCTTTCTTCTTTTTTTTGTCCAAGCTAAAAAAAGGCGGAAAAGGGCGTTGATTAAGATGATTTTGTGGTTGGAACTCACTGAAGTTTAAACAATGTATGTTATCAATAAATCATTTTCAATAACAATTGATGATGAAAACATGCGACTTCGTGCGAAAATTCAACCTACATTAAGATATTTTATGCATAATCATAAAAACTTTGATGGAAGAGAGTGGAAGATTTTTTTTCGTAAGGTGGAGTTTTTTTCCATTATAAAAACTCAACTTCTCTACTACGACTGCAATTATAAGCCACAATTTGGGTGAGTTTCTCAAAAAATCGTCACTCCACTATGATCAGATTCTCCCCGATTTTAAAAATTCTCACATTTTTGGGGTTTTTCAAAAAAATCCTCTCTCTACTATGCCAAAATTTTCCCCGATTTCAAAATTCTCACAATTGAAACTTGAAATGAGTTTCTCAAAAAATCGTCACTCCACTATGCCCCAACTACCCCAATGGTGAATATTTTGAATCTATGGTCGGTTTTTTTTTGAAAAATTACATTCACTATGCCCAAATTTTCTCCGATTGTAAACATGTTCAATTTAGGGTTGATTTAAAGAAATTTGTAAACGAAATCAAAAAGTGTCGCAATCTAGATGTTTTTTTTTCGAAAACTCATCCCTCCACTATGCCCAAATTTTCGCCAATTTGAAAGATTGTCACAATTTGGGTGGGTTTTTCGAAACCAAAATCGATTGTCATTGACAACTGACTAGACTTAGGATAGGTAGTTATCAATTAGCGCTCTCGCGCTTTCAACTGACCCAACATCTCTAAATCTTATCACCTTAGATTACCTCAGGGCCTCTCACGTATCAGCAGCGCTAGTCACACATGGCTCGCACATATGTAGGCCGTGGCGAATGTGCTAAGTTTCCTTCAGGAAAGGAGGACCGTATATCACACATATTGCCATTACCATAATGATTACATGTGTACCCCGATTATATTTACATTCCAGATCTAGAGTGATCCGGATCACTCGCTCCTCTCCTTCTGTTGTTGTCCCAAATTCTTTCTGATCAAATTCTGAAATATTGAAGGTAGTCGTCGAGTGAATGAAAAATTATTCTTGCAATAAATTCGTTTCTCTAACTAGATAGACTCCTTGGACTGTAGCAAAATATTTCACTTAATAATTTTGTCTGAACTTGCGAGCGTTAGCCCAAAACTAGATTAGTTTTTTTTTAAATTTTGCTCAAATATGGAGTTACCCCGAAACGCACCAGAAAGGAACGTAGCTCTATTTTAGTGTTCGTGATTGAGGGGGGGGGGTGTTCAAAATTTTAGTGTAAAGATATGGCCAAACAAACGTAAAACTTTGTTTATTTACACATGCTTTCGAAAATGTCCTTTTTCTATATGAAAACAATCTAATTTTAGTAGCCGGGCATTGGTTTCATATTGATTATTATCCATGAGAAGAAAACAACATTCGACTGGAACGTTCTGGTTGTAGTTGGTGATTTTTTTGTCTTTTTTATTCATATTTCTTGAAGACATTGTTAACTCATTGTATTCGTCATTGCTAATCCTAACCTAGAAATATTATTAAAAATTTGACTTTAAGTTTTTATTTGTCTCAAAAGAAGGATTAAATAAAAAAATGTAGGTTTTTTTCCGTAAACAGTGGACAATATTCAGTTCTCGGAAGAGAAATATGAACACGAGGCTCAATACGGATGTTTTATGAGTGATTAGTTTGTAACAGTTTACCGGAAAAGGGACCGTAAAAATTTTTAGAGCTAGAGAACGCTTACTAAATAGCTAATTAAATTTTGAAAAAAAAGGAGAAAAAAAAAGAAAAACCACAGTCGGGCAATTAAAAAATAGGAAAAGTTAGTTGTACTACCGTTGTTTTGAAAAAAAAACATTTTTGAACTCATTTATACTTCCTTTTTTTCATTTTCATTTTTTCTGTGATTTTTTGACTTTGACCGACGATTCGAGGCTCCTTCCTTCACCCTTCGATTTTTAAATTCTTTTCAACGATGTTTTATTCAAGTTTTATTTGATTAGGGAACCTCTCCTCCATCAATTCGAACAATGGCTTTCGAAATTTCCGAATAAAGTGATACTTATTCGAACTCATAGGTTCAAATTTTTCCTCTGCGTGAATGCAATCAAGAAACTGATCTATATCCGACTCGAATAAACGCTCGGGTAATTATTCTTTCTCTGATTTCATTCTCTGATTTGAAAAACTACTCGTAATTTCAAATATTGCCGAAAGATGCCCGAAAACGATTGAGCTATGTATTTCTTTTGTGATGGAATATTTGGATCACTGGAATTTAACTGTATGTTTCAGTTTTTTTTCGCATTAAAGAACTAGCTGTGAAAATCAAACTTCAGGCAATCAGACGCGTCATTTCTCTGCTGTTGTTGTCGTAATGCACTAGCGTGGGTTAACGTGCTCTAGTCGATACGCCATGGGTACTGTAGATTTCGTAACGCTGCGATGAAAAAAAATGATGAAAAACGGGCTCCAATTAGAGCTTCTAAGGCCCAAAGATATCAGTCTGTGCACAGCGCTGCCCAAAAAGATCCTCATGCCGGGCAGTCAAAAATCATCGACATTCCGAGGAAGAAAGAAATGCAAATTTACCTAATGAAAACATTTGAACAATGAAAGCAAGCACTTCACTCAATTTTTTGACTAGATGGGTACATAAATATTTGAGTTGGTCAGTTCGAAGGCTATTGTTCATTGATTGAATTCCAATTGCAAGCCAGCTGATGTTCTTGATATTAGACATCATCGATGCCGATGGTGTGGAGTGGGCTCGTCCACCATCAAAAGACAAGAAAGCTCAAGCTTCAAATTTTATTTATTTATTTTTTATCAAATTAGGCCCGAAACAGCGGTTCTTTTCGCGATTTTTCTTACAGGCCCTCCTACTCCAAACTCAGGAAAGGATTTAGAGAGGAAGAGAAGGCAAGCATATCTGATCGCGACCACAGCCTTTAAGGGACCGTAACTCCGTTCATAATGGGCTCTCAGCGATTCTGGAGACACCATTCTGATCAGCGCGGAATTCTCTGCAAAATAAGCAGTAGAAATGGGAAGCAGGGTCAAGCGGGGCTTTGCGTAATTTTTCGTAATTCGAGCAACCCCCAATTAGAATTTTTTCAAAAATTCGAAATTTTCGCGATCCCCCCCGAGGCACTAAATTTATTCATGAAATCAGAGTATACGGTTTTTTGAACATTACGGTTGTTCGGAAAACAAAATAATCAATATACTTTATCACTAAAACTGTCAGACGGCGAAACCTCGTACAGTAGTCGGGCTAACTCCTTCCCTTGGGTGACCAGAAATATCGAGAATTGTTCGGATATCTTCATCAAATATTAATTTTTAATCCGAAATTTTTGCGATCCCCCAACCTTCATTTTTAGGGCAAAACTTTGCGACCCCTCCCACCACCACCCGTTGCGAAATACAGCAAACCCGCTTGAACCTGATTAAGAGAGACCCCATCCCTTCTATATGAAATAAGTACAAGAATGTAGGATCAGAAAAGCTACTATACATTTTGAAATGAAGCTGCTTATATGATATCATACATGAACCATGCTTCGACATCCCCAAGTTTCCCTCCGCTGCTGAAGAAACCAGCCTATGCGAGCCAATCCTCCAACATCGTGGCACTGGTGGCCTAGTGGTAAAGCTGCCCCCTCCTGTCACGATGGCCACAGGTTCAATCCCAGATCTACGCACTTTTTTGTATCTCTAATTTTAACTCTAGGAACTCTCGATCATAGTTCCTCTGAGAGTTTTAGTCATTTCTGCGCCTACTGAATTCAAATTATATCTCTGATAACCTTTTTGAAGTCGCTTTGTAGCACCGAGGCAACTAGCCTCAAATCAAGCTCGCCCCACATTTTCATCTGGTGGGGCAATACTTTCACCATGATGAGGCGAGCTCGATTTAATGGTAAGACTACACAGTTTCCTCGATGTCACGAGGTAACTCTCAAACGAGTGTCAGATATTGGATTCTCCGGTGGTTACAACAGATTATGGTACCTCACTGACATTGTACTTACCATCAGCTACCGTAGTCTTTCAAAAGTCCAAAATTATCCAAATTCGAATACGTTCAGTAAACGTTTTTTTGCGTCCACGCAGGTTAGATCATTCTCACCCAACTTCATCATGAGAACACCATCAAAATGTAAAAGCTCGGCTCATCGTTCATCAAGAGTTTCATAATAGCACCGCCGTATTACTAGTACAAGAAATTCAGAGTTTGTAAGGATAACGATTCTCTTTTTCAAATCACAATACCTGTCCAATAATAGAGAACGTCAAGAAGAGATCAGCGAGCAATTTGTTGGAATAAAGCAAGCAGCTTCCACTCTGAAATAATTCATAGAGATCAGGTAATATGTCACCAGCCAGTGACAAAATTTCGTTCTCCAACTTCACGGCTACTTAAAATCGTTTATATTGCTGTGCTTCACGTTTGTGAATCTAATCATATTCAATGAACAAGCGTATTCGCTACCTCAGAATCGCCACAGGGCTCCGACTGATAGCGAATGCAGCTCACATCAAACATCCATCCAAACAATACCGGCGCCGGAATCGTTCCAACAATGCGCACCAGAATTCCTTGAATCCCCAACGCAAACGATCTTTCATTGTAGTCTACCGTCCTGAACACGAGGTGTCTATAATTTTATAGTAGCAAATCTTGAAGACTCAACCATAAATAACGCACCTCAGAATGACTGATATAATTGGGACGCCGACAGCAAACGTGCAAAGAGATAATGGGGCGAACATTATGAGAAATCCCAGGAGACCTTTACATTTCGACTCACACAATCCCTTCTTCACATGCCGGACACGAAGATGGGCAGTTTCTACTACACACGAGCAATTCGAATACACCTAGAATATGATGCAATCATCTAAAGAACGCTTTCCTATGGGATCAAAACCGAGCGGATCAGCCTCATGACCACTGGACGAAGTGCTAGCCACTATTGAAGTCGCCTATATAGAATTCCTTGAATGTACACGAGATATCAGAGAGCTATTGGATCAACCATGAAAAACAGGATGTCGACTACTATCAGCAACAGATCGGAGTGTTCACCCCGGTCCTGCGGCCAGCAACTACTGTTGTTATCCAGAACTGACGAAAACCCTTGAAAAGCCTTCACGTCAATGAAAAATGACGGTGTTTTTGCATTGGATTGGGAGAGGACGAGTTACACCGCAGCATACACGCTAGGCTGAGATGACGAAGCAGTTAATAATGGATTCGTACGCCTGTACTACAAGAACACATGCACCTTTGGAAGCGTCCAAAACGAGACAAACAAATGTATATAAACAGTCAAATGGAGATGCTCGCACTGGTGGGAGGAGGCGGGGTTTGGCGAAAATGGGCGGAGCCCCACGCTTTAGAGACTTAAGATGATTAAAATAGATCACTACGGTCAATATTGGCGTTTCTATTTTCCGCTTTCAGCTGAATTTTCTCATCTTCTTTCATGTTCCGTTTCCAGGTAAAAATGTCATCCGCATATCCCTGACGCCCGTCCGAAGACAACTGATCACAAAAAAACCAAACCTTTCGCGTTGGTGAATATACTTCCGCACAGCCAGCAAAACATGGCGAATAGTATGAAAGCTGCCGTCCATCCACAAACTCCGCACAAACTGGACGAAATTCCGCTTCACTGCATGAACAACGGGAATTACACGCACTCCGCAGCGTGGGTTCAACATCCGAATAATTTCCAATCGAAATGTGACCATCTCTGGAAATTCACGTTCAAATCCACCTATCACAAACGGTGAGCAAAAGTTTTTAATGATCAAAACATTTTCCCGTAACTTAATCTGAACCCTCATGAGCAAAGCATATGGGCGTGCTTAAGCGCAAATTACAGCGATTTGGGAAAGCTTCTTCCCTATAGATTCATTGAAAACACGTCGATTCTAATTGAACGCGTAGGGACCTTTCACTGGCAAAAGCCTTCACAACAAGAATGAAATGAGCTTACCGATCCGGATACGTCGTTTCGACGCCGACAAGCGGATCATGAGGACAATATATCAAATACATAGGAGTAAGTATCAACGAGAAGAATAGCAGTCCAACAGCAAGTTTCAGAGTTGTCACGCAGTTCAGTCGAAAATGCTGCACTATGAAACCGGAAATCATACAGCCGATTCCAGCCATCGGCACCATAATGCAGCCTGAATGACTAAGGTGAAAAGACGGACAGCTAAAAGCGCACAATGACAACAGTTTTGCTAGGAAAATAATTGTTATTGCAGTGATAAATCAACAAGCTTTTTGGATTAAGGTCATCGAATTCTTTCACACACTCGTAGGGTTAAAGGCACAGTCCAAGCTCAAGGACAAAATCCGAGATTTCCACATAATTGTGAAGTAGACCCACCCTATATAACACCTGCCAAGTGCGAAATCTCAATTCCTCCGAATAAGCGAGATATAGGAGGAAGCCACACTGGGGCGCCCACATCAGAAGCCACTTCGGCAAGCCCCTTTTACGATCTTTCGGGCTCCACAGCGGCGATATGAGCGGTGTTTTCCGAAAAGTAGCCCCGTTCTTCCCTTCATTCTCAGCTTCTCTCTTTGTTCAGGTCGGTTCGCATACATCGGTTGCAAATGACGGAAGTTACAAGCCTCGGACAACTCGTCCACCATGCTTCCACAGCCCACTCTTTGAGAAGCCATAACTTCGTTTCTAGTGGGTCCTGTTCGATTTCAGAGACATCATTGGAATCAGCGTGTGACTGTTTTCAAGATAAGCAGAGAAACATAATAGCGATTTCGACGTTGGACTGTGCCTTTAAGCCAGGGGCCGAATGCATCATTGGGCCGGGCTGGGGCAGGGGCAGGGCAGTCTTGCCATTGAAGAACTCTGTAAATCAACAAATCAATGGTGCCCCAGCTGCCCCAGCTCAGAGGCTGGTGCAGCTAGAGCAGCGAAAAACACGGCTGGGGCACGATTGATTAGATGATCTACTGCCCTCGCACTGTGATATTCAATGATGCCGACTGCCCTGCCCCTACCTCAACCCGGCGCGTTGATGCATCCGGCCCCAGGCTGTCGACGTCAGATCAACATCTCAAACATCAGTTCCGAGGATGTATACTGTTTCCAGAAAGCAGACAACGAAAGAGAAACTGAGCCGAGGAATATCTTAACCATGAACTCACCTATCAAGAAACTTGATCTACTTGCTGGTACATTGAACTGCCTCTCCAAGTACTTTGTCATAAACGACGACGCACCGGTCACAATCAGACCTAAATCACCCTTGTTGGGACAAATGCTGTAGAAAACATGAAAGCCGAAAAATTGTTTAACTCTCACTGGCATGCTTGAGGGCTAATGGTCTTCGCTAGCGCAAGAAGCTAGCTATGCGCGTACTAAAGGCAGCATACGCGCGAGAAAATCGCATCTTATTTTCTTATGTTTTTACGCAGGAACAAAGGCCCGAAAATGGAGAAATATTTCGGAAACGCTTCTCGAACCCCTGAAGTTGCCGAGATGTCGTACGTTCACGCCGTGGCAGTGTGGAGGAAAGAAGATCACCTCTATGCAAACCGACGTCACCCCCTCCGCGAAGAGGGTTTTTGTCATGGGAGAGGTGCTGGCCGGCCGCAGCTCTCCTTCGGATTCTCCTGCAAAGGGCCGGCGTGGAGAGGAATCCTGGACCCGCTCAGAAGTACCTATGCGCCACGTGCGGCAAGGATGTTACCAGGAGACATACCAGCGTCCAGTGCTCCGGATGCCAAAGGTAGGTGCATCTCTCCTGTTCGGGTCTCAGTTCTGTGAGGCATTATAACTCTGCTTTTCGCTGTGTTTTATGCTCTTCACCTACCAACTCTGATTCCTCTTCCTCAAATCGCCCCCTTTCCATTGTACATATCAATCTCAACGGCCTTCGTACTAAACTTTCTGAGCTCTCTCTCTTCGCACGTACTTACCATCCAGACGTGATCATGGTTCAAGAAACCAAGCTCTCTCCATCCCCTACCTATCCTCATCCTAATATCCCGGGCTACACTGCCTTCCATGCTCCAAGGTCAGCTCTTGGCGGAGGAGTTTCAACCTTTGTTTTATCCTCTCTCCTCCCACCTCATACCAAACACCCCACGGATGGTACTCTCGAGTACCTTCCAATCCATCTCCCTCTTAAAACACCCTTTCTCTTTTCAACATATATATTCCCCTACCACCTCATGCCCCTCCTCCTACAATCCCATTACTCTTCTCAAACAACTCAACGATTATTCCCTCTCATCATCAGTTGTTTTCGCGGGCGACTTTAATGCCCACACCTTCTGCTCGTCCCTTGGTTCTGATGCTAGAGGAGAAGAAGTCGAAGAATGGGCTGAGGAGTGCGACCTGGTCATCTTAAACGATGATCAGCCCACTCGTCTCCCTGCCAACGGCCGATCTTCTAGCCCAGACATAACTCTTATCTCGTCCAACCTTTCCAACGCTTGCTCATGGTCTACCTCAACAACATTGTCTAGTGATCATGTTCCCGTCTTTGTGCACATCGATCTCTCAAATTCTCTTGCTCCTTATTCTGGTGTTCGTCAACGTTCTTATCTCAATTTAGGCCAAGCAGACTGGTGCCTGTTCAGTGAGGTTGCGCTACGCCTAGCGGCTGATTACCCGTGGAATGGCAATGTGCACCAGAAGGAGCATCACTTATCTGATGCAATTCGCAGGGCCATGAAGGCGGCTATCCCTGTTGGCCGAGTTAAGACGTTCTATCCAAACGTCACCAGAGAAATTCTTGAGAAAATCAGGACTAGAGATGCCAGAAGAGCAGTTGACCATCTGGACCCTGTCGTCGCTCAGCTGGATGGTGAGATCAGAAAAGATCTCGACCAGCACAAGAAAGAACAGTGGGAAAAATTCACAGAACAGTTAAATTTCAAGACGGACAGTGGAGCTACTTGGAAGGTTCTTCGGAAACTATCGGGAAAGAGCTCGCCAGCCACCATCTCCACTATTGAGTTCGGTAATAACGTTTTCAAGTCAGGAAAGGAAGCCGCCTACTCTCTCGGTAAAAGTTTCTTTGTCACGAGTACAAGGCGAGGTCCGCAAAATTGAGTGACAGTAAGAGAGCTGTGCCGCCTCCCGCTCATGAGCACGGCCGATGCGTTCACTGTGGCGCAAGTAGAGAAGATTATAAAGGACATGCGGAACTCCAAAGCTGTCGGTCCGGACGGCATTTGTCCTGCTGTACTGAAGAAACTCCCGACTGAGATCCTTCCGCTCATCGTTGATATGATTAACACTTCGTTTAGCTCTTGCACTTTTCCGCAAAACTGGAAGACAGCCAACGTCATCCCGTTGCCCAAGCCTGGCAAACCTCAGTCATCAGTAAAGGGATATCGTCCCATTAGCTTGATGTCACCTTTCGCCAAGGTGGCCGAAAAGCTCATTGTCAAGGATCTAGCGGAGCACAACGAGAAGCAGTTGTTTCAACATGGGTTCAGGAGGCTACATTCCACAACTACGGCGTTGCTAGAAATTACCAGCTATGCTATCGACGGGTTCAACTTTAACAAGCCATTGAGAACTGTAGCTGTTGCGTTGGATCTCACCAAGGCATTTGATACGGTTAACCTTGGAGTCCTGTCAAGCAACATTCTGGAGTCGTCAATACCATCTTGGCAGAAGCGCTGGATATCGGCCTTTATTAAAGGTCGGCGGGCAAGAGTCATGTTTCAGAACCATGTCTCCAACAGTATTCCTATGGCAGCTGGAGTTCCTCAGGGCGGAGTTCTATCGCCAGCCCTCTTCAATCTGTACCTCGGAGATATGCCTGAGCCTCCACAGGACATCAAGGTCGTCGCGTATGCCGATGACATAACAATCATGTGTCGAGATCGGGACTTACAGGTGGCCGCCAATAAGATCAACGAGTACCTGATCACACTAAAGGGCTTTTTCGACCGCAAGATGCTAAGTATCTCTGCAGCCAAGTCGTCAGTGTCCGTTCTCACGACGGACCCATCCGAGCACAGCGCTCATCCGGATGTCGTGTGGGATGGAGACCGTTTGCCTGCTGCTCGCTTTCCAAAGCTGCTCGGTCTTGTGCTCGATCCGTCACTCAAGTTTCATAAGAATACCGAGCAGAAGCAGGCAGTCGTTAAAGCTAAGCTCAACGTTCTCAGGGCCCTGGGCGGCACTTCGTGGGGTAGCAGCAAGGAGACTATACTCACAACGTATAAGGCAATTCTGCAGCCCGCCCTGGAGTACGCCGCACCGGTTTGGCAGCATCTCGTCTCAGAATCCTCCTGGACAAAGATGCAACGAGTATAAAATGCTGCTCTCCGTATCGCCACCGGATGTGCAAGGAGTTCCCCAATGGAGCACCTGCATGCTGAGACCCGTCTATTACCAGTGAAGGAGCACTGTCAGCTCCAGGCCCAGCAATTCCGCATTAACATTATAAAGCAACCAAATCACCCGTCGTGGAGAGTGCTAAACCCCGTGAGAGAGAGAAGTATAAGAAAGCCATTCGCCGATGCTCCAAACAAAGTCAATTTGCAAAGATGGCACGACTCACAGCAAGAACGACTCCGTCTTTTGCGCGAGGAGCACACCAAGTTCGTACGGTGTCATCTTGTGAAGGTGGCCATAAATCCTATACTAGGAGATATACCGCCCCCCGTCTGCACCTCAGAGTCTCAACTCGGAAGAAGGGCGAGATGCACGCTCGCATCATTACGCTGTGGTCACTCTACAATGCTAATGTCTTATGTCAGCAAGATGGACAGCAGCAAATCTGATGTGTGCCCGGACTGCGGTATCGTCGGCCATGATACCGCACATTTATTCAACTGTCCGGAGAGACCTACCACGCTGACACCAATGGACCTATGGACGAATCCACTACTGGTCGCCCAGTTCCTCCGCCTATGACAAAACCCTCTATGTGGCTGCAAAGAAGAAGAAGAAGAAGAACCCCTGAATTTCCCGAAAGCTAAAAATTCATAGAAAATGCATTCAAATTCGCGCTCACGCCTATTTTGTGCGATTGGTGTAGTTAAACTTCTCCGCCGTGCTTTTCTCTCACCGAAATCCGCGAAAATGAGAAGCTTTTAATGCGAGTGTTCAGACGCTAGAATCTCTCGAGGCAAAGAGTAATCAGTACCGAATCGTTTGCGACAGTCATAGCGGTTCTCATCCTTGTGCTAGATGACCAACCGGTAAACACTCAATTCGTAATGCACAAAGCTGTCTTGACTGGTCAATAACGAAACGTTATTCGAACAAAAATCGTAGCTCGGTAAGCTTTGAGAGTGCCCTTTGTTTGTCGGAAATTTCAAATACCTCGAGTTGAAGAACCAGCAAAAACTTACTGTCAACCGCCATGGCCAGAGTTATAATCATGAATGGTGCGTTTGTAAGAATACGATAAATGGCTATGGGAATGTGTCTCACGTCCAACCACAACTTGTACCACAACGGCCCTCTTCCACGTGAGGCTATGGTTGTGTACAACAACGTCGACGATTCTGAAACTATAGAAATATACGACTATTGTGACCAATTAACAATTAGGTTCTCCACACTGTTTCAGCCGTGGAATGTCATGCTTACAAGTCCACTATATGCGGTTCCTAGTGTAGATCACACGCGCGCGCCCACGTGCACGCTATACACCCCCAAAAAATAGTCAACAGAGCACCTTGTGTGGGAGCATCGCGATATAATGCAGCCGTCTTGTTTGTTCCAGACAATCCGCAGCATTCGGGCGTACGTCTTCGCCCTTGATGTGACGTTTCTACCAGACGACTCCTGAATGAACAATATTTCACACATGATAATCTTTCTGGATGGAAAAAACGTTTCACCTATGCCATTTGAGCGATTCCGGAAGAACTTTTGGCAGACAAATAATGGGAACGACAGCAATCATTGCAATAAAGGACGCAATAACGAATCCTGTCCACCACGCTCCCACCCATGACGGATCTGTCTCGTCCCCGCTTACTCTGAAAAATTTTGAAGTTTTATGCATAAGCTTACAAAATCTCTGGCCCGTCCTGAATAATTCTTGCCATCAGGTTACCTACAGCCGATTCCAGCCAAGTCTGATGTTTTCAATTTTGCACCCAAACCGAGAACTCCGCGCGATGACTAAGCGCAAGCATAACGCGCGCGCGAGACTAGAACGGGGCAGCTCCTACGCGCGACGGCGTTGCGTAGCTGACGTGCCATTTTTTATTTTAATCAGTGGCTCTGTTCTTTCCTTCATTCTAAGCCTCCCTCTTTAATCAGGTCCGCTCCCTCACATCGATTGCGAATGACGGAAATTGAAAGCCTCGGACAACTCGTCCACCATGGTTTCGCAGCTAAATTTTAGGCAATCCTTAAGGGTCGAAACCTCCGTTCCCAAGGATTCGTTTGATTTCAGAGGTGTCATTGAAACCACCGTGGGACCATCTTTAGGATAAGCTGGAAAACAGAAAAACGATTTCGAGATTGGACTGGGCCTCTAAGAAAATTTTAAACACGGATTATTGATACTCAGGACTATGCCTCCAAAATCCATAACATGGCTTTCTAAAACATCGGAGTGTATGATCGATCACTGGTAGAGAGATTGCCGCGACGAACACACGTGGCGCGCACGCAAGCGAGGAGGTAATGATAGTCATGAACATCGATCAAGTGATATCACGTTAGATCGCTGCGCCGCGGCTATCTCTCAACCCGTGATCGACAATATATAAGACAGGCCCTAGTCACGGAAATGAATACACTGACTTGAAAGCCGGCTGGTTTCCGCACTTTGCTGCATACGCCCGAAACGCGTCTCTACAATTACGAAGCCGACTGCGCGGCGCGTCCCATCAGAGACTGAGGATGACGAGTCTCCTTCTTTATCTAACCAATGATTCGAATATACTTTGGTGCTTTGAAAGCTGCTCAACGCGTTTCAAGAGATTTCGTTCCGCTTCAGGTAACTCGAGATGGCTTATTGTCCCAGCACTCGAATTCCAATCCTTTGTTTTTCTTCGCTCATTTCAGGTCTAAACCAGTCATCCGAACACACTTTTCGCCATCCTAATCCGAGTGGTAATCCTTCAAGGAATGAGTTTTAACACTGGCGGCCATAAGAATGCATATCATCTACCTTTTTTTAGCAAGTGCATGTGGAAATTTCTTGTCTGGAACCTCAAGACTGACTCAGAATAACTTCTTCTCATACGTATAGGTTGTAGTACTTCAGCACCTTTCCAACAAAGATAAAAGTGTTCACCGTGAAATTTGTTCCGCCGGAAGATGCCAAAAATCCGTGTGGTATGTGAGAAATGTACCCGCACTGAGAAATCCCGCAGCTGGACCGAATACGACGAACGAGTAAAAAATGCCTGCAGGGCACAACAAATAGTGACACGGATACTGGTTACACAAACACACAGATAAACAAACAACAACAGCAACGGCGGAAAACTCACCAACAAATAACGACGAGAGTGCCTTGCCCACATTCTCATCAATATACGACACTCCAATCGTAAACAAAGGAGTAGCTCCAATACCATGCAGAAAATGGGCTACGCAGAAGAGGAATACAAATCGAAACGTCCCTGGCTGAAAGTGGCAAGAATGAAGCAACCTCACTTCCTCGGATGTAATGTCTCCTTCATAGAAAGTGGCTGACTAGAGACGGCATTCAAGCACCTTGATTCAGACCGATCAACTGCGCTGAGACACTCCACAGGCAGCTATGAATTAGCTATACCGTCCAAATCGAAATGAATTCCGGTCCGCGATTACGGACAACCGCTGTTGTAAGACGCAGTGCAAGAAAGTTATGTTCGGCCCCCCAGCACGACTAATCTTTGTCTCAACACGATCATCTTCGAGCTGTGTGCAGCAACAGCGGTTGTCTGCAGCTGCGGATCGAGATTTCGCTCCAGTGTGAGCAGTAGATCTCCAAATGAAAAGACTATGATCACAAATGAATTTCTTCCCAACAAGTTGAATTCTCATCAGTCACATATAACACACAGTAATGGTCTGACTCCTCGTGGAACATAGCACATAATCCCATCCGCAGCATGAGTGGCTTGTTAGATTTGTAAAATAATCGACTTCAGCGTGCGGCTCAAGCTCGCCTAGGCAAGTTGGACTACGATTTCCAAAACTATAGTCCAGCTCCGCAATCGCGTTCTCTTCTTCTTCTTCTTTGCAGCCGCGAAGAGAGTAATTGCTATAGGTTCAGAAACTGGGCGACCAGCGTTGGATTCGTCCAAAGGTCTATTGTAGTTAATGTTGTAGGGTTCTTTGGACAGTTGAATAAGTGTAGGGTATTGTGGCCAGGACCACCACAGTCCGGGCAAACGTCGGGAGTGCTATTGTCGATCCTGTTCACGTAGGACTTCAGGAACGTTGAGTGCCCACAGCGCAACGAGGCTAGAGTGCATCTGGCACGTCTACTAAGCTGAGACTCAGACTCAGAAACTCGAGGCGGCACAGTACCCAGAATAGGATTAACAGCCGCTCTTTCCAGATACCCTCGAACAAACTGGGTGTGCTCATCGCGCAACAGAAGGAGGCGTTCTTGATATGAATCGTGCCATCTTTGCAGATCGACTTTATCTGGAGCATCGGCAAAAGGTTTTCTGATGCCTCTCTCTCTTACAGGCTCAAGTACTCTCCAAGATGGGTGGTTGGGCTGCTTGACGATGATCATGTACAGCTGCTGGGCCTGGAGCTGACAGTGCTCCTTTACTGGTAGCACCCGTGTCTCGGCGTGTAAATGCTCGATTGGCGAACTCCTAGCACATCCGGTGGCGATCCGAAGAGCAGCGTTTTGTACACGCTGCACCTTAGTCCAGGATGAGTCCGATACTAAGTGCTGCCAAACCGGTGCCGCATATTCTAGGGCGGGCTGCAGTATAGCCTTATACGTGGTCAGAATAGTTTCCTTACTGCTGCCCCATGATGTACCTCCCAGTGCCCTTAGCACATTGAGTTTAGCTCTTACAATTGCTTGCTTTTGCTCGGTGTTCTTGTGAAACTTCAGCGACGGATCGAGTATAAGGCCGAGTAGTTCGACGAAGCGAGCAGCAGGCAGGCGATCTCCACCCCAGCTGACATCGGGATGGGCGCTGTGCTCTTTGGGGTCCGTTGTGAAAACTGATACTGAAGACTTGGCAGCTGAGACAATGAGCATCTTGTTATCGAAATAGCTTTTCAAATCAATCAGGTACTCGTTGATCTTGCTCGCGGCCACTTGTATGTCACGGTTTTGGCACATGATAGTCATATCATCAGCGTAGGCGACAACTTTAATGTCCTGGGTGGTGCTGGAATGTCCTCTAAGTACAGATTAAACAGAGCGGGCGATAAGACTCCGCCTTGCGGAACACCTGCAGCTATGGGGATACTTTTAGAGACATGATTTTGAAACATAACTTTTGCTCGACGGCCCTTGACGAATGCTGTTATGCAACGCTTCTGCCACGGTGGAATAGAGGACTTCAGTATGTTATCCGATAGAATACCCAGGTTAACACTGTCGAATGCCTTTGTCAAGTCCAGGGCTACAGCAACGGTCCTGAGGGGCTTTCTCATGTTGAAGCCGTCGATGGCATAGCCAACGATTTCCAAAAGCGCCGTCGTGGTGGAATGTAGCTTCCTAAAGCCGTGCTGGTGATGCTGTTTCTCATTATGCTGAGCCAAATCATTGACGACAAGCTTTTCAGCAACCTTGGCTAGAGGTGACAAAAGGCTTATTGGCCTGTATCCTTTAGCTGATGACAGCGATTTACCGGGCTTAGGCAGAGGAATGACATTTGCTGTTTTCCAGTTTTGTGGCAGCGTGCAGGTTCGGAATGATGTGTTCATTAAATCAGTGAGCAGCGAGAGAAATTCACTGGGGAGCTTCTTTAAGACTGCTGGACAGATTCCGTCAGGTCCAATGGCTTTGGAATTACGCATTTCCTTTATAATCTTCTCCACCTGCGCAGAAGTGAAGGCATCAGCCGTGCCCATAAGCGGAAGGCGGCACAGCTCCCTTACTGTCACTCTGTTTTGCGGGCCACGCTTCGCACATGTTATGAAGAAGCTCTTGCCCAGAGCGTAAGCGGCATCTTGTCCTGACTTGGATACATTGTTCTCAAACTCGATAGTAGATACGGTGGTGGGTGTGGTTTTTCCGGAGAGTTTTCTCAGGATTTTCCATGTAGCAGCACCATCTGCCTTGAAGTTCAATTTTTCAGTGAACTTCTGCCACTCGTCTTTCTTGTGCCTGTCCAAGTCTTTTCTAATCTCGTCGTCAAGTTCAATGACCTCCGGGTCCAGATGGTTGGCAGATCTCTTTTCATCTCTTGTCCTGATTTTCTGAAGTATTTCCCTGGTGACATTAGGGTAAAAAGTTTTCACACCTCCTTCTGGTATGGCCGCTTTCATAGCCTTCCGGATAGCGTCAGATATGTGACGCTCTTTCTGGTGCACATCGCCATTCCATGGATATTCAGCCGCTCGGTGAAAGGCAACCTCTCTGAATAGGCTCCAGTCTGCAAGGCCTAAATTGAGATAAGAACGGTGACGAATACCAGAATAAGGGGCTAGAGAATTTGAGAGATCAATATGGACGAAAGTGGGAATGTGATCACTAGACAGAGTTGTAGAAGTGGACCACGAGCAGGCACTAGAAAGATTGGAGGAAACGAGCGAAATGTCTGGGCTAGAAGATCGGCCGATGGAAGGGAGGCGAGTGGGCTGATCATCGTTTAGGATAACCAGGTCGCACTCCTCCGCCCATTCCTCGACGTCCTCTCCTCTAACATCAGAGTCAAGTGAAGAGCAAAGGTATGAGCATTGAAGTCGCCCGCGAAGACGACTGAGGGTGAGAGGGCGCAGTCGTTGAGTTGTTTTTAGAAGAGGGATAGGATTATAGGTTGGGGGACAAGATGTAGTTGGGGAATGTAGATGTTGAAGAGAGATAGGGAGTTTTGAGTGGGAGATGGATGGGGACGTACTCGAGAGTACCGTCCGTAGGGACATTGGGAATTAGGTGAGAAGGAAGAGTGGACAGTACAAAAAATGAAACTCCTCCACCGAAAGACGATCTTGGAGCATGGTATGAAGTATAGCCAGGGATATTTGGGTGAGAAGAGGTAGCAGAGGGGGAAAGTTTGGTTTCCTGAACCATTATAACATCTGGATGGTGAGTACGAGCAAAGAGAGAGAGCTCAGATAGTTTGGCACGAAGGCCGTTGAGATTTATATGTACAATAGAAAGTGGGCGATTGGAGGTAGAGGAATCAGAGTTGGAAGGTGAGGAGCATAGGACACAGCGAAAAGCAGAGTTATGATGCCTCACAGAGCTGAGACCCGAACAGAAGAGATGCACCCACCTTTGGCATCCGAAGCACTGGACGCTTGTTTTACTCCACGTGACATCCTTGCCGCACGTGGCGCATGGGTACTTCTGAGCGGGTCCAGGATTCCTCTCCACGCCTGCCCTTTGTAGGAGAATCATTAGGAGAGCTGAGGCCAGCCAGCATCTCTCCCATAGCAAAAACCCTCTTCGTGGAGGGGTTGATGTCGGTTTGCACGGAGTTGATGTTGCTTCCTCCACACGGCCACGGCACGAACGTACGACATCTCGGCAGCGCAATCGCGTTCAGTCCTCATTATCACAATCGCAGAAGCGAAGCAGTTGTTTTTAAAAAATTCAACTATGAAAATGAGTAAAACATTCTCAAAACATCCGCTTCGCTTCTACGATTGTGATAATCAGACTTTGCGGACTGAACGCGACTGCGGAACTCAGGCATACTTAAGGCGATCTCCCTCGTAATTTTTCGACTAGTCGCACTAGCAATTCAGCTTATTCGACTTGACAAGCCCAAAATCAAAGTAGCCTTGAAAATCCGATTATTTCACTAATCCATCAAGCCTTTACGTAACCATCAAGCTTATGGCAAAAGAGATTACTCCCGATGTTCTATGAGCAATACAAACGACGACAGGAAAGAAGAAGCGAAAACACTAAAAACCGCAATAACAGTCCAGAATGTTGGAGCACCTGGTTTTGTTTTTGCGCCGCACAGCTGGCGGTTAGCGCCGACGCACCCGTATCTGAGAAGTTCCACTGCGCTGAAAAAGGTATGTTCAAACTCAGAAAATTTCCTAATTCAATAGAAACATTGACCCACCTTTTGTAGCACAGGAACTAAATAACTTATCATCTTGAGTAGCCGAATAACTATCTGCTAACATATGAGGTGTTGAGAATAATAGGCTACCAATAGCCATAAGAGACAGACCAGCACCAAGTACGGCCGGCTTACTATGCCGACCACCAAAATAAGACACAGGAATACAAAGTAACACATATCCAAAATCGTAGAACTGAAAAATGGAAGTCTACCTAATCATTTCAGTTAATGGATGGATCGCTTGACGCGAATGATAAAGTCCTTGCCCTGAAGGATGGCGGATCTGCAAACCTACACCAGATAGCGTCAACTGACGCGTCGCGGCATGAATCGATCGCGTTAATCTCCACGCGACAAACACGCTCGACTCACTCGCCTAGTCCTTTCTTAAGAGATCAATCGACGCGGCAGCTGTCACAGCTCGTTCTGGCTTATATAAGTCTGCAGCTTAGCCAACCTCGATGGATATAGGATTGTATTCAACGCCAGCCGTTTGATAGTTTTGTGCACTACTACGTAAGCAGATCACAAAAAATACCTGTACGATACGACCCATAGTGCTAGTGCTAAGTTTGAACCGGCGTTCTATTGAAGAGATCGCGGAAGGTACCAGACCGTTGACGATGATACCTTGTACTGCACAGTACCAACACAGAAGGGTTATCATCCATTTGCGTGAACCCAAAAATGACAACCACGACGGCCTATAAAGGAATTCTAAGTAATCACCCATCTAAGACTACGTGCTTTTCTAGCCTATGGGGCCTATAAGAGTCTCTCCGCTGAAAGGAGCGGTAGCATGCGAAGAAGGTGTATCGATTATGCGGCGCCGCGTAATCGATACTCCTTCATTGCATGATGCCGCGCCCTTCAGTGGTGGGATTATGATCGGTCCCTATCGGGTTCATTTTACCCTAAACGACACCCTAGTCATTTCCGACACCTGTGAGTCGGAACGGGCAGAGAAGCCCACGCTGCAGAACACAAACGAAACAACGCGATCGTGCTAGGACCACTCAGTGCGCTTCAAAAATTGAAACCATTGAAACCCCAACCACAGCGCTAGCCACATTCTATGACCCGGTTCATACCAGTTGTCGCGGCGATGTGTCGCCACTCATATATGAGCCAGAAATGTCGCACTCAATGACCAAGGCATCGTTTGTAGTTGCTCTTCCAAGCGGCGCGGCAAAATTAAACCCCTATAAAGCGGCATCTATAGTCCCGTCACGGGATGGCGCAGCGCAGTGTACTCTTATGTCGACTACGTGGCGCGGCACGATTGATATGGTTGAATCGCACTAAAGAGCTCCACTCGACGAATGTATAAACGAAGCTTATGAAAACAACAAAACAGCTACCAATGACGCCGTCGATGGTCGATCACTGGTAATCGCCTGCCCACAGTTGTTGCGACTAGCGTGATTAGATACCAATTTTACAGGGACGGTTCGTTACCTTCTAAGGCAGGTCTCCTAATGGACAACTTCAAAACCGCACCAATAGCAGACATGGTGCAAAAGACTGCGGCAGTGAAGAGTCCAAGAATAATTAGCCCCTAGGCGCCTTCTACGCGCATAAAGAAACTCATAAAAAATTTTTCTACATGACTGGCCTAGAAATAGTCAAGATTATTCATAAATCTGCATTAAGTCCTAGATTTGAACACCATCGAAAGCCTAGCCCTGAGTTGACGGAATGTCCTAAAGCCTTCAGTGAGGCCATCTAGAAAAGAACAAAGAGCCGCACCACACAAAGACAAATTGAGATAAAATATGTAGGATCAACTATCGCATACCTCCACTTTCCGATACCGCATTGCGATTCCTGTACAAGCACACTCATTTCCGCCTCAATGATTTCATTCTGCTTCTCCTATAAAACAGACTGTTATGAATGCGTTGTCGATGTAGACGCCTTCCAACACTGAGTCAGATGAAAGTGACAAATCGAGGAGGAATCGTTGTATTGTAAGATGACTGACTTGCCACTGCCGATCGCGAATGTCTCGAATTCGTCGCGGTTTTTCCACATCGCGATGAGGGACGCCCTGAGAGGCTTGCCGACTGTGACTCCTATAACAAAGAACATTTCTCACTTCGCAGATTGGACATACTGAAATTAGCGCCATCACATTCGCTCCAATACCATTGCAAGCATATTTCCTTGAATATATCTTGGGTTCAGAATGGGGAGGGCGACGCGCCAGAAGCGGGTATTCTGCGAGCCAAAAATTTAGGAAATTAGAGGAAAATTTCGCAATTTGATCCTGAAAAACCTCACTGCTTAACCTAGATGCCAATTGGGGATTAAGCGTACCAATTCATCCTTTCACTTATGCACTGGGTCCGATTCGACCGCAATGCGCTTTCAACTCGAGTATCTCTTCGAGTTGAGAGGTTCCTTCGCAGCAGCATATGCCTCTGTGACAGGACGACATCCTGCTGCAAAGGAGCTTTTCAACTCGAGGAGGTACTCGAGCTCAAAGCGTGTTGTGGTCAAATTGGACCCCACCCCCCAGTCCGTTAGTAGGCAGAAAAACAGAAAATTGTAGCAAGCGGGAAAGTTTCGGTGATTTATAAAGAGAATGAAAACACCATAACACCGCGTCAAAATAATAGAAAAAACTATGTAAAATTTAATTTCGAAATGCGAATATTCAGTGATGGATCAAATCGATTAGCACTCTGTGTATCCTCCTTGTCTCGAAATCTAGTGGAAAGTGGTATCTGGCATCGACTCAACAAGGATCTGTGGCTTAATCCTGTCCATGACAGCCCATGAAATAACTGATGCCTTATTCAGGTCCAAACCAGGGATGAGCGGAACTCCGAACTTCGATGATTTTTAGTCTTCCAATTTCCGGAAAAAAAAACCGAAAATGCGTCAGAAATCGGAAATCTACATGAGATTAAAATTTTTACACTCTTCCTTGCCAGATCCTTAGAGGGTTATTTCGGGCGCTTCACTCGAATTCAAGGTCTGTCTTCATTTTTCACAAAACCAGGTTAAGGGGCGAAATGACTTTCCGATTTCCCATGTTTTTTGGCGTTCCGATTTCCGAAATTGAGAAGGTCGTTGAATTTCCGAAATTCAGAAAAAATTTCCGTTCACCCCTGGTACCAATATGGGCTAGTGCAGAACCACAGCGTCTGGAGTAACTGTGCTATTCTGCTGTTGAGGTGCTGAAGCAGAATCTAGTTTTATCCTTTTGGAACCTCCATCCCTAATGTGCGGGTAACTTACATACAGAAATTACCTGAGTTTTCTGGACATTTTAATAGTCTACAAACGCCAGATGGATGAACACCGAATCTCGGCTCGCACAACTTTAGTCCAAGACAAGTAGCGAACGAAGCGTCAAAAAACACCTGCTCTGGGGACTTGGTTGCCTGCATAGTCACTGGTCTTTCAAAGACGGAAAAGTTAAAGGCATCGTTCGCGCTGAAAACCAATTTTCAGTTTTTAGGCTTAATTCCATGAATGGGTCCGGTAGACCACACTGGCAAACTTTGGCGCGTCGAAAACGTAAGGTTATGAGTTCGGAAGGGGTTAAAGATGAGGAGCCGCCACCAGTTCTCACCAGTCATCTAGCACTAATTCATAGAATGTTGATGCAACCGTCAAACAACATGAGAAACAGTTACGGCCTAAACTCCACATGCAGAAAAACGTCAAAAATGACAGTGACGATGCCTCCAGAGGCAGAAAAACTCCAAAAACGATTTTGGTGCGAAATTCAAAGTCGTATTTAAAATTCGTTCCAATTGACTTTGCTTCACAAATAAAGGTTTTTCATGGGACCCTTCGACATTTTCGTTCACTAGAGAGGCCAAGCTACCCAAAAACATGAAAAATAATATACGGTTTTCTGCGCGTACGATGCCTTTAAATGTTGAAGACCTGAGGAGAAACCAGTACTACCAACAAGATATACAGAGAGAGCCGCGTTTTCACAGCAAGTGGAACATTGAGGATGGTTCGCCGTTAGCAGGGACACGAAAGTGTCCTCGATGTGCATTTCACCACTAAGCGCAGAATATCTGCAGGCCCCTTGGAGCTATTCTAGAGCTTTCTCTTTTCACGGTACTTGATAAACCCGCCCGTCAGCAACGATCAGTTCAACAGAATCAGAACAAAATCCACTTCACCACCACGACGGCAGAATGGTTCTTTCTCCATCGAATCCCTCTTCTTCACTAGCATCTGTGCTCTCCTGATCTCAACTCCATAGATAACTTGGGAGATTCTGATCAGGCCCGTTCACAACCAGATAAAGATTTCTGGGACTGTTCAGGGACTGAGGGACGTAACAGTTACTGCTTAGGCGGACATGGACAATCTTTCGGAAGGTGCACACCGCGCCTTCCGAAAGATTTCGAATAAAGCAGGACACCCAAAATGTTGATCACTTTCACACGCATTCGTCGCATTCAAAACGTGTCGGATATGCATTAATCTCGATGACTAGATTGTTTCGAGCTTGAGGGGAGAAGTTGCACATCTTCCAGTCGTGCTCCAGATTACAGCACTTGCTCCAACAAGTAAATCATTCAATGTGTGGACAATGCGACTCGACCATATGAGAATCTAGACGACAATAGGACCACTTGCCCCTCAGACGTCACATGGTCCCTTTGCTGCGAACTGCGCCGAGGATCGTCTCCTCGTCGTGGAACGACCCGCCTAACCGTTGGGAAACCCACCCCATTCAGAATGCGTGCTCCTGAGAGGACGTGACGAATTTTCGCAGCACGTGCTCCTGCATTTCCTTCTCCTTTTTTTCCCTTCTAATAGCTGGATCACATGTCGGCGACAGAGCGATTAAAAACAAGTGATTCCTTGAGACAGATGCGTATTCGCCACACATCAAATTCAGCAATTGTGTGTTTCGATGAATGTTATTGTTATTTTGAAACGAACTAAGTTTTGCATTATTATCTTGTGCCTTTGACGTGGTTTATCTGTATTCATTTTCTTTGAAAAAAAATAGGAAAAATGTTTCCCCTACTTCAAACGTGCTAGTTTTCTTGTCTGATTCGTGCAAAATGCAGAGCGTATGACATGGGCATTATAAACTCTTCTTGCGGCAGATAACTGCTATCTCGGAGCCTCATTGCTGACCGAAATGTTTATTGTGAGACTTCAAACAATTTGCAAAAGTTTCAAAAAGATTTATCGCGAAAATGTCCAAATTTCGCGTAAAAAACTCTTTCTCGAAACTGTGCTTCTGGCAAGCTTTCGGTGCCTCGCACCTTCTTCGGACCTGGTCTGTCGTAACCTGTGGCTAGACCGCGACTACGAATAAAATTGATTTATTCGTAGTTGCGATCTAGCCACAGAGTACGACAGACCAGTTCTGAAGAAGAAGCGAGGCACCGAAAGCTTACCACAAGTGAAGTTTCGAGAAGGAGTTTTTTGCGAAATTTGAACATTTTCGCGATAAACCTTTCTGGAACTTTTGCAGATTTTTCGAAGTCTCAAAATAAACATTTCAAACTCTTCTTGGTTATCTCTAGCGTCTTTTTTCAAGAATTCTACTTTTTGTCTGATGGTGACGACAAGAGCGAATTCAACTATAAATGCCACGCACAATGAGCAATCGGAGAGTCGAAGCACGGTAAACATTGAAGACTCGATGAAAGTTCAGCACCCGTTCTAAAGACGCCAATGACTCAATAGTTCCCGAATCCTAGGGCACAGAAGGCTACAAATTTCAAACTACTGAGCGGTCGTAGGACATGTCTTCCCCACTATGTTCTCAAACAAAAATTTAACGTTGAAGCGCTGGCTTTACGACTGCTCACTACTGCCAAAGCTAGTAATGCAGAACATTTCAGGAATGCCCTAGACTTAGCCGGTGCTGATTCTACATTTGGTGTCCAACGTTCCCATCGCCCATGAAGGGATATAGCTGAGAGTGTTGTACTACAGAAAGCAAGTAGTATCTGAGGGACCCTGAGTTCTCCAGATGTCCTCTCAAAAAAGCTCAATCGCGGACCTAAATTTAAATGGCGCTAGCACGAGTCGGCGTAATACAGGTTGGTTGAAAAGTATTGAAAGCAAAAATGAAAGAATGTAAACTTTTAAATGAAATTAGTTTTTTTATTCAATATAATATCCGTCAACTTCAATACATTTATTCCAATGATCCTGCAATGATTTTACACCATCTCTGTCATGATTTTCTGGAAGCTCTGCAAAATACTGCTCCACGACTGAAATAGCTTCTTCAAGCGATGAAAAACGCTTTTCACGAAGGAATTGTTCCAAGTTTTTGAAGGGTGATAGTCGCTAAGGGTCAAATCTGGTGAAAACGGTGGATTTTCAAGCAAATCGTACTTTGATTCATTCAATTTAGCCATCGCCAGAGCACTTGTGTGAACACGTGCATGTTAACGAATGCGGCACTAACTTTCCAAACAGCTTGTTCATACGTAATTCTTCATGTAGAATATGGTAAACTCGTTCGTCTGAGATGCCTACGGTATTAGCGATTTCACGCTTAGTCAAACTTGGATCTTCACTAACATTATTATGTACTTGCTCAATGATTTCTGGTGTTGCGATTTCTGGTCGTCCACTACGTGGTTCATCTTCAACGCTTCTACGACCACGTTTAAACTCCAAAACCCATCGATGTACAGTTGGAAATGGAAAAGCATATTCTTTTATTAACACGCTCACCATTTTTGTATGAATTTCTGTTGCTGATAAACATTCCAAAGCAAAGAATTTAATCACTGGACGATACTCAGTTTTTCCATAGTTAGAAATACACCGACAAGTCGAATTCCAATGGCTTGTAAACAATGAACGAATTGACAGATCAAAATAAGGTTTTCTGTATGTTCATATGAAAGACGAAATGTCAAAATGGCGAATGAATTTTAATTCCTCTACTGCTTAATGGGTGTCGCTTTCAGTACTTTCCTACCAACCTGTATGTCATGTACACCAGACGATAGAGGGTCTACTCTTTGGACGACTGAGGGCGCCTTTAACTTTAACTAGTCGAAGAAACCTCAATTCACGGAGCAGGCAAGAGCTGGCTGCCTAACTCTGCCGAGCATTAAAGCGTTATGTTCATCAGTCAACCGGTAGGGCAGTAAGTCAGCTACTTCGACAACATCGTGGGACCCACAGAGGGCTCCACAGTGTCACCATTACCAGCCATCTGTGCCCTCCTTGTTGAAGTGACAAGTTTTCTGCTGCGTCAGATACTCAACTCGTGGGAGGTTTCGTCATCGCTTGGCTCTTAACCAATCAACTCCTACCACCCAGCTGACGCATAGACAATGCGCACCACTGGAATGCGCCATATGTTTGGGGCAGTCCAGGTCTGGTGCCGCCACATGCCTGGCATATGTTGTATCCTCTGTAAAACGTCGTAATTCTCACGACTCATGGCGCGAGCGGTGCGCGCGATTCTCGCGATTCCCTCCGTCTGTCATGCACTCTCTCACTGTCTCTAACCTTGGTTCCGCAATAGCACGCGTAGAAACCATGAGAATTTCGCCGTTTTATAGCCTTTACAACGTTAACACCGTCTGAAATTTGTACTCGCAACCCGTCAGGACTCGTCGTCCCAGCAACGAGGGCGGCGAGGAATACAGATGGCTAATAACGGTTAAACCGTAGAATCCTCTGTGGGTCCCACGATGTTATCGAAATAGCGGACTTACTGCCCAACTGATTGACAACAAACATAAAGTTTCTATGTACGGCAGAGATAGATAGCCAGTTCTTGGCTGATCCTGAACTGGAGTCAACCATGAACTGCTTCTTCTATTTTTCTGAGGTTTCCTCGACTAGACGCCTTCAGTCTTCTAGAGAGTAGATACTCTCCCATCTGGTGTGCACGACATGTTACTCCGACGCCTGCTAGCGTCACTTAGATTTATGTTCGTTATGACGCTTAGTTGAAAAGACATCTGACGAACTCAGGTTCCCTTAGATACCACTTGCTTTCTGCAGTATAACACACCCAAGTAACACACCCTTTATAAGCAATGGGGACGTTGGACACCGAATGTAGAATCATCGCCGGCGAAGTCTAGGGCATTCCTCAAATATTGTATATTACTAGCTTTGGCAGTAGCGAGCAGTCGCGATGCGTGCGCGTCGACGCTGATTTTTTGTTCGAGAACATACTAGGGCTTACCTTACATTTCCTGTGGGCTTTCATAAAATCATGTTTTTATAGTTGTAGGTATGGGACACAGAACTGATAGTCCGTTTTCCAAATCAATTCACAGGAGATTTCCCAAATTGGGCATTCTCATAGCTTTGCGAAGAGAAAAGGGGTAGAAGAATGGCAATTTTTAGGGCGTTCAAAAATGTTGTCTCGGGTTGGGCTTAAAACGATTTTCTAGGGATTGTTTTGGGTGCTAATTGCCAATCTGAGGCCCATCTGTCTAAATTTGAACAACTTCCGGCTGATTTAGTCCGAAGCTTAAACATAGGAGAAATTTTGCTGGCCAAACGCGACTTTAGATGATTTCAGGAATGCTGCGGTAGAATCGTCTTAAATCTTCTTCATAGGGGCTATTTGGGCTGCCTAGCACGAATTTGTGATCCGTTTATCGTTTTTTCATGGATTACGGTATTTGACGGTGGGTATACGCTAGCTCGGTGAAAGTCTCAGATTTGACTCGAAAATTCTGTGTGGGTGTTATTTGGGACGCTGAACACGGATTTGAGGTCCATTTTTCGATTTTCGAAATTTTAAGGTAAGTAACGCCAGCTAAAAGGCATTACGCCTACCGTAATTTTAAGGAATCCTAAGTCTGGCGAAAAATAGGCAGCCGGGTTCAGCGCCTTAAGTACCCCCCATCGAAAGCTTTGAGCCGAATCGGAAAATTCCTTCTGAACACCCCAAAAACTTCTTTCCCTTACCTTTTTGTGAATCAATGACAATGCCATTTTTCGGAATCCCTGGAGCCGTTTGGGGAATTCAAGCACGGGTCAATTGTGTACTGTCACAGACCTACAGCAACGACAACACGGTTTTCCAAATCGCCACGGGGTGGGTAAAGCAGTCCCTAGTTAGTGGGGAAAGCCGCACCCACGACCGCTCGGTACTGGTGAAGATTGAAATTTGTAGCTTTTTGTGCCTTAGGGTTTGAAACTATTGAGTCATGGGATTCTTTGGAACGGGCTGCTGAACTTTTAACGAGCCCTCAATGTTTCCCTTGTCTCGACTCTCCGATTGCTCAATGTGCGTGACATTCATAGCTGAATACGTTCTTTCCGTCACCATTATATCTCCGCTCGATTTTTAAGCGAACGTGAGACAAAAAGTAATGTCCTTGAGAAAAGACGCTAGTGATATCAAAGAGTTTTTTTTTTGAAGAAAAGAAACACTAATACACCGCGTAAATGGTGCAGGAAAACGATGGAGATACTCGTCCACTTCAAAATAACAATAACATTTATTGAAAGCAGCATAGACGCTCAATACGCTATCGATTTTATGACATGAATCGAAGGTTTGGAGCTGATAGTATGAACGGGCTATCACAAACAGAACCTAACGTTCGAGCAACAGCCCATGAGCGACGTTTCGGGACAAACGGCGGACCTTCCAAGACTACCAATTCAGTTATCGGACGAGAGCAGCTTGGCGTAATGAAACTACGAATATGTGAGTAATTGATTCACCTAACGTATATGGCTACGACCCAACTCGCTAAGGACATGAGGCTTATCCAAAAAGAAAATTGGATGATCATCGAAAAAGGGACGAGCTCATTTTTGGAATCTGGACCCCATGGTGGCCGAAAGCCGAGAAAAGAAGGCAAGTATCTACTCCAAAACAGAAGTATTTTTTCCTTAATAAAGTTACGAATATTCTCGACGTGATTAGCCAAAAACCTGCGTGCGTGCGAACTTGCCTACTAATGCACTTTGGAACGTACGAAAACTCATCAGCTCACTTCATTGTTTTTGTCCACAATTACACATCGAATGGCATGTTTGCCTCGCCATCCTCCATTAAGACGGTAGACTAGTAATTCTCGAAAAAGGTTCAGTTGTTTGTTCAGTATGTCTGTGTGCGACACAACCTCTACTTAGCAATGTATTTTTTAAAAGACTTTTAAAAGTTAAGCGGGGCTAGTCGCGCTGCAATGATAAGGAATAATAAAGGGCAACCACGAATCTGCATAGTCGCGCTTATATTTTCGTGCGATTTACACCACCCGAGAATCCGAAATAAACTTCGTTGTCGCTACAGCGACGAATTTCACCGTCCGTCACCAATCGGGTTGGGACGGCACCTGCGGAGTAAGAGAGGCCGTCTTAAGGGTCTACAGAGTTGCAGCGACCGGCGGGTGTTCTCCGAGCGTCAGCCTCGACGCCGCGACAAAAAATGTTTCCGAAAATTATCGTTGCCGCGCCGGCTGTCGCTCGCTAACGCAGAGTCGCTGCCGCGTCAAAACACTACGATTCCCCTCGTCGCCCGTCGACCCGCGTAGGTCGCCCCCGTCGCCGAATGCAATCGATATTGCATCACCCATGGCTGCTCGTCGCTGCGAGGAACGCCGCGGCTTGAACTCTGCAGACCCCTTTAGAGAGCTTTGCATGCACCTGTCTCGGCGACGCGTCGCTGAGCGGTATTATACTTCCTCACGTTTTCCTAGCAAGTTCCCAACGTCTACACACGTATTCGATACAGATATGTCGCATTGTTAGCCGTCAGCAACTATGCATCACACAAATATAATGATGGCCCTAAATGAAAAATTTTTATGCTCTGCAAAAATTTGTAATAGTCTCTCATGCCAACCATGACAACTCCTTACGCCGTTGCAAGGAGTCGCACAAGGCCGAGCTGTCACAAAGCCTAAAAGCAGGCTTGAGCAGGCCGTTGCGACCGGTGATCAAAATTTTACGAGCCAAAAACGAGCCCTGGTGACCAAAAATTTTACAAACCCAATCCCCTCCCCCGAATTTTCATTTTTTTTTTCGAAAAACTTCTCACATTTTTACGACCCCTCGTTGCTACCGGTCGCAAGCCTGCCCGACCTTGCCTTAAGGCCTCCGTATAGACGAGCGGCAAAAGTTGCGCCGCCCCAATGAAGGATAAAGGGCGGGTACGCAGCTCCGTGCCCGCCCTTTATTCCCTATCATTGCGGCGCGACTTTGACGCCGGACTATGCAGAGGCTTCAAGAGGGTCTGTAAAATTGCAGCGACCCGCACAAGACGCCGAACGATAAAATGGTATAAGTCACTATTGTTCGCCGCCCGCTTGCTTTCACGCGGGGCCATCGCGGCGTCAAATCATTTTATGGTCACCTTCGACGTAGCCCAATGTAACCGATATTGCATCTCTTCTCTGCATGCAACGCCGCGACCTTAACTCTGCAGAACTCTTAGGGTCTATGGCATACCATGTCGCTATCGTAAAAGATAGGCGTGCCAAACAGCACAGATCGCAGCGGGACCAGTTTCAGGGCAATAGCGGAAGCCATCGGGGAAACAATGAGCGCGCATGCCCCAGCTTGTTTTACTCTCTTGCCGGTCGCTGCGTGGCACACCGTGGCAAGCCCAAACGGATCTGTGACACCACTGCTCTTTCTATAGCAGCATATCACGGCAAAAAGCAAAGAAAATGTATAAACTTCGCAGCGTTGTAGATCGATGATCGTCAATATGTACATACTTGCCACTCCGCGACGAAGCAGACAATCATTCTACCCTTAGAAGAAAAAGAAGATCACGGATCAAACCGCGTTTACCACTCAACAAAAATCCATTTTGGGCAATTAACATCCCATTCAATTCATGTAGCTAATTTGCGGCATTTTCCGACTCTTCTAGGATGAAATCGTAAGGAAACTGAATCACGAAAAAACGCATAACCGTTTTTTACCCACAAGGTGCGACGCAGTTACGAGGGAAACGTGTTAAGGAGGCTGCAGAATTGCGGCGACCAGCGAGTGGTCACCGACCGTCAATCTTGAAGCGGCGACAAAAAAGTTCTCGAACATTATCGCCGCGACGTCAGTGCCCCTAGTCGCCCGTCACGCCGCGTCGGTCGCTCCCGTCGCCGAATGTAATCGATATTGCATTACACAACGCTGTTCGTCGCTGCGAGCAACGCTGCAACTTCAACTCTGCAGGCCCCTTTACGCGCGGACAGAGTCCAGCCAGGCACTGCGACCGACCTCGGCAGGGCTAAAAATCCAACACCATGAAAATCAAACATTTTGTAAAAAGCCGTAAATTTTCACGAACCCCCCCCCCCACTCAAATATTACGAAATTTCATTTTCTTGACAAAAAAAAGTTTACGCACCCCCCATCCTAATCGTGCTTAATACTACTATATATTAGGATGCCTAATACTAGTTTTACAGTTTTTCTCACCTTCTCTATTCCCATTCTCATACGGGACACTTTCGCAAACAAGAGAACGCGTTCTCTGGAGACTTTAAAACTGATTAGGATTTCGCGTCTCCGGGGATTTCATTTTTCGCCTTCTTTTGAAGATGTATTGAAACCAATGAAAACCTGGCAAAAAAAGCGAGCATTCATAACTTTACCAAAAAGAGACCAGAGACATATGTAGGCGCTTCCTCGACGCTGACTTACTGCGCAAACCCTTTCGAAAAACCAACTAAAATCTTTTCAAATGGGTTTCCTCAACGGGGCGAGGCTTACAGCGTGCGACGCACACGCGCACAACTAGTAGCTAAAGCATAATGTTCAGCTACAATCAAAAATAAGTCAAGTCATTTGAAAATAAAAAATTCAAAAAAGGAAATTTGTCATTTATTTTTAGGAGCGGAAAAATTATTTTCATTCAAAAAAAACCAAATTTTCAAAGGATTTCCGCAAACACCTATTCAAAGAATCTTAAACCTGTACTCAATTGGTCAAGCCTAATGCAAACTTCCCGCGACGCGCGACAACGCATTTCGGCCATATCGATCATTATGTATGATAAACACTATGTCGCGCCACGTTAAGTATGATCTAAGCTTTAGAGTTGAGTGAAGCGCTATTTCAGGGCTCAGCAAAGCCATGCCTCTTCAGTGCGACCAAAATTTTGGACGTATTTTACAAATCTATTGTCCTTATGGTAACGAAATTCGGGTCCGCACTTGCAGACAAACGCTGCTGCAGCACGCATCTTGAGCAGAATCGTACCACTACCTCGAGATTCCGAATTTAACCGGGATCCCAGCACGATTTTCGCTGGACTGCGGGCGCAACAGCGGATGTCAGCAAGTGCGGACGGGAATTTGCCTCCCATAAGGACAGTACTAGAATAAAGAATTCAAAAATTTTCTTAAAGGCAGTGTTCACGATAAAAGTCGTTTCTCTGTTTTTTGGCCTATCTTAAAAACGGTCCCATGCTGATTTCAATGATGTCCCTGGAATCGTGCAAGACCCCCTAGAAGCGGAGTTATGGCCCCTCAAAATTCAGCTAGGGAAGCATTGTGGACGAGTTGTCCGAGGCTTGTAACTCCCGATTTTTGCAGCCGATATGTGCCAGCTGACCTGAGTAAAGAGAGACGTTGAGAGTGAAGGGAAGAACGGGGCTTTATCGGAAACCATCGCTTATCTAAGCACGAATTCAGGGAAACTGTTATAGGACGTGGGCGGAGTGGCCCGATGGGTTGGCTGGCCCACGAGATTTTCACCCATTTACCGGCCGTTTTTCGTCGCACTTCCCCTTTTGATCTTCTCAAAGAAACCCAAAGCTTACGTTTTAGGCAAAAAACGTGCAACTTTTTCTTCGTGAACACTGCCTTTAAGGATTTGGAATCAGATATCTTCATATGCATAAAAATTCCTGAATAACTTTTTTAGAAAATTTTTATACTCTTATGAAGGTCGCGTGACACGTGTCACATTACAGACTACTCTGACGATTTTCATTTTTACCACAAAGCAATTGCAACTCAAGTATGATCAATTTTTTTGGCGGAAATTCTTAGGAATCCAGGTGTTCTGTGAGCCCACTCTGTCTGAATTCAACTTATGTGAATATAATAATGCTTACTAGAATTTTGAATAAAGCTCAAGCACAAACGAACGGAATTTAATGTGCTCAAACATACTAGTATTCAAAATTTGTCAAGTACTCAAAATAAGTTTGAAATTAACCACATATTAGAAAATACCGAACAATATTATATACACAATAAAAAGTGACCCTCTCACTCGAATTGTAAACAGCATAAGGCCGGAATCATACTCCCAGCGACGAGCGACACGATGCATTGTTTACCATCATTATCGACCGAAAATCGATATGTATGATATGCACTGACGCTTGTCGCGGGAATTATGATCCTAGCCTAATGCAATCCATCGTATCATAAAGCATTAAAAACCCTAGTCCTAAGAAAAACCATTCCGCGAACTACGGATAAAGACCATCCTCTCACGCGGCGCTTAAAGAGCGTTCAGTGGCTGTGCATCTAATCCAGAATGAAGAATTAATTCGAAAATTGGACAGGTTTTTGAGGGGGGGGATGTTTGAGGATTCCCGGAAAAATATATAAATAATGCATAAATGTCAGTTTCCCAGCCCAAACAATCGTATAAAACTGAAATTGAAATAGTATTGGTTCAATAAATAAACAACGGTTCATACTAACACATTATGTCTAAGTAGGGACTGATCCCAGCACAAACTGGTTTTGAAAATGGTCTGTCGAGTGTTGTGGGGAACGTAAAAAAAGCAATTAGGAATTTGATAAATTTCCTTAATGTACACTGGAAGATCAAAAACTGAAAAAAATTCGAAATTTCGAAACATTTTCAACCTAAACGTTGTTCAGGGGAGATCATTTGGAGCGCTGAACACGAAGGTAAAGCCTATTTTTAGTTTTTCAGAAGACTACAGTAAGTTACAGTACAAAAGGTATCATTTGTCTACACTAACCTACCGTAATCTTCAGAAAACCCGGAAACGGGCGTGTTCAGCGTCCCAGACTACCTCCCTGGGCAGAGTTTGGGCTGAAGGTGTTCAGATTTTTTTCAAATGAAAAGAAAGATTTTTAACGTTTTCGATCTACCACGAGCATTGAAGACAGCGTTCACGATGATCATTCTCGTTGACTTTCCACACTGAAATGATAAGCGAGAAGGACCCTAGGCTCCAAGTATCGAAACAACGGTAGAAAACGAGCCAGAAGTGGCAAAATAACGGCTGCAAACAAGCGTTTTGGTGTTCCAGACACGCCCCCTCGCTCCAGATCCGCCCCTCGAAATGAACAAATGAAGACTCAGATTACAGGAATGATCAAGTCAAGCAAGAGCTGATAAGTCAGCTGATCGCCTGATTGCACTGATAGAATCACACTTCATAGCGGTCAATTCCTCCACGCTCAAAAATCAACGTAAACAAGCGAGGGCCAATTTTCGCTCAAAAACGCGGCTTTCGCGTATTTTTTAAGCAATCTTTGCTATATCGGCCACTAGACCTTTCGTAATCCGTGGAGATATCGGAAGTGAAATCTATCGTGAACACCGACTTTAAAGGCAGCAGACACGCTCAAAAATAATATCGATTTTATGATATAAATCAAAGGTTTCAAACTGGTAGCATACGGAACTAACGAAAAACCAACGAAAACTGTATGCGAATAGAGGAATAAGGGTTGTTTCTATTATCGGATGAAATTGGATGAGTTTTACCGCGCGCGATTGGAACAGCGATCATTAGCGACAAAACAGTTGAGGTCGCTACGCCAATAGACTCTTATGGGCTGTACTAGAACGCTCACCTCGTTGGAAGCATCAAAATCCAGTACAACTCCGAACAAAAACCCTTGACTGGGAACCGAAAAATCCATTTCGAAAGCAGAAATTAATAAAAAATCATAGAATGAAAAATCGAGAAAATCCCAACAAGGAGATGAATCTTCCAAGAAGAAAAGAACGAGTAAAAAGGCGAATAATTAGAAGATCAAAGGCTGAGACACTACAACTAACCATTTTGTTGCCCGACTTCGAGGCGGCGCACCGAGATCGCCGGGTGCGGATCGCGTTTCGGCGTCAGCATCCGAGTCTCCATTACTTTCCGTTTCCCTCATCATGACATCGCCTAAATCTCAAACAAGCTGAACATATGGACGAAGAGGCGGCGGCAGCTTAGGCTCGCCAGCCCAGCCTCCAACGCTCGAATAAACAAAGCGATACGAAAAACTGCACGCAAATCTATGAGACCTTGGACATCTCTTCCTAACACACATTTACATATAAACTTGGAGAAATTTGTGTCTTTGAACCTTTCAAAAGGGGCAAAGTAGATCGAGCAGAATAAAATTGCATCTTTCCGCAATCGAACAGACAAAACACTCTCTCTGCAAGCACCAGGGTTAGGCTCACGCTGTGATGATCACGGATGGGGCTGCTGCTTTGGGTGGCGGCAAGATCCAAAACGCAAAAATGGTTGGTATTCAGCTGCATAAGAACTGTAATAAGAAATGTTTCTCCCTGAATTATCACATTTCGTTAACTTTTTTGAATATCAAGATCCCCTTCACGATCCACTAAAAGGGAAATGTTTCTCCCTGAGTTATCACATTTCGTTAACTTTTTTGAATATCGAGATCCCCTTCACGATCCACCAAGAGGGATCTGACGAGTTTTCAAGCTGAGGGGGCCGCACCACTAACGGACTGATCACAGCGCCATGTCTTACCCTGGCATGCACACAAGAACCCGATCTCCCACCAGCAATCCCGTACACCTCGGGTCTGTATTAGAACAAAGAATTCACGCGACTCCTCCGCGTGCGCATGCGAAGCAAGGGGAAAGGACAGCGAGATAAAGGAAGAAGGCGGAGAAAGCAGCGCATGCACGCACATGCAGCGCGAGAACTCCGTTTTTACACAGGCTATAAAAGTTGAAAGTGTAAATGCGGGTGGTAAATTCTGCTGGTGAGAGAAACGTGACGAAAATGACCAAAAACCGTGACTCGCAGAAGAATAACTTCAAAAAACTGGTGAAGAAGAAAACAGACCGAAAAATTTCAGAGCTTGGCATCCGTTAAGTAGAAAAATTAGAATACGAAAATATTACTTCCTTTTGTGGGCATAATCGACTTAAACCATCCGTGTAATTTTTCATAGGACGCCGCGACGCAGCAACTTGGCACACCTACTTCGGAGCGAAAGTTACTCTGTTCATTCGCGTGCGCGCGCAGAGCGAAAGGAGAGACAGCGTGCGCACCGAGTGGTACGTGGCGCACATGGATTCGATGTCGGAACAACCATCGGCCGAATGATTACGCGAAACTTGATTCATTGCATTTTCCTGTAAAAATGACGCGGACCATATATACAATAGCGATATGTTGACGATATCAAGAAGTAACAAACTAAATTACAGCAGTGCCTTACCCTGAAAACATTTCTGTGAAAGTTTTTCTTGGCGTTTTGTGCAGAATCATTCGAGAAAAAAACGCGTTTGAAAAAAAGCGATGCGCTGAGCACTATTAAATGAAAAAAAATGATCGCAGCTGCGGACTGGTGCGATTTTGAACAAAATTTGAAATGATTAAGACACAAAAGTACACAGGCAAGCCCCACTCAGTGTTAGTTTTGATAAGGATGAATATCGGAGTGCATGATCATCCAAACGGGAGCTGACACAGATTATAATTAATGGTCCAATGTATGAAGAATGATAAAGCTGTAGACAACCAGTAGGCAACGCGGGCGGTCGCAGAGAAGGCGACCACGCTCAATCTATGAGAGCCTGAATAGACTCGTCGCTCAAAGGCGCGGCAGCATGTAAAGGAGTATCGATCATGCGGTGCCGCACGATCGATTCTCCTCCCTTGCATGCTGCCGCGGCTTTCTGCGGCGGGAGTCTATTCGGCCCCTTAGAGAGATGCCGGCGCGCTCCGCTAACTCGCACACCTCATCCTAGCAGCACCGATGACGCCGCGTCCGCAACTGTGTGCTGTGGTATCTTGCTGTCCGCAGTCTTGCCTCCTCCTCCCACCCGAAAAAAATGTTCGTTAGATGCGTAATGCTACATTAGTCAGCCGTAGGGCAGTATCAGCAGTTCAATAGTTATCTGATGAAGTTTTTCAAAAAAGGAAAACCACCGCAAATCGTAAATTGATTCAGTGACATACTCTTCTTATTAAAGCGATATTCTACTCCGCAGTTGCGGACAGCCGCTGTTAAAGCACGCAGCACGATGGTCATCTGGAACCACGGAGTCCCAACAGGATTACCCCCGTCGCAGCCCGATTAACATCGCGCTGCGTGCCGCAACAGCGGCTGTCCGCAACTGTGTAGCGGAATTTCTTTCTGTAAGGACAGTACACGGATTTCAGCGATTATATATATATATATATATATATATATATATATATATATATATATATATATATATATATATATATATATATAGTTAGGTCCGTAGCTTGTTTCCTCAAGAAAACATTTAAATTCAAACCGCGGCTGGCGCGGTGGTTTACATCTCAGAGGCGGCCGGCTGATTATTACCAGGCAGCCGCTGGTGAGATTTAAACTACCGCGCCAGCCGCTGTTCGAATTCAAATTTTAAAGCCACGGACCTAACCATAGGTAAAAAAGTGTATTTTTTTACATGAGTTAAGTTTTGAAGAAGCCTACATGCGCGTTCCAGTTACGTTTAGTTGAAAGCTTATACAGAAGGAAGGTAAAGAATCAAGATAAACTTTTCCCTAATTAGCTACATACAATTATAGAATATTAAAGTATGTGTTCCTGTCAAATATTATCTCAATTTACTAATAAAGGCAGTATGTCTGTCGCAAATTTGACTCACCCCAAAAAAATTGAAACATTCGATTTCCCAACAAATTGGACCGATTTATATATAGGTTGGTTTATCGCTAAATGTTCATTTCAGACTTCAAAATAAAGACTTTCCGATTTCGTACTCACTAGAGTAATTTCAGAATGATCAAAAATTCATTTTCTTGAATTTCTTGAAAATTTATCGAAATATTTCCTCGTTCGAAGGCATATTATAGTCACTAAATTTGCAAACACCGGAAATTTCAGTCGACCGAGAAATAATGAGTTGGGAAGAATCTCATTAGGCATCACACTCAGTGAGATAGCAGAAAATCTGAAAAACTTCAAGTCTCACACAGAGTAAATTGACCGCTGTCGCCTTATTCATCTCGCCAAGGAAAAGAACAAAACGAAAGATTTGAAAACAAAAGACTCTTTTGAGCAGGAATCAAACTGATGCGCCTCTTTTTCAGCTATAAACAGTAAACGACACGTACGCCGTATTCAGCAACACATATGGTCCGTGTCCTTCAATCAGGAAGACGCGACAATGTTTGACTCTAGTTATACATCGGCGTGCTGCTGTGGACGGTTTGGGCCAAGTGCCACCAAGGGACGCCCTCTCTGTGCTGAGGCACTCCGAAAGAAACAGCTGTACACTTGAATCGCGGCGGAAATCCATAACGAGCAGTTAGGCGTCGTTTATACTTTCACCGCGCAGCTGGGAAGCAGGTCAAATGTGGGAAAGTACTACAAGTACATAGCGTTAACCGCACTGCAATTAGAGCAAAATCGACTACGAAAAGATTTTTGCCTTAATTACGCGACAGAAAAGAAAGCTTTGAAGGAAAGACATTTAAAGGGGGTGGCCGTACGGCGACCAGGCCTCAAAGAGGGCGAGGGGGGGGGGGGGGAGAATGGGGAGAGAGAGTGGCACAGGCTTCGCTCCGTCGACCAATCGGCGAAGGTCTCCCCACCCCTAGGACGTTGTCGATTGGCTGCGCGGGGAATAACCCCGCTTCCTGACTGAATGACACAGACTATACAAGGCAATTTTTAAGGAAAACGAGATTACGAACAGCTTCAAACTCAAACTGTGACGTTGCAGACTGACCTTTTTCGAGCGTTTTACTTCTCGGAAAGTTCGAATGAATAGAATTTCGACAGCTTCGTTGAATTCGATACTTTCTTTCAGTAGAATGCTAATATGTTCATTCGACTAAAAATCAGGATAACACCTCTTACATACGATCTCTGCCGCAAAGTAAACAGAGTTCACTTTTACTGAATAGTTTTATGTGACGTCCTCGTGATCGAACCCAACGATGTCATCTGGTTGCGTCCCATCAATCAAAGGCCGCAGAGAAAAACTGCCGCCAATGTTGCCTCCACGTTGAACGCCGAAAGAACAAACAACTTCTGAATATACGTAATGGTCACCCTACACCCATATGGACCAATAATTTGAGCCTCAAAATTCTTCTGCGATTCCCTGACAAGAAAACATAGCGACCCATACGTGTGTCAAAGGTAAGAAAAACCCCCTTGCCATCAAATGGATCTTCCCGCTGAAGGTGGCGTGAAGAGGGTGACATCTTTCAACCCTAGAACAATTTCCCCTGAAGTTTTCAGAGCTTAGCACACTTGGGTTTGGATCGACTATTTTCCAAGGTAGATCACCCTCGAAGATGTTCGCCGAGGAGGACTGCAGCTTTGAGCCACTAAAGAGGAGAGGTCGCCAACTCCAGCCTATCAACACACAAAATTGTTGACATTGAGGAATTCGATTTTTCCAAATTTTTATCTGAAAAAATTATAAGACATGTAATAACAATATTCACTAGCGAGACCTAACGAAGTTTTCGCTCAAGAAAGTTTTCACGTGCCCTAACTTCCGGAGACAGATTATTCTGACAAAACGGTGTTGATTGACTTCCGTCTATCCGAAAGTTGCTATCCGTATGGACTTTCCTGACGTGAGCAGAGCAGGCTGCCTCATATTTCATCAGGGCGCCGGGTATGAGAATGTGGGATCAAAAAGCAAAACATAAGAGACCAGCAATAAATCGTCGGTTGCTACCGGCATCACTTCTACGACCCCTTGCGTCTGTAATGTTCCCAAGCGATTATTCTCGCTTCATCATCCCTGTCATGTTAAGAAAAAACGCACTCGCATTTTAGGTGTGGTTTCCCTTGTTGACCAACACCATGCCTTTGTTCTCAATAAATGAAGTATGTCCATGGATGTTCATGTTTTTGTGGTGCAGATTTTGATAAGCTCGGACTTTCAACATATATAAAACTGGTTTAGGGAAGTTAGTGAATTGAAATGACTGAGCGGTTGTGATGAGTTACGAACAGAAAAGGTGCGGAAGTGAAGCGGTAGCTTGTTTCCTCAGACTGGAGAGGAAATGTCTCCGGAGTTTTGCGTACTCCTCGAAACGCGTTGCACGCTTCTCAATAAACATGTTTTGCTGTTTTCTTCGCTACACAAAAGCTAAGATTTCGAATGAGAAAATTGACGAAATCTCGTTGTTTCTTTTCTACACTCTTCCTGCACACTCCCATTGCGGTTCAGCTAACTTTCTATGACGTCCTGCACATTCCACGACGTCCTGCACACTCTTACTGGGGTCCTGCACACTTTTTTTATGACGTCCTGCGTACCCCCGCTGGGGTCCTGCTCACTTTCTATGACGTCCTGCACACCCGAACTGTGGTCCTGCGCCCTTTTTATGACGTCCTGCACACCCCCACTGGGGTCCTGCACACTTTCTATGACGTCCTGCACACCCCCACTGGGGTCCTTCACACTCCCACTGGGGTCCTGCGCCCTTTCTATGACGTCCTGCACACCCGAACTGTGGTACTGCACACTCCCACTGGGGTCCTGCACACTTTCTATGACGTCCTGCACACCCGAACTGTGGTCCTGCACACTCCCACTGGGGTGCCGCCTCCTTTTTATGACGTCCTGCACACCCCCACTGGGGTCCTGCTCGCTTTCTATGACGTCCTGCACACCCCAATGGGGTACTGCGCCCTATTTTATGACGTCCTGCACACCCCCACTGAGGTCCCGCTCGCTTTCTATGACGTCCTGCACACCCCCACTGGGGTCCTTCACACTTCCACTAGGGTCCTGCGCCCTTTTTTATGACGTCCTACACACCCCCACTGGGGTCCTGCACACTTTCTATGACATCCTGCACACCCGAACTGTGGTCCTGCGCCCTTTTTTATGACGTCCTGCACACCCCCACTGGGGTCCTGCACACTTTCTATGACGTCCTGCACACCCCAACTGAGGTCCTGCGCCCTTTTTTATGACGTCCTGCACACCTCCACTGGGGTCCTGCTCTTTTTCTATGACGTCCTGCACACCCCCACTGGGGTCCTTCACACTTCCACTAGGGTCCTGCGCCCTTTTTTATGACGTCCTACACACCCCCAATGTGGTCCTGCACACTTTCTATGGCGTCCTGCACACCCGCACTGGGGTCCTGCACACTTTCTATGACGTTCTGCACACTCCCAAACCCTAACGATTCTGTAGACGTTTCGTACACTAACTATACGACTCGAGATCTGTAACTTCGACTACGGCGTAGCCCTTCTAGCTCTCATTAAGGTTTTCATGACCCACGGCCAAAAGTGCGCTCCAGGGACAAACACGGGTGCCCCAAGGCGCGCAAGAGGAGATTCAGGCTAATTTTTTGGTAATCGATGTATGTCCTACCCACCTGAACGTTGGTACCATTTCATAACAGTTCTGTTCGGCCATTCCTAAGATCCGCGGGACACACATACACACATACATACACACACACACACCGGGACATAACTGCTTTAAGTATAAGAATTAGTTTTTCGCTAACATTTTGACGAGGAAACATATTTTCTACTTTTCATGATTTTATTTCATAAGTGTTAATTTTTTCAAAAGCAAACTGAATTTTTCACTTAAATCATGTCGATATGGTTGTTACACTCACATGGGGAGGAGGGGCCGCAACTAAATTCCACACTGGAAGGTAAGGGGGCCGCACCTATAACGAGCACTTCGCCGTGGCTCCTCAGACATTGGTCAGTACGTTTCCGAGAATGACGACGGAACTTCCCACAAAACAACTGGGGAACTTCCCCGAATTGAGAGGAGGCGAGGGGGCCTCTGATCAGCAGGTCTTCCTTTGTTCTCCCGATCGCCGGTCTTCCCCATGCTGTACAAACCCAAAACCAATTGTTCATTGACTGATCAAAAAATCAGCTTCCGAAAACTTGCTGTTTTCAACGGCTTCCTGTTCTTAGAAACTGGAATAGGACCAAAGATATTCACCTCTGACAATAGGTTACATAGAAGCTTATTATCTCCTCTGAAATGCGAACAGAGATACCTTTCACAGTCCTTGGGTGGCAGATCTGCTCCGTCAAATTGTGAATTGAAAAAATGAATACCCTTGAATATGTAGCCTGGTCTCATTAGCTTGAAGAGGATCCATGGATTGAGCTCTTCTGTGCGATTACCTCACTGCTTTAGAGTAATGGTTCCGAGCTTGGAGTGAAGATGTTCCTAATGAACTCTTCTTTACAAAATTTCGGTTTTTCGTTTACTAGTCACAGGCAGCTTTGGCCAAGTTACCGATCCCATGTGGGAAGCCAGTATACCCATGTCCCGAAGTTCCGGTATCTTTCACTTGGTGCCATAGCTGGCTGGCGCGGCCAAGGCTTGCGTCGTTGACCATGTACTGCGCTTCTCTGGGCCAAATTCCGGTCCGCAATTGCGTCTCGACACGCTTTGCGGCCGCACGCGCTCGGGTCAATCGAGTTTCCAGCGCCATAGCCGACTCGATGAGGCTTTTTCATACAGTTTTCTCCAATTTTGTTCAGTTTCCAGTTCCCAAAACCCACCTAGAGTCAACAGATCGGCGAGTGCGGCGCTGAAATCTCTTCCGACTCAGAAGCGCGCGGCCGCAAAGCGTGTCGAGACGCAATTGCGGGCCGGAATTCGGCCCAGAGAAGAACAGTAAAGAGATAATTTCCCACCGAGCTCTTTTGCTCGTGTGGTGTATCTGAAGATTTTTAGCGGCCTCTGATTGGGGAAAATCTCTGCTTTATATGCTTTATGTGAATCACCTTTGGAGACCTGACGTTGTTTCGCGTGTCTTTGACTTTCTTTGTGCTGAGCTGTTGTGTTTTCTTTGTTATAATCTGTTTTTTCTCTGTGTTGTCTAATGTCGTAATTTCATTTCTTTCTCAAATTTTGACTTCTTAGGCGCGCCATTTGGGCATAAATAAATAAATTGCGGGACCACCTCGAGACTAGCCAGTTTGTATCACCGTATATGCTGCGGCTTTGATCATACTCGGGGGAGGGAGGCTAAGAAAGCAACCATGGCGCAAACTTCTCTCGTTCTCCCCTGCAGTTGACTGTTTCGAACGTCATTCGTTGCGTATAATTCAAGGGGAGATCCTCTCGGCCGAGTGATAACGACCAAATCAGGTCTATTGTCCTCGGAAACTTCCCCACAAATATCTAAGTGGCCTTACCCTGTTTCCAACACTACAATTTTAATGTCATTTAAAAAATCAAAAAAACTCAGCTTCTCAAATGTTAAGGAAACCATGAAATTCAGATTTTCAGAGACGCGAATGATTCGGTAAAACCATATTCAGTTTTTCGAATATTCGTTCCAAACCGATACGCAGTTTTTGAAGAGACAGTACATTTGCCCTTTAGGAAATTGCATGCAATATGAAAAAATGTTAAAGTAACGAAAATATATGGAAATATTTGCATAAGCTTTGTTTCATTCGATTTAGGGCACCAAGAGCGCAAAGAAGAGAAAAATTTCCTCTTCGTTCATGCCCACGCACTGCACATTCCTTACCGTAATAGGGAAACAAGCTCAGGCGCACGGTGTGACGATCACAGAGGGGGGGCAGCCTTGTGCGCCGGATAGAGGGGGGGGGGGCGAAGGCCCCCGGTCCGTCATCATGCAAAAGATTCCCTTCTGCTATACCGAGCAGATTGTTTTAGGAGCACAAAGCGCCGCATAGCTTTAACTTGTTTCAGAGTGGTCTGATTTTCATTTTGATGCCATTTTTGAGCAGCTTTCAACGAGTACCACACAATAGTGATACGGAATACTAAATTTCGAAGAGGACCATTAAAAAAACGCTGTCGGGCGGGTCCCAGGTCGATCCGACCATTTTGAGCCGATTACGGCCGATGTGACGGCTGTGAATGTGACGGTGTGATTTGGACCTCAGAAATGGGCCTCATCACACCGCGCGATTTTTGCGATAAATGCCTCTGGATCAGTTTTTCGAGCTTTATCAAGTCGGTGAAGGAGTAAGCTGCTTGGTTAGTCCTTCCAGCAGTCAACGATGAAGGTGTCATCCCGGGCGCTGAAAAATCGGAAAACCGCTGTTCGGACTTGGAGAGGTCAAAAAAAATTTTCAAGATCTGGCTGCTGTAGCGTTTATTTAAAGGCACAGTACACCCTCAGATATGAATTTTGAGATTTTCATGTAATTTTGTAGAAGACCCCTCCTGTATAACACGTGCCAAATGCCAGATCTCATTTCCTCCGAATAAGCGAGATATAAGCGACCACCACAGGCCCGACCACCTTCGCTCACCACCACAGGCCCGACCCCCTAACAGATTTTCGAAATCGATAGCAGCTTGATGAATGAATGAATTCCAACAAGTCGTCATTCTTCTGTCCATTACCTGACTGTCTCCTTATCCTATCTTTCTCTCACGCAACGATTGCAAATGAAAAGAAATACAGGCCTGAGACAACTCGTCCACCAATTTTTCACCCTCAAAATCTAGGCATCTTTGAAGAGCCATAACTCTGTTCAAACGGGGTCTTGGACGATTTCAGAGATACCACTGTGATCAGCGTGTGACTGTCTCCAGGATAAGCATAAAATCTGAAAATTAATTTTTTGGGTGTCCTGTGCCTTTAAAGGGGGCCATTAAAAAAGCTGTCGGACGAGTCCCAAGTCGATCCGACCATTTGGAGCCGACAAAGGCCGGTGTGACTTGTCCCATAACGTCCGTTTTCGCTGAAAAAATCGTTTGAAAGCATTGTTTGGCACTGACTCCACTCAAATTGGTTCACAGAGAGGGCTAAACCCACCACCTCGATGGGAGGGGAGCCGCACCCATTCCAAAGCTGGAGGACGGGGGGCCGCACCTCTTACGGACCGATCACACCGCTACGCCTTACCCTGTAGAGAAATGAAACTCTTCGTTCTTATGTAAGAATACATCAAGCACCGTAATCAGTTGAAAATGTTTTTTTTTTGGCTAAGAAGTGGATATCAGCTGACGCAATGAGAGGGTAATTCAACAATAAGAAAACAAGAAATCTGATTTTTTGATTTCTTTGAAAACCTTCAATGATCAGAGGCGGAGGAAAACGACTCTAGCCTTTGCGCTCTTGGTGCGCTTACTAAAATGAAATAGAGAATAGTATATTTTTACAAAACTCGATCGAAGAAAAGTTGTTTCACGGAATTCCGGTATCAATTCAAAATTTTTAGAAAATATTCCAGTCGAACAGATTGCAGGTTATGAATTGATTCGGGGAACTGGTAAGGGTATGGCAATACTTCGAAGTAGGCAAAAGTTTAGGATAGGTTCCAAATTTTCCCTGACTCGGGATTTCAACCTCTAGTCAACAATAAGGAACTGTCTCTGGATGTCTATTTTTGAGTTGCATATGCATTACCTGACAGGTGATTTCACCAAACCTAAACTGTAAACATCCTAGCAGCGAAATGAGAACGATCCAACCAAGCTGGATCATCAAGGCACGGAAGAAAAAACGGCGAAAACTTGAAAATATCCAAGAAACTGAGCACATAGCGGAAAACCTCTTGCTCCTGATACTTTGTAACTCTGCACTCGAAATCGCTAAAGCTGGTCGATGAAATCGCCTTCAGCTTGATGCTCAACGAAGAATTCACCTAGTCTCTCTTTGAAGAATCCGTTCGATACCAACTATGCTACTAGCATATTATTATTTGCTTGAAAATTTTTAAACAAAAACATAATAGCCAGGCTTGCAGAATATCCATGAAAGCCAAGTAATTTCAAAATACATATAACGCAAGCTCTTGGTCGTTTAGAAACAGATACTCGAATGTTGTGTGAATTTAGTTACCTCTGAACACAACGATTACAACGAACGGTCTGAACAGAGTAGGAAAAAGCGGTTTTGAGGTGATCAAGAGAAATTTGAATCCAATATTCATTACTATATGGACACATTATAAAAGAACTATTCTTAATTCACATTATTGTTAACATCACACGTGGACATGTCTCCTAAACGAATATTCGTAAGTGACTTGCCAATTATGCTCGATTGTTGAAAATCAAATAATAGAGAAAAAAATTTTCTGAACAATCCGACATTCAGAAATAAAAAAAGCCAGAATTTCGAACTCCAACTTTCAACTTACGAGCGAAATTCAAAAATCGTATATACTAGAAATATTGGGAATATAACCGGAAATCCATTCCTAAAAGATCATTTTCCGAAAATACGGATTCGAAAACAGAATATTCTCAAAACTGAATCAAAAGGAAAACTGAGGCGAATCAAAAAAAAAATTCTAGCGAGCGATGCTTGATTTATGCTTCAAAACCATAATTAATTTAAATACTTAATTTCCTGTTTGAAAATATGTATTATATTTACTCGATTCCCAGTTAAATTCAATTTGAATGTAATGTTCTACACTAGATATAGGCCTCCGACGCTAGCTTGCATATAAATGAATAATTCGAATATCGCTTTTTACGTTTTCAAAAGATCTCGAATAGACCAATTTTTTAATATCGCCATTTTTAAAATTCCGGATAAATAAATGAATCTCTGAAAGTTGGGCTCCGCAGAAAAGGTCAAGAATTTGGCATTGCTCTAAAATGTCGTGAAATTGTTCCATTAGATTTGGCTATCATACTGATTTCCTGAATGTAGTGAAATTGTTGAATCAATTTGGCTGTTGTTGGTATATGCAGATTACATAATCATTAAATGTAGTGAAATTGTTGCAAACAGATTTGGCAGGAGCTCTATGAATTATCACAGTCTAATCACGCGTCAGAAGGTTCTCTGGCGAGCGAATGAAGACAAAAACAAAGACATAATCTTCAGCCAACAATGCTGAACGAATCGTGGAAAACTGAGGCGAATGAAAAAAATTCTAGCGAGCGATGCTTGATTTGTGCTTCAAAACCATAATTAATTTAAATACTTAATTTCCTGTTTAAAAATATGTATGGACTAGAAACAAGGTTTTCGAATGTTATTCCGCCTTTTCAGTGTAGCTACCACTAAGGTACCAGACCTCACCGATTAGATAAAAATCATGAAAACGAAATTTAACGCAGTTTATTAGCTACTTACGCTATGTCTTCGTGTCCTCAACGCTTTCACGATTCACATTGCATGGAAACGTTTTTGCTGCTAGACTTATTCTTTTTCTTATTTGATTCAATATGCGCTCCAAGAAAAACCCCTTCTGACGCGTGATTTGACTCTGAAAATTCATAGAGCTCCTGCCAAATCTGTTTGCAACAATTTCACTACATTTAATGATTATGTAATCTGCATGTACCAACAACAGCCAAATCGATTCAACAATTTCACTACATTTAGGAAGTCAGTTTGATAGCCAAATCTAATGGAACAATTTCACGACATTTTAGAGCAAAGCCAAATCTTTGACCTTTTCTGCGGAGCCCAACTTTCAGAAATTTCACAACTTTTTCCAAGGGTTCCCCTTCTACAATATCGTCGAGCTACAAAAGTCAAGTTGTTTTTTTTTCTCAAAAACATAGTAGTAGAAATGAAGAAACAACCGCTCCGCTGCTAAGACTGCAAGATAATAGTTGCAACGCGGCTTCCTACAAATAAGATACAAGGCATATACTTTTTGAATTTAAAAGTCGAAAAAATGAAGAAATGAGTTTTGAAATGACCCAATTTTACAGGGTCCTAGACCGCTGGGGACCCACCATTCAAGACAGAAATGAAATGAGTCATCGATTGGTAAGGCTAACAGTCGAAGTATTTCTATAGAGCTCTATCTATTGTTAGCGCAGTATCAGGCATCTTTTATCAGAGTTTTTCAGCATTTCTATGAGTAAATCTTGGGTGGCCCCATTCCGTCTAGCTCTACCAATTCGAGACTTGATGCCTAAGCAAAACAGACTTGATGCTTATGTACAAGTCGGCATGAAGTCTTAATTTGCGGCGTTAAATTCACTTTATTGGTGAATTTGCCGGTAAAATAGGTGAGAATGAGGTGAATATCCCGTGAAAATAGTGCGAACTGGCAGCGAGAGAGGGTCCAAATTACCTTGAAAATGAGGTGAAATTACCTCGAAAAATGGGTAAGTTCACCTCGAAAATTTCACGAACTTGAAGGTCCACAGCGCAAGAAGCCCCGCCTTGTCCGCAACACGGGCGTAATCTTCATCGAGGTCTGCGGTGAGGAGCCACCCTCTGCGAGCTGCGGCGTAACTTGCCCCCCTCCCCGCCGTGAGGATACCCACTCTATACTCCCAGCAGCCAAAATTATGCTGGCCTCCGGAGAGTGACCCGAAGTCACCTTTCAGGGCCAGCATCAGAATGCCGAATGAGGACTCTAGTGAGATGAGGCGACTTTTATACCGGCTGTGCTCATGGTAAACACATCGAGACTCTATCAATCGTTTTATCATGTTTTCGCTAGGATGTTTTCACTTGTGTAGAAATTTCTGAGATGCCAGCAACGGCGGTAATTTCACCCTTTGCGCTGATTAATATCCAGCCGCTCAACAACTGATATGCATTAACATGTTAGAGCTGGCGGCATTTTCACTCTTTGCTCTGACTGATATCCGACCGCTCAGCAAATTCACCCTTTGCGCGGATAAGCTTTGATGAAGGCGTTAAAGGTGAATTTGATGTCTAATGATAACAGAGCGTGATAAAGGCCGCTTTCCCCGAAGCATCAAGTCTCGAATTGGCAGAGTAGGATAGCTCCAGGGTCAGCCGCTCTAGCCAAACTTCACCGGCTAATGCTGATGTGGCTCGTCTGGGCCGGCCCGTATGTCTGATTCGGAACAAGAACGATAGTTAAGTGCGCTAGAAGAGGACTACCGTGATCTTAGGAATGGTGCTATTCGGCTCTCGCAAAAGAAATTTGATGATATCCAAGTGATCAAGGGTAAAGTATAAAAGAAAAGAAGAGCGGTGTGTCTTGATTCACACACAGTCCTTCTCCAGAGGTCAGCAGTTGAGAATCTGCCTGGACCTGGACTACAAAGCAGGAAAACGGCACTACCGGTGGGGAAGATGTAGCGAATTCGGAGTCAGAACTTTTAGAGCCAACTCGAGTGATATTAAGGTAGCTATGTTCTGGCGCACTTAACTATCGTTCTTGCTGATTCGGAGGCATGGCTTGCATACGGTGTCCTGAACATTAAACTGAGGTCATGCGCACGTCCCTTGATGTCCTGCACACTCCTACTAATATCCAGCACACATTCCATGCAGGGATGTGCGTAATAGAAATTTTGTAATTCGTTAGTCGTTAGTCGTTCAACCGGCCAAAACCCTCGGTAGTCGTTAGTCGTTAGTCGTTAAAAATCTAGGCTTTGAAAACAAGCACAGTTGAGGCAAAAAAGTCCTCATGAATAGAAAAAAGGAAGACATGAAGAGATGTATGTTTTCCAAAACATTCATAGCCATTAAAGACACAAATCACTCCTTGGTAGAGAACCTAGTTCAAACTGCAAACGTGCACATAATTATACATAATTAAAAATATGCACGAAAGCCTAATACTCGAGAGAGTGTGTTTATCGAATTTTGTCCTTTTTCAATAAAAAAAAAGGGAAACGGAGAAATTCTTGAACTCTGCTCTTTTTCCAGTGCAAAATTTGCCATTCTGCGATATATGATGATATTAGAGATTTTCTCCATGGTGACAACACGGAGAACTGCACTGTTTCTGCACTAATTGTTCTCTTCCCAGCGTCGCGCGTTGAGTGCGCGCGTGGTTCCAAGCTTCCTCACATAATAGGAAAAGGTCGGAAGAAATTAGCACCCAAGTGAAAATTTTACCCCTAAGAGGTCCCAGCCCCACTTTATAGAAACCCTATACCTCGAATTTATGACTGAAAATCGGAGGACGGCACCTTTAACAATCTAATCACCGGATTCAGCTACCGTCGTTGGGCAGTTGTGGCCTGCAGGCACAGCTCCATATTATCACCTCTGATAGTGTCCTCTGCGAAAATCTCCGCTGGAGCCGGACAGTGCCGGAACCGGTTCAGTCAGCCTACCATAAAGTCGCGCGAGTCGCATAAACGCCGCGCCTAACCTTGCGCAACGTTCGGTGGGGTCATAATGTGGGGGTTCCATGGAAAACTGCCTCCGGAACTGCCAAGCAGTGTCAGTAGAAATAATGAATACTGGAGGCTATGGTTATTTTTTACCATTCACCTAGAACAACCAACAGGGCAATATGTATTAATCCTGGCGTAAGCCTTGGGTTGGAGCGCGATTTGAATGACTATTGGTTTTCTAACGAATTTTGGGATTGCTTACGAAAATTTTTTTAATTTCGTTAGTCGTTAATCGTAACACCCAAAGAGCCCGTTAGTCGTTAAATTCGTTAGTCGTTAGTCGTAATTACGCACATCCCTGATTCCATGACGTGCTGCTCATCCTTACAGTGTTCCTGCACACGTTTCGTGATGTCCTGCACTTTCCTACTAAGGCCCTGCACACATTCCATGACGTCCTGCACACCCCTACTGGGTTCCTGCACAGGTCCCATGATGTGCTGCACACTTCTACTGAGGTCCTGTACACATTCCATGACGTCCTGCACATCCACACTAAGGTCCTGCACATCCACACTAAGGTCCTGCACACATTCCATGAAGTCCTGCTCATCCCTACTGGGGTCCTGCACAAGTTCCTTGATGTCCTGCACACTCCTACTGAGGTCTTGCACACATTCTGCGACGTCCTGCACGCCCCTACTGAGATCCTGTACAAGTTCCTTAATGTCCTGCACACTCCTACTGAGGTCCTGCACACATTCTACGACCTCCTGCACACCCTTACTGGGGTCCTGCTTAAGTTCTTTGATGTCCTGCACACCCCAACTGGGGTCCTGGACAGGTCCCATGATGTCCCGCACACTCACACTAAGGTCCTGCACACATTCTACGGCGTCCTGCACACCCCTACTAGGGTCCTGCACAGGTCCCATGATGTCCTGCACACCCCTACTAAGGTCCTGCACACGTTCCATGAGGTCCTGCACACCCTTACTGAGGTCCTGCTGTAGTTCAATGACGTCCTGCATACTCCTACTGCAGTCTCGCATAGTCAACCGAAACTTCAGCACACCCTTCGATGCCTTCTTATTGATGGTGCGCATGTAACGATTACGCGCTGCGCTCAAGAACATCCCTCCCGCACAGCGTCCTCTTCCGAGCCGGACGTTTGAAATACACCACCCTAGAGAGCAAGGTGTTTATATGGTGTCTAAGAAAACAATGACTGATAACCAAAAACCCCATCATTTTCATAAACTAATCTTGAGAGGCCGGTTTCCGAGTTTGAACCGCCCGCTAGGGGCCCAGAAGTCATTATGGTGAGTTCTGCCAATTATTTTCGGCATTCCCGTGGCCGATTACCTCCAGTCACAAATTTTCAAGCGATTTGGTCCACGCCTTCCAAAAAAATGGTTTTCGACGGACGGAGGTGGAGGCGGAGGCGGTGGTGGAGAACGTTTTTGCGTACTTTGAGAGGTCATAACTTTAGAAAGCGGGGACCAGTTAGGATGAAAAGTTGCACACATATGTAACTTCTTGCAGCGCATCGAATGGTGTACAGCTCATACCTCTGGTGACGGTATGAATAGGTGATCTCATTGTAGGGCATCCGCGCGGGAAGAGATCAAAGCCAAATCCTGGTGCGCGCTTCGCGCGCACCACAATTTTTCTGAGACTAGCCATTAATCCATCTGTAACACTTTGTTTTCGTGATGTTCATTAAATAGCGGAATGTCTAGTACCCTTAATGAAAGCATCACTGGGATAGAGAGGACAACATTTGTTCACCTTATTTCTATCCTATGAGGCAACCAACAATTCAACAGTGTAGGTTGATAATTAGTTTTTTATCATTTTCATGCCGGAGACCATTTGTGACGTGTTTTGACTGCGAGGTTCTGCACAAATTATACGACGCTCCGCAAATCTCTACTGAGGTCCTGCACATGTCCCAGTAAATCTTGGGTGGCCCCACCACGTCTAGGATAGACCCAGGGACAGCGGCTCTAGCCAAACTTCACCGGTTCATGCTGATGTGGCTCGTCTGCGCCGGCCCAAATGTCTGATTCGGAACAAGAACGATAGTTAAAGGCATCGTACGCACAGAAAACCGTATATTATTTTTTCATGTTTTTGCGTAGCTTGGCCCCTCTAGTGAACGAAATTGTTGAAGGGGCCCACGAAAAACCTTCATTTCTAAAGAAAAGTCAATCGGAACACATTGTAAATACGAATTTGAATTTCGCGCCAAAATCATTTTCGGAGTTTTTCTGCATGTGGAGTCCGTGCCGTAACTATTTTTCCTGTTGTCTTACGGTCGCACCAACATTCTAGGAAAAAGTGCTAGATGACTGGTGACAATTGGTGGCGGATATTAATCTTTGACGCCTTCCAACCTCATCGTCCAACGTTTTTGACGCGCCAAATTTTACCAGTGTGGTCTACCGGGCTCAATCATGAAATTGAGCCTGAAAAATGGAAATTGATTTCCAGCGCGAGCGATAGTTAAGTGCGCCAGAAGAGGACTACCCTAATCTTAGGAATGATGTTATTCGGCTCTTGTAAACAAATTTGATGATACCCAATTGATCAATGATAAAGTATAAAAGAAGTGAAGAGCAGTGTGTCTTGATACACACACAGTCCTTCTCCAGAGTTCAGCAGTTGAGGATCTGCCTGGACTACAAAGCAGAAAAACAACACCACCGGTAGTGAAGATGTAGCGAATTCGGAGTCAGAACTTAGAAAATTTTAGAGCCAACTCGAGTGAGATTACGATAGCCTTGTTCTGGCGCACTTACCTATCGCTCTTGTTGATTCGGAGGCATGACTTGCATACGGTGTCCTGGACATTAAACGAAGGTCCTGCGCACGTCCTTTGATGTTCTGCACACTCCTACTAAGATCCTGCACACATTCTACGACGTCCTGCACACCCCTTTTGGGGTCCTGCAGAAGTTCCTTGATGTCCTGCACACTCCTACTTAGGTCCTGCACACATTATACGACGTCCTGCACACCCCTACTGGGATGCTGCACAGGTCCCATGATGTCCTGCACACTCCTACTGAGGTCCTGCACACCCCTACTGGGGTCCTGCACACGTCCCATGATGTCCTCCAGCCCACTCCTACTACGGTCCTGCACACGTTACATGATGTCCTGCATACTCCTACTGAGGTCCTGCACAGGTCCCATGATGTCCTGCACACTCCTACTGAGGTCCTGCACAGGTCCCATGATGTCCTGCATACTCCTACTGAGGCCCTGTATACATTCTACGGCGTCCTGCACACCCCTACTGCAGTCTCGCATAGTCAACCGAAACTTCAGCACACCCTTCGATGCCTTCTTATTGATGGTGCGCATGTAACGATTACGCGCTGCGCTCAAGAATATCCCTCCCGCACAGCGTCCTCTTCCGAGCCGGACGTTTAAAATACACCACCCTAGAGAGCAAGGTGTTTATATGGTGTCTAAGAAAACAATGACTGATAACCAAAAACCCCATCATTTTCATAAACTAATCTTGAGAGGCCGGTTTCCGAGTTTGAACCGCCCGCTAGGGGCCCAGAAGTCATTATGCTGAGTTCTGCCAATTATTTTCGGCATTCCCGTGGCCGATTACCTCCAGTCACAAATTTTCGAGCGATTTGGTCCACGCCTTCCAAAAAAATGGTTTTCGACGGACGGAGGTGGAGGCGGAGGCGGTGGAGGAGAACGTTTTTGCGTACTTTGAGAGGTCATAACTTTAGAAAGCGGGGACCAGTTGGGATGAAAAGTTGCACAAATATGTAGTTTCTTGCAGCGCATCGAATGGTGTACAGCTCATACCTCTGGTGACGGTATGAATAGGTGATCTCATTGTAGGGCATCCGCGCGGGAAGAGATCAAAGCCAAATCTTGGTGCGCGCTTCGCGCGCACCACAATTCGAATAGAGCCATCCGAAAATCCTGGACGAATGAATGCACTATGATAGTTTCTCAAAAAAGCCGAAAAAACGGGATGAATGTTCGGAAAACATATTTGAATAATCGAACAAATATTGAAATCGCCGAATATTTCATAAATACAATTACACGATATTCACTAGCTGAATTCAGGTCTGATGCCCTGAAACTGGTCAAATTTTCAAGAAACCGAATACTTCGGCTTGCCATACATGCAATAAATAGAGGAATTTAAATTCCCAAACGCACCAACTATGCAGATGCACCACTTATTAGAATAAATTGAATTTTGTATTTTCAAACAAATCGAATTTTCAAATACTAGAACACTGAAGTTAATTGAATACCTCCTTGATTTCATCCCAAGCATGATATACTGATTAGTGAGGCTGTCCACTACCTCATCAACATGAAAAATTGGATTAGTTCTGCACTTATTCTTTAAAGGCTCCAGCACTGCCATATGGAACGAGCAAGTTCAATACTTCATTACAGCACATTCCAGAATAAAGGCAGCAGACACGCTCGAAAACGTTGTTGAGATAACTACGTTTCTGAAGTACCATGGCTCCTAGTAGACTGTTCACGCCATTGGAAGCGTCAAAATTGAGTCAAAACTACTAAATTTCAGCAATGCAAATCGAAAAATTTCTGCAACCCCGCCCCAAAATACAAACTCGTCCAGATTGATAGTACTAATACGGTCACTTTGGCTGATTTTTGATCCTTCCAACGAGCTTAACGTTCCCGTACAGGCTGTAAGAATAAATCGGCTTCTTTATCTCAACCGTTGTGTTGCTAGTATTCACTTTTTCAACCGCGCGCTGAGTAACTCGTCCACTTTCACCCGATAACAAAATAACCGTTACTCCTCTATTTTTACAGAGTTTCCGTTCGTTTTTTCGTCAGATCCCAATACAACCAGCTCCAAACCTTTGATTTATGTCATAAAAACGATACCATTTTTGAGCGTGTCTGCTGCCTTTAAAGGTGGGAAACGGAAAGCCCACCAGGTTGACGAATATGTAAGTTCTCTTCTGTCAACTAGTCGCAAGTCTTAAATGAGTCATAGGAAGAAAACTATTGGAAGAATGCAAATGTTCGTACATGACGCATTGAAACGCAGAAAACGGATTATTTTGAGCGATGACGATCAGAGTTCCGTGCAACATCGAAATTGTGCGGGGGGAACACCCCACAGATTGCATTGAAAAGGGGAAATGGGTAGAAAAACGTGCATATCAAAGTGTGACAAACAAACAGCGGCCACTAACAGCCGGATGATCTGGCTAAATGCCAGAAATTCGCAACAGCCACAAGGCAGGGAAAAATCCTTCGCTGCTATGTGTGAGTTTGCTATTGTCAGCAATTAATGACGGCGAACAGTGCGCTTAACAAAGGGATTCATTTCTCGCTTTCCACGCATAGTAAACAAGGTATAAGAGACAAACAGGGGAGAGAAGGAGGGAGGAAGGGATGGGGCGAATGCATGCGTGGCAATTGCATAGTGCGCCCCCACACATTGGAAAGAGAGCGCTCGAACGAGGGAGGCGGCGGCGGCCGGCGGCAGCATCAGGGGGTCTCCCCTTTTCCCCATCCCGCGACCAACCCGGATTCGAGCCGCGGCTCACACAAACGGATGCGAGTCCATCTGAGCAAAAGTGCGAATCTGATCGCCTCCTGTCGTGTTATGAGAATGCCGACCGCCCGTCGACGTCTTCTGACTCACTCCAATCATCGTCAGACAACAATCTGACGTCGTGTGGCGATATGACACATCATCGCCAGCCCACAGCTCACCACCAATCTGCACTAACATCTTCTCCATTATAGCCTTTCTTTGCAGCAACGCTCTTCCTCATTCTCACAGTTGAGAAGGGCAACTAATTAGTTTGGAATGAGAATAATAACGATGACATTTGCCCAGAATCCGTATAGGATATACAGTAGTGGTCATATAAATCTACTGACATGGCCTTCTCGCGAACAATGTTTTTATACATATCTTGGCTTGGCCTAAGCGAAACATGATGGAACTTTCGTGTTATGGAGCATCACAACCCTTCCTTAACACATACACAAGATTGGGTTTTGAGGGTGCAGTTTTTTAACATGGAATTTATTTATCATTTTAAAGTATTATTTCGAATTAGGACTATTCCCACAAAACATGGCGATTACAATTCCAACTCCGTAGTAGTTATTCACTGTTTGGAGATCTTCTGAACCGTTGTACAGGGTCAAGCGGTTGCTGTCCCATGGGACACGGAGGGGGACGTGAAGGATAAATGTCTGGGACAAAAATAGGAAACACTTTGGGCTCGTAAGTAGGATAAGCAGTGTAATGATAATTATGGAAAACTACCCAAAAATAGGATTGAAATTCCGAAAGTTTGAATTGGAATTTTTGACACAACATTTTTTATGTCCCAACAGAAAAAGTTTTCACTTAGCGAAATTTTCAATATCTTTTAGAATTTTCGGTCATCAAGAATGGGGGGGGGCTTAGCTTCGTGTAGGCCCGGGACTACGGTCTGCTTGAACCTGCCGTTGCATAACCTTGTGAGAAAATAGTCTCTATGCAATACTAGATGCAAAATCGCATGATTTTATTTCGAATTTATTTCTTTAAAAAATTCTGACAGAGATTATTCTTCCACCAGGTTTTACAACGATTCAGAAGATGTTCTGATGGGAAATGATTGCAACGAGATTAGAATTGTAATAGTCATGTTTTGAGAGAATAGTCCTAATTTTAAATACTACCACAAAATCACAAACATATTCCATATTTGAAAACTTCACCCTCAAAACCTAGTCTTGTGTTTGTGCAAAGCAAGGGTTATCATGCCCCATAGCATACCGAAGTTTCATAGAGTTTCGCTAAGGCCAAGCCAAGATATGTAAAAGATATATAAAAACATTAATCGTGAGTAGGTCATGTCAATAGATTTATGACTGCCACTGTACATTAGATCCGACTCACTTAGGATAACTGCGAAAATCGCTCTTTTTTGCTCTACCCAGAACTGGAAAATTTACGTTTAGATGTATATGGACTAGAAAGGCAAAATTATTTCAACTTTCAAGTGACTAGGCGATTCTGTACCAAAAAATTCGAAATTACCCAATTTCTTGGATATCCAAAATCATTTCAAATATGTTTCGATTTATGGACACTGAATAAAAATCGGCAACAAATTTGTTATCGCATGAATGCTTTAATGAGTTTCGATTAAAAAAACTTTATTTAACTAATAGGCTTGAAGGCAGGGTCCGGGCAGAATTTCGATTTCATGATTTCCCGCTGAAACGAAGCGTACGCTAGAGGTAGTCCCAAGGAAAAGGCGAGTTTTTTTAAAGCGGTTTTCTTCAAGTTATTCCAGCCATTTCCATCGACCGCCGTGCCAGGAAAGTGTGTCCATCGCCCATATTTTAGCCATCGTCCACTCATTCTTCAAAACTGCTATGTAAATATCCTTTATTCTGACCATGATTACCCTGCTGTGAATACCGTAATCCCTGACTTCGAGGCTATTTCTTCAAAAAGGAGGACTCAGAGCTCGTGAAACGTCCAGACAGTGTTCAGGTAGGCTAGCTTCATCTACAGTCGTTTTCGCAGCCAAATTCCGGTCCGCAACTTCGGACTACCGCTCAGGGCTGGGCACACGTCCCGGCATGGCGATTTTGAATATGCACCCCCCTTAGCTCGGTAATTTTTAGGCACCCCTTATGGGAAATCGAAATCGGCTGTTTTCCGATTAGTTGGACAGCCATGATCTTGACTTCCTGATTTTGATAAACAAGAATATAAAAAAAACACTGAATAGAGAAAATTCCGAAAATGGCAACAAAAAAAGGTAGTGTAATTTCTGAACTTCGAAACAACCCCATGAGGGAAATTTGTTAGTAAGATGGTAAGTTATTACAAAAGATAAAACATTTTTCAATACAAAACAATTGAACAATTACCAACAACAGAACTACTACTATTGCGATAATTAATGTTCTCTGTCGAATGTTTTCATAAACCTATGAAGGATTAGTTAACCTGTGTTTGATTGTTCTGATGTGGAAATCAGAACTATTTTGTGTTGTGGAGCAATGTTAGGATTCATGTGATTCGTAGGGAGTAGAAAACCCGAGTTTGACCCTCCTAGAATGCCGCTATCCCTTAAAAAATCGGCTTGCCGTGCGATACGGTGTTTGTACGCAGCTACACAGCGCACACGGGAATGGACGCGCCCACGATATTAATAAAAATGTATTTTATTACAGAACGGAGAGGAGAAAAGGACTGAAACTGAAGGAAATGGAAGATGGTAAAGGTAGTCTATTCTGGATGTACCCATTTTAGAAAATTAATGTAAATAAACAAAGTTAGAGCGGGTGTAAATATTTAGCCGTGATAAGGTTCATTCAAACGAACCTAGTTGATCAAAACTAGCATTAAACTGAGAGCAAAGGACATTGTGAGAAAGAGAAGAATCTGGCAAACATTTTAGCATCAATCGTACCGGTTTTTAATGTGATTTAAGGACCTTAAATCTCGTCCCGGTTTTACCCCGAAAACCGGGACAAAACCGGGACGAGTTTTAAGGTCCTTAAATCACATTGAATATCAAATCTATTGCTATTAAAATGTTTGCCCAATTCTCCTCTTTCTCTCAATGCTCTTAGTTCTATGTTTATTGGTGTTTTTAATCAACTAGGTTCATTTGAATGAACCTTATCACGTCCAAAAAATTCACTCCGCTCCAACATAATTTGTTTACATTAAATTTCTATACTGTATACATTGAAAGAATCCTATTTCCGCCTGCTTCCATTTACTCCAGTTTCAATCATTTTCTCCGCCCCGTTCTGTAATAAAATACATTTTTTAATTAATATTGCGTGCGCGTCCACTCCAGTGCGCGTTGTGTAGCTTCGGACAAACACCAGATCGCACGGCTAGCCTAGTCTATGAGAGATTGCGGCATTCAAGGTGAATAAAACTCGGGTTTTTATGATCAGGGTACTTCTCAATGAGGAGGAAACGGTCATTCGCTTCTTTCATAGCAACTTGCAGTCTTCAATTTTTACAGTTGGCTCTCTTCATAAGTCACATTCTCATGAATAAAAATCTATTGACTAGTTGTGATGCTGACTGTGCTATCTGTACTTTTAATTTGTCGAAATAAATCCTAGCCTGCTCGGATGAGTCCGGGCAGAGTAAGCAGCGGAGCGGTCGGTCATGGCAAAGTATAACAGTGATAAGAAGATTTTGACATGATAAGCCCGATAAGCCTTGCTTCGACCGGCTCAAAATGAGCGACCTAGGCTATACATCAGTTCGCTAATATTTTTTTGAACTTGAATGATAGTTTTCCTGGGCGCTGTCTTAGTATCTTTGCCTCGAATCGGTAGCCACCCGCATAATCAATGAACGTTGCATCAAAGAAACATGACACCACATCAATCCTTACTTGCTACAAGATAACAGAGTAGTGTTTAATCCTTCATCGAAACAAACTTTGACAGCAACTATGAATTATTGCGAACACAACCTGCATCTCTATCAATAGTTTGAATTATTTTCGTGTTCGACTCAAAAAGCGGGGAAGAAGATATGACAAAATAGAAGAATAGTGCGTACTATTTTTTTCCTGAAATGCGACAGAACATGCACTTCGTTCTTTTTTTGGAGTTCGGTTTAGGCACCCCCCTTTGCCCTCTCTGCAACGTCTAATATGCACCCCCCTAAGGTTACCCGGCACGCGTGCCCAGTAGAGTATGTCAACGAATATTCGGAAAACGAATATTCGGGCGAATAAACGAATAATCGAATATTCGAATAATTCGAATATTCGGAAAAGTCAATTTTTCGAATAATTCGTTTATTCGAATATTCGGAAAAGTCAATTTCTCGAATAATTCGTTTATTCGAATATTCGAACGGCCCAATATTCGAATATTCGGCCGAATAAACGAATAATTCCAGAAAAATAGGAAGCAGAGTCTCCGGCATGTGTCTGTTTTTGAGGTCCAAAGGTGAGATATCCCCAACCAAACTGGGTGCTATCCTAGCGGTGGGGGGACACTATGGCTGGATGCACTTGGCACCGCCCATTTTACCTTGCCGCACTAAATTTGAGCATCACACGGGGTTTCCCTCCCCTGCCAAAACCAGGATTGCAGCACGCAAAAATGGGTGTGGCCAGGTGCGATACAATAGTGCCCCCCTCCGCTTAGATAGCACCCCAAACTGATGAGAAATTCGGATATTGTTGGTAGAGATTTTTGAAAAGCCAGAGACTTTGATGATATCGTTTAGCAACTACTTTGGGACAGTGATAAATGTTGGCTTGAATACTCTTATGATATAATGTGAAATGTCTTTTTCGTGGAAGCACATTGGCATAGCTCCGGTCTATATAATACCATACAAAAAAGATCAAGAAAGTTGGTAGTGCCGCGAACGGGGGTTCAATTATGCGTACTTTGAGAAAATTTCCCGTGTCAGTGCCGGGAAAGTACCGCGGCCCTCGGCTGTGCCGTGATAGTTCCGCGTCAGTACCGCAGCTGCTCCGGGATCAGACGATTTGGTTGCGGTGCCTTGAACTTCGACATCGCCGCGATAGTGCCGCAGCGGCCCCGCGTTAGAGCCGCGCCGGCTCCGCGAGGATGCAGCAGTGAACCCGTGTGGAGTACGGTGTACTATCCTGTGTGGTAAAACGAAATTGTTGCCGGTTCAATTACCCAGGTTTGAGATACATTCCGTATTTCCTTGGGCGCAGAAGCAGCTGTGACCTCTGTCTCTATTAGACAAAGAACGTAGCGACCGCAGGTGAATATTTTTGTCCTTAGGCCCCCATAGTTGGGTTATCAATCTTAAATAACTTCATATAAGATAGTCCTCCGGGGCCGCTGTCAAACTATCACGGAGCCCAAGCGGCACTACCGCATCGCCGCTACGGCTGCGCGATAGCTCCACTGCGGCTCCGCGGTAGTGCAGGCGCGGCTCCGCGATAGTGCCGCTTCGGCGCCTGTAGGCTCCGAAGCGGCACTATCGCGGGCCTCAGCGGCAATTTCTCATAAAGATTCGGTCCGTACTTCTAATTCGAGAAAAAAAACGCGGTTTTGGCCGTATATTCGATTCGAATTATTCGTATTCGAATCATTCGAATAATTCGAATATTTGGAAAAATCAAATTTTCGAATAATTTGTTTATTCGATTATTCGGAAAAGTCAATTTTTCGAATAATTCGTTTATGCGAATATTCGGAGAAGTCAATTTTTCGAATAATTCGTTTATTCGAATATTCGGAGGAGTCAATTTTTCAAATCGATTTTTCGAATAATTCGTTTATTCAAATATTCTAAAGAGTCGAATTTTCGAATTATTCGTTTATTCGAATATTCGAAAGTTTTTATTCGTTTGATATACTCTAGTGCCCAGCCCTGCTACCGCTGTTGCATCACGCGATACGTGATAATCGTGCTAGGAGAAAGGTGAATCGTGCAGGTACCAAGTGGTCCCAGCACAATTATCATCCCGTTGCGTGATGCAACAACCGTTGCCCGCCAATGAGGACTGGAAATTGGCTCCGAGAACGACAGTACATATCTAGCCCGAATTTCGGGAGTGTCAAAATTTGAACGGGTCTTGCCTTTAAAGACAGTGTTCACGGTAAATCTCGTTCTCGAGGTCTCGATGTGAAACACTAAGTTGGCAGGAGCTGTAGAGGATAGGGTCGAAGAAAGCAACGAAAACCGGCCAGAAATAAACACAAACGGCTTCGAAAACTCTCCCGGTGCGCCTACCTATCCCGGTCCCCCCCCCCAATCGGACGAGCTTGTGGCGCCGCACACGTTTCGATGGCAAATTGCCAAGCAACTCTGCCGCAGTTAGCATTATCGATTCGCGCAGATTTCGCGATTAGCGCACGCTTGCCGAAATCAGCAGGGCCCATGATTCTCGTCCACACCCTGAATTTAGAAACCGTTATTTTGACTTATTCTGGACGTTTTTCTTCCCTGTTTCTTCACTATTAGTTACCTCACGACCAAACAATCCCATTTTTGAGTCGAACTCGAGTGCGATATCCATCGTGAACACTGACTTTAATATGAAGAGAAAACCCAGCTTTTGAAATTTCCCGAGGTGCGTCGGATTTTATGTATAATACAGGATTCGCCCTGTCTCCAATTGTATGCCATAGTAAAGCTGTGTTCACCTGGCTTAGAGCCAAGTCAAATAATACTCGTATGATTCAAATATTCTATTCCTCCAAAAATCTCAACCTCTTTTTTTGAATTTTCGATTCATTCGGAATTCAGGTTATTCGGGATTTCGAATAGTCTTAATCGGAGAACTGCAATACTCGATTTTTCGAATAATATTCCAGTTTTGGGTCACAACATTCAAATATTCAACCACTGAAGAAAATGCACGAAAATATACAAATTAAAATATAAGGATAAAGCTCTCAGCTTATGTCAATCGCTCTGAGAATGCACCACACATTCGACTTCATTCAGATTCTTAGAGGCTTTTGAATGTGTATTGAGCCTATACAATGACTGGCGGGGGCCAGCCGATGTTCGAGTCAGTGTTTTCATCCTTTCAGAGGAGTCTGATGACCTACTTACCTATCCCGAAGGGATAGACGACTTGGTTGGCCTTGGGCGAGGATCAGTCCCTCGACCATGCGCGTGGTAAAGGCGCCTCTTGCCACTGCCCCACACACGCTCTTTATTCAAATTATTCGGGAAAATTGGAAAATCCGAACTTCTTCGGATATTCGATGAATTTTCCGATTATTCAATCGAATCGAATAGAGGACAGGTCTTTGAAATTAATCATTCATTCGAAAAAAAAGAACTTTAGAGGCCTTTTTCGAATGTAAAGAATTCCACTCAAAGATTTTGAAGAAGCGTAATTCGAGAATTCATTTATTCAGGAATTTCAAAATGCCTAATTCGGTCTCATTCATTCCATAACCGTTGAAAGGCTATATTCAAGAAAATACGTTCAATCGAGATTCTTCAGGATTCTCGGAAATTATTTATTCATTTGAGTTGTTATAAAAATGCGATATTCGGATTATTCATCTACTCGAGAGCTAACGTCGAATGCCCATGTCTAGTGTTATAAAAACAGCAAAACTTCAATATAGCAAGCCCGGCCCACCAACTTCCTTAACGGCCATCGAGGAAGTGGTCGGAGCGGGCACTCAACATTTAGGTTCGAAACCGTTGAAAGCTATCTATGGCTCGTTTTTTAAACACTTTTTCAACATTATAAAGCAATGGGCTCTGAGTCTTTCCATTCCCAGTGGAAACTCCTTTAGGTTTGTATTTTTATGGTGAACACTACTCATGAAGCACACTACACCTTGCATATACTTGGCTCTCATGATTCTCTGCTTCTCTTGAAGACGGTCCAAGGCTGGTCTCAATGATATCTCTGGAATCGTGAAAATTCATGGGATCGGAGTTATGGCCCCTCAAAAATTTAGCTAGGGAAACATTGCGGACGAGTAGAGCGAGGAGAGAAAGAGGCTTTCAATAGAAATTCATCACGCATGAAGCCACTGTTGAGCTCAAGTGGTCGCCTAAGAGGACGGGGCAAAGCGGTTTCTTGCTGTGGGCGTGCCAGAGCGACTTCTTTCTACATCTCGCCTATTCGAAGGAACTGGAAGCTCGCACTTGGCAGGTGATACACAGAAAGAGTCCATTTCAGAATAATATGGAAATCACAAAATTCGTCGCTGATGGTGTTCTGTGCGTCCAGGCAACAACTGTATCAAATAAATGGATAATTTAACCCAGAACCCAAATAAACGCGTGAGTTAACAAAAAATCGATAAACTATTCTTGCCGCGCAGTAAAAGATAAAAAAGAAAAAATAATTGAGTGAAAATTCGTTCGAAGGCCGATCTGAGTCCCCAAATGTACAAATAGTGAAAATATCAGCAAACGAGCGGTTTGTAACAGGCGTACGAAGGTTGCCCAAATAATCCGGCGAAAAAAGTCGTTAACCAGTTGCCATTATTAGGCACACGTCTGGTGCTAACGATGATATTGTGCAGGGTTGGTCCTTGATGAACAACGAGACGGCACTAAATCAGAGAGGAAGCGGCGCCATTCTAGCGTCGAACAAATGGAATCACGCGCGCCGCAGCCACCTATTAGGCTGTCAGCGCAATTTCGGACTCCTGCCTTATGCTCATAACCAACTTAAAACGTCATATAGAAGCGGCTTCCCTTTGATAAATTGGCCTGCTGGCAGGTACTGCAGTACGCGAGAAGGTATATGCGGAAAATGAATTTCGCCTCCTTTTTTAGTTACGTGGTCGGAATCGGTATCAAACTTTGAAATTTCAAGGTTTCACACCGATTCCGACCACGTGGCTAAAAAAAGACGCGAAATTCAGACTCCGCGTCTCTAATAATTACTACAGAGTATTTACTGGAGCGGTTCAGTAGGATAAAATACTTTTACAGAAGGTTTCAGTTGTTTTTTTTGAGAAAAAAGCCGAAATACAGTGTGTAAAAAGGATAAGAAGCTTGGTAGAAGAAGGGTTATCTCGATCGAACAGCGCTGTGAATTATGAATCAGAGAAATCAGCACTTCGTGAGCTCTCCTTCACTCAATATTGCGTGATGGATGCAATTTAGCATAGCCGCGACCTAGTTTAGTAGCAGATCTTAGTCATGTCAACCTTTGCCACAGCTATCGCTCCCTTCATATCCTAAACGGCAGCAGCGATCTTTGCAGCTGACTATCCTATTCATTATTTCTAAGAGATTTCCTATCACCGAATTCAAGTAGAAACAGCGCATCGGATGTGTAGGGCATAACTGTGAGCTGATGGCGACTGCGATTCTGCTGCTGGAGAGGATTCTTGCCTTAAAGGCGCAGAATACCCAAAAACTATTTCTCAGATTGTATGCTTTTCTTGGAGAAAATCTTACATTTATTACAATGGTATCCCCGAAATCGTTAAAGGTCCTCTACATACGGAGTTAAGGCTCCTCAAAAAAGGCTATTATTTGAGGGCGGAAAGTTGGCGGACGAGTTGTCTTAGGCTTGTATTTCTTTTCATTCGCAGCAATTGCGCAAGAACGAGCCAGGATAAGGACAAAGACCGGTCATGAACTGAAGAACGTAGGCTCGTTTGAAATTCATCCATCCATCTAGCCGATACCGAGGTCGAAAACCCGCAAGGGGGTCGGGCCTGTGATGGTGGCTTGTATCTCGCTTATTTGGAGGAATTGGGATCTCGCACCTGGCACGTGTTATACAGGAGAGGTCTACTACACAAACAAATAAAAATCACGAAATTCATGTCTTAGGGTGTACTGTGTCTTTGAACCCCAAAACGTCGAAAACTGAGAAATGGGCTTCTCGATTACCTCAAGGGCAGAGTTCACGACGGAAAAGTTGCCCGTTTTTAGCTTAAACGTAGGCTTTGGGTCTCTCTGAGAAGAGTAAGAAAGGTAGTACAATACCCGCCAAAGCGAGTTCAGGGAACATCGGTCTACAATGCACATTATTATGTAGGAATTTGAGCTGAGAATATGATAGCGTTTTCAGAATTCGAAAACGTCTTTATTCAAAGAAGTTACATGCATCAAACGTTTTTTTTTGCCAAGTTTGGCAAATGCTCCCTGTTTTTACGAAACTTAGCGCGTGTATTGTACGTCGAAAAACGGCCGGGAAGTGGGTGAAACTCTCGTGGGCCAGCCGACCCATTGGGCCACCCCGCCCACGTCCTATAAAAGTTGCCCTAAATTCGTGTTACCGTAGGAACAGACACCGAGTTTCCGAATATTCTTCATCACGAGAGACTCTAATCTCCCAGCCTGTACATTGGACCCTCTTATATTTAAAGAATTTTTGGTACAGAAAAGAGAGAGCAAAGCCACCTACCCAAGAATTTTGAAGCTCGAAACCATTCCCCCAACGCCAGGTTCGATGCGCTATCCGCAGTCTCCAGAAACACACAAACAGACAATTAAAATTTCCAGAGTTTTGCTTAAAACTGTTTTTCTCCAGTATTTGAGAGTTCTGTGGAGACTTCCCCCCATAAACCTCTACTTAGTGGACTTACCCACCCAAAAACATCAAAACTATAATACGGTTTTTTATCGTGAACACTGCCTTTAAAGACACAGTCCAATTTCAGGGACGAAATCTGAGATTTCCACATATTTGTGAATCTGACCCACCCTACAACTTCCCTATTGCAAGGCTCAATTAAATTGGTCCGAAGAAGCGAGATTTAGGGAGAAACCACCCAGGCGCGCCCACAACAAGAAGCCACCTTGCCACGCCCCCTAAGACGACTATTCAAGGTCAACAGTAGAGAGATTAGCGATGGTTTTTAACCAACAGCCCCGCTCTTCCCTTCATTCTCGGCCTCTCTCTCTCTCTTCATTCAGGTCCCCTCCCACACAACTGTTGCAAATGACGGAAGTTGCAAGCCTCGGACAACTCGTCCACACAGCTTTCGCTCCTCAGCTTGGGTCAGATTTTGAGGGCCAATAACTCCGTTACGGCGAGGCTTGTACGACTCCGCAGACATCGTCTAAATCAGCGTGGAACCGTTTCCAAGACAAGCATGGAATCTGGGAACATAATTCGACGTCTGAAGACCTCTTGGTAGTCCACCAAAGCGCTGAGTTTATAGTTCAAGACCGAATCGAGAGCAGCGTAAGCTCTAGGTAATCAGCGGAGTCCTTGACGCTCTGGTTTCTTCACGAAGCTCAAATCCTTCCATGGATTCGGTCGATTGCACTGATTTCCTTCTCAGCATTTATTATATGTACTGGAAAAGCGAACATGATTTCAGAGGTCATTCGACTGCAAGACTGAAATTGCAAAGGCTGAGATTCAAGGTATTTTTTGATGAAATATAAGCAGCGCCAGCACGAAGTGTAAATGTATGGGCATGGTCACCTATCTGTTCGATAAGTAGAATATGAAATATTCACACCCTCTCCTCTAAGAGTGTGAAGGAAGTGCTTGTAGAAGAATCTACCGCGTTATGCGAGCGAGTACGTGGAACACAGAACGTTATTGTTCAGCGTTTATCGCTAACATCTGTAGAATACAAGAGGATAGCTAGAAGTTAGGTACTCATTGCGCTCTAGTAGTCCGCTTATCGGGGTACATTTCATTAGAATGAGGCCAAAATCATCGCCAGCATCTCCACAACAGAAAGGCACCATTGCCACCAGGTCACAATCCTGCACTGGCCGATGCGCTATTTTGATTCTGATTTGATTGGAAATCTCTTGGAGATGCTGATCGGGAAAGCCTGCAGTTAGGGTAAAACTTTTGCGGCTGCTTCAGACATGAATAGAGCGATAGATGTTACAAGAACAAGTGCGCTGAATAACTTAGCACAGAAAATTTCGAATAAAGAACACGCTAAATGTTGATGGCTTTGATTCACTGATGAATTCTACAATCGATGTGAAACAAGCCGGCTTTTTTTGCAGGATTTCCTATAGTTTTGACGTTGTTTATTATGCAGCTTTTTATGTTAAAAAATAACGATTTTTTTCTGTTTCTATGATGTTGCTAGTCCTCTGCCTACAGGGATTATTTGAGACACAGAATCTGAATTTGGCATCCGATTTGAGCCACAAGGCCTAAAAATTGAGACGTGCTGAAATTTCTCACTCTCGTGACGCGCCCTGTAGAATCACGCACAGTCGGCACGGATCGCATTGACTCTGCGTTGGCGCAACTAGAAGGCCAGGGCGACCCATGCCGACTGTACATTCTAGGTTAGCCCGAAAGTTCTGCGCAAAGATAGGTCAGCGAGTTTTACCTCGTACGCCATTCAGATGCACAATTCTTTCTCTAATGGCGCTTTTCGCTACTTAAAAGGACTTGGGGGCTGTACCCTCTTTGAAAAATCGAAATTCTCATCACTCAACGCGTCACGTGTGGGCGAGATGATGCTCCCCCCGTGACCATACACTGCTTCGCTGTCTTCACCCTCGCATTGCACCCGTGCGCAAAACATTTACGGCGATTTCTTGTTTTTATAGCCTGTATACAATGCTGAGGTGGTCGAAGAAAATTTTGCACCCACGCCAAAATTTCGCCAGCCGAGGGTTTCCACAACCCTTTGGGGAACAATCAGGGTGCGTTTCACACATGCAAAAATTGATGAAAATCCCAGGTATCCAATCCATAGACAGTAATCAGATGGCAACGCCTTTTCCCACCCCATTATCGGGTACAGTTTCAAAACTCGATCGCATGCGAATTTTACATCAAAAGTTTTCGCCGAAATTTTGAAATTCGCTTCCTTTTCTTCTCTATCCATGAGGGCTGTTTTCTGCGTTTTGATATGCGCCATTCTGCATTTTGGCGTCAACTTCGAGACGCGTCGACTTGAAGAGTTGTGCTTCCGAATGGTATTCCATATTCGGTGAAAATGTTACAGACGGGCAACGAAAGTTTGCTGACGTATTTTTGTGCAGAAGTTTCTGGAAAACGTAATATATCTGCTGACGATTCTTCAACGGTCCTTTTTAAGACGTAATGAAAACGAAGCCTCGCTTGAAGGCAAGGTCCATCCAAATGTTCACACTCCCAAAACCAGGGTCAGGTAGAACAAGCTAGACTAGCTGAAATCGTATACGTCTTTCTATCCCACGAATCCATACATTTGAGAAAATGAACTTAAAGGCAGCGTTCGTACAAAGACCAAACTTCATTGATTACTGCTTTTGCGCAAACAAAACCCTTCACTTTCAGGGAGGAAACTTTTGGAGAAAAAAAACTAGACAATCCGTTCAAACTCCTGCCTACGCTCATATTGTGTGCTTGGTGGAGTGAAACTTTCATCGGAATTGCTCTAGCGCTTCAAATTTCTTGGCAAGTAGATTCATTCTTTTTTTAGATCAACGCTTGTAAGGTTCAGTAGCTTCCTATGCGCATGTTTCGATGTTGGGATCTCTCGAGCTGAAGAGTACTCAGCACCTAATCCTTAGCTTCACTTTATAGTTGCACATTTTCGAGAAAAATGTCGAACGAACGAAAATCGAAAAATTTTCGTTCGACGAAATTTCGAACGAACGAAAGCGAACGAAAAAAAATTCGAAGATTTCGTTCGTGTACTATACTTCACCTCGTTGTGCTAAGTGACCGCCTATGGCACTCAGCCTTTTCGGGCCATCTTCACGGGGCTATAGTGTCATGGTTATACAACACTGATGTCACAAATTTTACGAGTTGCCTTGGCGAGTTTCAGGCGTGACAGAGAACAAAAACCAAGTTCGGTTGCATGAGCGAACCTTCCCGTTCAGTGGCCACCTGGCCGAGTTTTACTTCCCTTTTCCGAAAAAAAAAAACTTCGCATGCCGGAGGGCAAAGAAAACTTGCAACAATCATAAGGCCAGGAAGACTAGCGGGATGGCGATAAAGAACGTTTCTTGCAAACGAACTTGTACTTTCAGTTCATCATAAGAATGCACTCCGTGATTGACACCATTGTCCGCGACATACACACATACGCATACGGACACATTGTTATACACAAGCAAATACACACTTCTCATTAAACAGCACACTGATAACACAACCACTGACTGACTGGACCCATAGACACTCACACACAAAACAAATATAATGATAGCCATCAATTCTCCCTATCACACGACACTTATTTCCTCTCGCGACAAAATAACAATGCAACTCGCTATGTTTCGCCGAACACACACCTATTAAATGGCCAAAGTATTTCGCGGACAATGAAACTAGATTCACCGTCGGTTCTCTACCAGTTCGCAACGTCATCACCCAAAAACATTCATTTTCGCAACACTATAACCATACATCTGATCTTCTACTCTTCATTACTTTCTCATACTTTAAAATAATAATTCAGAAAGAATAAATGTCAGGGCACGAATGTCAATCACATCGCAACCTGTCCACGACACTAGTTCTAGATAGAAACTTCTAATTAAAAGCTCCTCAGTGGTGAGCACGAGCCATCTCTGTATTTCCACCCTCTGCTTGCACTTGTTTATGGAATTCAGCCATGCGACGCTCCAGCTCCGGACGGAAATGACGAATTAGACCCTGAAACCAGCTCTTCGAAAACTGTGAACATCACTCTCCAGAACCTATCAAGCACATCATCTGGTTCACCGGTAATGCTTCTTGCATGGATGCGAGTGCCGACGGCTATAAAGGACGCTGCAGCCGGTATAACCGCTGCTCACTCACTCACGCGATACGGATTGAGGTGTCGCAAGCAGCAGGATTGAGCAGTATTTCAAATTACGCAGGTTCACTGACATTAAAAATTTTTGCAGGTCAAGGACTAGTCAATGAATCAGGAGAAAATGTGAAAACAATTATTGTGCTGAGGGCTGATTGTAGAACGGGAGAAAATAAGGCGTGCTATACTAATAATAGTGACACCACTGATGTTCTCTCGTCGCTTTGTTTTAACGACGATTACAATAAGTAATTTTCATTCATAAATCTTAAAAGAGCAGAATAATACCGTCGGGCGCCTCATACATCTTGAAGGCAGTGTTCACAATGAATATCCCATTCGAGTTCGTCCCAAGAATGGGACTCTTCGGTCGTGAGCTATCGAATAGTGAAGAAACAGCGAAGAAATGAGCTCAGAATGAGCTAATTTAGCGCTTTCTAACGTTCAGGGCGTGGACGAGCTTAGGGGCCCTGCTAGTTTCAAATCTGCGCAAATCGATCAGGCTGGACGTGGCGGAGTTTCTTGGCAATTTGCCATCGAAACGTTCGCGGCACCATAAGCTCGTCAGAAGGGGGCGGGGCGGGATAAGGGCGGGCGTACTGGGATAATGAAATCTTCACTTCGCCTTCGTTTTTATCGATTTCTGGTCCGTTCTCGATGCTTTCTTCGACCCTATTCCCTCCACCACCACCACCAGTGTAGTGTTTCACACTGAAAACTCAAAAACGAGATTTATCGTGAACACTGCCTTTAAAGGTTCATGATAAAAACGATCTTTGAGAAATCGAGATCTATTGCTACAATAGTGGCGAAAGAATGGCTAAAAATGAGCCATAGATAGCTCTATACGGGCCTCAAACTTGCATGCGCTATGCCCTACTCGCCCATTTTCTTGGTGGCCGTTGAGCGAGTGGGCGAGGTGGACATAGCACAGCCATGTTTGAGGGCCGTATAGGGCTATCTATGGCCCGTTTTTAGTCGTTCTTTTGCCTTTGTTGCTGCCATGGACCGCGGTACAATTGATTTCCGGTGTAAACTCAAAGCCCGTTTTCATCATGATTACTGCTTTTAAGATCCTGTGGTAGGCGATTTTCAAGAGAAGATTTGTCAACTTTTTTATGTTTTGATGCATTGCTGTTCTCGGAGCTGAATTCCGGTCCGCATTTGGGTACAACGGCCGTTGGAATTCTTCTCAGATACAAGCCCGACGCACCCATTCCTCCCCCTCCCAGAGCCCGATTAGAGTTTCGCCGCTGGAAGACGCGGCGACCCCCTATTCGAGCCCTTAGATTTGAATGTCCACCCAACCCTTGAGAAGTCGACACTGCCGACAAATTTGTGCGACATTCGAGAAAGATCACGAGAAGGATTTGGGTATTATTTTTGGATAACTTCGGGACAGAATGCGGATTTTGCTCAATAAATAATTACTTCTGCTTGTTCGGCACACGCCGCCCGCTCATAATGACTTTTAGATTTTTTTTGTTGAGCATTGAAGCACCCCTCTTCATTCGAACACTCCACCTAATTAAGCTCCCCTTCGGGAGGTTCGAAAATCGCACACCCGGGGGCCGAATTCATCAACAAGTGAGGTTAGGGTACCGTTAAAGGAGTCGGCACTTTTGATGATTACCCTATGCAAGCGGGAGATCGTTAACCAATCGTACCCACTCCTAGCCCAGCTAAGAGGCAAGGGCAAGTGATACACTGCTCGGCTATGAGACCGTTTGTCCTTGCCGGTAATCATCAAAGGTGCCAACGCCTTTACCCGTACCCCAACCACACCCGTTCATGAATCCGGCCCCCGGTGCTTAATTATAGGAAATACGGTATAGTTTTCTAAGCTCCCTTCCGTATCCGGTGTTTAATAGCAATGTTTGCGAGTTCTTGCGAAGGATTCCCCAACAGCTCTGACAGTGACCACAACTACAATTTCTGTGGATAACAGTAATATACAGCATTATATTAGAAAAAGAGACCTATCCAGAACAAATCAGTCCCACAAAATTAGGCACAAGCTAATAAATAAACTCTAAAAAGGACTATATAGTTCAGGTAATAAATTTAGACTGATGAATTGACGGGCAAGGTCAAGTCGGGTTGCGGAATTTCGCAACGGAGGTGGGGAGGGGGTCGAAAAAAAAACTCGTTTCTCTCGACATTTTTAATCTTTTTCGGCGAGTAACAGTTTCAGTACTCCAATTTTCGGCAAATTTTCAGCGTCTGCAGTTTCAGTAATCAAAAATATGAACTGCCCAGAAATCGGGGGTCGTAAAAATTTTGGAAAAAAAAATTGATGGTGAGTGGGGTCGCTTCGATTTCAAAAAATTGCGCAACGCCCAGCTTGACCCTGTTGACGGGGCTGCGACGGTAGATCGCCGCGCGCGAATCGAAACCCCGTTTGCCAGTGATACAGCCGACACCGCACAGCCGGCCGCCCGGTCCATGCGGCAGACTAAATCGAATACGGAAACCATACATATGCATTTGTCAGCTACCTGGCAAGAGAAACAAAAACCATGTGTTTACTAAGGCTTTAGCGTGAATTCCGCCGTTCAACTATAAGGTATTTGACATTCCTCTAGCTAAAAAGCATTTTGCTACCGCTTTGCGGTAAACATTTCTCAAGAGCATTGCCCGACAAAAATCTCTGCAGCGAATTTTCGAGAAACACCAAGGATGAAAAACCATGACTGATTAGCCTCTTCGCAACACCATTTCCACTGCACTGCTTATAAGGCTTAAGATGGTTACTTCGTCGCAAATCGCTAGACTGTGCGACATTCTGTTGCATTCTTTCAATTCAGCACATATGTCCGTCATCAAAAAACTCGACAAATGATGGGATGAAGCCGTTAATGGAACCTCTAACTGTTCCGCAACATCCGCGACATGGTGATGGGAGTAAGGTGTGACGAATGTTAGAAAATAGAGCGCTTTCCAGACAAGAGGCGCAACAGCCGAAAACACGCCTTCAGTGACAAAACCGCAGTTATTACAGCAAGATGGAAGCAGACAATGTCAACTTCGATTTACCCAAGGTGAACCTCAAAATTCGAGAAAAGAACTTGAACACCGGTTCTTGTCGGATAGAAGGCCCAAGGCATACTCCAGCGGAACGATACAGAAATCTATAGACAAATGTCACTAGTACAGGGTGTTCCATAATTATTGGCGTGCAGATATTGATGTGTTTTTCGAACCCTACGCTGCATTTTAAGAATAATCAAAACGGATACATTTATTCATACTAGCGTTATCGCAGAACAAAGGCAGATCTAGAAATGTTTGCCATCTGTTCGAATATCGTCTCTAAGTAGTCTCAGGAAGACGTCGCAACAGTCACGGAGGTAGTCGTCATTGATTTCATAGAAGGCTTCCTTGAATACAGCTTTCTAGTGGGCCGATTTTGCATGTCAATAATCACAGATCTCAGACTCTATCAGAGACCATACCAGAACGTCCAGTGAAAGCAGGTTCGCCGAGCAGGGCCGCAACTTTCCGAGCGCATTTGGCTCAGGGTAGCACAATCGACACACCTCTTAAACTGGTTTCACTTTGTGTGCTTATCCACGGCCTAGTGTGAGGCAGCAGAGTTTGCTGCCGGATCGGAAGTTTAACAGCGGTTCGAAACAACCTCTAGACCCGTTTTCCTGCTAACCTTCTTGTTGATTTTCATGTCAGAATCCACGAAAAACGGCGGAGTTGCACTCTCGCTAATGATGCCTCCCAAACTATCACAGAAGTGGTATGAGCAGTCCAACCAAAGACATTTTCTCACAGTAAGACCTTGTTGATTCTTCTAGCTGCTATCCAGTCGTTTTCGCATTTCTTCATCAACTTCAGACTGATAATTTGTTCCATCTAAAGGCGCCATGACGCAATGTGTGACTCCGATGCAACGGTGCAGGAGCTTCCTGATCTTTCGGTCTCACTTCAGCTTCTTGTCGGCGGACACCACACGGGTCTGCTCTAAATGGCTTGAGCAAAGATTCAGCTTCTTCCCGACAAGTTTCCAGATGGTTCCCAACCACAGATTCCTTTCTCTAGCCATCCACTTCATCGACAGTCGTGAATTGCGCTTGACTCGGTCACTCACCCTTTTACAACCTTAGACATGTTAGTACTGATCTTATTGCTTTTACAAGCTATGTCAGAGATTGGACTAAGCTGACGAAGACGACTGATATGACTCAGGGTAGGTCTGAGCTGATTGGCGATGTGTCTCGTTGGGTGCGTCAAATTTTGCGTTGCGATGATGGCGCCGCACTTCTGATTAGCCTCGATCTCACTAACTTAGAAATCAGTATCTACAGAACAGTGGTGAGAAATACAGAGCTGAGACTCGAAGGAATCCAAAAAATCAAAATAGCAAGAATTTGAACCTGCAAACCTTTCATGAGATAAAAACCTATTCGCGCGCTAATAATTTTGGAACACCCTGTAGACTTCTCAAACTTGGTTTAGTATATAGCGCTATAGGAGCACTCGCACGCGGAAAATTGCAGAAGGAAACCGAGGCACGGTGTGAGGATGGTACATATACCTTCTGCGACGCGCGACCAAGAAAGCGCATACCAGCAGACATATCAACTCTTGGTCGATATGGACGAAAAGCACTGCGTCGCGTCGCTTGACACGAAAAGAGTGAGCTTGGCGGGGTACCAACCAAATCCTATCAACTCAATTTTTCTCACAAAAAAGACTTTCTCACAGAAAATCATGAGTAATATCTGTTAACTGTGTACTTTTATCCCCTTGCTGACTCTTAATTGAAGAAATCTTATCGGTTTTCTTTCGAAAATCAAACTTTCCATTCACAGTACACCCTTTAAAGCACACCTGATTCTATCATCTGCAGAACGCGAGATTACAGACGGCTCCCAAAGCACAATATTACCGCGTCACGCTTTCATCCAGCGTAGGTATAGCTAGGACCGAGCTCAAAAGCACTATTCGGGCTGTGAAAACCCGTGCTGAACCTTGTATCAAAAAGTCCTAACAGGATACGAAAAGACGGAGTTCGGACACTAGAAATTTTGTTAACAAATTGGATGCTGAGGATGAAAAAGACTCCCTGTTCAATCTTGAGTCCGTCTTTTTCAATCTGCGAGGTTCTTAACCAGCCAAACGCCTCCTGCTGCTCAGTAACCTTTGAATGCACAATACGCTCGCGAAAGCGGAGATCTAGCGAGACTGATTGACTCGCACGGCCTGCACTAGAACGCTCACGCCGTTGGAAGCGTCAAGAATGAGCCAAAATTACCATATTCGAGCAGCCAGTTTGGAGGCCTTTGTCTCGAAGCGTGGCCTTTGGCCAGAAAATGAGCGAGGTCCCAACGCTTTGATGGCTCAAGGGCTCAAAATACGGTCATTTTGACCTTTATTGGTCGCTTCCTACCGCGCAAGCGTTCCAGTACAGGTCGTACGAGTCTATTAGAGTTAATATCTTGACCGCTTTTAAAATCACGTAAGCTGCATTTGATGGCTGCGACGCGCCATGATTTACATGATCGTCCCGAACTCGCGCGAAAACCACAAAAAGGCCATTTAAGAACGCTGCTGCCCAAAATAGTTTTAATATAGTAATCGTGGATAAGGTAATGATAACAGCGTCAGACTGCAGAAAAGTGAATAAACTTCACCTGTACTGGCCACGCAGCAGCATCTCCCAGAGCGCAAATTGTGTGTCCCTCAATCTGCTTTGAAAGTTCCCACATCATATCAATTTCACTCGGCTTAGCTTTTCCATCAACGAATCGCCACATCATCTTATTTAACCAATTGCATCCCTCTCGGCACGGAGTGCACTAAATTCGACCCAGCTTAATTTCGGGAAAATAATAATGGCTACCAAAGCCGCGTTATGCTCCAGGAAATTCTTACCTGTCCACAGCTTTCGTGCTTGTAGAAGAGCGATAGACGTGCGATGCATTTCACAATATCAGCCTAAAATATGACAAATACATCCTAATCGCCTCATCAGAAAATGAGATCATTACCCTAAAAAAGGGCTGATACCTGTTTATTCATCACAATGACAGCTGCGGTACCGAGACCTGACTGCACTTCCACCAAAGCGTCAAAATCCATCAAAACTGTATCACAGATGTTCCTATAAGGCCAGAATGAAAGGAAATGAAGGAAAAAAGTAAGATAAAGGCATATCGGAGTGCACAATGGTAGTGGTCTGTACTAGAGGCGTTGAATTCAGCATATGAACTCATAGTAGCCAATTATTCTATTTATGTTACTTGGGAGCAGGACGCACTATAGTTGCTATCCGAATAACTACTCTTTGGATATCCGTTATTCGGTACGCTCGAAATCGGAAACATGTGTGGTTGTCCAAACCAAATTACTATTCGGACAAGAGTCCAGCGGAACGTTGTGCCCGGAACTGATGCACCCTCTAGAAAACGTCGTAATTCACATCATTCGAGGCGCGAGAGGCGCGCGCGACGCCTCGGCCTCCGTCTGCCCTCCGCTCTCTCACTGTCTTTAACCTCCGCTCCGCACCAACACGCGTAGGAACCATGTGAATTTCGCCGTTTTATAGCCTGTAGCTACGACGCCCACCCCCTCTTGTCGTCACAACTTCGAAAAATGTCGAAAACTTCCGGGAACCCCGCAGAGTTGAGCAGGCAGTTGCGACCGTTGAAAAAATACGACACCCCCTGCTTACCATAATTGTTACTGTTCAATTTTCAAGTGTCTAGGATCCACAAAAACATGAAGGGACTATACCAAGGATGTTAGAGAACAGTACACATTTTTCAAGCACCCGACAGGTGGTCGCACCACGGAGCACATATGCCGAGTTTATACAAGTTCGCTGCGAGCAGAGAACACATAGAGAACACACGCTCGTAAAGAGCTGGAGAGTCCGTCAAGCCTCTCCAGAAATGAGTGCCCTATGTTTGTATCGATGGGCGCAGCAACGAACTACGAACCTGGCAATATTCTTATTTTCTAGAAGTTCAGCGGAACGATTTCTCTCCCAACAAAATATTGATCGCTGCCGCAGTGGGACCCCTCGCCCTCCGCGCAGCAAAGCCATTGTCCTCAGACCAGGGTTGAAGGCATCGTAAGCGCAGAAAACTGTATATTATTTTTTCATGTTTTCGTGTAGCTTGACCTCTATAGTGAACGAAAATGTTGAAGAGGCCCATGAAAAACATTCATTTGTAAAGAAAATTCAATAGGAACGCATTGTAAATACGAATTTGAAATTCGCGCCAAAATCCTTTTTGAAGTTTTTCTGCTTTTGGAGGCCTCGTCACTGTCATTTTCGGGGTTTTTCTGCATGTGGAATTCGTGCCGTAACTATTTTTCATGTTGTCTTACGGTCGCACCAACATTCTAGGAAAAAGTGCTAGATTACTGGTGAGAATCGGTGGCGGATCTCTATCTTTGACGCCTCCCAATCTCATTGCCCAACGTTTTTGACGCGCCAAAGTTTACCAGTGTGGTCCACCGGGCTCAATCATGAAATTGAGCCTAAAAAATGAAAACTGATTTCCAGCGCGAACGATGCCTTTGAGCAGAGCTGCGACTTGGCACAAACTCTGATAGCAGGATTGCAGGGCGAGAAAAGCTGTGTCTGCAGAGGCCGTCATGAAATTCCACGTTACAGTAGTTATACGGTGGTTTGGGCAAAGTATCAGATTTTAGTCGAAATTTCTATTCAATGGTTATTCTGTGTACTGAATACAAATTTGACGTCTTTGTTGAGGGGGGATAGTTGCTCCGATGGAAATCAGCGCAACGGCCCGCTCAACCCTGGCTCAGACTCTATTGTAAACTACAGATTTGACTCCAACGCGCCCTTAGCTCTGAACTAATTATACGAAAATTATCAATGTTTCACCATTTGAATGTTCGTCGTATGAGTTTACGGAAATGGCGATATTCGATTTTATCCATTATCCGCAAAACTGATGCCACATTAGAAGAATGAACCAAAGGCCAAGGCATCGAAAATTGCACAATTCAAAGGACTGACCTCGTATAGCAGGTACAGTACAAACCTATGGAGCCGCTGTCATAATCCTTTCGAGCAACTAGGTGAGCGCTCGGACCCTCGGATATAACTCCATTACAGAAAACAAAGATCTAACGTACTTTGGAAGAAGAGGGACAGACGATCCTCCAGGGATAATCGCCAGGAGATTATCCCATCCGCCAATAACTCCACCACAATGCCGCTCAATAAGATCTTTAAGAGGAACGGACATCTCTTCTTCGACCGTGCACGGGTTATTCACATGACCAGAGATACAGAACAGCTGAACGTAAGAAATTTAGCACAACCTCCCAATGTCAGAAACAAAAACGAAGAAGGCGTTCTTTGCGTATGTTTATGGCCTTTACATATCAATAGCCATCGCAGACTACGACCACAAATGCGCGAAACTTGAGCTTTTCGGCATTTCTCACATTTAGAACGCTTTCAGGTTTTCTGCGGAGAAAATACCACAAACCAATCAGTGAACAAGAAGATTTTCATAGCTTTCCGCTTGCCCAAGGTTCACCTGCTGCATTACACATAATTTCAGAGCAAAGAATTACATTGTCAACTGCTGACTTGAAGCGCTTCTTTCATTCCTGTGAAAGAAAAGCGGACGTTCGGAGAGTCCGCAGCCGAAAGTGTAATCTTCGCCACCTCACACATTCGTAGTTGTGTTCCGCCGAGCCGCGGTCGTTTGAGAATCAGCTTTGTTGCCGAAAAACGTCCGGCATTCATTCCTTGACATCGTTACTTGACACTCTAATGAACGACTTCTTTCGCCCGAAATAGAAACAAACGCGGACTAATCAAGCCGATCGAGACACACGCCGTTTGATCGAAGCTCCTCAAATAGCAAGTTGCGAACAACGCATGTCTCATTCAGTCAACCCAGTCTACGTTTACTTCGGGACAAACGCAAGGTGTTTAAGATGGAGTGGCGGCAACCTTGTACAGACAAGGTAAAGCAGGGCGTTGTGTAATTTTTCAAAATCGGAGCGACTCCCAGCCATCAAAAAAAAAATTTCCAGATTTTTTTTGCCATCTCCCCACCACTGCCTGCCCCGGAACTCCTCAATCAGAAATTCAATCAGACTACTCAATAAAGTACTGAAAAGGCACCAAACAATTTTAAAAAACCGTTGTTTTCAATTTCCGATCACTTTCACAAAATTTTCATTTCTGGTCCAGAATTTTCGCGATCCCCTAAAATACGCTTTCGGGCCGTAAATTTTGCGACCCCCCTTACCCGCCGTTGAGAAATTTTGGAGCCATTCTTGATCATGCGTACCGAACCGGTCGCTCAAACAACTGTCAATGATCGATGTACCACGAAAATGAGTAGACGTTTCGGGGAAACAACGACAGTTCCCGATGGACGGCGGCACTGCGGAACACAACTCTAAAAATAGCGTATACTCTACCATGTTTACAGCCCACCACAACGGAAAATGGCTGTGACGCGGCTGCAGAGTTCCACTGAGCTTACTGTATCCATGGCTGGCTTCGTTCCAAGCTTGTCATTAATCAATAGAGAAAAACAGCTGATAACTTTAGGTGGGTTGATCTTTTCTTGTTCTCGTCATTTTTTCGGTTTTTTTTTTACTTGTATCTCTAGAAGAACTTTAGGCGTGCTAATGCCGTGTGTGTGGAAGAGAACCTATCATTTTCAGCGTTTCCGGTGCTTTTCCACCAAAAATGAAAGTCGACTAAAGTATTTTGTTGGGTTGTCGGAAAACTCGTCTCATCAGGCCGCCGTGGCGTCACAACCACTGCTTCGCCTACTACGTGGCCCAGGAGCATCATAATGCACACGAAATCCGCTTTCGAAGAGAGCTTAGGCCTCCTTCATAGTTGGCCGATCGGCCAAGGCCAGCCCGGCGGATACGCACGTAATACATTGCTCACCCAGATCGAAAATTCCCCTCAATGTGTCCGGACTGCGCCAGCATGGTCCGTCCAGTTCGGCCTCGGTCGACGCGTGGGCAATACATAGCCCACTCAGGTCGACTCCCCAACCCGTCAAAGGCGGGCTCTGCAGTCCGCAATCCGCTCAAGTGAACCCGCCTAATCTATTGGCATACAGACGATACACTAGGGACGGCGCAGGATCACTAGAGACGCGAGAGGACGGCTCAGTCTGGCCTTCGCCCAACTATGACGAGGACCTTAGGGCTCTGCAGAGTTGCGCCGCGGCGAGTGCCGCTGCGGCATGACAAAGCTGGAGAATGGGGACGCCACGCAGCAAGCGAGGGCGGCGACCTGTCGCGCGAGAGCGGCGAAGGGATAACCTAGCAGAGTGCTACCGCCGGAGCGACAGCAGCGACTTCAGGAGCGATGCCGTCAGTGAGCGGCGGGAAATGGTTTGGACAATTTCCTGCCGCGGCGAGGAACGGCGACATGAATCGATTCAAGCTCCCTTCTAGACTCCTCCGTGAAATCAATCTTCTGGGATCGTACTTTTTTAAAAATTTTATCTCAAACTGAGAGAAAATGATTGGGTAATATTTGAAATCGTAAAATGTTCTAGACTGATCCCTTCTTTGGTTTTTTGATACCCAGAATCATTCTTTCTTCTTTTTTGCTCCAACTTAGCCCAGTTGTGATATCTCTATGCAACTAACCGTAAAGACTACTATTTTTGTTGTTTTAAATCTCTGTGTCGAGGCATAATCTTTTCAGTAAACGTGAATGACAGTTTCTCTTCACTACTTTTTTACTCATATTATTTTTCAGAGACTAATCATACAAACTTTTTGAAGTCCCAAAGCAAAACAATTAAAGCCGTTGAAAAAAATGTGACGTTGGATGAATTAGTGCATACGGCGCCGACGGCAAACTCGCTGCAACTCTGCTAGGCCCTGGTGCCCAACCCCGCGTGATGTTTCGACTCCGCCCGAAACCTCTCGCTCGGCGACGCGCCGCCGGTCGCTGCAACTCTGCAGAGCCCTTTATTCAGCAGACATTGGATCGCTTGAAATCATGGCGAGTGCGAATTCTCGTAGAATCATTATACTGCGCCTCTGCGGACACCACACCATAATCGACGGTGCCTGTTATAATCGCAGCGCGCTTTTTTGGAGAAAGAACACCGAAAAAGTTGAAAAACGCTACGATAAATTCTACACAAACTACATTCTACACAAAAACACCAGCACACCAAGAGATCGTACCTGAGACACAAACAGAAATAAGATAGAAGAATGAAGGAAAAAAAACTATTACCCAATTATCAGCTGTTTGTCTTTATTGATTGATGGAAACGTCGCGAATTCTTCGGCAGCAGGGTGCGAAATCACGTAGGCTAAGAATGATGACACAGAAGGGGGAAGTCTCAGAAAGTCAAGATAAATATCTCTTCTTTGATCCAAAATCTTCCTTTGACCCTTACCGGCAACCCGACAAAATATGCACAATAGTGCGTCGCACACGAAGATCACTCGTTTAGTTAATTTAGATTTTTTTAGCTTTGTTCAGAACAACCAAGATTGATTTTTCCTCACCTTTCTCACAGGAAACTGATTTTCTGACAATGGCGAAATCCTGATTCAACAAAAACATTCGTTGGTACTCGCGCAAAATTGGATCCCGCCAGAAAGTTGAACCGACTACCTACCCAAAGGTACACGTGGCAGACATAATAGTCAAAATTCCACCAGGAACATCTCCAGGGTGCGCTTTGAATGTGGTGACAAGGGTTTCAAATCTCATCCCGTCGAAACCCTTGACGGGCAACTCATCCCCGCGCCCATTCTAAACCAACGTGAAACGAAACCTTAATCAAGAATCCACTTATCCTTTAACGCATAAAGAGCCCTTAAGAGCTTTTTCACCCACGTAGGAATTTCTCCCACCCAGGGGTTTCAACCCCTGCCCAAGATTTGAGAGCGCTTCATGACGGCTGGGATGAGCTGCCCCGCAACCCGCAGAAATATGTGCGTCACTAATCATAGTCTGTTCTTTTCACCTAACCTCTCCCTCAAAATGCGCAAAGTTTCGGGGTGTAAATGGTTTTTGAAGCGAGTGGTGAGCGAAAGTCTGAAGGGTCCCGATTTTTCACGGTAGAACTCGTCTTTGAGTCGGCTTCGGTAATTGCTGTTCGTTTCCCCATGTGACCGTGAACAGCTGCTCCCATGGGGTTATTTTCAAGGAGAGGATGTATGCATGAAAACTTACCATTGCTGAAGTCCTTGGATCACCTATTGAGAGAACGCAAGGACAAACTGCGGAAATTAATTTTTGGCCCAGGTCAGGGTTCAGGGTAGCTGAATTTGTACCACACATTTTCGTTTGCGTGAGGACGTAGAGAAGTCAAACTTGGAGAATAAGTGCCCATGAAGATTTCTATCGATTTGTTTACATATTACCGAATTTTCTGAAGAATCGATAGATTATCGATTTCCTTGGGAACCAATGAGATCCACAAAATCTATGAACAAGACTATTCCGCACTTGACCACGAATTTAGCCGCCTGAATGTCCAACGTATGGAATTCAGCAACTGGCCCCCACCTTCTTTTTGTAGAGTCTCAAGACTTCAGCTATGATACGTTTTCTAGGAAAGGCCTTGTGCCTCAGAATGACCCCCCTAGACCGAATCTCTAGGCCCGCTTGCGGGAGGTAGGAAAGATCATCGAAAATGACTACGAGTTGGTTTATTTCTTACGAATTTAGGACCCCCCAGGCGTTTGCCCACCATTGATTTCAGAAACGATTTCAAGCCACGAAATTTTGTAAGTTTGTATAGAAAGGTTCATAGAAAAGAAATGACCACAGAACCAATTAGTTACGCACATACGTCGACGGGGTGAAATTTGAAACATTGTCACCATATTTAATAAAAGCGCACCCTGTATATAGTCCCTTCTGCGGGGCAGCACGGAAAACAGCACTCACCTTGGTTCCACGATTGCGTTCACGACCGAACGATGCAAACCATTCGCCACCCCTGCGACAAATAGTGGGAGAAACGGCAACTGTTTCGACATTTGTAACCGTCGTTGGACACCCGAACAATCCGATATCAGCTGGGAACGGTGGCTTCAGACGCGGTTTGCCTTGCTTTCCCTCGATCGACTCGATTAAAGCCTGAAATAAGTGCAGCAAAGGTAAAAAGAAGCGCTGAATAAGCGATCACACGACTTTTTTAAAGCACTGAAAACTGAAAACTCACTGTTTCTTCACCGCAGATGTAAGCACCAGCACCACGATGAACAAACACATCAAATGTGTACCCGGTCCCAAAGCAGTCCTTACCAAGGTAACCAGCCTGAAGAAACGTGAATGGGCTAAAACCATAGACAAGGGAAACAGTACTGGCTGTTTGCAATGGACTATATTGGAATATCTTCTATTTCTATGCACTTCTGAAGACCTTTCCAAAGCTATGTTTGTAGCTGCTACGGACACCTTCGACTTCGAGCGGTATTACTAACTAGGGCCTGATCCCAGCGCAAACTGGAATTTGAAAATGTGATCTGTCGAATGTTGTGAGGAGAAGAGACGAAACAATTTAAAGTTCGAAAATTTTCCTTTATGCACCTGGGTAGGTAAAAACGACAAAAAAAAACTTTTTTTTTGAATTTTAGATACTCGAAAACTTAGTCCAAACTCTGTCCAGGGTGGTACTTTGTGGAGCTGGACAAGAATATAAAGTCCATTTTCAATTTTCCGGATCATTACGGTAGGTTACTGAGGACAAATGATATTCTTCCCACCTTAACTTACAGTAATCTTCCGTAGAATTAAGAATGGACCTTATATTCGTGTTCAGCGCCCCAAATAACCCTCTAGACGAAATTTAGGCTGGAAATGTTCAAATTTCTGGAACCCAAGAAAAAGCTTTTTTTTAAATCTACCCATATACACTAACGAGAACTACCGAACTTAAAAATTGATTCTCTTCGCCTTCCCCACAACTTTCAATTGACCATTTTTCAAAACTCCAATTTATGCTGGGATCAGTCCCTAATAAGAGGTTTTCTCATCGGGGAATGCTGGGAATTTTAGGGGTGTTCCATAAATGTTTCGGATTTGACTCTAAACTTTTCCTGATGGTTATTTGAGGTCCTGAACACGGAAGTGAGGTCCCGCTGTCAATCTCCGGAAATCTTACGTCCGAAGCCTTCGAACTCACGGGGCAAAATTCAACTTTTGACGATTCCCAAAAAGCTAGGACAGCTTTGCCTCGAAATTTCTCCGTACAGGTTATCTTGAGTGGTGAACACGGATCTGAAATCCGTTAGCTGATTTTCGATATATCACGGTGGATTATGGTAGTTTGTTCAAAGTCTCCTCTTAAAATTGTATGATAAAAACCTTTTCCCCCCTTTTCTACTACTGAGAAAATCCCTTCATCACCTCATTCGGAGATCTTTTCTCGCAAATACAATCTCAGATTTAGAAACATCCTTAGACGTGCAACTAACAGGAATGTTTCGTTAGATCGACCAGAGTGCACCGCTAGCAGGCTAAAATATATGTTTAGGTTTGAATATACGAATGAGGGATTAAAGGCAGCGTTCACGATAGAAAAACGTATTTCAGTTTTCTAAATTTTTGAGTAGGCAAGTTCACGAAGCAGAGAATAATAGGGGAAATCCCAAAACTCTCGGGTATCGGAAAGAAAACTGTTTTAAAAAACCTCCTGAGTATTTATTTACGCCTGATGATGTGTTTTCGGCACTGCGGACAAAACGTGGAAAAAACGTCGCGAATGATTTTGCGCTTCAGAACTTTCAGGTAATAGACTTTGTTTTCTGTTTCGTGCACCGAAACACTTAAAAATAGATGGTTCAATGTCCATGTTTGGATACTAGAACTTTCCGGGATTGAGAGTATTCAAAAAGTCGGCAATTGTTACATTGGTGAAACTAGCGATGGACAACCGTCACATGGCGTGGGCGGGGTGCTGCAACGGGCCAGCTGGTCCGCGAGATTTTCACCCATTTCCCGGCCATTTTTCGACGTACTTCCGTCCTTATCGTTCTTAAAGGCAGTGGTCACGATAATCTTCGATTATGAGATCATTTGCTAAATCGATTGATTGGCCCTCGGGTAGAACTGAAATGACAAACAAATCAAGAAAAATGCGTCAGAAGGGCCCGAAATCCTTTACTCTCTTCCCGCCTTTTACTCTCACATAAACTGTTAGTTGTGACAGTGAATTCTTTTGTGTGCCCGTTCTTTGAAATTCTCTACCCCCTGTTGCTCCGTTCTTTGTTTCGGCCCCTAACTAATACTGATTTGCCTAAAATATTGTCCCATTTTCGACTAACCCAATTGTTCACCGGTGACAACCACCTCGAACATGTTCATCCAGCTGGACAACTAGACCGAGCCTAAGAATATGAGAACCAGGTGTTTCAGCACGGATTCAGAAGGTTGCATTCGACCACGACAGCTCTGCTGAAAATTACAAGCTTTGCCATCGATGGGTTCAATGCCGAGAAGCCACCGAGAACTGTGGCTGTTGCCTTGATCTTACCAAGGCATCCGACACAGTAAACCATGGAGTTCTATCAAGAAACTTACTGGAATCATCATTACCGCCGTGGCAGAAACGCTGGATATCGGCATTCATCAAGGGCAGACGAGCCAGAGTTATGCTCCAGAACTTTGTCTCCAATAGTATTCCTATTGCAGCTGGAGTCCCGCAGGGCTGCGTTTTATCGCCTGCCCTCTTCAGTCTGTACCTCGAAGACATGCCCGCCCCTCCCCAGGAGATATCGAGGTGGTCGCCTATGCCGATGATATGACAATAATGTGTCGGGATCGGGATACACATGTAGCCGCCTCCAAGATCAATGAGTACCTGGTCACACTGAAAAGCTTTTTCGACCGCAAAAATGCTAAAGATCTCTGCATCCAAATCGTCAGTATCCGTACTCACAACGGCCCCATCAGAGCACAGCGCCCACCCGCAAGTCGAGTGGGACGGAGATCGATTACCTGCTGCGCGATTTCCAAAACTGCTCGGTCTTGCGCTCGATCCGTCGCTCAAATTTCATAAAAATATCGAGTAGAAGCAGGCTGTCGTCAAAGCAAAGCTTAATGTGCTCAGAGCCCTGGGCGGTACATCATGGGGCAGTAGCAAGGAAACCATTATCAGGACATACAAGGCCATACTTCAGCTCGCTCTGGAGTACGCTGCACTTGGTATCAGAAACCTCCTGAACCAAGATGCAGCGTGTACAAAATGCCGTACTTCGTATAGCTACCGGATGTGCAAGAAGTTCCCCAGACGAGCACTTGCATGCGGAGACACGATTATTTCCAATAAAAGAACACTGTCAGCTCCAGGCCCAACAAATTTTCATCAATACCATAAAGTAACCCAACCACCCCTCATTGAGAATGCTGACCCCGTCAGGGAGAGAGACATCAGGAAGCCATTCGCCGATGCTCCAAGCAAAGTCAATCTGCAAAGATGGCACGATTCGCAGCAAAAACGACTCCGTCTGTTGCGCGAGGAGCACACACAATTAGTACGGTGTCATTTGGGAAAGGCTGCGGTGAATTCCATCCTGGGAGTGGTGCCGCTCCGGGCCTGCACATCCGAGTCTCAACTCGGAAGGAGGGCCAGATGCACCCTGGCATTGCTGCGCTGTGGTCACTCTACTATACTTATGGCTTAAGTCAGCAAGATGGACAGCAGCAAATCGTACGTTTGCCCGGACTGTGGTTGATATGGTCATGATACAATGGAACTATGGACGAATCCATTACTGGTCGCCCACTTCCTCAACCTATGACAGAACCCTCAACGTGGCTGCAAAGAAGAAGAAGAAGATAATGTCACAAAAAAGCGTTTTAGTTCGTTTCTCGTCGTTTCTTCGTACTTTTAGTATCCCTTAGTGACCAACGCAATGTTTTTAGAGGAAAACTCGGTAACCAAAGTCATCGTGAACACGGCCTTTAAAGAGACATAAAGCTTACGTTACTGCGAAAAAATGGCATCTTTTCTTCGTGAACACTGCCTTAAGGTTTTCCAGAAGAACGGTTCAGTCCGGCGCAGCTTCAGCCCTAGGTAGCCCAGAGTACGAACCACTATCCCACCCACAAGTCAACTGGCTGCATAACATGAGCAAAACTCAAAACTAATCATTCTGGATCAAAGACCACGAAGATAAAAACATTAATCGATAGAACGAATAATCACAATTCTATACCTTATACGCCTCATTGATAGCCTCTTGAAGAATAACTGATTCGTTGTAGAACTCTCCACGAATGTAGATATAGGCTGCTCGAGCTCCCATCGCCACACCAGCAATTAAACACCCCTCGATTAGCTGAACATGCGACATTCAATGCGTAAAAAAAGAGGGATAGAGTGAATAGGTCAAACCTTATGAGGGTCGTGCCTCATAATTTCGCGATCCTTACACGTGCCTGGTTCACCTTCATCAGCATTCACAACCAAGTATTTCGGACTGGAAAGACATTTGTGAAAAATGCAATAATGAACAGAAATGATTGAGACACAAATATAGGGATTGCCATAGAACTCAATCCCGCCAGACCGCGGAGATGTCACCCCCCTGCCTCCAGTGTTTCATTCACTCCAAACATCACAAAGACCCGGGGTTTCCTTCCTCTTCCAAAATCTAAAGAGTATGCGGCCCAGAGGTTTTTATTTTACGAAAATTCAGACCTCAAAATAAGCTTAATCCGGCGGGCATGAAGTCTCATAGAAAGCAAATGTAGTGTCAGTGCAGGGCTGAGCAGGCCGCTTCGCCAATTTTCAGCTAAGTTACGACCCCCTCCCCAACTTCCCCAGAATTTTGGATCAATTTTCCACGACACCCCCTCCTCGTCAAATAGATATCGAATTTGCCTTCAGCGCCCCGAATATCCCCTACATATAAAAATTTGACTGAAATTTATACTTTGCGCAAAGTTCCGTATACCCACGGCAATGCAGAATCTCAAGACGGCCTCTGCAGGCACACCCGATTTCGCACTGTAATCTCACTATGCGACGGCAACTAACGCCCTCGTCATAGGCGGTCGAAGGCAGGACTGCATCGTCCTCTCCCGTCCCTTGTGATACAGCGTCGTCCATAGTATGTTGGCTGTATGCAAATCGATCAGGCCAGCGCACTCGAGCACACTGCGGACGGCGTAGTCCGGCCACAACTTCTTCTTCTTCTTATCGGCCACATCAGAGCTTCTCCTCATAGGTGTAAAAAGGCAGCCACATCGCACGGGTTCTTCCACATATCCATAACTGTTAGAGAAGTCGGCCTTGCAGGACATGAAAATAAATGAAATGAATCGTGCCCTGGGTTGTGGCAGTCGGTACATTCGTCAGGGATCGACGAGTCGATCTTATGAACGAAAGCCTTGAGGTGTGAGGAGTGTCCACAACGTAGACCTGCTAGGATGACGCGTGTATGTCTGGGTAGATCCGTTTCGCTGCCATCGATCGGGGGGGGGGGCACGTCACCAGGCATTGGATTTAGGGGAGCACTGGAAAGGTATTCTGTGACGAATCGGGTGTGCTCCATTTGCAGTAGTCTGACGCGATTGAGCTCCGACGTCGCCCAACGTTGACGATCCAAGACAGAGACTGCAGCATGAAGTGGCGAGCGAATATATCGGAAATGGGGACTAGATGACAGTAATGGGAAATTAGGATGTGTGGAATTCCTTACAATACCAACATGGAACTGTTGCGACTGGAGTTGACAATGCTGCTTTACAGGAAGCAGCGAGCACTCTCACGATGAAAAATTCGCGTGCTGAGGAACCCGACGGGATTTCAGCTGTTCATCTCAAACATATTCCTGATCCCTATTACGAACTGCTCTCTGATCTTATTCATTCGTCATTCAGTTCTGGTGTTATTCCGGCCCGCTAGAAACAAGCTGTCGTCATCCCCATCGCCAAGCCAGGCAAGCCGCCGGATAAGGCTGCCTCCCACCGCCCCATTTCCCTCCTCTCCCCCTTGCCAAGCTTGCGGAAAGAGTCCTCAATCCGCTCCTCCAAAGCAGTCTATAGCACAACACCCACCAGCATGGTTTCATGAAGGAGCATCCCACAGTTACAGCCCTGACGTCAATCACCGAGCACATCATCGCTGGATTTAACCGCAAGACGCCAGCTGGTAGACGCCTCGTCGTTGTCATAGATCTTACCGCGGTTTTTGATAGCGTCAGTCTTCCGCTCCTCTCAAAATCCATTCTGGAATCGAACATGCCCAGTTGATCTAAGAGGTGGATTAATAGCTTTATCAAGAACCGGTCTATTCGTGTCAAGTTCGACGGACATCTGTCGTCTTCGGTTCCTCTGAAAGCCGGTGTCCCTCAAGGCGGAGTGTTACCCCCTAGCCTATTTTCGCTATTTCTATCTGATATTCCTGTTCCGCCAACTGGTATTCATCTGTGCCTGTACGCTGATGACAACACTATCGTAAGCACGGACTCAGTTAAGGAACCATTATATAAGGACATGCCGCGATTCACGTCATGAAAATTTTGGACACTTTAGGCTTCTGGTCATGATTTCACGCTGCTGCCGAGATGTCGTACGTTCGTGCCGTGGCAGTGTGGAGGAAAGAAGACCACCTCCGTGCAAACCGACGTCAACCCCTCCGCGTGGAGGGTTTTTGTCATGTGAGAGATGCTGGCTGGCTGCAGCTCTCCTAAGGATTCTACTACAAATGGCCGGCGTGGAGAGGAATCCAGGACCCGCTCAGAAGTACTCATGCGCCACGTGCGGCAAGGATGTCACATGGAGGAAAACAAGCGTCCAGTGCTTCGGATGCCAAAGGTGGGTGCATCTCTCCTGTTCGGGTCTCAGTTCTGTGAGGCATCACGATCCTTCCTTCCGTTGTGTTCTGTGCTCTGCCCCCAGTAACTCTGATTCCTCATTTTCCAACCGCCCCCCCCCCTCTATTGTTCATATTAACCTCAATGGCCTTCGTGCCAAGTTGTCTGAACTCTCTCTTTTTGCTCGTACTCATCATCCTGATGTCATAATGGTTCAGGAAACCAAACTTTCTCCTTCTACTACCGCACGTCACCCCAACATTCCTGGCTACACTGCTTATCATGCTTCAAGGTCATCTCTCGGCGAAGAAGTTTCCACTTTCGTATTATCAAATCTACCCTCTCATATCATACCAAACACACCAAAGAACGGTACTCTCGAGTACCTAACTATCCATCTCCCTCTTAAAACCTCTATATCTCTTTTTAATATCTATATACCTCCTACCACGTCCTGTCCCCAATCTTATGACCCTATTCCCTCACTCAAGCAATTGTACGACTGCTCCCTTTCACCCTCTGTTGTCTTCGCAGGCGACTTCAATGCTCATACATTCTGCTCGTCGCTTGCCACTGACGCTAGAGGAGAAGACGTCGAAGAATGGGCGGAGGAGTGCGATCTGGTCACTCTCAACGATGATCAGCCCACTCGTCTCCCGGCCAACAGCCGATCCTCTAGTCCAGACATCTCTCTTGTATCATCTAATCTCTCCAGCGCCTGCTCTTGGTCGACCGCTACGACTCTGTCCAGTAATCATATCCCCGTTTTTGTCCACGTCGATCTCTCTAATTCTCTTGCTCCTTATTCAGGTATCCGTCAAGGTCTTATCTTAATCTTTGCCTTGCAGACTGGCGCTTGTTCAGAGAGGTGGCACTTCGCCATGCGGCTGAATACCCATGGAATGGAAACGTGCACCAGAAAGAACGTCACTTGACCGACGCGATTCGCAAGGCAATGAAAGCCGCCATTCCGGAGGGCCGAGTTAGACCTTCTTTCCCAATGTCACCTGGGAAATCTTGGAGGAGATAAGGACAAGGGATGCAAAGAGAGTGGCAGATCATCTGGATCCGACCACTGCTGAGCTGGATAGCGAGATTAAGCGAGATCTGGACAAGCACAAGAAGGAGTGTTGGGAGAAATTCACGGAGAAGATGAATTTCAAGAGTGATGGAGCGTCAACTTGGAAAGTTCTGAAGATCTCCGGCAAGAGCACCTCCACCAACTACTCTACGATCGAGTTCGAGAATGGAGTCTTCAAATCGGGAAAGGAGGCTGCAACTGCTCTCGAATTGATTTTTTTCATAACTCAGGCTAAGAGAGGGAAACAAAATCGAGTGACTGTAAGAGAGCTCTGTAAGTTGCCACTCATGAATGAAGCAGAAGCAGTGACGCCCGCGCAGATTGAAAAGGTGGTAAAAGAGATGCGCAACTCGAAGGCTGTAGGGCCGGATGGCATTAGTCCAGCGGTCTTGAAGAAACTGCCGACTGAGATTATGCCAATCCTGGCTGACGTCATCAACACATCCTTTCGCACGTGCATCGTACCCCAAGACTGGAAAATGGCAAGCGTCGTTCCGTTGCCTAAGGCAGGTAAATCACCATCGGCGGCTAAGGGATACAGGCCAATAAGTCTGTTATCACCAATCGCAAAGGTCGCTGAGAAACTGGTCGTCAAGGAGCTTGCCGAGCATAATAACAATCAGCAGCACCAGCATGGATTCCGCAAATTACACTCTACCACCACGGCGCTGCTGGAGATTGTGAGACATGTTTTGGATGGCTTCAACGCCACCAAGCCTCAACGCACTGTTGGAGTAGCCCTGACCTCACGAAGGCGTTTGACACTGTCAACTTGGGCATACTGTCTGAGAAGCTATTGAGGTCCACCATCCCGCCTTGGCAGAAGCGATGGATTACCGCACTCATCAAAGGGCGCCGGTCTAAAGTGCTGTTTCAGGGACATGTCTCTAATAGCATCCCGATCGCTGCCGGTGTCCCTCAAGGAGGAGTCATATCGCCTGCTCTGTTCAGTCTTTACCTGGAAGATTTGCCCGTTCCCCCAAGTGACATCAAAGTCGTTGCGTATGCGGATGACATCACCATCTTGTGCCGGGACAGAGACATTAATGTAGCTGCACGCAAGATCAATAGCTACCTCATCGTTCTGGAGAACTTTCTCGATGATATGATGCTCACTGTCTCTGCCGCTAAATCATCTGTATCAGTTTTCTCCACTGACCCTAAGGAACACTGCGCTCACCCCGTTGTGAATTGGGAAGACGCTCGTCTGCCTGCTGCACGTTTTCCTAAGCTGCTCGGCCTAGTATTGGATCCTTCGTTGAGGTTCCACAAGAATACTGAGCAGAAACAGGCTACAGTGAAAGCAAAGCTCAACGTCCTACGAGCTCTGGGAGGAACGTCATGGGGAAGTAGCAAGGAGACAATTTTGACCATCTACAAGGCAATATTGCAGCCGGCGTTGGAGTACGCTGCACCGGTATGGCAGCACATGATATCGGATTCATCGTGGACAAAGATGCAGCGAGTCCAAAATGCTGCTCTTCGGATTGCCACAGGGTATGCTAAAAGCACCCCAGTGGAACATCTCCATGCTGAAGCCCGAACTCTGCCAGTTAAGGAGCACTGCCAACTCCAAGCGCAGCAACTGGTTATTAACATTGTCAAGCAGCCTGATCACCCATTAAGAAGGATCCTGAATCCCGTGAGAGACATATCAGAAGGCCTTTTGCGGATGCTCCCGAGAAAGTTATTATACAAAGATGGAAGGACTCCCAACTGGATCATCTGCGTCTTTTACGTGCGGAGCACACCAAGTTCGTCAGGGATCACTTGAGTAGGATGGCCGTCAATCCCATATTGGGGGTCGTACCACCCATAGTCAGCGACACCGAGATGGAACTCGGTAGGCGGGCTAGAAGTACCCTTGTTACGCTGCGGTCATTCCCCTATGCTGATGTCATACTTGCATAAGATCGATCGCAGCAAGCCGGACGAGTGCCCGGACTGTGGTAGCCGTGGCCACACAACTGAACACCTATTCCAATGCCCAAAGAGGCCTACCACTCTTACAACAATGGATTTGTGGACGAATCCGGTTTCAGTCGCCCGTTTCTTGAACCTTTAACAAAAACCTTCCTGCGGCTGCAAAGAAGAAGAAGATTTCATGCTCCGAAAATGGTAGATTTCGACACGGAGGGTCCGTAAAAAGAGCACAGATAACTGAAAAATGTTCGAAAAACATCTAATGTCGGCTTAATAACATTTCTGACTTTTTTATGAAAGCCTGATACGCACCTTGTAGATAAGTTTTCTTCTAGAGCTATGCGGAGAGAGAAAACTCTTCTGTCTCAAACAAAATACCCCACATAATCCCAAATCCCCTTTTAACTGTTATATACCAACTTTGAGGTAAATAGGATTCTTCATTTTATCGCTCACCCACTTCGATTCGGAACAGTAAAGCTAATCAGAGCCTAGATTTCTGTTTGAAGCACAAAACCTAGCGAAAAAAGTGATTTTAAACTTAAAAACCGGTTAAGGTCGGATAAGATATTACCAGCATGAGAATATTTGGCCCAACCACACCGGGCATCCCTCATCCCTACAGTTCATTTCGACGACAAATTGCCATGCTCAACTGCACAGCCGTTGCAGTAAGCCCCCCCCCTCCCGCGAAAAAAAAGATGGGGCAAACCATCAGGTCAACTCAATTTCGACTTTACACTCGCACGCTGATCGGTCCAGAATCACGGTCATCAGTTACGGGCATCTGTGCATCAAGCCGAACGATTGTCACTCACCGTCCGTCGAACGGCTTGTTCATGAAGCCCCATTTCATACCAGCAGGGAAACCAGCACCACCTCTTCCACGAAGACCTGACGTGCGCACCTCATTGATGATCCATTCTGATCCTTTCAACATGATCTCCTTGGTTTTATACCAGTCGCCCTGAACATACAAACTCAATAAGACTGAACAACTTCACCAAAGATGAAGATTTTCTCTACACTCACACGAGCCATGGCACCCTTCAATCGCCAATCATGACGGCCATAAAGATTCGTAAAGATGCGGTCACTATCTTTGAGGTTTCCAAACGATGTCTTCTCCGGATTCTTCGGTGGGGCTGGAGCAGCTGTAGCAGCTCCACGCACTGCTATTCGAGAAGCTGTAAACTGGTTTCCGTAAAATGCCGGTAGAGGTTCAAGTCCGAATCGAAATGGAAAACAACATTTAGGATTTACTGCTGTCGTTAGGTTGAGTTCACACTCCCGTCGCGACGCGATGACATGACTTTGGAGGGTATCGATCGATATCGCGTCCCTCGTCGATCCGCATTCAAAACACGTCATCGCACCGCTCCACGATGGATGCATAAACCTGGCCTTACTAGAAACTGCTTTGAACTTCCCGTGGCAATTTGGAAAACCATGTTCTCGTTTCTATAGGTCTGTGATAGTACATAAATGACCCGTGCTTCAAATTCCCTCAAGGAAATTTTTGAGGTGTTCATAAGAAATTTTTCGGATTCGGCTCAAAACTTGCATCTGGGGGTTATTTTGGGCGCTGAACATGAATCTTGTGTCTATTCCTCGCCAGACTAAGAGTTACTGTAGGTTACGGTAGGCATAATGCCTTTCAACTGTCGTTACTTGCCTTAAAACTTCGAAAAATGAACCCCAAATTCGCGTTCAGCGTCCCAAATGACACCCATAGTAAAAGTTAGAGTCAAATGTGAGATTTGATTAAGCTACCGTATACCCACCGTTATATACCGTAATCCAGGAAAAATCGATAAACCGGCCTCAGATCTGTCTCGGGCAGCTCAAATATCCCCTATGTTAAAGTTTTGAGACGATTTCATCGTAACATTCTCGAAATCGTCAAAAGTACCGTTTGACCAGCAAAATTTCCACCGTCTTAAAGCTTCGAACCAAACCGAACGGAATTTTTTAAATATTGACAAATGGACCTCGTATTTGTAATTATCGCCCAAAACAACCCCTAGAAAAACGTTTCAAGCTCGATCGGAGACAATTTTCTGGAGCGCCCTAAAAAATTGCCAGGTGCTATGTGGGAGGGGGGGGGCACTGTGGGGCGGTGCCCTTGGCCACGCCCATTTAACCGTGCCGCACTAAATTTGAGCACCTACCCGGGGTTTCCCTCCCCTGCTAGGAGAGTCATTGCGGCACTGAAATATGGGCGTGGCTGAGTGCCATACAACACTGCCCCCCTTCCCACATAGCACCAATTGCCATTCGTATAACCCTTTTTACTACGCAAAACTATGAAAATGCCCATTTTTGGGAATCTCCTGTAAATTTCTTTAGGGAATTTGGAAAACGGATTGTCAATGCTGTGTCCATTACCTACAGCTATCAACACGTGGTTTTATAAAAGCCTCGCGAAATATAGGATAAGCCCTAACTAGGTTGCCTTTGCATCAGCAGCTGAACGCGCTGCTATATCATAGACGCTAACACCGCATTCAAGGTCGATTCACAGCTAATGTCAAGTTTTAGGTCTGTTCTCCGTTTTTTTCAAGCCAAACTTATGCTTCAGCAACGATAACTCGTCCGCGCCGCGATTCTCTAGTACTCTGGAACTTCCATTTAAACTCAAATTGAAAATCTGACTGTATGTGAAAGGTACAATTTGGAGATCCCGTCCCTGAAACTCCGAATTTGACAGGATTTTAAAGCTCTGGGTGAGTGTGAAGTTTTTTCTGTATGAAAATGTTCCAAACGGCATGTACTTTTCTAGAATCATTTCGACGTTCGAATATGCTGATTCTCATACCTATTGTACCCTCCAAAAGCGCATTAATTTTACGAAATCCGGGAACGGACCTCATAATCATGTTCAGGGCCAAAAACAGCCACGCTAGACAATGCTTGGGTGAAAGCACATTTACTTAATTATAAGCACCCTGATAGCATTTCGAACTTTTAAGGATTTTCGGTTCAGCGTTCAATTATATCAATTACGGGCTCCAGAAACCGTTGAACAAAAAAAAGTCCAGATTTGACTTGAAATTCTCCCAGGGGAGGGGTTATTTGGGGTGCTGATCGTTTACCAACGTTTTCGACTAAATTTGTTCGAAGCACCCCACCGGCCGAAAAAGTTGACGGCAAAATTGACTTTTGACGATCTCCGAAATGTGACGACAGATGTGGCTCAAAACGTTCCTCTAATGGTTATTCGGAGTGCTCAACACGAATCTGATGTCAGTTTAACGATTTCTGACAGCTTACGGTAGATTACGGTGGATATACGGTACTTTGGTCAGTCTCAGATTTGTCTCGAAATTTCTGGTAGATTACGGTGGGTATACGGTAGTTCGGTCAGTCTCAGATTTGTCTCAGAGTTTCTATGTGTAAAAGCACTCTAGAAATTCCATGGGGGGGGGCTTACCATGCCGCGAAGCTTTGAAAACGCTCATAACTTCTTTCAGAGCGAGTCTAGGCAGCTGCAATGGGCATTGGTTCTAGAGAATTACATTTCATTTAGAATGGTAAGTATGACTTATAGTAATTTCCTTGTGAGACAAAAAAAGGAGTTTCATAGCCCTCAGGGTTCTACCGCCTGTTGTAAAGCCATTGATGGTAGGACTTCAGCGTATTTTGGCTACCGTGTTCTGGCAATCGCTTCAGGACCCAAAGCCCGTTTCTCTCGACATCGGAACCGCTTCGCAGCTTCATTGAGTTCAATCACGAGCGTTTCCGGTACGATTTCGCTCTGGAGCGTACTAGATCATCCATGTGGAGGTTGGATCAGAACTTGTCAGCGCAGCGATTTTTTCAAACTTTCAAGCCTAATGTCCTCCAACTCTAGGCGTGATAGCTTAAAAAGGGGCACTCAAACTGAAAATCTCATGTTGTGTTCATTCTTGACTTCATAGGCCTCCTGGCTCTCCTGATTTTGCAATGGACGGAAAACCCGGGTTGGTGAGAACCTTGCGGAGTGTGGAAAACCACGGTGTATACACAGAAATCGCTCGTTCTCAGGTACTCAGGACGACGGCCGGCGAACCTCTATGCCGAAAATGACGGCCGGCGCCCCTTAATCTGGGGTGCGTTCCATGATTGTTTCCATGATGCCGTGGGAGGGCAAATAGCCTTTCCATGGACAAACCTGTTGCCCATGGCCACGAATCGTAACTGTAAATTGCTTCCACGCGGCCGTGGCTACGTTTCCATGGAAGCCTTTTACCATGGGAATGTTCTTGGAACGCACCCCTGAGGGTGCCGGCCAGCGGCGACCCATGCTGCATGCGACGCACGCGCAGCGCGGATATTGGCTCGCCCGCGAACCACAAAACCCGCAACGCCATCTTCAATTGGGCCGGTTGGAAAGACAATTTCTAATGATCACGACTGATCACGTCGTAACGTGGTTATCATGTGCACAGCCGGTATAAAAGGCGCCTCGTCTCACTAGAGCCCTCAATCGGCATTCTACTGCCGGCCCTGGAGGGTGACTTCGAGTCACTCTCCGGAGGCCAGCATATTTTTGACCGCTGAGGGGATAGGGGTATCTCCACGGCTGAGGGGGGGGGCGGTTCTGCCGTGACCCGGGGGGAGGGTGGTTCCCTCCCCGCAGATTGCGGCGGACCGAGGCGGGGCGTTTCTCCGCCGTGGGGTCGGGGTGACATGCTTGAGGTAAACAATAATACAAATAATGATAGCGGGCCGTCTAGTAAAAGTCGGCGGGCCGTCGACATACGGCTGGCCGACGAACCAAAAGCGGGCAGCCGGTGGACGGAGACTGCGGGCCAGCTGGGAAGGGTCCGCCGGCCGTCGTCCTGAGTACCTGAGTTGCAGAAGCTTATGCAATGAACTACTTCGCTAATTCTCCATGTGTGGAGCCATAAATGGGATCCTAACAAACAAGAATGCCCATGATTTCTGTTTTCGCAAAGAAATTTTCCAAAGAATTTTTTCCCAGTGCCTGCTCTACTCATAAGGCGCACGGAAAATTTTCCACCTAATCAACTAGAAGTATTCAAACAACGGAGCGTCACCATTCAGGATTCACATGCCTTTGCCAATTTATTCTTCTGCCTCTACTGCCTGATTTCACTCATTCGGCTAAGAAAACCCTGGGCTCCGAAATACGGAAAATCAAGCGTTTGCGGGAAATCAAGAAAATGCGTAATACAAAAAAGAATATTTCATACTTAACAAGATCGAAAAGTCGTATCCAAATAAATCGAAGAGCAATTTAGTGGTGACCGCAGTTTGAAAAACTTGAAATAAATAAAGCTTCTCCAGGGAATATTGGAATAGTAAAGCTCTTCATCCAAGAAATTCTTCGAAACCCTCCTGCTTCAGTGGTTAAGGAGGGGTTATGGAAGCTAATCGATATATAACGAAAAGCGGTGAATGAAACGGCCAATCTGAAGGGCGGAGGGAAATCGGGCTTTGGGTCCTAAAGCGATTGCCGGATTACGGTAGCCAAAATACGCCGATGTCCTACCATCAATGGCTTTACACCTGTTGCACTAGAATCTGGTTCACAAAATGGTTTACATGACGATGGATGGGAAAAGTGAGCCGCTAAAAAAGAAAGAAAAACAGGGAAAAATAGAAACGAATGATATGGAACTCACCCGATTGAAATGCACGACCTCCCAAGATGATGGGAGACGCCATCCCAGCGACGTCTGGAACAATATTATTGACAAGAATAATTTCTCAACTGAGTCCACAACGCACGAAATGAAGCATCAAAGCGGATTTCGCAATAATGTTTAAGCATCACCACCGAAAACCATTTCTTATCGACCAAAAACACTCGTTTGGAGCACTATTTGTGCTTTCGCTGATTTACTTACAAATCCAAATTAACAATATGGAATCGTGCTAACAAAAATGGGTATAATGAACATCAAAACTTCCAGAAAACAGCAGGAACAAGCTGAGGACTACAAAATCAAGCAGACGGTGCAAAAAATCGTGTAAATTCAGAATTCCACATCAGCTGTTGACTTTTAACCTCCCTTCACATGAATTGCAAATTCGAAAGAGAATCTCATCCGAAAACTTCTAAGCGAATAGATTCAGAAAAAAAAAACAAGCAAGTCAGTTACTGGCAACAGATATTCCACCCTGGAACCACCCGCTCAGACAGCGGGACGGGTGAAGGGCGGGGGAAAAAGGGGGTACCGGTGCAAACGCGGTAGTGACTCAGGCCATTGGTATACCTCCCTGTCGCTGCAGCGACAGGTTTCGACAACTATCACTCATCGTGTCGGGACCAGCACCGGTGCTAGGGCAGGGTCGGCCGCGGGATCGGTTTGCGTGCGCCCGTCGCTGGAACAGGTCGCTGAGGGTGTTATGGTTTTCACTGACGTAACCCTGGTACACTCCGTCGCCGCAGCGACGGCCCGTCGCTGTGCTGCGCACAGCGACGGGCTGTCGCTGGCTCCCTGCACTCCACATATTCATCTATTTCATGCTGTTTTATGTAATTTTTTGCATACCATGGACAGTATAGTGACATCAAAAGACATTATAGTTTCGTACATTTCGGTGTAGTTTTTTAACTGCAGTTTTTTTCAGTTGGGAATTTATAAGCTGTCATTATTCCCTTCAATTACTTATGAACCGTTCTTTTTATTTATACATTTGTCTAGGCTGTCGAATGTATGGATTTACCTCTTCTTTGAAACTAGATTTTCCGCTTCCCCAACTACCAACTAAAAACAGGGATGGTTAAAACGACTATAATGATGATCATATTGTGACAGAATGTGAAAACAATTGGAAATGTCACAGGATCCCACATAAACTGTGATGGCATGACCATAATCGATTTTTTTGTTTGCTGTGCAGATGCGCGTGTGCGGAATCGTCAGTCCGCAAAAGCGCGTGGAATTCAATGCGGCGACGACGACTCCGTCGCCGTGCCCGTCGCCGGCGACCGCCTGTCGCTGAAGTATACCAATGGCCTCAGACAAGCCCAAGGACGATCCGCGGCGCTTTTGCAGGATCGTCCGCGGCCGACGACCGGACGATCCTTCACCGAAGCCGCGGATCGTCCTGCAGGCGCCGTGGACCGTCCTGAGAGCCGCCGCGGACAGTCATTTTGAATATTGTTATCCAGCCCACCCCAACTCAGACAGCGGGACGGGTGAAGGGCGGGGGAAAAAGGGGGTACCGGTGCAAACGCGGTAGTGATTTCAGGGCGGAGTCAATTTCTCGGTGCAAAGGCGGGGGATGATTGAATGCCCGCACAACTCCCGTTGAACCGCGGGGCTGTTCACTGCAGAAGACACGTCTAATTTCACGTCTTAGGTGTTGAAATTTCACGTAAACGCATGAACTTATCATTTTCGCATTAATTTGACTTCGAAATCTTTTTCCTTTGACTTTCATTGAACTCACTTTGCCTGCATCCTCATTTTTGGATTCTACCCTCCAAGTTTACACAGTGAAAAAACGTCAAACTGAGTCAGCTTCAACCAATCTCTTGCCTTTTTTTCGACGATGTTGATGCGCCATTTTTTAATGTAGTAACAGGGGAATTCGATTTTTCGACTCCCAAAAATAATTCATGTTACATGAAACAATTTCGCATGAGTTTAGTGCACGTACATATATTACCTTGCAAGCCGCATACTGAGCAAGTAGTCTTATTGTGTGTTGGTTTTTGCGCCGCAACGCTCTCGATCAAGTTCGCATTTACACACCGGTATATTTTGTAAACTTTTCAGCTGAAAAACGTGGACCGAAAGCCTCCAAGAGCCAATGCCGCTGCAAAGTCGCGCCACTTGGGGGACGCAAAGAAAAGAAGCAAGACAAAATCCGCCTGTATGTTAACCACTTTGAAAGATTTCAGTAGGTGGCATTGCAAAGTACTCGAGCTCAATATTTTCAGTTTCGCTCAAGAAAGGAGCTCTAGAAGAAGCGTATGGAGATGCAACAAGCAGCGAGGCTGAGGGCTGGTGCCAATGAAGACGAGGTAGAAATGGACGAAATGGAGCTGACAGGTATGCGTAGACGCAGATACCTAAGTGGACTGCGTTAATGAGAAATTACAATAGGGAAAAAGTTTTAGGCTATTTTTTAGACTTGAAGCTGAGGTACGACTACGACAAGGATAGAAATAAATGGATCCCAGATAAGGTAAGCTCTACCTCGTAATTTCCTTCGTAAACCGAAATAAGCGTTGAAAATTGTCAATACTTTAGCGCTCCACAAAGCGAGCCACACGTCGAACGAAGTCGAAGTCGTCGATTGAGGGAAGCCGAATCTTTATTTCACTTAAACCTGCAAACTTTACAATCGTGCCCATGGTAGCCCATGTCTTCTTCCTCGCTTTTTGCATTCTGCTGTCGATACAGCTTCCATTCATATTTCGATTAATTCAATTCCTCTGATTTATTGCTGTCAGTAAATCCTTGAATTTTTTCTCTGATCAATGCCTCATGTAATTAAATTGTTGTTTGTAACTGAATTTTTGGTGTATTTCTGCTCAAGAAGGGAAGCGAGTCTACAGAGCTTTACATTTTGTTATATCATTCCACTGTAATATGGATTTATGAATAGGATACAGTCCTAATAGATGTCCTCATGGAAATATTATAGTTATCTCATAGACATTTTATAGTGAGCTCCACATAGAATTATTAGTTATCTCCTCATAGAATTATTGATGTTGTCTCTTCATAGCGTAATTATAGTGGCCTCCCTAGAAATAGAATTGGTATAGTGACCTCATAGAGAATATAAATAATAGAATTATATTTGCCTATTAGTTAATTTTGTTGTTATTAATAAATTTGTGGGTTTGTCTGAAAAATGCGATGAATGATGAATGGAAATACTGAATACTTCTCAATTAGGTAGCATTTTCGTTTCAGTCTATGGGTGGTTGTGACTCAAATTTAGCGTTTTTAGGCAAAATTTATAGTTATTATCCGAATCTCAACGGCAAAACATATTAGGAGTAATAAAGTATGACCGAATATATGGTAGAAGTACCCATAAGTGCTGTAAATAAGCCGATCAATAAATAAAACGAACGAAAGGTCAAGCTGTAGTACATAGTATACCCGGTTGCACCGCGGGAGTACTGTCGGGTGCATGGCGGGGGTTGTGCGGTTGCATGGCGGAGGTGGTGCAGTGCGAAGGCGGGGGAAATTCGAGACAAAGGCAATGTGTCTGGTCCCACCCACCGACATTGCCCCGCGCTGCACCCGTCCCGCTGTCTGAGCGCCATTGCAAAATCAGTGGATCGCGGCTGGCTGAATCCATTTGGACGCGCCTCTCAGACACTGGCGGCGGTCTCCGACGGGAGAAAACGACGACTGTGGTCAACCACAGGAGGTATTTTGTGCTGTGGATGACCGGACAAGAGAGAAGCGGTCTCCTACAGGTCATAGCGCCGCATCGCGCGTCGCGCGCGTTACTTTGGGCGTCAGTTATGCCGCGGAAGCCGCAGCCGACGCAGGCAAGCATTTTATATGACGTCTTAGGCCTCTTTCAGAGTTCGATCTCCCAGCGGCGCGACGGGATGATAAACATGATGATCATCGATCGAGATCGAGTCGCACGTCGATCCGTATTCAAAGCGTGTCATCGCGGCGATCTGCGATCGTACTCTGAAATAGGCCTTAAACCAAAGAACGGCCAATCACATGTACAAGTTGAACATTCAATGCAAACTCGCGCCGCATACGAGGCGCACAAGGATGGGGTGGACAGACAATGCCCATGCATCAAAGTTCGAGAGAGGACCGAAATCGAGTGAGGAGATCATGAGGTCTCCGTTCTTGACGCGACGGGGGTTCAGGGAGCTATGATTGAGCTCGAGCCTGTAGACAAGTTTTGAATCTGGCAGATAAGTAGCCATTTTCACGCTTCAAGAAAAGATTACGAAATGCCCAAGGATTTGGCTCAGATTCTTCCGAATGTAGGTATGGAGCTTCGGGAAGGATGGCTCATCTTCGTAGGTCGCGCGCGGCTGCGACGCGGCGTTAGCATCGTAGCGCGCCTGCTAGCCTCCTCGCACTCTTCATCGAGTTGTTGAGACCCCTGGCAAACGTAATGTTTCTCTGAAAACGTATTTTTGCCTACTTTTCCCTCAATAAAAGTGCTAGTGCAGATGGCAGCCCCATTATGCGGATTCTTCTTGTGCTTTGCACTGCAGTTTCGATATTGCTACTTCTTCAACTATAGATCATTCTCTCGGGCTAAACCGAGTAGGCGACTGTAATTTTCGCTCAACATTCGAGCTTTTTCCTGTCATTTATCATAGGTACTGAACGTATAAGAATGCGGTGATAATAGGTTACCTGACTATTTACACTTTCGACCAGAAACAAATGAAACAAGAAACAAGCGCCAACATAATTTTTATTAAATCTAGTTGTATGGAGTGATGCTAGTGTCTTCATCAACTATGAATATAGGTTAATATAATTAGAAACGCCCCACCGTTATACTCGCACGTGCCGAGTGACGTCTTGAAGACGTGCTTCTTTTACCGATGGATGTAGAAATATGTTAATTGGAAAGAAGAATACATGTCATGGAAAGCTGCTGACTAATACAACGAAGTATGGAACGAAATATAAGGGTAATTGAAATTGCATGTAAAGAGTCATCAGTTCTAGGAATCTAAGCTCACAGAAATTCAGTATTAGGGTAACAATTTGGTAAATGAGGAGATAAACGAAGGAAATGTCATATTTTACTGCTGGCTCAATCGCTATCGATCTCTTCAAGTCTCCAAATTCCTTCCTTACATGTAGTACAATTGGTGCCAACTTTAGCGCAACATGTCATATGTGCCCAAGCCCTACATAACTATAAGGGCGTTTGTCATCCTTCGCTTCGAGAAACAGAAGTGGCCGCAGATTCGCATTGGATCAAGTCTTCTTCCTTCATTTTAGCCTTTTTTACCCCCTTACAGAAGTTTTCAATTTCCAAGGAGGTGAAGAAGGCCAAAATTCCTAGTCTTGTTAGAAGGTGCCATTTCAGAACGGTTTTTTTGTGTATTGAGGGCGACTTGAAAAAGCCATCTGCACGAACAGTAGTTGTCAGGGGCCTAAACATCCCCGTTCTAGACATGATCTTACTGTGTTTTATAATCGTTAATTAATTGTTGTTGTGACGTAGTGCTGCTCCGTGCTCGTCGTGTCCTGAGTATCTCGAACTTTTCTCTCTGTTTCCGTTTATCCGATGAGTTTTCAAGTTTATTCTCATTCTATTGACATTAAATAATCTTAGTATGCTCCTGTGCATTGTATAGCTGAAGGGGATGGCATGTGAGCCAAGTATTTGGCGAGAAATATGCGACATGAAGAGTGGTGGAGTGCGAGGGGGCTAGCAGGCGCGCTACGATGCTAACGCCGCGTTGCGGCCGCGTGCGACCAACGAAGATGAGCCAGCTTTCCCGAAGCTCCTACATCTCAGGCACGGAATGCGCTTCTCGCGCTCAGGGTCGGGCGCTATCCTGCGAGGCTCCTCAGACCCGGCGAGAGCGCAGGAGGTAGAGAGGGAGCCCCGCTTGGAGCGAGCGGTCGCGGCGCGAAACCGCACTGCTGGTGAGCCCCTCTTGCCCCTGCTGGTCACCCCTCGCTTCGTTACAGGGCTAGGGTAACCCCCCACTATCCTCTTCGATTCCTACGACTTTCCATCAATTATAGTCCCATAATACGACTTGTTCATAGTATTTTGGGAAAGCACTACATACTGGCATAGTTTTTTCTTGCCGTCTTGCCTCGAATTGAAACATAAGGCCAAAAATCTGTTGCTTAAAGCGATAAACATAAAAATTTTACTCTTTATAATAGGAATTCATCCACAGTACTCATAAAAACAACAGAACAACGGGAAAACCATGGATTAGAACAATCTACCTATTTTCAATAGACTAGCTTTAGATTTGTAAAACAAATGGAAACAATCAAAAATAAAATGACAGGAGCGACATGTTCGAAAAAATTGGAAATGAATATTTCAGAAATCGACAATCCTTTCGAAATACAATAAAATATAAGATCATTTGAAAGGAATAACAGGAACAGCAACAGTTTACAAACACTTTAACAATAACATAACCATAACAATAATAACAAACGGTTGACAGAATACAACTACTCGTCGAGACCCAGTTTTTTAGGCTTTGGTTGGAATATGACAACAAATTACCACGTTTTCTTGATTTTTTCCGGACTCACTATTATTTTCGTCCACATAAATCCCTACAAAATAGCAGTGATTGGATTCCCCTCCATAAAAAAACAAGCCCCAAGTCAACTGTCACCCAGTCGATGTACAGAGTTCATTGCCACTCTCATTTCATTATTTGCGTGTTTCACTGCTCTTTTTAAATTTTGAAGGCGCGTTCAGCTTATTGTGCTCGCAGTCAGATTTCCCCAAGACCACTAGCACTCTCATATCCAATAGATTTTTATGTATACTGACAAATAACCAATAATATTGCTGATTTTGGAAGCTTTCCGACCTACTTCGCAGCATTTACAGCCCACCCTCAGGGAAATTATAGTACGAGCATGGCAAGCTGACGCACTCGGATGCAAAAATTAAGAGCAGGGAATCGGCGTGAAAAAGATGCGGCTTTTCGTGCGGCTAAGCGTATCAATGATATCTGACACACGAAATCAGGAGTTGATAGAGCTGATGACGCCGGTTATTTAGGGGCACCGCTGCCTACTCCGTGACAACAAAAGTGCTGCAATAGCTCCGCCGCACAGCTGAAATGAGTAATGGGAGTGGGAGAATACAATGAAACTAAAACTCATTCTACACAATACTACGAAAACCTACTAAACGCGATTGAAACTGTACAAATAAAAAACGGCAAAACATTAACAATATCTAAAATGTGGGTAGCAAGAACATACTAACGTTGATGAATATGACGCTTCACTCCAGGACTCATGGTCTCGTCACAGCGGATCCAGGACTCATGGTGTCGTCACATCGGTTGTCTCCAGACGCGGTCTCTTCGCTCGATGCTATAATAGATGTGAATGCTGGAGTAAATGAAAGCAACAGACAAATAAAATCGGGAACCTACATCAGCAGGAAGCCACTGGAATATGTCATCCACCACCGTATGCTTGAACGAGCGTATGTCTTGGCTGGAAAATGTACCTAATACAACAGTCCGAGAGTTACACCCTAAAATAGAATAAGCTCACAGCGCCTTCTGTAGTGTCCTGAATACGTGCGGCTTCCACCATCCGCGGTCATCGGCCATTTTCCTTAGAACTTCCTGACGCTCTTCATCAGATCGACCGAGGGACACGAAAAAGATGTAAAACATTTACAGCAAAACATTGTGTCGCCACACGTAGTTCCAACAACGTTAACCTGCTAGTTGGGAGCTCCGTTTCCCACGCATTGCTCAAGCCTTCGTGCCCGAAACCCAGAGCATCAAGTGCGAAATCTAGAAAAGTGATGAAATCACGCGTAAACCAGAATTCGAGAATTCACTATATCCTCGTTCTATACAAATGTTGGTTAAAAATTAACGAATTCCGTTGTCAATTTCAAGAATTGAATCTGGAAATCAGGAAATTTGGAATAAAATCGACTACATATTTGGTATAAAATCGACTACATATTCCAGTTTCAAAATGAATCTTTTTTTTGTTGGAAATTGACAGCTGTACTGTGCTTCTCTGGGCCAAGATCCGGTCCGCAATTGCGTCTCTACACGCTTTGCGGCCGCGCGCTTTCGAGAGGAGTTTCCAGCGCCGCAGCCGCCGATCTGTTGACTCTAGGTGGGTTTTGGAAACTGGAAACTAAACAAAATTGAAGAGAACTGTATAAAAAAGCCACATCGAGTCGACTTTGGCGCTGGAAACTAGACTGACTCAAGCGCGTGCGGCCGCAAAGCGTGTCGAGACGCAGTTGCGGACCTGAATTTGGCCCAGAGAAGCATAGTACTCTATCGAGTTTGCGGTGGACATTAGCCTGAAGGTGCGCGTTAGGAATCGTGAAAGAAGCGTACATTCAATGAATCAGGGAAACCGATTACGAAGCCGTGTTAAACTGGAATCAAAACCATGTCTATCCCCATCGCACACCGTGTTTTCCTCTTATCAAACATATTTTCCGTCGATTTCACTAAATCTGCTCCTATTGTACATGCCACAATCAGTTTAGCACGTCCTAAAAGTAAACGGGACGATACAGGCCTGAAATGCGCTCTTTAGTGCATTCACACACCACGCATTTTATTTTACGGCCGCATTGGAGTACGGTGCTCAAACGATTTTTCTTTGTGTTTCGATCAGTGTTATATATATATTCAATAAAACCCTCACTGCGAATAAATAAAACGAGACGTGTCGGGGAGGTAGGGTAGAGCTAAATCGAAAAATTAATAGCAAATGAATCCCCGTCGCAAACAAAACAGATTTACCGAATGAATTATTCGAGACTATTTATTTGTTCTGTTGTACAAAGGAATGTTGGAAGACCAGCAGGTCCTATCGCTCCAGCCGCGAAGCGGCTGGAGAGGTTTGGTTTTGCCCGGGACTTGTGATCACTTAGAATTCTGTAAAGTAGTTAATAAAACCTGTTAAACAAATTCTCCAGAGATTTCCATCGGGATATAGGTGAGAGGGTCCAGGAGGCACATGCTGAGAAAATTTGAGCCAAATCGGTTCAAAACTAACAAAGTTAGATCGGCGATACCTTAGCAAAAATTCTTGTTGTGCGTGTAACTCGTTGCTGCTTCCTGCTTCGTGCTTCGCTCCTCGTGCGTTGCGCACCCTTAGTAGTGGCCACTGGCAATGGTCGCAGGCGATCAGTTGGGCAGGCAGGTAAGTTGGTATGTGGACAGATAAGCGGGCTGGTGAGTAGGTAGACAATGAGTACTTACTGTTTAACATTAACTACTTCACTTATTACAGCTTATCATATCAAGTGATATTATCAGCTGGCAGATGAAATCGCTAAAACACGTACTTTTTCGTAGGGAAGGGACAGGGGAAGTGACTAACAAGTTTGTTACTTACTGTTTAACATTAACAACTTCACTTATTACAGCTTATCATATCAAGTGATATTATCAGTGGGCAGATGGAATCGCTAAAACGCGTACTTTTTCGTAGGGAAGGGACAGGAGAAATTACTAACAAGTTTGTTACTCTCTGATGACGTCATCAAAGTGCATGGGGCATGTGACAACGTCATCAGAACGTCGTGCCAAGTACATAGGGCATCTGATGACTTCATCAGGACGTCGTGCCTAGTACATAAGGCATCTGCTGACGTCATCAAGACGTCGTGCCCTGGTCGCGCTAAGTGCATAAGGCATCTGATGACGTCATCAGGATGTCGAGGAAAGTGAGTCGCGCATTATTTGTAGCGTGCGCAACAAGTCAATCACTTACTGATTGTCATATCAATCCATGTTATTTGGAAAATATTGAAGATTTTTACAGATATTACTTCGTAATATCAATAAAAAGTGAACAATTCTATCAAAAAGGGGTCTTCCAAGCGAAAGAGGTTTGGTTGGCGTCAGAAACGTTCCAACAAAAAGGGAACAATAGGCAAGTAGGATGAGGAGAGTCTACAAAAATTGAACAATATTTTCTGAGACTGATTTTCTTGGCCGAAACTTCTTAACAGCGAAAACAAACCGTTGCGGTGTTTCACACGGAAGCACTCTGTGGTTCCAAATAGTCTCCGATTATGCGAGTAACGATAAAAATGTATCTTCTTCTTCTTTGCAGCCACATTGAGGGTTTTGTCATAGGTTGAGGAACTGGACGACCAGTAACGGATTTGTCCATAAGTCCATTACGGTCAGCGTGGTAGGTCTCTCCGGACAGTTGAATAAATGTGCGGTATCGTGGCCGATGGTACCGCAGTCCGGGCACACATCAGATTTACTGCTGTCAATCCTGCTGACATAAGACATTAGCATTGTAGAGTGACCACAGCGTAATGATGCGAGCGTGCACCTGGCCCTTCTTCCGAGTTGAGCCTCGGATGTGCAGACTTGGGGCGGCACTACCCCAATATGGGATTAATGACCGCCTTTTCCAGATGACACCGTACAAACTGAGTATGCTCCTCGCGCAATAGACGGAGTCGTTCTTGCTGTGAGTCGTGCCATCTTTGCAGATTGACTTTGCTGGGAGCATCGGCGAATGGCTTTCTGATCTTTCTTTCTCTGACGAGGTTTAGCACTCTCCAAGAGGGGTGATTTGGTTGTTTGACAATGTTGATGAAAAATTCTTGGGCTTGGAGCTCACAGTGCTCCCTTACTGGTAATAACTCCCTCAGCATGCAAGTGATCGACCGGGGAACTTCTTGCACATCCGGTGGCGATTCGAAGAGCCGCATTCGGTATGCGTTACATCTTAGTCCACGAGGATTCCGAAACTAGATGCTGCCAAACTGGTGCGCCGTATTCTAGTGCAGGCCGGAGAATCGCCTTATACGTTGTAATAATGGTTTCTTTGCTACTACCCCATGTTGTACCGCCCAGGGCTCTAAGCACGTTAAGCTTCGCTTTAACGATAGCCTGCTTCTGTTCCGTGTTCTTATGGAATTTGAGCGATGGATCGAGTACGAGTCCGAGAAGTTTTGGGAAGCGGGCGGCAGGCAAACGATCTCCATTCCATTCGACATACGGATGTGCGCTGTGTTCAGATGGGTCCGTTGTGAGTACGGATACCGATGACTTTGACGCAGAAATCTTCAGCATTTTGCGGTCGAAGAAGCTTTTCAGTGCGGTCAAGTACCCGTTAATCTTAGCGGCGGCCACATTTATGTCCCGATCACGACACAAGACAGTCATATCATCAGCGTAAGCGACCACCTTGATATCTTGGGGTGGGGCGGGCATATCTTCGAGGTACAGACTGAAGAGAGCAGGCGACAATACACCGCCCTGTGGGACTCCAGCTGCAATCGGAATGCTGTTTGAGACATGATTCTGGAACATCACTCTAGCCCGTCTTCCCTTAGTGAATGCAGCTATCCAGCGCTTTTGCCATGGCGGGATTGATGACTCCAGTAAGTTGTTTGATAAGATACCAAGATTCACTGTGTCGAAAGCCTTAGTGAGATCCAAGGCAACTGCTACAGTTCTTTCCGGCTTATACGCGTTGAAACCATCAATTGCATAGCTCGTGATTTCTAACAAAGCTGTCGTGGTGGAATGCATTTTCTGAATCCATGCTGAAACACCTGCCTCTCAAGTTGTGCTCGGCCAGGTCTTTGACGATCAGCTTTTCAGCTACTTTAGCAAAAGAAGACAACAAGCTAATGGGCCGATATCCCTTGACTGAAGCTTGGGGCTTGCCAGGCTTGGGCAGCGGAACGACGTTTGCCGTCTTCCAATTCTGCGGGATAGTACACGACATGAACGAGGAGTTTATCACATCAGTGAGGAGCGGTAGTAAGTCAGTGGGTATCTTCTTCAAGACAGCAGGACATATCCCATCAGGACCAATAGCTCTAGAGTTCCGCATTCCCTTTATAATCTTCTCAATTTGCGTCGTAGTAAACGCTTCGGCCGTGCTCATAAGCGGGAGGTGGCACAGCTCTCTTACAGTCACTCTATTCTGCGGACCTCGTTTAGCACTGGTGATGAAAAAACTTTTCCCGAGCGCATAAGCGGCTTCCTTTCCTGATTTGAATACGCCGTTGTCGAATTCGATAGTGGAGACGGTGGCGGGTGAGCTTTTACCCGAAAGCTTCCGTAAAACCTTCCAAGTAGCTGCACTGTCCGTCTTAAAGTCCATCTGTCCGGTGAACTTCTCCCACTCTTCTTTTCTTGTGTCTGTCCAAATCCTTTTTGATCTCACTGTCAAGCTCAGCAACCACGGGGTCCAGATGATTAACCGCTCTCCTCGCATCTCTCGTTCTAATTTTGTCGAGGATTTCCCTGTTGACATTTGGATAGAACGTCTTGACGCGACCGACAGGGATAGCCGCATTCATGGCCTTGCGGATTGCGTCAGATAGATGGCACTCCTTCTGGTGCACGCTTCCATTCCACGGGTAATCTGCCGATAGGCGAAGCGCAACTTCACTGAACAGGCGCCAGTCTGCTCGGCCTAAATTAAGATAAGAACGTTGGCGAACACCAGAAAAGGGAGCGAGAGAATTGGATAGATCGATGTGGACAAAGACAGGAACGTGGTCACTTGGCAGAGTAGTCGAGGTAGACCATGAGCAGCAGCTAGAAAGGTTGGACGAGACAAGAGATATGTCTGGGCTAGAAGATCGGCCGCTGGCAGGGAGACGAGTGGGCTGATCATCGTTTAGAATGACCAGGTCGCACTCATCTGCCCATTCTTCGACGTCATTTCCTCTAACATCAGGACCGAGAGACGAGCAAAAGGTGTGAGCGTTGAAATCACCCGCGAAAACGACCGAGGATGAGAGGGAGCAGTCGCTCAGCTGCTTGAGAAGTGGGATAGGATTGTAAGATGAAGGGCATGAAGTTGTAGGTGGAATGTATATGTTGAAAAGAGAAAGGGGTGTTTTAGGGGAGATGGATTGGGAGGTACTGAGAGTACCGTCCGTGGGGTGCTGGGAATGAGGTGTGAGGGAAGTGAAGATAGAACGAAAGTAGAGACTCCACCGCCGAGAGATGACCTTGGAGCATGGTAAGAAGTATAGCCTGGGATATTGGGATGAGGATAGGTAGGGGATGGAGAGAGCTTGGTTTCTTGAACCATGATCACGTCTGGATGGTAAGTACGTGGAAAGAGAGAGAGTTCAGAAAGCTTGGCACGAAGGCCGTTTAGATTGATATGCACAATGGAAAGGGGGCGATTTGAGATAGAGGAATCTGAGATAGAAGGTGAGGAGCATAACACACAACGAAAAGATGAGTTATGATGCCTCACAGAACTGAGACCCGAACAGGAGAGATGCACCCACCTTTGGCATCCGAAGCACTGGACGCTGGTATGTCTCCAGTTTACATCCTCTCCGCACGTGGCGCATTGGTACTTCTGAGCGGGTCCAGGACAGGGCTGGGCACGCGTCCCGGTTGACCTTAGAGGGGTGCATATTCGACGCTGCGGAGAGGGCAAAGGGGGGTGCCTAAACCGAACACCCAGATAAAAACAAAGTGCCTGTTCTGCCGAATTTCAGGGAAAAATAGTACACGCTTTTCTTTTGATTTGTCAACTCTTCTTCTCCGCTTTTCGAAAAAAAAACACTCACAGATTTCAAATCATTGATAGATATAAAGGTTGCGTTCGCAAAAATTAATAGTTGCTGTCGAGGATTCTTTTTAATAACTCTATGAATTAAGTATTATCTATAATTTGTTTGATTACTTTGATAAAGAAATAAACACTACTCCGTTGTCTAGTAGCAAGTAAGGATTGGTGTGATGTCATGTTTCTCTGGTGCAACGTTCATTTATTAAACGGGTGGTAACCGATTCGAGGCAAAGATACAAAGAGAGCGCTCAGAAGCGTTATCGTTCACGTTCAAAAAAGAATCAGCGAACTGCTGTATTAGTACAGATTGAAATTACAGGTAGCACATTTAGTATCACGACTAGCCAACTAATTTCAGCTCATGAGAATGTGACTTATGAAGAGATCCGATTGTGAAAATTGAGGACTTTGCAAGGTCTTGTGAGAGAAGTTAATGATCGTGTGACCCCTCCTTGAGAAGTACCATGTCTCTCATCATGGTAAAAAAAACTGCTATCAGTACCCTGCAGAACACAAGTGCACTGAATAGTGCTTTGGAACTATAAAAACCCGAGTTGTAGCCACCTGGTGTGCCGCAAACCCTTGAAATTCGGCTCGCCGTGCGATCTGGTGCTTGTCCGCAGCAACACAGCGCACACTGGAGTGGACGCGCACACAATATTAATTTAAAAATGTAATTTATTACAGAACGGGAAGGAGAAAAGGCCTGAAACTGGAGTAAATGGAAGAAGGCAGAGGTACGATACTTTTAATGTAACCATTATAGAAATCTAATGTAAACATACTAAGTTGGAGCGGGGTGAGTTTTTTGGATTCGACAAGGTTCATTGAAATGAACCTAGTTGAATGAAAACAGCATTGAACATAAAAAGTAAGAGCATTGAAAGAAAGAGGAGAATCTGGCAAACACCTTGATTTCAATAAGTTTGATATTTGATGTGATATAAGGACCTTAAACCTCGTCCCGGTTTTGTCCCGGTTTTCGGGGTAAAACCGGGACGAGATTTAAGGTCCTTAAATCACCTTAAAAATCAGTTCTATTGAAACTAAAATGTTTGCCAGATTCTCCTCTTTCTCAAAATATCCTTTGCTCTTTTCTTTAGTTCTATATTTGATCAACAAGGTTCGTTTGAATGAACCTTGTCACTGCTAAATACTTACCCCGCTCTAACTTTGCTTATTTACATTAAATTTCTAACATGGGTACATCCAGAATAGACTACCTTTACCATCTTCCATTTCCTTCAGTTTCAATCCTTTTCTCCTCCCCGTTCTGTAATAAAATACATTTTTTATTAATATTGTGTGCGCGTCCATTCCCGTGTGCGCTGTGTAGCTGCGTACCAACACCGTATCACACGGCAAGCCGATTTTTAAGGGATTGCGGCATTCTAGGAGGGTAAAACTCGGGTTTTCTACTCCCTACGAATCACATGAATCCTAACATTGTTCCACAACACAAAATAGTTCTGATTTCCACATCAAAACAATCAAAAACAGATTAACTAATCCTTTATAGGTTTATGAAAACATTCGACAGGAAGCATTAATTATTGCAATAGTAGTAGTTCTGTTGTTGGTAATTGTTCAATTGTTTTAAATTGAAAAACGTTTTATCTTTTGTCATAACTTACCGTCTTACTAACAAATTTTCCTCATGGGGTTGTTTTGAAGTTCAGAAATTACACTACCTTTTTTGTTGCCATTTTCGGAATATTATCTATCCAGTGCTTTTTTTTATATTCTTGTTCATCAAAATCAGGAGGTCAAGATCATGGCTGTCCAACTATTCGGAAAACAGCCAATTTCGATTTCCCATAAGGGGGTGCCTAAAAATTAACGAGCTAAGGGGGGTGCATATTCAGATTCGCCAAGCCGGGACGTGTGCCCAGCCCTGGTCCAGGATTCCTCTCCACGCCGGCCCTTTGCAGGAGAATCCGAAGGAGAGTTGCGGCCGGCCAGCACCTCTCCCATGACAAAAACCCTCTTTGTGGAGGGGATGACGTCGGTTTGCACGGAGGCGATCTTCTTTCCTCCACACTGCCACGGCACGAACGTACGACATCTCGGCAGCATAAAAATGTATAATTATGTGCACCTACTAGTTATCATTAGAAGAGAAAATGATTTCAACTTTACCTACACAGACTGCTAGCTCCAGCTGCTACGAGAAGCGAACTCAAAGTGCAGCATGAAATAAGAGTATTTTCTTATAATCTCGTCAAGAATAGAAGTCCATTCTTGGAAACCATTGAACTCTTCCTCGTGAAATGCCACAACGGTTTGTTTCCGCTATTAAGAAGTTTCGGCCAAGAAAATCAGTCTCAGAAAATATTGTTCAATTTTTGTAGAATCCCCTCATCCTACTTGCCTATTGTTCCCTTTTTGTTGGAACGTTTCAGACGCCAACCAAACCTCTTTCGCTTGGAAAACCCCTTTTTGATAGAATTTACAGAAAGAAGTGAGTTGAAAATAGGTGTCAGTTGAGATATACGACTTTCAGGTGGGATTTGGCTTATTGAATTAGAAAAAATCGGTGAGAAACTGATCAGTTTCATGAACCACACGCGGAGACAACCGGTTGAGGAAACGGAAAAGTGAAAATTAAACAGAATTTCGGCTAAAAATCGCTTTCAGCGAATCGTTCTCATTGCAGCGCGAAAGTTGCTTTGGAGCGCGGTTGCGAATCCGAGCGCGTGTTCGATTCCGTGCCACTTACGCTGCTTATCGTTTTCCATCTCCCGCTCGACTGCCAACTGATCCACAATTCTCTAATTCCGAGCGGGTGACGCGCATTCCGTGCCTGAGATTCGATTCTTCCTCGAAAAGCACGCCCACGCCGATCACTTTTTCCGCAGGGCTACCGTAACCATTCTAGAACAAAACATGATAACGAATGTAAACACACGCTCATAACATGCGGGGTATAGAAGAGCGGAGGAGCGGTATGCATTCATTCACACACCGCTCTCCTCGAGAAGCCACTGGGGAGTGGCTGAGGAGGTCGAAAGTGTGCAAACATGTTTGTTGGCTATTAGGATGCGCTCATAACCATGCTGACACTTGGAAAAATTTTGAACGAGGGTTACAGTAGCCCTGCGGAAAAAATGATCGGCATGAGCGTGCTTGTTCTTCCTCGAAGCAGTATTTGAAATTCCCTCCAAAATGAGATTTTGTTCAACTGCTGTGCAAGTTTTGGTCTCCAACAGGAGAACAACTGGACTCGAGGCAAACAGAAGTCGTATAGCTGATGAGGCTAGGACTCCCAGCCAACTCCCGTGGGAGACCGCTGCCAGTGTCGGAGAGGTGCGTCCAAACGGATTCAGCCCTGAAATGTGGTTTTCGGGACACGGAACGCACAACTCCGCCAATCCCTAATTAAAATTTGAACCGATTTGGCTCAAATTTTGTCAGCACGTGTCTTCTGGACCCTCTCACCTATATCCCGATGGAAATCTCTGGGAAATTTGTTTAACAGGTTTTATTAACTACTTTACAGAATTTTAAGTGATCACAAGTCCCGGGCATAACCAAACCTCTCCAGCCGCTTCGCGGCTGGAGCGATATTGGAACAACTATATCAACGAAAATATGAATGAATCTAATACCAATCGATTCGCGGAAAAAGTTGATCATTCAATTTATTTAAATGCTCGAACCGGTTGAAAACCCCGTAACTCACTTTTGGGAACTCTGTTGTGGGGCCGGCGCAGCCAGAACGGGCGCGGCGATAAACAACAGTCGACGTCCCGGCCTGGCGACGTCATATCCTTTAATCCTTTAATAATAAAAAACGGAAAAGAAATCCTTTGTCGGTGGTACATGTCGAACAGGGCAATCTAAGCGGGACCACACGACTGTTGTGCCCAAACTCGTCCACTCCTTCATTTTCCACCCATCAAAACTACGACAGGCATGAATTTCTCCAGTTTCCAGAAAGCAGTAGTGCTCAAAGGTCTAATAGGATACCAGCCCACGCAGAAACTGAGTTTTAAACAGCAAATCACGAATATCTGTGAGTAAAGAGACGAGGCATGGACGAGTTTTTCGTCCATGCCTCGTCTGTGTTTTGGCAGTAGAGCGCGCCATTAACGAAGACCGCCGCAACAGCACATTTTTTTGTTTTTTTTGTCATTTTTGTCATCTCTTTCTCGCTCTGGTGTCATCACATTTCACCTGGCCCTAAAGAGGCCTAATTTCTCCGGCGCCCCTTATATTGATGATGGATTAGGGGGTTGACAGAAATTTTCGGATCTTTTGTGCAATTCTGCGTTCCATTTGCGGAAAACTGGAAAGAAGACGGTTATCAATGTTGGATGGAAACATTCTATTAGAGGCACAGAACAGGGCTGCACGTGAATTTAACTGTGGAAGTATTAACCTCAAAGCTAATCAGGTTTTCATCACTAATGTGATTGAATGAATAGAATCGTATCATTTTTTTTAAAGAAAATCCTCCACCACAGTTTGTTGAAAAACATGTTCAGTACCTTTCTATCGACTGACGCAGCTATGGAATTCTTAGGAATAGGGTAAATTTATTCCCACAATAAAGTCGTTGAATGATTGAATGAATGAATGTTGGCAACACTTTTTTGCCGTTTCTCTCATATATATGTTTCTCTGTGATGTTCTGTCTGGGTTAAATATATACTATTTTTCGAAGGACTCTGAATGTCGGTTCGATGTGGACACCGCGATTGACAAGTGAGCTATCCTTTTTATTGAGTTCCTCTAATCAGCTTTTTAATTTTTTTTTGGCTAGAATATTTTGAGGGAATCCCGTTTCCTAGATAGCTAGAGTTCAAGGCCATGCCGCAGGCTGCATCGTCCAAATAGAGTTTAAACTGATTTCCACTCCCGAAATACCCGGTACACGACAGATTTAGCCTCCACGCAGGGAATTTCCTCCCCTGAGCGGCGGTGTAGCCGCAGGCTGCATCGTCCAAATGGAGTTTAAACTGATTTCCACTCCCGAAATACCCGATACACGACAGATTTAGCCTTCACGCGGGGGATTTCCTCCCCTTAGCGGCGGTGCAGCCGCAGGCTGCATCGTCCAAATGGAGTTTAAACTGATTTCCACTCCCGAAATACCCGATACACGACAGATTTAGCCTTCACGCAGGGGATTTCCTCCCCTTAGCGGCGGTGCAGCCGCAGGCTGCATCGTCCAAATAGAGTTTAAACTGATTTCCACTCCCGAAATACCCGATACACGACAGATTTAGCCTTCACGCAGGGTATTTTCTCCCTGAGCGACGGTGCAGCCGCAGGCTGCATCGTCCAAATAGAGTTTAAACTGATTTCCACTCCCGAAATACCCGACACACGACAGATTTAGCCTCCACGCAGGGGATTTCCTCCCCTGAGCGGCGGTGCAGCCGCAGGCTGCATCGTCCAAATGGAGCTTAAACTGATTTCCACTCCCGAAATACCCGATACACGACAGATTTAGCCTTCACGCAGGAATTTCCTCCCGTGAGCGGCGGTGTCGCCGGAGGCTGGATCCTGCAAATGGAGTTTAAACTGATTTCCACTCACGAAATACCCGATACACGACAGCTTTAGCCTTCACGCAGGATTTCCTCCCTGAGCGGCGGTGTAGCCGCAGGCTGCATCGTCCAAATGGAGTTTAAACTGATTTCCACTCCCGAAATACCCGATACACGACAGATTTAGCCTTCACGCGGGGATTTCCTCCCCTTAGCGGCGGTGCAGCCGCAGGCTGCATCGTCCAAATGGAGTTTAAACTGATTTCCACTCCCGAAATACCCGATACACGACAGATTTAGCCTTCACGCGGGGATTTCCTCCTTAGCGGCGGTGCAGCCGCAGGCTGCATCGTCCAAATGGAGTTTAAACTGATTTCCACTCCCGAAATACCCGATACACGACAGATTTAGCCTTCACGCGGGGATTTCTCCCCTTAGCGGCGGTGCAGCCGCAGGCTGCATCGTCCAAATGGAGTTTAAACTGATTTCCACTCCCGAAATACCCGGTACACGACAGATTTAGCCTCCACGCAGGAATTTCTCCCCTTAGCGGCGGTGCAGCCGCAGGCTGCATCGTCCAAATGGAGTTTAAACTGATTTCCACTCCCGAAATACCCGATACACGACAGATTTAGCCTTCACGCAGGGGATTTCCTCCCCTTAGCGGCGGTGCAGCCGCAGGCTGCATCGTCCAAATAGAGTTTAAACTGATTTCCACTCCCGAAATACCCGATACACGACAGATTTAGCCTTCACGCAGGGGATTTCCTCCCCTTAGCGGCGGTGCAGCCGCAGGCTGCATCGTCCAAATAGAGTTTAAACTGATTTCCACTCCCGAAATACCCGACACACGACAGATTTAGCCTCCACCCACGGTATTTTCTCCCCTTAGCGGCGATGCAGCCGCAGGCTGACTTACTTGACTTAATCGGTTGGCTTTCGCCTGACGCGGTCATTCCGCATCTTCACCGAGGTGTGCCGTCCTAGTAGTCAGCCGTGTCCATTTTTCACGGTCTTCAGCCACAATTTGAACACATTCCATCCAGCTGTCACTATTCCATTTCCTGCGAAACGAAACATCGCGCCTGAACTGTCTTTCGATGCCGAGTGACTTTAAATCCTCTTTAACCACATCCGTCCAGAACTTTCGCCTACGCCCAGGTGGCCGTTTCCAGACAGGATTTGGAAGCATTTTTAAAGCGTGTTGTACGAGACGATCCGGAGTCCTTCTTAGTATATGCCCGAGCAGTCGAAGTCGACTTTCCATTGCTGCTTGAGATGGCGTTAGGAGATGCTGGCACCTCCCTCGTGTCAAGCGTTGATGTACTGCGTCGATTTCCTTGTAAAGGTCTTCGTTATGGCATACACGCGGCCAGAAATATCCAAGCAAACGCCTAAAAAGCTTCCTCTCCGTGCAATCCAACCTTTCCATCTGCGTTTTCGGTGCTGCCCACGTCTCCGATCCGTACATCATGATAGGGCGAATAGCGGATAGGTAGACGCGCAACTTGACTTCCTTCGCGATGGTGGTAGACCACAAACACTTGGTTAGAGAATTGAATGCAGACGTAGCTTTCGCACATCGTTGTCGAATATCCGCTGCATAACTACCATCGTTCTTCAGCAAACAGCCCAAATAACAGAAATCGTCCACCAGTTCGATACGTTGTCCGTCCACACAAACTCCAGTTGAAGGCCTCTGAGAGACCCACATCTGCTTGCATTTGTCGGGACGAAGACGAAGTCCATAGGCTGCGGCATACTTCGAAACGAGGTTCACAATCCTTTGCAGTTTTGCGTTGTTTTCAGCGAATAACACAATGTCGTCGGCGTACTCCAGGTCGACAAGGGAGCGTCCTGATAGTGTTAGGATCACATCCGCAGGAAACTGTCCTGCAACTCTACGCATGATGTCATCAACGGCGAAGTTGAAAAGAAAAGGTCCTGCAACGGCTCCTTGCCTTACTCCTGTTTTCACCTCGAAAGCTGACGTAAATCCGACAGGTGTACGAACTGCTGCTGTTGTTCCTTTGTTCATGTCCTCGATTAACCGAACATACTTTTCCGGGACTCCATCTGCTCGCAGAGCATTGAGCAATCGATCACGATGAGGAGAGTCGAACGCGGCTTCAAAGTCCAAAAAAGCAAGCTGCAATGGCTTCGAAAACCGCTGCCACGATTCAATTACTCTTCTCACGACGAACACTTGGTCGATGGTCGATCTTCCAGGTCGAAAACCGGCTTGCTCATCTCTGGTCGTTCCTTCACGATGTTTGATAAGTCGCTCGAGAATGATACGTTCTAAAACCTTGTACATGACACGAAGTAGAGAGATTCCTCTGTAGTTCTTAGGATCCGTGACGGATAGCTTCTTGTGAAGAGGTACGATGATCGCATGTCTCCACGAATCGGGTATCCTTTCGCTCATCCATATGGCACGGATGGTGTTGGTCATTTCACGAATCCCAGACGGAGGAAGAGCTTTCAGCATTTCAGCAGTGATGTTGTCATCTCCACCTGCCTTTCCATTCTTCATTTTCCGGACACAATCCAAAACTTCAGACTCAGTCGGCGGTTCCTCACTGACATCGTAATGTGCTCTCTGAACATGCGGGAGCTCAGGTACTGATGGCGCTGGACGATTCAGTAGTGAACTGAAGTAATCCTTCCATATTGGCAGCGTCGCATCACCAACTGCAACTCCATTGGTAGTGTTCAAGACAGGAGAACATCTCTTCATCTTCCCGCTATACTGTCGCAGCAACGTGTAGGCTTTCTTCGGATTCTTCTCCTCCCAAGCCTTCTCGAACTCCTTAGCTCTACACGTCCACTCGTTCGCGGTCACTTTGAAGCTGCCGACGCAACTTCCTCCTCAGACGCTTCTCCTCCACGAAGTTTCCTGCAGTTCGGAGAGCACATACTCTGTTGTAGGTAGATGTTGTTTCTTCTGAGACGTAGGCGAACTTCATCTTAGGCTGTACAACCGGGAGTGCCTCTTTCGAAGCGTCCTGGATGCACTTGACAAAAGAATCCGCGTCGCAAAGTTTCTTCTTAGTCCGTACTCCGATGTGAATAGAAACGCGTTGTCGGAAATTCCTTCTGCACTCTTCATCTCTGAGACTTGTCATGTCAATCCTCTGGAGAGGCTGAGCCCTCGCTTCCTCTTATGAATCCTCGCAGTGAAGTTCAACAGAACAGGACGGTGATCCGAATCGAATGCGACATCCCACACAGCTCTAGATCTTCGAATGTCCGATACTGGAATATTCCTCGTCAGGACATAGTCAAGCTGTAGTTTCAAAGTTGTCATCTTCCGCTTCCGCTGCTCTTCTGGAGATAGCCGGGTTGGTCCCTGCCACGTAAGCTGATGGCGGCGATGATTCCTCTTGAATGTCGAGGCAATAATCAGACCACTGCGTTCACAAAAGTCGACAAGGCGGTAGCCATTGTCCGATGTTTGCTCCACTGGGTAGAACCATTTACCGAGTACTTCGGATTCCTGATCAAGTCCCATCTTCGCATTTGCGTCAATCCCCACGACAACAGCATGTTGACAAGGTATCCTGGCCAGCAACGTATTGAGTTCCTCATAAAACGCATCCTTCGAAATGTCTTCGGCGGTTTCAGTGGGCGCATGAGCACTCACTATCCACAGATTGAATCCTCTGTGATCCCGCAGTCGTACGAATGCATTCCGACACGACGTTGAGCCGAACTCCTTGACCATACCATTGAAATCCTTCCTTACAGCTATTGCACAGCCTCCCGCTCTCCTATCGTCAGCGTTACCGCAGTAGATGGTGTACTCTCCGACGCTGATGACGGGTCTATCCTTGAGGCGGGTTTCCTGCAAAGCAGCAAACGGTGCATGGAAATAGCTCAAAAGTCTGGATAGCGCAGTTTTTTGGATATCACTCGACAGCGATCGACAGTTCAGGGTGGCGAAATTGTGGCTTGTGGCCAAAGACTCCATGACTCCCTAGGTACGGATCCTAAGGTGTTATGGACCAGAGGCCTTAGTGTGCCGGACGGCGACAGCCGCAGGCTGCATCGTCCAAATAGAGTTTAAACTGATTTCCACTCCCGAAATACCCGACACACGACAGATTTAGCCTCCACCCACGGTATTTTCTCCCCTTAGCGGCGATGCAGCCGCAGGCTGCATCGTCCAAATGGAGCTTAAACTGATTTCCACTCCCGAAATACCCGATACACGACAGATTTAGCCTCCACGCAGGGTATTTTCTCCCCTGAGGGACGGTGCAGCCGCAGGCTGCATCGTCCAAATAGAGTTTAAACTGATTTCCACTTCCGAAATACCCGACACACGACAGATTTAGCCTCCACCCACGGCATTTTCTCCCCTGAGCGGCGGTGCAGCCGCAGGCTGCATCGTCCAAATAGAGTTTAAACTGATTTCCACTCCCGAAATACCCGATACACGACAGATTTAGCCTCCACGCAGGGTATTTTCTCCCCTGAGTGACGGTGCAGCCGCAGGCTGCATCGTCCAAATAGAGTTTGAACTGATTTCCACTTCCTAAATATCCGATACACGACAGATTTAGCCTCCACGCAGGGGATTTCCTCCCTTGAGCGACGGTGCAGCCGCAAGCTGCATCGTCCAAATAGAGTTTAAACTGATTTCCACTCCCGAAATACCCGACACACGACAGATTTAGCCTCCACCCAGGGTATTTTCTCCCTTGAGCGACGGTGCAGCCGCAGGCTGCATCGTCCAAATAGAGTTTAAACTGATTTCCACTTCCTAAATATCCAATACACGACAGATTTAGCCTCCACGCAGGGGATTTCCTCCCTTGAGCGACGGTGCAGCCGCAAGCTGCATCGTCCAAATAGATTTTAAACTGATTTCCACTCCCGAAATACCCGATACACGACAGATTTAGCCTGCACGCAGGGGATTTCCTCCCCTTAGCGGCGGTGCAGCCGCAGGCTGCATCGTCCAAATGGAGCTTAAACTGATTTCAACTCCCGAAATACCCGATACACGACAGATTTAGCCTTCACGCAGGGGATTTCCTCCCCTTAGCGGCGGTGCAGCCGCAGGCTGCATCGTCCAAGTAGAGTTTAAACTGATTTCCACTCCCGAAATACCCGATACACGACAGATTTAGCCTGCACGCAGGGGATTTCCTCCCCTGAGCGGCGGTGCAGCCGCAGGCTGCATCGTCCAAATGGAGCTTCAACTGATTTCAACTCCCGAAATACCCGATACACGACAGATTTAGCCTTCACGCAGGGGATTCCCTCCCCTTAGCGGCGGTGCAGCCGCAGGCTGCATCGTCCAAATAGAGTTTAAACTGATTTCCACTCCCGAAATACCCGATACACGACAGATTTAGCCTCCACGCAGGGGATTTCCTCCCCTGAGCGGCGGTGCAGCCGCAGGCTGCATCTTCCAAATGGAGCTTAAACTGATTTCCACTCCCGAAATACCCGATACACGACAGATTTAGCCTTCACGCAGGGGATTTCCTCCCCTTAGCGGCGGTGCAGCCGCAGGCTGCATCGTCCAAATGGAGCTTAAACTGATTTCAACTCCCGAAATACCCGATACACGACAGATTTAGCCTCCACGCAGGGTATTTTCTCCCCTGAGTGACGGTGCAGCCGCAGGCTGCATCGTCCAAATAGAGTTTGAACTGATTTCCACTTCCTAAATATCCGATACACGACAGATTTAGCCTCCACGCAGGGGATTTCCTCCCTTGAGCGACGGTGCAGCCGCAAGCTGCATCGTCCAAATAGATTTTAAACTGATTTCCACTCCCGAAATACCCGATACACGACAGATTTAGCCTGCACGCAGGGGATTTCCTCCCCTTAGCGGCGGTGCAGCCGCAGGCTGCATCGTCCAAATGGAGCTTAAACTGATTTCAACTCCCGAAATACCCGATACACGACAGATTTAGCCTTCACGCAGGGGATTTCCTCCCCTTAGCGGCGGTGCAGCCGCAGGCTGCATCGTCCAAGTAGAGTTTGAACTGATTTCCACTCCCGAAATACCCGATACACGACAGATTTAGCCTGCACGCAGGGGATTTCCTCCCCTGAGCGGCGGTGCAGCCGCAGGCTGCATCGTCCAAATGGAGCTTCAACTGATTTCAACTCCCGAAATACCCGATACACGACAGATTTAGCCTTCACGCAGGGGATTCCCTCCCCTTAGCGGCGGTGCAGCCGCAGGCTGCATCGTCCAAATAGAGTTTAAACTGATTTCCACTCCCGAAATACCCGATACACGACAGATTTAGCCTCCACGCAGGGGATTTCCTCCCCTGAGCGGCGGTGCAGCCGCAGGCTGCATCTTCCAAATGGAGCTTAAACTGATTTCCACTCCCGAAATACCCGATACACGACAGATTTAGCCTTCACGCAGGGGATTTCCTCCCCTTAGCGGCGGTGCAGCCGCAGGCTGCATCGTCCAAATGGAGCTTAAACTGATTTCAACTCCCGAAATACCCGATACACGACAGATTTAGCCTTCACGCAGGGGATTTCCTCCCCTTAGCGGCGGTGCAGCCGCAGGCTGCATCGTCCAAATAGAGTTTAAACTGATTTCCACTCCCGAAATACCCGATACACGACAGATTTAGCCTCCACGCAGGGGATTTCCTCCCCTGAGCGGCGGTGCAGCCGCAGGCTGCATCGTCCAAATAGAGTTTAAACTGATTTCCACTCCCGAAATACCCGATACACGACAGATTTAGCCTGCACGCAGGGATTTCCTCCCTTAGCGGCGGAGCACCCGCAGGCTGCATCCTCCAAATGGAGGTTCAACTGATTTCACCTCCCGAAATCCCCGATACCCGCCAGATTTAGCCTTCACGCAGGGGCTTTCCTCCCCTTAGCGGCGGTGCAGCCGCAGGCTGCATCGTCCAAATAGAGTTTAAACTGATTTCCACTCCCGAAATACCCGATACACGACAGATTTAGCCTCCACGCAGGGATTTTCTCCCTGAGCGGCGGTGCAGCCGCAGGCTGCATCGTCCAAATGGAGCTTAAACTGATTTCAACTCCCGAAATACCCGATACACGACAGATTTAGCCTTCACGCAGGATTTCCTCCCTTAGCGGCGGCGCAGCCGCAGGCTGCATCGTCCAAATAGAGCTTAAACTGATTTCCACTCCCGAAATACCCGATACACGACAGATTTAGCCTCCACGCAGGGTATTTTCTCCCCTGAGCGACGGTGCAGCCGCAGGCTGCATCGTCCAAATAGAGTTTAAACTGAGTTCCACTCCCGAAATACCCGACACACGACAGATTTAGCCTCCACGCAGGGGATTTCCTCCCTTGAGCGACGGTGCAGCCGCAAGCTGCATCGTCCAAATAGAGTTTAAACTGATTCCCACTCCCGAAATACCCGATACACGACAGATTTAGCCTTCACGCAGGGGATTTCCTCCCCTTAGCGGCGGGGCAGCCGCAGGCTGCATCGTCCAAATGAACCTTAAACTGATTTCCACTCCCGAAATACCCGATACACGACAGATTTAGCCTTCACGCAGGGGATTTCCTCCCTTAGCGGCGGTGCAGCCGCAGGCTGCATCGTCCAAATAGAGTTTAAACTGATTTCCACTCCCGAAATACCCGATACACGACAGATTTAGCCTCCACCCAGGGTATTTTCTCCTTGAGCGGCGGTGCAGCCGCAGGCTGCATCGTCCAAATAGAGTTTAAACTGATTTCCACTCCCGAAATACCCGATACACGACAGATTTAGCCTCCACGCAGGGTATTTTCTCGCCTTAGCGGCGGTGCAGCCGCAGGCTGCATCGTCCAAATAGAGTTTAAACTGATTTCCACTCCCGAAATACCCGACACACGACAGATTTAGCCTACACCCACGGTATTTTCTCCCCTTAGCGGCGGTGCAGCCGCAGGCTGCATCGTCCAAATAGAGTTTAAACTGATTTCCACTCCCGAAATACCCGATACACGACAGATTTAGCCTTCACGCAGGGGATTTCCTCCCCTTAGCGGCGGTGCAGCCGCAGGCTGCATCGTCCAAATAGAGTTTGAACTGATTTCCACTCCCGAAATACCCGACACACGACAGATTTAGCCTCCACCCACGGTATTTTCTCCCCTTAGCGGCGGTGCAGCCGCAGGCTGCATCGTCCAAATAGAGTTTAAACTGATTTCCACCTCCGAAATACCCGACACACGACAGATTTAGCCTCCACGCAGGGGATTTCCTACCCTGAGCGGCGGTGCAGCCGCAGGCTGCATCGTCCAAATAGAGTTTAAACTGATTTCCACTCCCGAAATACCCGACACACGACAGATTTAGCCTCCACCCACGGTATTTTCTCCCCTTAGCGGCGGTGCAGCCGCAGGCTGCATCGTCCAAATAGAGTTTAAACTGATTTCCACTCCCGAAATACCCGACACACGACAGATTTAGCCTCCACCCAGGGTATTTTCTCCCTTGAGCGACGGTGCAGCCGCAGGCTGCATCGTCCAAATAGAGTTTAAACTGATTTCCACTCCCGAAATACCCGATACACGACAGATTTAGCCTCCACGCAGGGGATTTCCTCCCCAGAGCGGCGGTGCAGCCGCAGGCTGCATCGTCCAAATGGAGCTTAAACTGATTTCCACTCCCGAAATACCCGACACACGACAGATTTAGCCTCCACCCAGGGTATTTTCTCCCTTGAGCGACGGTGCAGCCGCAGGCTGCATCGTCCAAATAGAGTTTAAACTGATTTCCACTTCCTAAATACCTGATACACGACAGATTTAGCCTCCACGCAGGGGATTTCCTCCCTTGAGCGACGGTGCAGCCGCAGGCTGCATCGTCCAAATAGATTTTAAACTGATTTCCACTCCCGAAATACCCGATACACGACAGATTTAGCCTGCACGCAGGGGATTTCCTCCCCTTAGCGGCGGTGCAGCCGCAGGCTGCATCGTCCAAATGGAGCTTAAACTGATTTCCACTCCCGAAATACCTGATACACGACAGATTTAGCCTTCACGCAGGGGATTTCCTCCCCTTAGCGGCGGTGCAGCCGCAGGCTGCATCGTCCAAATAGAGTTTAAACTGATCCCCACTCCCGAAATACCCGACACACGACAGATTTAGCCTCCACCCAGGGTATTTTCTCCCCTTAGCGGCGGTGCAGCCGCAGGCTGCATCGTCCAAATAGAGTTTAAACTGATTTCCACTCCCGAAATACCCGATACACGACAGATTTAGCCTCCACGCAGGGTATTTTCTCGCCTTAGCGGCGGTGCAGCCGCAGGCTGCATCGTCCAAATAGAGTTTAAACTGATTTCCACTCCCGAAATACCCGACACACGACAGATTTAGCCTACACCCACGGTATTTTCTCCCCTTAGCGGCGGTGCAGCCGCAGGCTGCATCGTCCAAATAGAGTTTAAACTGATTTCCACTCCCGAAATACCCGATACACGACAGATTTAGCCTTCACGCAGGGGATTTCCTCCCCTTAGCGGCGGTGCAGCCGCAGGCTGCATCGTCCAAATAGAGTTTGAACTGATTTCCACTCCCGAAATACCCGACACACGACAGATTTAGCCTCCACCCACGGTATTTTCTCCCCTTAGCGGCGGTGCAGCCGCAGGCTGCATCGTCCAAATAGAGTTTAAACTGATTTCCACCTCCGAAATACCCGACACACGACAGATTTAGCCTCCACGCAGGGGATTTTCTACCCTGAGCGGCGGTGCAGCCGCAGGCTGCATCGTCCAAATAGAGTTTAAACTGATTTCCACTCCCGAAATACCCGACACACGACAGATTTAGCCTCCACCCACGGTATTTTCTCCCCTTAGCGGCGGTGCAGCCGCAGGCTGCATCGTCCAAATAGAGTTTAAACTGATTTCCACTCCCGAAATACCCGACACACGACAGATTTAGCCTCCACCCAGGGTATTTTCTCCCTTGAGCGACGGTGCAGCCGCAGGCTGCATCGTCCAAATAGAGTTTAAACTGATTTCCACTCCCGAAATACCCGATACACGACAGATTTAGCCTTCACGCAGGGGATTTCCTCCCCTTAGCGGCGGTGCAGCCGCAGGCTGCATCGTCCAAATAGAGTTTAAACTGATTTCCACTCCCGAAATACCCGATACACGACAGATTTAGCCTTCACGCAGGGGATTTCCTCCCCTTAGCGGCGGTGCAGCCGCAGGCTGCATCGTCCAAATAGAGTTTAAACTGATTTCCACTCCCGAAATACCCGATACACGACAGATTTAGCCTGCACGCAGGGGATTTCCTCCCCTTAGCGGCGGTGCAGCCGCAGGCTGCATCGTCCAAATGGAGCTTAAACTGATTTCCACTCCCGAAATACCCGATACACGACAGATTTAGCCTTCACGCAGGGGATTTCCTCCCCTTAGCGGCGGTGCAGCCGCAGGCTGCATCGTCCAAATAGAGTTTAAACTGATTCCCACTCCCGAAATACCCGACACACGACAGATTTAGCCTCCACCCAGGGTATTTTCTCCCCTTAGCGGCGGTGCAGCCGCAGGCTGCATCGTCCAAATAGAGTTTAAACTGATTTCCACTCCCGAAATACCCGATACACGACAGATTTAGCCTCCACGCAGGGTATTTTCTCGCCTTAGCGGCGGTGCAGCCGCAGGCTGCATCGTCCAAATAGAGTTTAAACTGATTTCCACTCCCGAAATACCCGACACACGACAGATTTAGCCTACACCCACGGTATTTTCTCCCCTTAGCGGCGGTGCAGCCGCAGGCTGCATCGTCCAAATAGAGTTTAAACTGATTTTCACTCCCGAAATACCCGATACACGACAGATTTAGCCTTCACGCAGGGGATTTCCTCCCCTTAGCGGCGGTGCAGCCGCAGGCTGCATCGTCCAAATAGAGTTTGAACTGATTTCCACTCCCGAAATACCCGACACACGACAGATTTAGCCTCCACCCACGGTATTTTCTCCCCTTAGCGGCGGTGCAGCCGCAGGCTGCATCGTCCAAATAGAGTTTAAACTGATTTCCACCTCCGAAATACCCGACACACGACAGATTTAGCCTCCACGCAGGGGATTTCCTACCCTGAGCGGCGGTGCAGCCGCAGGCTGCATCGTCCAAATAGAGTTTAAACTGATTTCCACTCCCGAAATACCCGACACACGACAGATTTAGCCTCCACCCACGGTATTTTCCCCCCTTAGCGGCGGTGCAGCCGCAGGCTGCATCGTCCAAATAGAGTTTAAACTGATTTCCACTCCCGAAATACCCGACACACGACAGATTTAGCCTCCACCCAGGGTATTTTCTCCCTTGAGCGACGGTGCAGCCGCAGGCTGCATCGTCCAAATAGAGTTTAAACTGATTTCCACTTCCTAAATACCCGATGCACGACAGATTTAGCCTCCACGCAGGGGATTTCCTCCCTTGAGCGACGGTGCAGCCGCAAGCTGCAAGGTCTAAATAGATTTTAAACTGATTTCCACTCCCGAAATACCCGATACACGACAGATTTAGCCTGCACGCAGGGGATTTCCTCCCCTGAGCGGCGGTGCAGCCGCAGGCTGCATCGTCCAAATAGAGTTTAAACTGATTCCCACTCCCGAAATACCCGATAAAGGACAGCTTTAGCCTCCGCGCAGGGGATTTCCTCCCCTGAGCGACGGTGCAGCCGCAGGCTGCATCGTCCAAATAGAGTTTGAACTGATTTCCACTCCCGAAATACCCGGTACACGACAGATTTAGCCTCCACCCAGGGTATTTTCTCCCCTGAGCGAAGGTGCAGCCGCAGGCTGCATCGTCCAAATAGAGTTTAAACTGATTTCCACTCCCGAAATACTCGACACACGACAGATTTAGCCTCCACCCAGGGTATTTTCTCCCTTGAGCGACGGTGCAGCCGCAGGCTGCATCGTCCAAATAGAGTTTGAACTGATTTCCACTTCCTAAATACCCGATACACGACAGATTTAGCCTCCACGCAGGGGATTTCCTCCCTTGAGCGACGGTGCAGCCGCAAGCTGCATCGTCCAGATAGATTTTAAACTAATTTCCACTCCCGAAATACCCGATACACGACAGATTTAGCCTGCACGCAGGGGATTTCCTCCCCTGAGCGGCGGTGCAGCCGCAGGCTGCATCGTCCAAATAGAGTTTAAACTGAATCCCACTCCCGAAATACCCGATAAAGGACAGCTTTAGCCTCCGCGCAGGGGATTTCCTCTTCTGAGCGACGGTGCAGCCGCAAGCTGCATCGTCCAAATAGATTTTAAACTGATTTCCACTCCCGAAATACCCGATACACGACAGATCTAGCCTCCACCCAGGGTATTTTCTCCCTTGAGCGACGGTGCAGCCGCAAGCTGCATCGTCCAAATAGATTTTAAACTGATTTCCACTCCCGAAATACCCGATACACGACAGATTTAGCCTGCACGCAGGGGATTTCCTCCCCTGAGCGGCGGTGCAGCCGCAGGCTGCATCGTCCAAATAGAGTTTGAACAGATTTCCACTCCCGAAATACCCGGTACACGACAGATTCAGCCTCCACCCAGGGTATTTTCTCCCTTGAGCGACGGTGCAGCCGCAGGCTGCATCGTCCAAATAGAGTTTAAACTGATTTCCACTTCCTAAATACCCGATACACGACAGATCTAGCCTCCACCCAGGGTATTTTCTCCCTTGAGCGACGGTGCAGCCGCAGGCTGCATCGTCCAAATAGAGTTTAAACTGATTTCCACTCCCGAAATACCCGATACACGACAGATTTAGCCTCCACCCAGGGTACTTTCTCCCTTGAGCGACGGTTCAGCCGCAGGCTGCATCGTCCAAATAGAGTTTAAACTGATTTCCACTTCCTAAATACCCGATACACGACAGATTTAGCCTCCACCCAGGGTATTTTCTCCCTTGAGCGACGGTGCAGCCGCAGGCTGCATCGTCCAAATAGAGTTTAAACTGATTTCCACTTCCTAAATACCCGATACACGACAGATTTAGCCTCCACGCAGGGGATTTCCTCCCTTGAGCGACGGTGCAGCCGCAAGCTGCATCGTCCAAATAGATTTTAAACTGATTTCCACTCCCGAAATACCCGATACACGACAGATTTAGCCTGCACGCAGGGGATTTCCTCCCCTGAGCGGCGGTGCAGCCGCAGGCTGCATCGTCCAAATAGAGTTTGAACAGATTTCCACTCCCGAAATACCCGATACACGACAGATTTAGCCTCCACGCAGGGGATTTCCTCCCTTGAGCGACGGTGCAACCGCAAGCTGCATCGTCCAAATAGATTTTAAACTGATTTCCACTCCCGAAATACCCGATACACGACAGATTTAGCCTGCACGCAGGGGATTTCCTCCCCTGAGCGGCGGTGCAGCCGCAGGCTGCATCGTCCAAATAGAGTTTAAACTGAATCCCACTCCCGAAATACCCGATAAAGGACAGCTTTATCCTCCGCGCAGGGGATTTCCTCTTCTGAGCGACGGTGCAGCCGCAGGCTGCATCGTCCAAATAGAGTTTGAACTGATTTGCACTTCCGAAATACCCGGTACACGACAGATTTAGCCTCCACCCAGGGTATTTTCTCCCCTGAGCGACGGTGCAGCCGCAGGCTGCATCGTCCAAATAGAGTTTAAACTGATTTCCACTCCTGAAATACCCGATACAGGACAAATTTAGCCTCTGCGCAGAGGATTTCCTCCCCTGAGCGACGGTGCAGCCGCAGGCTGCATCGTCCAAATAGAGTTTAAACTGATTTCCACTCCCGAAATACCCGATACACGACAGATTTAGGCTCCACTCAGGGGATTTTCTCCCCTGAGCGGCGGTGCAGCCGCAGGCTGCATCGTCCAAATAGAGTTTGAACTGATTTCCACTCCCGAAATACCCGATACAGGACAGATTCAGCCTCCGCGCAGAAGATTTCCTCCCCGAGCGACGGTGCAGTCGCAGGCTGCATCGTCCAAATAGAGTTTAAACTGATTTCCACTCCCGAAATACCCGATACACGACAGATTTAGGCTCCACGCAGGGGATTTTCTCCCCTGAGCGACGGTGCAGCCGCAGGCTGCATCGTCCAAATAGAGTTTAAACTGATTTCCACTCCCGAAATACCCGATACAGGACAGCTTTAGCCTCCTCCAGAAGATTTCCTCCCCTGAGCGACGGTGCAGCCGCAGGCTGCATCGTCCAAATAGAGTTTAAACTGATTTCCACTCCCGAAATACCCGATACACGACAGATTTAGCCTCCACGCAGGGTATTTTCTCGCCTTAGCGGCGGTGCAGCCGCAGGCTGCATCGTCCAAATAGAGTTTAAACTGATTTCCACTCCCGAAATACCCGACACACGACAGATTTAGCCTCCACCCAGGGTATTTTCTCCCTTGAGCGACGGTGCAGCCGCAGGCTGCATCGTCCAAATAGAGTTTAAACTGATTTCCACTCCCGAAATACCCGATACAGGACAAATTTAGCCTCTGCGCAGAGGATTTCCTCCCCTGAGCGACGGTGCAGCCGCAGGCTGCATCGTCCAAATAGAGTTTAAACTGATTTCCACTCCCGAAATACCCGATACACGACAGATTTAGCCTCCACCCAGGGTATTTTCTCCCTTGAGCGACGGTGCAGCCGCAGGCTGCATCGTCCAAATAGAGTTTAAACTGATTTCCACTCCCGAAATACCCGATACACGACAGATTTAGCCTCCACGCAGGGGATTTCCTCCCCAGAGCGGCGGTGCAGCCGCAGGCTGCATCGTCCAAATGGAGCTTAAACTGATTTCCACTCCCGAAATACCCGACACACGACAGATTTAGCCTCCACCCAGGGTATTTTCTCCCTTGAGCGACGGTGCAGCCGCAGGCTGCATCGTCCAAATAGAGTTTAAACTGATTTCCACTTCCTAAATACCCGATACACGACAGATTTAGCCTCCACGCAGGGGATTTCCTCCCTTGAGCGACGGTGCAGCCGCAAGCTGCATCGTCCAAATAGATTTTAAACTGATTTCCACTCCCGAAATACCCGATACACGACAGATTTAGCCTGCACGCAGGGGATTTCCTCCCCTGAGCGGCGGTGCAGCCGCAGGCTGCATCGTCCAAATAGAGTTTGAACAGATTTCCACTCCCGAAATACCCGATACACGACAGATTTAGCCTCCACGCAGGGGATTTCCTCCCTTGAGCGACGGTGCAACCGCAAGCTGCATCGTCCAAATAGATTTTAAACTGATTTCCACTCCCGAAATACCCGATACACGACAGATTTAGCCTGCACGCAGGGATTTCCTCCCTGAGCGGCGGTGCAGCCGCAGGCTGCATCGTCCAAATAGAGTTTAAACTGAATCCCACTCCCGAAATACCCGATAAAGGACAGCTTTAGCCTCCGCGCAGGGATTTCCTCTTCTGAGCGACGGTGCAGCCGCAGGCTGCATCGTCCAAATAAGTTTGAACCGATTTGCACTTCCGAAATACCCGGTACACGACAGATTTAGCCTCCACCCAGGGTATTTTCTCCCCTGAGCGACGGTGCAGCCGCAGGCTGCACCATCCATTCTGGGTTTCGACCAATTTGCACCTCCTAGAATTTGGCTTCACGGGAATATCAGCCTACACCCGGGGATTTCCTCTCCTGCCCACAGTGCAGCCGCAGGCTGCACTGTCCATTCTGAGTTGCAACCGATTTGCCCCTCCCAGATTTTGGCTTCACGGGAATATCAGCTCACATCCGGGGATTTCCTCTCCTGCCCACAGTGCAGCCGCAGGCTGCACCGCCCCTGCTGTGTTTCGACCAAGTCGCACTCCCTAGAATTTGGCTTCACGGGAATATCAGCCTACACCCGGGGATTTTCTCCCCTGCCCACAGTGCAGCCGCAGGCAGAACCGTCCATTCTGGGTTTCGACCAATTTGCACCTCCTAGAATTTGGCTTCACGGGAATATCAGCCCACACCCGGGGATTTCCTCCCCTGCCCACAGTGCAGCCGCAGGCTGCACTGTCCTTTCTGGGTTTCGACCAATTCGCACCTCCTAGAATTTGGCTTTACGGGAATATCAGCCCACATCCGGGGATTTCCTCCCCTGCCCACAGTGCAGTCGCAGGCTGCACCGTCCTTTCTGGGTTTCGACCAATTCGCACCCCCTAGAATTCGGCTTCACGGGAATCACAGTGCAGCCGCAGGCTGCACTGTCCATTCTGGGTTTCAACCGATTTGTCCCTCCCAGATTTTGGCTTCACGGGAATATCAGCCCACACCCGGGGATTTCCTCCCCCCGCATACAGTGCAGCCGCAGGCTGCACCGCCTTTTCTGGGTTTCGACCAATTCGCACCATCTAGAATTTGGCTTCACGGGAATATCAGCCTACACCCGGGGATTTCCTCCCCTGCCCACAGTGCAGCCGCAGGCTGCACCGTCCATTCTGGGTTTCGACCAATTTGCACCTCCTAGAATTTGGCTTCACGGGAATATCAGCCTACACCCGGGGATTTCCTCCCCTGCCCACAGTGCAGCCGCAGGCTGCACTGTCCATTCTGAGTTGCAACCGATTTGCCCCTCCCAGATTTTGGCTTCACGGGAATATCAGCTCACATCCGGGGATTTCCTCCCCTGCCCACAGTGCAGCCGCAGGCTGCACCGTCCATTCTGAGTTGCAACCGATTTGCCCCTCCCAGATTTTGGCTTCACGGGAATATCAGCCCACACCCGGGGATTTCCTCCCCTGCCCACAGTGCAGCCGCAGGCTGCACTGTCCATTCTGGGTTTCGACCAATTTGCCCCTCCCAGATTTTGGCTTCACGGGAATATCAGCCCACACCCGGGGATTTCCTCCCCTGCCCACAGTGCAGCCGCAGGCTGCCCCGTCCATTCTGGGTTTCGACCAATTCGCACCTCCTAGAATTTGGCTTCACGGGAATATCAGCCCACACCCGGGGATTTCCTCCCCTGCCCACAGTGCAGCCGCAGGCAGCACCGTCCATTCTGGGTTTCGACCATTTTGCATCTCCTAGAATTTGGCTTCACGGGAATATCAGCCCACATCCGGGGATTTCCCCCCTGCCCACAGTGCAGCCGCAGGCTGCACCGTCCATTCTGGGTTTCGATCATTTTGCACCTCCCAGACTTTGGCTTCACGGGAATATCAGCCTACACCCGGGGATTCCCTCCTCTGCTCACAGTGCAGCTGCAGGCTGCACCGTCCATTCTGGGTTTCGACCAATTCGCACCTCCTAGAATTTCGCTTCACGGGAATATCAGCCCACATCCGGGGATTTCTTCCCTGCCCACAAAGCACTGTCCATTCTGGGTTTCAACCAATTCGCACCTCCTAGAATTTGGCTTCACGGGAATATCAGCCCACACCGGGGATTTCCTCCCTGCCCACAGTGCAGCCGCAGGCTGCACCGTCCTTCTGGGTTTCGACCAATTTCGCACCTCCTAGAATTTGGCTTCACGGGAATATCAGCCCACACCCGGGGATTTCCTCCTGCCCACAGTGCAGCCGCAGGCTGCACCGTCCATTCTGAGTTGCAACCGATTTGCCCCTCCCAGATTTTGTCTTCACGGGAATATCAGCCCACACCCGGGGATTTTCTTCCCTGCCCACAGTGCAGCCGCAGGCTGCACCGTCCATTCTGGGTTTCGACCAATTTGCACCTCCTAGAATTTGGCTTCACGGGAATATCAGCCACACCCGGGGGTTCCCTCCCCTGCCCACAGTGCAGCCGCAGGCTGCACTGTCCATTCTGGGTTTCAACCGATTTGTCCCTCCCAGATTTTGGCTTCACGGGAATATCAGCACTGTCCTGGGGACTTCCTCCTCCGCATACAGTGCAGCCGCAGGCTGCACCGTCCAATCTGGGTTTCGACCAATTCGCACCTCCTAAAATTTGGCTTCACGGGAATATCAGCCCACACCCCGGGGATTTCCTACCCTGCCCACAGTACAGCACCGTCCATTCTGGGTTTCGACCAATTTGCACCTCCTAGAATTTGGCTTCACGGGAATATCAGCCCACACCCGGGGATTTCCTCCCCTGCCCACAGTGCAGCCGCAGGCTGCACCGTCCATTCTGAGTTGCAACCGATTTGCCCCTCCCAGATTTTGGCTTCACGGGAATATCAGCCCACAACCGGGGATTTCCTCCTCCCGCATACAGTGCAGCCGCAGGCTGCACTGTCCATTCTGGGTTTCGACCAATTCGCACCTCCTAGAATTTGGCTTCACGGGAATATCAGCCTACACCCGGGGATTTTCTCCCCTGCCCACAGTGCAGCCGCAGGCAGCACCGTCCATTCTGGGTTTCGACCATTTTGCACCTCCTAGAATTTGGCTTCACGGGAATATCAGCCCACATCCGGGGATTTCCTCCCCTGCCCACAGTGCAGCCGCAGGCTGCACCGTCCAATCTGGGTTTCGACCAATTCGCACCTCCTAGAATTTGGCTTCACGGGAATATCAGCCCACACCCGGGGATTTCCTCCCCTGCCCACAGTGCAGCCGCAGGCTGCACCGTCCATTCTGGGTTTCGACCAATTCGCACCTCCTAGAATTTGGCTTCACGGGAATATCAGCCCACACCCGGGGATTTCCTCCCCTGCCCACAGTGCAGCCGCAGGCTGCACCGTCCATTCTGGGTTTCGACCAATTTGCACCTCCTAGAATTTGGCTTCACGGGAATATCAGCCCACACCCGGGGATTTCCTCCCCTGCCCACAGTGCAGCCGCAGGCTGCACCGTCCATTCTGAGTTGCAACCGATTTGCCCCTCCCAGATTTTGGCTTCACGGGAATATCAGCCCACACCCGGGGATTTCCTCCTCCCGCATACAGTGCAGCCGCAGGCTGCACCGTCCTTTCTGGGTTTCGACCAATTTGCACCTCCTAGAATTTGGCTTCACGGGAATATCAGCCTACACCCGGGGATTTCCTCCCCTGCCCACAGTGCAGCCGCAGGCTGCACCGTCCATTCTGGGTTTCGACCAATTCGCACCTCCTAGAATTTGGCTTTACGGGAATATCAGCCCACATCCGGGGATTTCCTCCCCTGCCCACAGTGCAGCCGCAGGCTGCACCGTCCATTCTGGGTTTCGACCAATTTGCACCTCCTAGAATTTGGCTTCACGGGAATATCAGCCCACACCCGGGGATTCCCTCCCCTGCCCACAGTGCAGCCGCAGGCTGCACCGTCCATTCTAGGTTGCAACAGTTTTTCCCCTCCCAGATTTAGGCTTCACGGGAATATCAGCCCACACCCGGGGATTTCCTCCTTTGCCCACAGTTCAGCCGCAGGCTGCACCGTCCATTCTTTGTTTCGACCAATTTGCACCTCCTAGAATTTGGCTTCACGGGAATATCAGTCCTCGCCCGGGGATTCCCTCCTCTGCTCACAGTGCAGCTGCAGGCTGCATCGTCCATTCTGGGTTTCGACCAATTCGCACCTAGAATTAGGGTTCACGGGAATATCTGCCCACATCCGGGGATTTCCTCCCCTGCCCACAGTGCAGCCCCAGGCTGCACCGTCAATTCTGGGTTTCGACCAATTTGACCTCCTAGAATTTGGCTTCACGGGAATATCAGCTCACACCCGGGGATTTCCTCCCCTGCCCACAGTGCAGCCGCAGGCTGCACCGTTCTTTCTGGGTTTCGACCAATTCGCGCCTCCTAGAATTTGGCTTCACGGGAATATCAGCCCACACACGGGGATTCCCTCCCCTGCCCACAGTGCAGCCGCAGGCTGCACCGCCCCTTCTGGGTTTCGACCAATTTGCACCTCCTAGAATTTGGCTTCACGGGAATATCAGCCCACACCCGGGGATTTCCTCCCCTGCCCACAGTGCAGCCGCAGGCTGCACCGTCCATTCTGGGTTTCGACCAATTTGCACCTCCTAGAATTCGGCTTCACGGGAATATCAGCCCACACCCGGGGATTTCCCCTCCTGCCCCCAGTGCAGCCGCAGGCTGCACCGTCCATTGTGGGTTTCGACCAATTCGCACCTCCTAGAATTTAGCTTCACGGGAATATCAGCCCACACCCGGGGATTCCCTCCCCTGCCCACAGTGCAGCCGCAGGCTGCACCGCCCTTTCTGGGTTTCGACCAGTTCCAACCTCCTAGAATTTGGCTTAACGGGAATACAAGCCCACACCTGGGAATTCCCTCCATTGCCCACAGTGCAGCCGCAGGCTGCACCGCCCCTTCTGGGTTGCAACCGATTTGTCCCTCCCAGATTTTGGCTTCACGGGAATATCAGCCCTGTCCTGGGGACTTCCTCCTCCGCATACAGTGCAGCCGCAGGCTGCACTGTCCATTCTGGGTTTCGACCAATTCGCACCTCCTAGAATTTGGCTTTACGGGAATATCAGCCCACATCCGGGGATTTCCTCCCCTGCCCACAGTGCAGCCGCAGGCTGCACCGTCCATTCTGGCTTTCGACCAATTTGCACCTCCTAGAATTTGGCTTCACGGGAATATCAGCCCACATCCGGGGATTCCCTCCTGCCCACCGTGCAGCCGCAGGCTGCACTGTCCATTCTGGGTTTCAACCGATTTGCACCTCCTAGAATTTGGCTTCACGGGAATATCAGCCCACACCCGGGGATTTCCTCCCCTGCCCACAGTGCAGCCGCAGGCTGCACCGTCCAATCTGGGTTTCGACCAATTCGCACCTCCTAAAATTTGGCTTCACGGGAATATCAGCCCACACCCCGGGGATTCCTCCCTGTGCACAGTGCAGCCGCAGGCTGCGCCGTCCGTTCTGGCTTTCGACCAATTCGCACCTCCTAGAATTTGGCTTCACGGGAATATCAGCCCACACCCGAGGATTTCCTCCCCTGCCCACAGTGCAGCCGCAGGCTGCACCGTCCATTCTGGGTTTCGACCAATTTGCACCTCCTAGAATTTGGCTTCACGGGAATATTAGCTCACACCCCTGGGATTTCCTCCCCTGCCCACAGTGCAGCCGCAGGCTGCACCGTCCATTCTGGGTTTCGACCAATTTGCACCTCCTAGAATTTGGCTTCACGGGAATATTAGCTCACACCCGGGGATTTCCTCCCTTGCCCACAGTGCAGCCGCAGGCTGCATCGTCCATTCTGGGTTGCAACCGATTTGCCCCTCCCAGATTTTGGCTTCACGGGAATATCAGCCCACACCCGTGGATTTCCTCCCCCCGCATACAGTGCAGCCGCAGGCTGCATCGTCCATTCTGGGTTGCAACCGATTTGCCCCTCCCAGATTTTGGCTTCACGGGAATATCAGCCCACACACGGGGATTCCCTCCCTGGCCCACAAAGCAGCCGCAGGCTGCACCGTCCATTCTGGGTTTCGACCAATTTGCACCTCCTAGAATTTGGCTTCACGGGAATATCAGCCCACATCCGGGGATTTCCCTCCTGCCCATAGTGCAGCCGCAGGCTGCACCGTCCATTCTGGGTTTCGACCAATTTGCACCTCCTAGAATTTGGCTTCACGGGAATATCAGCCCACACCCGGGGATTTCCTCCCCTGCCCACAGTGCAGCCGCAGGCTGCACCGTCCATTCTGGGTTTCGACCAATTTGCCCCTCCCAGATTTTGGCTTCACGGGAATATCAGCCCACACCCGGGGTTTCCTCCCCCCGCATACAGTGCAGCCGCAGGCTGCATCGTCCATTCTGGGTTTTGACCAATTTGCACCTCCTAGAATTTGGCTTCACGGGAATATCAGCCCACACCCGGGGATTGCCTCCCTTACCCACAGTGCAGCCGCAGGCTGCACCGTCCATTCTGGGTTTCAACCAATTTGCACCTCCCAGCATTTGTCTTCACGGCAATATCAGCCCACGCCCGGGAATTTCCTCGTTTGCCCACAAGGCAGCCGCAGGCTGCACCGCCCTTTCTGGGTTTCGACCAATTCGCACCTCCTAGAATTTGGCTCAACGGGAATACCAGCCCACACCCGGGGATTCCCTCCTCTGCCCACAGTGCAGTCGCAGGCTGCACCGTCCTTTCTGGGTTTCGACCAATTCGCACCCCCTAGAATTCGGCTTCACGGGAATATCAGCCCACACCCGGGGATTTCCTCCCCTGCCCATAGTGCAGCCGCAGGCTGCACCTTTCATTCTGGGTTTCGACCAATTCGCACCTCCTAGAATTTGGCTTCATGGGAATATCAGCCCACATTCGGGGATTTCCTTCCCTGCCCACAGTGCAGCCGCAGGCTGCACTGTCTATTCTGGGTTTCGACCACTTTGCCCCTCCCAGATTTTGGCTTCACGGGAATATCAGCCCAAATCCGGGGATTTTCTTCCCTGCCCACGGTGCAGCCGCAGGCTGCACCGTCCATTCTCGGTTTCAACCAATTTGCACCTCCTAGCATTTGTCTTCACGGGAATATCAGCCCACATCCGGTGATTTCCTCCTTTGTTCACAGTGCAGCTGCAGGCTGCACCGTCCATTCTGGGTTTCAACCGATTTGCCCCTCCCAGATTTTGGCTTCACGGGAATATCAGCCCACACCCGGGGATTTCCTCCCCCCGCATACAGTGCAGCCGCAGGCTGCACCGCCTTTTCTGGGTTTCGACCAATTCGCACCATCTAGAATTTGGCTTCACGGGAATATCAGCCCACATCCGGGGATTTCCCCCCTGCCCACAGTGCAGCCGCAGGCTGCACCGTCCATTCTGGGTTTCGACCAATTTGCACCTCCTAGAATTTGGCTTCACGGGAATATCAGCCTACACCCGGGGATTCCCTCCCCTGCCCACAGTGCAGCCGCAGGCTGCACTGTCCATTCTGAGTTGCAACCGATTTGCCCCTCCCAGAATTTGGCTTCTTGGGAATATCAGCCTACACCCGGGGATTTCCTCCCCTGTCCACAGTGCAGCCGCAGGCTGCACCGTCCATTCTGAGTTGCAACCGATTTGCCCCTCCCAGATTTTGGCTTCACGGGAATATCAGCCCACGCCCGGGGATTTCCTCCTCCCGCATACAGTGCAGCCGCAGGCTGCACCGTCCTTTCTGGGTTTCGACCAAGTCGCACTCCCTAGAATTTGGCTTCACGGGAATATCAGCCTACACCCGGGGATTTTCTCCCCTGCCCACAGTGCAGCCGCAGGCAGCACCGTCCATTCTGGGTTTCGACCATTTTGCACCTCCTAGAATTTGGCTTCACGGGAATATCAGCCCACACCCGGGGATTTCCTCCCCTGCCCACAGTGCAGCCGCAGGCTGCACTGTCCATTCTGGGTTTCGACCAATTCGCACCTCCTAGAATTTGGCTTTACGGGAATATCAGCCCACATCCGGGGATTTCCTCCCCTGCCCACAGTGCAGCCGCAGGCTGCACCGTCCATTCTGGGTTTCGACCAATTTGCACCTCCTAGAATTTGGCTTCACGGGAATATCAGCCTACACCCGGGGAATTCCTCCCCTGCCCACAGTGCAGCCGCAGGCTGCACCGTCCATTCTGAGTTGCAACCGATTTGCCCCTCCCAGATTTTGGCTTCACGGGAATATCAGCCCACACCCGGGGATTTCCTCCCCCCGCATACAGTGCAGCCGCAGGCTGCATCGTCCATTCTGGGTTGCAACCGATTTGCCCCTCCCAGATTTTGGCTTCACGGGAATATCAGCCCACACCCGGGGATTTCCTCCTCCCGCATACAGTGCAGCCGCAGGCTGCACCGTCCTTTCTGGGTTTCGACCAATTTGCACCTCCTAGAATTTGGCTTCACGGGAATATCAGCCTACACCCGGGGAATTCCTCCCCTGCCCACAGTGCAGCCGCAGGCTGCACTGTCCATTCTGGGTTTCGACCAATTCGCACCTCCTAGAATTTGGCTTCACGGGAATATCAGCCCACACCCCAGGATTTCTTCCCCTGCCCACAGTGCAGCCGCAGGCTGCACCGTCCATTCTGGGTTTCGACCAATTTGCACCTCCTAGAATTTGGCTTCACGGGAATATCAGCCTACACCCGGGGATTTCCCCCTCTGCCCACAGTGCAGCCGCAGGCAGCACCGTCCATTCTGGGTTTCGACCATTTTGCACCTCCTAGAATTTGGCTTCACGGGAATATCAGCCCACACCCGAGGATTTCCTCCCCTGCCCACAGTGCAGCCGCAGGCTGCACCGTCCTTTCTGGGTTTCGACCAATTAGCACCTCCCAGAATTTGGCTTCACGGGAATATCAGCCCACACCTGGATTTCCTCCTCTGCATACAGTGCAGCCGCAGGCTGCACCGTCCATTCTGGGTTTCGACCAATTCGCACCTCCTAGAATTTGGCTTCACGGGAATATCAGCCCACACCAGGATTTCCTCTCCTGCCCACAGTGCAGCCGCAGGCTGCACCGTCCATTCTGGGTTTCGACCAATTTGCACCTCCTAGAATTTGGCTTCACGGGAATATCAGCCCACACCCGGGATTTCCTCCCTGCCCACAGTGCAGCCGCAGGCTGCACCGTCCATTCTGGGTTTCGACCAATTTGCACCTCCTAGAATTTGGCTTCACGGGAATATCAGCCCACACCCGGGGATTTCCTCACCCCGCATACAGTGCAGCCGCAGGCTGCACTGTCCATTCTGGGTTGCGACCAATTCGCACCTCCTAGAATTTGGCTTTACGGGAATATCAGCCCACATCCGGGGATTTCCTCCCCTGCCCACAGTGCTACCGCAGGCTGCACCGTCCATTCTGAGTTGCAACCGATTTGCCCCTCCTAGAATTTGGTTTCACGGGAATATCAGCCCACACCCGGGGATTTCCTCCCCTGCCCACAGTGCAGCCGCAGGCTGCACCGTCCATTCTGAGTTGCAACCGATTTGCCCCTCCCAGATTTTGGCTTCACGGGAATATCAGCCCACACTCAGGGATTTCCTCCCCTGCCCACAGTGCAGCCGCAGGCTGCACCGCTCCTTCTTGGTTTCGAACAATTCGCACCTCCTAGAATTTGGCTTCACGGGAATATCAGACCACACCCGGTTTTTCTCTCCCCTGCCCACAGTGCAGCCTCAGGCTGCACCTTTCATTCTGGGTTTCGACCAATTCGCACCTCCTAGAATTTGGCTTCATGGGAATATCAGCCCACACCCTGGGATTCCCTCCCCTGCCCACAGTGCAGCCGCAGGCTGCACCGTCCATTCTGGGTTTCGACCAATTTGCACCTCCTAGAATTTGGCTTCACGGGAATATCAGCCCACACCCGGGGATTTCCTCCCCCCGCATACAGTGCAGCCGCAGGCTGCACCGTCCTTTCTGGGTTTCGACCAATTCGCACCATCTAGAATTTGGCTTCACGGGAATATCAGCCCACATCCGGGGATTTTCTTTCCTGCCCACAGTGCAGCCGCAGGCTGCACCGTCCATTCTGGGTTTCGACCAATTTGCACCTCCTAGAATTTGGCTTCACGGGAATATCAGCCCACCCTGCCCACAGTGCAGCCACAGGCTGCATCGTCCATTCTGGGTTGCAACCGATTTGCCCCTCCCAGATTTTGGCTTCACGGGAAGATCAGCCTACACCCGGGGATTTCCACCCCTGCCCACAGTGCAGCCGCAGGCTGCACTGTCCATTCTGGGTTTCGACCAATTCGCACCTTCTAGAATTTGGCTTCACGGGAATATCAGCCCACACCCGGGGATTTCCTCCCCTGCGCACAGTGCAGCCGCAGGCTCCACCGTCCATTCTGGGTTTCGACCGATTCGCACCTCCTTGAATTTGACTTCACGGGAATATCAGCCCACACCCGGGGATTTCCTCCCCTGCCCACAGTGCAGCCGCAGGCTGCACCGTCCCTTCTGGGTTTCGACCAATTCGCACCTCCTAGAATTTGGCTTCACGGGAATATCAGCCCACACCCGGGATTTTCTCCCCTGCCCACAGTGCAGCCGCAGGCTGCACCGTCCATTCTGGGTTTCGACCAATTCGCACCTCCTAGAATTTGGCTTCACGGGAATATCAGCCCACACCCGGGGATTTCCTCCCCTGCCCACAGTGCAGCCGCAGGCTGCACCGTCCATTCTGAGTTGCAACCGATTTGCCCCTCCCAGATTTTGGCTTCACGGGATTATCAGCCCACACCCGGGGATTTCCTTCCCCCGCATACAGTGCAGCCGCAGGCTGCACCGCCTTTTCTGGGTTTCGACCAATTTGCACCTCCTAGAATTTGGCTTCACGGGAATATCAGCTTACACCCGGGGATTTCCTCCCCTGCCCACAGTGCAGCCGCAGGCTGCACTGTCTATTCTGGGTTTCGACCAATTTGCACCTCCCAGATTTTGGCTTCACGGGAATATCAGCCCACACCCTTGGATTTCCTCCCCTGCCCACAGTGCAGCCGCAGGCAGCACCGTCCATTCTGGGTTTCGACCAATTCGCACCTCCTAGAATTTGGCTTCACGGGAATATCAGCCCACATCCGGGGATTTCCTCCCCTGCCCACAGTGCAGCCGCAGGCTGCACCGTCCATTCTGAGTTGCAACCGATTTGCTCCTCCCAGATTTTGGCTTCACGGGAATATCAGCTCACACCCGGGGATTTCCTCCCCTGCCCACAGTGCAGCCGCAGGCTGCACCGTCCATTCTGAGTTGCAACCGATTTGCCACTCCCAGATTTTGGCTTCACGGGAATATCAGCCCACACCCGGGGATTTCCTCCCCTGCCCACAGTGCAGCCGCAGGCTGCACCGTCCATTCTGGGTTTCGACCAATTTGCACCTCCTAGAATTTGGCTTCACGGGAATATCAGCCCACACCCGGGGATTTCCTCCCCTGCCCACAGTGCAGCCGCAGGCTGCTCCGCCCCTTCTGGGTTTCGACCAATTCGCACCTCCTAGAATTTGGCTTCACGGGAATATCAGCCCACGCCCAGGGAATTTCCTCCCCCGCATACAGTGCAGCCGCAGGCTGCACCGTCCTTTCTGGGTTTCAACCAATTCGCACCCCCTAGAATTTGGCTTCACGGGAATATCAGCCCACACCCGGGGATTTTCTCCCCTCCCCACAGTCCCGCCGCAAGCTGCACCGTCCATTCTGAGTTGCAACCGATTTGCCCCGCCCAGATTTTGGCTTCACGGGAATATCAGCCTACACCCGGGGATTTTCTCCCCTGCCCACAGTGCAGCCGCAGGCTGCACCGTCTTTTCTGGGTTTCGACCAGTTCGCACCCCCTAGAATTTGGCTTCACGGGAATATCAGCCCACATCCGGGGATTTCCCCCCTGCCCATAGTGCAGCCGCAGGCTGCACCGTCCATTCTGGGTTTCGACCAATTTGCACCTCCCAGATTTTGGCTTCACGGGAATATCAGCCCACACCCGGGGATTTCCTCCCCTGCCCACAGTGCAGCCGCAGGCTGCACCGCCCCTTCTGGGTTTCGACCAATTCGCACCTCCTAGAATTTGGCTTCACGGGAATATCAGCCCACACCCGGGGATTTCCTCCCCCCGCATACAGTGCAGCCGCAGGCTGCACCGTCCATTCTGGGTTTCGACCAATTCGCACCTAAAATTAGGGTTCACGGGAATATCTGCCCACATCCGGGGATTTCCTCCCCTGCCCACAGTGCAGCCGCAGGCTGCACCGCCCCTTCTGGGTTTCGACCAATTTGCACCTCCCAGAATTTGGCTTCACGGGAATATCAGCCCACACCCGGGGATTTCCTCCTTTGCCCACAGTGCAGCCGCAGGCTGCACCGTCCATTCTGGGTTTAGACCAATTTGCACCTTCTAGAATTTGGCTTCACGGGAATATCAGCCCACACCCGGGGATTTCCTCCCCTGCCCACAGTGCAGCCGCAGGCTGCACTGTCCATTCTGAGTTGCAACCGATTTGCCCCTCCCAGATTTTGGCTTCACGGGAATATCAGCCCACACCCGGGGATTTCCTCCTGCCCATAGTGCAGCCGCAGGCTGCTCCGTCCATTCTGGGTTTCGACCAATTTGCACCTCCTAGAATTTGGCTTCACGGGAATATCAGCCCACACCCGGGGATTTCCTCCCCTGCCCACAGTGCAGCCGCAGGCTGCACCGTCCATTCTGGGTTTCGACCAATTCGCACCTCCTAGAATTTGGCTTCACGGGAATATCAGCCCACATCCAGGGAATTTCCTCCCCCGCATACAGTGCAGCCGCAGGCTGCACCGTCCATTCTGGGTTTCGACCAATTTGCACCTCCTAGAATTTGGCTTCACGGGAATATCAGCCTACACCCGGGGATATTCCCCCTGCCCACAGTGCAGCCGCAGGCTGCATCGTCCATTCTGGGTTGCAACCGATTTGAACATCCAAGAATTTGGCTACACGGGAATATCAGCCCACACCCGGGGATTTCCTCCCCTGCCCACAGTGCAGCCGCAGGCTGCACCGTCCATTCTGGGTTTCGACCAATTTGCACCTCCTAGAATTTGGCTTCACGGGAATATCAGCCCACATCCGGGGATTTCCTCCTGCCCACACTGCAGCTGCAGGCTGCACCGTCCATTCTGGGTTTCAACCGATTTGCCCCTCCCAGATTTAGGCTTCACGGGAATATCAGCCCACACCCGGGGATTCCCTCCTCTGCTCACAGTGCAGCTGCAGGCTGCATCGTCCATTCTGGGTTTCGACCAATTCGCACCTCCTAGAATTTGGCTTCACGGGAATATCAGCCCACACCCGGCGATTTCCTCCTCCCGCATACAGTGCAGCCGCAGGCTGCACCGCCCCTTCTGGCTTTCGACCAATTCGCACCTCCCAGATTTTGGCTTTCCGAGAATATCAGCCCACACCCGGGGATTTTCTCCCCTGCCCACAGTGCAGCCGCAGGCTGCACCGTCCATTCTGGGTTTCGACCAATTTGCACCTCCTAGAATTTGGCTTCACGGGAATATCAGCCCACACCCGGGGATTTCCTCCTGCCCACAGTGCAGCCGCAGGCTGCACTGTCCATTCTGGGTTTCAACCGATTTGTCCCTCCCAGATTTTGGCTTCACGGGAATATCAGCCCTGTCCTGGGGACTTCCTCCTCCGCATACAGTGCAACCGCAGGCTGCACTGTCCTTTCTGGGTTTCGACCAATTCGCACCTCCTAGAATTTGGCTTTACGGGAATATCAGCCCACATCCGGGGATTTCCTCCCCTGCCCACAGTGCAGCCGCAGGCTGCACCGTCCATTCTGGCTTTCGACCGATTTGCACCTCCTAGATATTGGCTTCACGGGAATATCAGCCCACACCCGGGGATTCCCTCCCCTGCCCACCGTGCAGTCGCAGGCTGCACCGTCCTTTCTGGGTTTCGACCAATTCGCACCCCCTAGAATTTGGCTTCACGGGAATATCAGCCCACACCCGGGGATTTTCTCCCCTGCCCACAGTGCAGCCGCAGGCTGCACTGTCCATTCTGGGTTTCGACCAATTCGCACCTCCTAGAATTTAGCTTCACGGGAATATCAGCCCACACCCGGTGATTTCCTCCCCTGCCCACAGTGCAGCACCGTCCGTTCTGGGTTTCGACCAATTTGCGCCTCCTAGAATTTGGCTTCACGGGAATATCAGCCCACACCCGGGGATTTCCTCCCTGCCCACAGTGCAGCCGCAGGCTGCACTGTCCATTCTGAGTTGCAACCGATTTGCACCTCCCAGATTTTGGCTTCACGGGAATATCAGCCCACACCCGGGGATTTCCTCCTGCCCACAGTGCAGCCGCAGGCTGCACCGTCCATTCTGGGTTTCAACCGATTTGCACCTCCCAGAATTTGGCTTCACGGGAATATCAGCCCACACCCAGGGATTTCCTCCCCTGCCCATAGTGCAGCCGCAGGCTGCACCGTCCATTCTGGGTTTCGACCAATTCGCACCTCCTAGAATTTGGCTTCACGGGAATATCAGCCCACATCCGGGGATTTCCTCCCCTGCCCACAGTGCAGCCGCAGGCTGCACCGTCCATTCTGGGTTGCAACCGATTTGCCCCTCCCAGATTTTGGCTTCACGGGAATATCAGCCCACACCCGGGGATTTCCTCCCCTGCCCACAGTGCAGCCGCAGGCTGCACCGTCCATTCTGGGTTTCGACCAATTTGCACCTCCTAGAATTTGGCTTCACGGGAATATCAGCCCACACCCGGGGATTTCCTCCCCCCGCATACAGTGCAGCCGCAGGCTGCACTGTCCATTCTGGGTGTCGACCAATTCGCACCTCCTAGAATTTGGCTTCACGGGAATATCAGCCCACACCCGGGGATTCCTTCCCCTGCCCACAGTGCAGCCGCAGGCTGCACCGCCCCTTCTGGGTTGCAACCGATTTGCCCCTCCCAGATTTTGGCTTCACGGGAATATCAGCCCACACCCGGGGATTTCCTCCCCTGCCCACAGTGCAGCCGCAGGCTGCACCGCCAATTCTGGGTTTCGACCAATTCGCACCTCCCAGATTTTGGCTTCACGGGAATATCAGCCCACACCCGGGGATTTCCTCCCCTGCCCACAGTGCAGCCGCAGGCTGCACCGCCCCTTCTGGGTTTCGACCAATTCGCACCTCCTAGAATTTGGCTTCACGGGAATATCAGCCCACACCCGGGGATTTCTTCCCCTGCCCACAGTGCAGCCGCAGGCAGCACCGTCCATTCTGGGTTTCGACCATTTTGCACCTCCTAGAATTTGGCTTCACGGGAATATCAGCCCACACTTGGGGATTTCCTACCCTGCCCACAGTGCAGCCGCAGGCTGCACCGTCCATTCTGGGTTTCGACCAATTCGCACCTCCTAGAATTTGGCTTCACGGGAATATCAGCCCACACCCTTGGATTTCCTCCCCTGCCCACAGTGCAGCCGCAGGCTGCACCGTCCATTCTGAGTTGCAACCGATTTGCCCCTCCCAGATTTTGGCTTCACGGGAATATCAGCCCACACCCGGGGATTTCCTCCCCCCGCATACAGTGCAGCCGCAGGCTGCACCGTCCTTTCTGGCTGTCGACCAATTCGCCCCTCCCAGATTTTGTCTTCACGGGAATATCAGCTCACACCCGGGGATTTTCTCCCCTGCCCACAGTGCAGCCGCAGGCTGCACCGTCCTTTCTGGGTTTCGACCAATTCGCACCTCCTAGAATTTGGCTTCACGGGAATATCAGCCCACATCCGGGGATTCCCTCCCCTGCCCACAGTGCAGCCGCAGGCTGCACCGTCCATTCTGGGTTGCAACCGATTTGCCCCTCCCAGATTTTGGCTTCACGGGAATATCAGCCCACACGCTTGGATTTCCTCCCCTGCCCACAGTGCAGCCGCAGGCAGCACCGTCCATTCTGGGTTTCGACCATTTTGCACCTCCTAGAATTTGGCTTCACGGGAATATCAGCCTACACCCGGGAATTTCCTCCCCCCGCATCCAGTGCAGCCGCAGGCTGCACTGTCCTTTCTGGGTTTCGACCAATTCGCACCTCCTAGAATTTGGCTTTACGGGAATATCAGCCCACATCCGGGGATTTCCTCCCCTGCCCACAGTGCAGCCGCAGGCTGCACCGTCCATTCTGGGTTTCGACCGATTTGCCCCTCCCAGATTTTGGCTTCACGGGAATATCAGCCCACACCCGGGGATTTCCTTCCCTGCCCACAGTGCAGCCGCAGGCTGGACGGTCCATTCTGGGTTTCGACCAATTCGCACCATCTAGAATTTGGCTTCATGGGAATATCAGCCCACATCCGGGGATTTCCCCCCTGCCCACAGTGCAGTCGCAGGCTGCACCGCCCCTGCTGTGTTTCGACCAATTCGCACCTCCTAGAATTTGGCTTCACGGGAATATCAGCCCACATCCGGGGATTCCCTCCCCTGCCCACAGTGCAGTCGCAGGCTGCACCGTCCCTTCTGGGTTTCGACCAATTTGCACCTCCTAGAATTTGGCTTCACGGGAATATCAGCCCACACCCGGGATTTCCTCCCCTGCCCACAGTGCAGCCGCAGGCTGCACCGTCCATTCTGGGTTTCGACCACCTGCACCTCCTAGAATTTGGCTTCACGGGAATATCAGCCCACATCCGGGGATTTCCCCCCTGCCCATAGTGCAGCCGCAGGCTGCACCGTCCATTCTGGGTTTCGACCGATTTGCCCCTCCCAGATTTTGGCTTCACGGGAATATCAGCCCACACCCGGGGATTTCCTCCCCCCGCATACAGTGCAGCCGCAGGCTGCACCGTCCATTCTGGGTTTCGACCGATTTGCACCTCCCAGATTTTGGCTTCACGGGAATATCAGCCCACACCCGGGATTTTCTCCATGCCCACAGTGCAGTCGCAGGCTACACCGTCCTTTCTGGGTTTCGACCAATTTGCACCTCCTAGGATTTGGCTTCACGGGGTTATCAGCACACATCCGGGGATTTTTTCCCTGCCCACAGTGCAGCCGCAGGCTGAACCGTCCATTCTGGGTTTCGACCAATTTGCACCTCCCAGAATTTGGCTTCACGGGAATATCAGCCCACACCCGGGGATTTCCTCCCTGCCCACAGTGCAGCCGCAGGCTGCACCGTCCATTCTGGGTTTCGACCAATTCGCACCTCCCAGATTTTGGCTTCACGGGAATATCAGCCCACACCCGGGGATTTCCTCCCCTGCATACAGTGCAGCCGCAGGCTGCACCGTCCATTCTGGGTTTCGACCAATTCGCACCTCCTAGAATTTGGCTTCACGGGAATATCAGCCCACATCCGGGGATTTCCTCCCTGCCCACAGTGCAGCCGCAGGCTGCACCGTCCATTCTGGGTTGCAACCGATTTGCACCTCCCAGATTTTGGCTTCACGGGAATATCAGCCCACTCTCGGAATGTTCCTCACCTGCCCACACTGCAGCCGAAGGCTGCACTGTCCATTCTGGGTTTCGACCAATTCGCGCCTCCCAGAATTTGGCTTCACGGGAATATCAGCCCACACCCGGGGATTTCCTTCCCTGCCCACAGTGCAGCCGCAGGCTGCACCACCCCTTCTGGGTTTCGACCAATTCGCACCTCCTAGAATTTGGCTTCACGGGAATATCAGCCCACACCCGGGGATTTCCTCCCCTGCCCACAGTGCAGCCGCAGGCTGCACCGTCCATTCTGGGTTTCGACCAATTTGCACCTCCTAGAATTTGGCTTCACGGGAATATCAGCCCACACCCGGGGATTTCCTCCCCTGCCCACAGTGCAGCCGCAGGCTGCACCGTCCATTCTGAGTTGCAACCGATTTGCCCCTCCCAGATTTTGGCTTCACGGGAATATCAGCCCACACCCGGGGATTTCCTCCCCCCGCATACAGTGCAGCCGCAGGCTGCACCGTCCATTCTGGGTTTCGACCAATTTGCACCTCCTAGAATTTGGCTTCACGGGAATATCAGCCTACACCCGGGGAATTCCTCCCCTGCCCACAATGCAGCCGCAGGCTGCACTGTCCATTCTGAGTTGCAACCGATTTGCCCCTCCCAGATTTTGGCTTCACGGGAATATCAGCCCACACCCGGGGATTTCCTCCCCCCGCATACAGTGCAGCCGCAGGCTGCACCGCCTTTTCTGGGTTTCGACCAATTCGCACCATCTAGAATTTGGCTTCATGGGAATATCAGCCCACATCCGGGGATTTCCCCCCTGCCCACAGTGCAGCCGCAGGCTGCACCGTCCATTCTGGGTTTCGACCAATTTGCACCTCCTAGAATTTGGCTTCACGGGAATATCAGCTCACATTCGGGGATTTCCTCCCTTGCCCACAGTGCAGCCGCAGGCTGCACCGTCCATTCTGAGTTGCAACCGGTTTGCCCCTCCCAGATTTTGGCTTCACGGGAATATCAGCCTACACCCGGGGATTTCCTCCCCTGTCCACAGTGCAGCCGCAGGCTGCACCGTCCATTCTGAGTTGCAACCGATTTGCCCCTCCCAGATTTTGGCTTCACGGGAATATCAGCCCACGCCCGGGGATTTCCTCCTCCCGCATAGAGTGCAGCCGCAGGCTGCACCGTCCTTTCTGGGTTTCGACCAAGTCGCACTCCCTAGAATTTGGCTTCACGGGAATATCAGCCCACACCCGGGGATTTCCTTCCCTGTCCACAGTGCAGCCGCAGGCTGCACCGTCCTTTCTGGGTTTCGACCAAGTCGCACTCCCTAGAATTTGGCTTCACGGGAATATCAGCCCACACCCGGGGATTTCCTTCCCTGTCCACAGTGCAGCCGCAGGCTGCACTGTCCATTCTTGGTTTCGACCAATTCGCACCTCCTAGAATTTGGCTTTACGGGAATATCAGCCCACATCCGGGGATTTCCTCCACTGCCCACAGTGCAGCCGCAGGCTGCACCGTCCATTCTGGGTTTCGACCAATTTGCACCTCCTAGAATTTGGCTTCACGGGAATATCAGCCTACACCCGGGGAATTCCTCCCCTGCCCACAGTGCAGCCGCAGGCTGCACCGTCCATTCTGAGTTGCAACCGGTTTGCCCCTCCCAGATTTTGGCTTCACGGGAATATCAGCCCACACCCGGGGATTTCCTCCCCCCGCATACAGTGCAGCCGCAGGCTGCATCGTCCATTCTGGGTTGCAACCGATTTGCCCCTCCCAGATTTTGGCTTCACGGGAATATCAGCCCACACCCGGGGATTTCCTCCCCTGCCCACAGTGCAGCCGCAGGCTGCACCGTCCTTTCTGGGTTTCGACCAATTCGCACCTCCTAGAATTTGGCTTCACGGGAATATCAGCCCACATCCGGGATTCCTCCCCTGCCCACAGTGCAGCCGCAGGCTGCACCGTCCATTCTGGGTTTCGACCAATTCGCACCTCCTAGAATTTGGCTTTACGGGAGTATTAGCCCACACCCGGGAAGTTCCTCCCCTGCCCACAGTGCAGCCACAGGCGGCACCGTCCACTCTGGGTTTCGACCAATTCGCACCCCCTAGAATTTGGCTTCACGGGAATATCAGCCCACACCCTTGGATTTCATCCCCTGCCCACAGTGCAGCCGCAGGCTGCACCGTCCATTGTGGGTTTCGACCAATTTTCACCTCCTAGGATTTGGCTTCACGGGAATATCAGCCCACACCCGGGGATTTCCTCCCCTGCCCACAGTGCAGCCGCAGGCTGCACCGTCCATTCTGAGTTGCAACCGATTTGCCCCTCCCAGATTTTGGCTTCACGGGAATATCAGCCCACACCCGGGGATTTCCTCCCCCCGCATACAGTGCAGCCGCAGGCTGCATCGTCCATTCTGGGTTGCAACCGATTTGCCCCTCCCAGATTTTGGCTTCACGGGAATATTAGCTCACACCCGGGGATTTCCTCCCCTGCCCACAGTGCAGCCGCAGGCTGCACCGCCCCTTCTGGGTTTCGACCAATTCGCACCTCCTAGAATTTGGCTTCACGGGAATATCAGCCCACACCCGGGGATTTCCTCCCCCCGCATACAGTGCAGCCGCAGGCTGCACCGTCCTTTCTGGGTTTCGACCAATTCGCACCTCCTAGAATTTGGCTTCACGGGAATATCAGCCCACATCCGGGGATTTCCTCCCCTGCCCACAGTGCAGCCGCAGGCTGCATCGTCCATTCTGGGTTGCAACCGATTTGCCCCTCCCAGATTTTGGCTTCACGGGAAGATCAGCCCACACCCGGGGATTTCCTCCCCTGCCCACAGTGCAGCCGCAGGCTGCACCGTCCATTATGGGTTTCGACCATTTTGCACCTCCTAGAGCCCACACCCGGGGATTTCCTCTCCTGCCCACAGTGCAGCCGCAGGCTGCACCGCCCCTTCTGGGTTTCGACCAATTCGCACCTCCTAGAATTTGGCTTCACGGGAATATCAGCCCACACCCAGGGAATTTCCTCCCCCGCATACAGTGCAGCCGCAGGCTGCATCGTCCATTCTGAGTTTCGACCAATCCGCACCTCCTAGAATTTGGCTTCACGGGAATATCAGCCCACACCCGGGGATTTCCTCCCCCCGCATACAGTGCAGCCGCAGGCTGCACCGCCCTTTCTGGCTTTCGACCAATTAGCACCCCCTAGAATTTGGCTTCACGGGAATATCAGCCCACACCCGGGGATTCCTCCTCTGCTCACAGTGCAGCCGCAGGCTGCACTGTCCATTCTGGGTTTCAACCCATTTGCACATCCTAGGATTTGGCTCCACGGGAATATCAACCCACACCCGGGGTTCTTCTCTCTTGCCGGACGTCCATTTTGGGTTTCGAGTGACTTGAACCACACCGAATGTTTGCCAACAGTAAGATGAGCCTACACCCGGGTTTCCTTCCTTTGCGGGGCGGTGCAGCCTAAGCAATGTTGCGACTTTGGGCAACGGGTGTTGTATAATTTTTGGAAAAGTTTTGTAAAAAATGAAATGGAGGGGGTCGTAAACAGTTCGGAGGAAAAACTGCTATGGACCATCTCTATTCTCAATGTTTCCCAACTGAAAGAATTTTTCATTCCGTGCGGGGATAATTAAACTTTGGAAAATTTTAAAAAATTCTGGTGAACAAGGGGGTCGTAGCTCCGCCGAAAATTGACGCAACCACTTCGAATTTTAGTCAATAATAAGATCACCCTCTACGCGGTGTTATGTAGACTTCTCTTTTACAAGGGCTTGCTTAGGATTGTGTCGTTAGGAATTCCACTCGGCATCTTTATGGGGCTAGCGGCATAGAAATAATTTGTTTCGGTCGATGGGCTATTTACAGCCACGGTAATACGCAAAGACAGCTCAAATTGAGTCTGTACCATGTCTACTTCTACTGTAGATTATTTTGGATCATTCAGGTGCATTAACTCATTTCTCACTCTGACATGGAATGCATTATGCGGAAGAAAATAAGGTGAACCCAGGGAGAAATACCGCAGAGGAAACAGGATTTCACATAATTATGGAGCCGTTGAACTATTTGAAGTCAAGGTAAGCCTTCTTTCGAAAGTATTGTGTTTGGTATGCAGCCTAGAAAGGCGCCTTGTTTCGAAAAATGGTCATAACAGTTTCTGACGTGGCCAAGCGCGCAGCTCCTGATACTGATTGACCGCATTTCTTCTTGTTTACTTTCCCATATTTTAGTCAGAAGTCATAGTTAAGGGAACGTCTTAAAAACTGGTAACGGTATGCCTTGCCTTATCCTTTCTGGAAGTTCTCCGGAGGTAAGATGGGAACGAGAAGGAGGGAGAGAGATGTAGGTGTCCGTGGCGGAAGGGGTTACGGGCAGTTCGCTCAGAATGCGACTTTCCTGAGTTTTGGTGTTACATGGGAAAATTATTTTTGACATAGGTTTCTTGTGATAATCCTAACCTGCGCGATTGCAACGCGAAGAGGAGGGAGGGACACAGAAACGGAGTGTTGTGGTAGAAGCTCAAGCGCGCAGCATCAAAAACCGCAGGACGGTTTATTTGTGTTACAGTTCACACAATGAAAAAGGTGTCCGGAGATTCTTGTGTCCTGCAAGAGTATAAGGGTACGGTTTCGCAACAGGTGTTGGAATGGGAGTAGTTGGTGTTGTTATCGTTTCTAGCGAAAATCCGGTCCGCTTTTGCGGACGACCGCTGCGGCAACTCAGAACACGATGATCGTCGTTCTGAAAAAAGGTTATTCGTGCCGGGGCCCATCACGATTATCATAGTGTTGCGTGATACAACACCCGTTGTCCGCGAATGCGGACCGGAATTTCGCTTTGATAACGACAGTATGTTACTTCGACAATCTCATTCTATTCTTCTTCATGAATGACAAAGTTGCTTCTATTGCAAATATTGATGCTTCAAGGGAATACATAAATTTTTTTAACATGCATTTCTCATTCCAGGTGGATCAGAGACTGCTAATATGACTTCAACGGAGATGATAGTTCACGTGTAATCCAGTGATATATTTTTGTTTCCTCATTGTATTATTGTGCATTTGGATAAATAATCAGAATTTGATTAAAAGACATGTGCAATGGAACTGACTTCCAGGGATTCCTCCTTCGTGCTGAAAGTGTTCATTTGGTTCAATCTGTTTCAATTCACCCATCCTTTGTAAAGTCGTAATTCTCACGACTCATGGCGCGAGCGATGCTGCTCCGTCCATCACGCGCTCTCGCCGTCTCTAACGGAGCTGAGGTTAGAGACAGCGAGAGCGCATGCCGGACGGAGGGAGCAGCACCCCGCACCCCGCTCGCGCCATGAGTCGTGAGAATTACGCGTAGAAACCATGGAATTTCGCGTTTCCATGGTTTCTACGCGTAATTCTCACGACTCAATTCTCACGCCTGTACATTCTTTGCGTCCCACGATTACGCGACGTCGGTGGGTTCAGTCGGCACGGATAGCACTGATCGCTTTGGTTCCTCTTGGTTCACCTTTCTTTGGCGAAATCTCGGGGATATATGTTCAGAGATACGTGCACACGGTCTAAGCTGACGCAAACTACACTATCAAGAGGGAAACAAACGACCAGTGCGGTTCGTGCCGACTCTACCCGGCCTAGGGCCCAGCGAAATGAAGCGAATTCTATACATGGTTGAAGGAGGACATGACAAAAACCCTCTTCGCGGAGGGGTTGACGTCGGTTTGCACGGAGAAGGTCTTCCTTCCTCCACACTGCCACGGCACGAACGTACGACATCTCGGCAGCCTTGAAGGAGGAAAGCCGGCCTATCGTTTGGCCAGGCCAACACACAGATTTCGACGTCGTGGAAACTGTTTTCAGCAAAGATGCTTTGATTAAAGATATATCGTGTTCACTGGTAAAACCGTTCCTTAGTAACAGAATCGTCCCATTTTCTGTTTCATCTGAATGGGCTATCTGGAACAGGAACCACGGAAACGGCGGTGCCGGTCCGCCAGCTGCGCTGGCCGGCGTGAGCAGCTGGTTTATACACATGTAGATAAATGTGCACGTTTTTCTACACTACACTGTGCTCAGTTCATTGTCTCAACCTACTTTCAAATGCACTCACAGTTGGTCCACGGGCCACTAGTTGCACAACAACACTTCCTCTACCTAACATGATGTAAAATTCGTGATATTTAAGCTTTAAAAGTATGGTCCATTACCGATTGCTTTTTTTATAACAGAACCGCCAGTTTCCTTTTTCAGACTCGAACCGTGCTTGTGTGTAGCCATCAACTGTCGCAGAATATCCCCAATGTCTTTTGATTGTGTGTTGAATTCACCTCGTTCAAATATTTGTCTCATCCGAGTTTTTCATTTACTCGCTTTCCCTAAAATTTTATTCATTTGGGAGTTCCAATTTTCCGTTTTTCCAGGTATGTGATTCGTTTAGGAAATTAATTTTTTTGAATACTGGCATTATTGGGAAAAAGCTAGAATCGATTTCCCAGATTTCGAGTATTCGGCCAATTTCAAGCGACGATATTCGACTCATACAGGATTTGAAGTTCATTTTCAAGTCTTTGATTAATCCGCGAGCTTAAGGTATTCGGTTCCTCGAGTATTTGATTCCTTCAGGATGTTGAGTTATCTGGTTCCCCGAAAAGAATAATGCTAACCACTCAGACAGTCGTGGAGGGCGGGCCGAGCGGCGAATACAGGGCGAACCGAGGATACATACTCGGGCGGCACCAAATTCACCTCGGCTCACCCTTCAGTGCCAAAGTAGGGCCGGCCGCGAGAAGGTTTGGAGTGAGCCGAGGAGGTTCTATTATTACTTGGCTCTCCTCACCGTTTGTTGATTATTTTAGGGTATTATATAGTTAGGTCCTTGGCCTGTTTCCTCAAGAAAAAACTTTAAATTCAAACCGCGGCTGGCGCGGCGGTTTAAATCTCAGATATCGAGATTTAACCCACCACGCCAGCCGCGGTTCGAATTCACACGTTTTTTTTTGCCTGAGGAAACAGGCCACGGACCTAACCATACATGATCTTGTTCTTTTTTCAATCTATAAAACCTCATTTTAGACTATTCAACATTATCTTCTCTTCTTTTTCGGTCTGCAAAACATCAAAACACCAACATTATTTGGAAACCACTTATAATCGCGAATAGCTTCGCACCATTCGCACCTGTATGACCGCACGTTCCTCCTGGGTTGCGTTCCAAGATCATTCCCATGGCAGGAGGCTTCCATAGAAACGTAGCCACGGCGGCATGGGAGCAGATTTCAGTTACAATTCGCACCCATGGAAAGAAATTTTGTCTATCGGAAGGTTGCTTGCCCTCCCACGGCGTCGTGGGAACGTTCTTGAAACGCACTCCTGGAAACTCAGCAATCATGTTTTGAAGCAATGTTTTACACAGAGCAATTAGCTAAATTAACATCGATGAAACATGAAACGATCGATGAAAAATGTGCAAAACGGTACTGTAACCATGGAGTATTTCGCAAAACACCGGTGCGCGACGATTTACCGCACGCCGATTTGAAAGTCACCACGCGACGCACCCATGGGTTTGCGACGCGAAATTTCCGCTGCTGGGCCCTTTTTCTCCTCGTCTCGCCCCATTCAAGTCTCCGCCCCTGATTTCTGTCCTCCGGTCAGCCTCAAGGCCCAAAAATACCTCGGGTCGCCCCCTACGAATGCCTGAGCAGACACCCACTTGGCGCGACGTGATTACGGACCCCGCACACAATCTCACGCCTGGTGGTATTTTTGGCACTGGCCCGGGCGAGGTGGTAATGCCTAATGCCGTTTTCGTCGTTGCGAAGGATTTGAGAGTTATTCTTCTCAATCTGTGAAGAAGATTTCAAAATATAAGAATTGGAAACACTCGGATTCACGAAAACACTCACGTCTATATACTTTTTTTATTTCTTCTATTGTACCATTTTTTTGCCTCTTTTTTACTAAGTTAGGTTTTTAAACGTTCCGTATGATCCATATCCTTAAATCTGGTTATTTTTGTTACCCTTTTTTAAGGCTCAATTCTTTCGTTTGTTACGTAGAAAACGTAATCCATCGTTCATTTGGCTTGTCTTCTTGTTAACTGAGTGTTCGGAAACACTCGAATTGACAAAAAAAAACATCCACGCTTAGGCACTTTTTTGATATTTCCACTATTGTATTATTTCATTTCACTTCTCTTCTCAGTAAATTTTGGTTTCTAAACGATGCATATAATATAAATACTAAAATCTGTTTGTTTTTAATCATTTTTTTGAAATCTTTTTTTTGTTGAGGCTCACAAGGGAGGTGTTCAGAGTGGTAAACTCATCTGCCAAAACGACTAGTATCGTTAGTATCTCTCGTGGCTCAATCGTAAAACTGCGCAGTATCCAGCCCCGAGCTGCATGTCCCAAGAAGTTACAAGCTTGAAAAGGTCGTTTTTTGTGCTTTTGTACCCTCCAAAAAGAGCACTAATCTTTCGAAAATTCGGAAACGGACCTCATAAATGTTTTCAGCGCCCAAAACTACTCCCCTGAGCAAAATTTGGATCAAGGCGCATTTTCCATACTTTGCCCAGATTAACACCGTTTTGGATTTTCGGTTGGGTGTTTATTTATACCGATGAGAGGGCGTTGGGAGCGTTTTAGAAAAATGTTTCAGATTGACTTAAAATTCTCCCAGGTGGGTTTTTGGGGCGCTGATCACGAATCTGTGGTTTACTAGTCGATTTTCCGAAGTTTTCGGCTAATTTCGTTAAAAGCTTCCCAACCGGGGAAAATTTCGATGGAAAAACGCCTTTCGCAATTTTCGGAGTGCTACGATATTGCTCAAATTGTCCCTCTGGCGGTTATTTGGAGTGCTGAACACGAATCTGGAGTCCGTTTATCGATTTTCGCAAATTACGGTAGATTACGGTGGGTATACGGTAGTTTGGTCAAATTCTCAGATTTTACTCAAAATTTGTTTACGGGGGTTATTCGGGGTAAAGAATACCAATTTAACGTCCATATGTCGATTTTCAAAATACTAAGATGGGTGTTGCCCCCTAAATGACATGTTACCTACCGTAACCTACAGTAAACCTCGAAACGACGACAAGTGGACTCCAGATTCGTGTTCACCACCCTAGATTACCCTACATAATAGTTTTGGGCTAAATCCGAGAAAATTTTTTGAAACTCCCAAGAAAAAATTCCCAAAAACTTGCCTTTTCGCGAAGCTTGAAATATGCTCATAACTTTTTCGAACCTGCAGCTCGGGGCGGGGTACTGCGCATTTTTACTATTGAGCCAGAAGAGATACTAACGATACTAGTCGTTTTAGCGGATGCGTTTACCACTCCAAACACTTCCCTTGTCATTCCTTTCCTTTCTTACGTAGGAAACGTATTTATTCATTTGGCTTTTTTTCATAAACTGTTAACGTAGTGTGCTACAATTCGCCCAGCTCGTAGAGAAATCATCAAGAAATTTGCAATAATAGAAATAGAAAAAAAGCATATAAACGTGAATGTTTTTGTCAAATCGAGTGTTTCCAATCCTTATATTTTGAAATCTACTTCCCAGATTGGAGAGAGTAACCCTAAAATCCTTCGCAACGACGAAAACTGCATTACCACCTCGCCAAGTGCCAAAAATACCACTATGCGTGAGATTGTGTGCGGGGTCCGTAATCACGTCGCGCCAAGTGGGTGTCTGGTTAGCATTATTCCCCCGAAAATTGGATTGAATCTTTATTAAGCTTCATTCGATTGCTATTGACATTAACTATTCAGAAGCCACACGCTCGTTTCTCTTCGTTCCCAAATCTTTTCGTGCTTTTGTCTCAATGTAGGTTCACCATTAATCGAATGGAGAGTAGTTTCTCGAATGCAATTATGCATTCGAAAAAACTGGACTCTGGAATTTCGGACAATGTTCAGGTTGGTATTTTTGAATAGAGGTGAATCGAAAAAATCGGTTCAGTTGCGATGCTAAAACCTATTATGGGAGATTCTTGAACTCCCTAAGCCCTCACAGTGTGACAACAGAATTATCCATCCGAAAACTAGCGTCGTATGCCCTTGTCCAATGTGTACAGCGCCGTATGGTAGTTCGCTGTCAGTGTGGGAAAGGAGTGCCGCAGTTTCCATAACCTTGTTGAACCATGAACTCTTCTTTATTTGGTCTTTTGATTTTGGAGAAGGTCCTGTTCGCCGTTCTCACGTCACCAGTGCCGTGTACTCAGTTATCAGCATTGTGCAGTTACGAAACTGCCACTGATAAGTAGAAAGTGATTTCCGATAGGAAGCGTAGTCATGCAGGTACCGGATTTTGCTCCTGAAGTTGTAGTCTAATCCATCAGAAGTCGGAAGTTGAAACGAAACTATTGCTCCCACTCAACTGGCGGCAGCTACTGTGCTTAACTAGGCTAAATTCCGGTCCGCAATTGCGTCTCGACACGCTTTGCGGCCGCACGCGCTCGACTCAGTCGGGTTTCCAGCACCAAAGCCGACTCGATGTCGCTTTTTTATTCAATTTTCTTTAATTTTTCTTGATTCCCAGTTTCCAAAACCCATCTAGAGTCGGCATATGGGCGGCTGCGGCGCTGGAAGCTCTTCTGACTCAGGAGCGTGCGGCCGCAAAGCGTGCCGAGACGCAATTGCGGACCGGAATTTGGCCCAGATAAGCACAGTATGACGCAATGAGTTGCGGGCGTTTCGATTCATTTGCGGCCGCTTCTTTTTCAGTCTCTGTGTGCAACTTTTTATGGGCTAGACTATATTTTCATGTATTGTCTGCGCTCTGGGCTATTCGAAAGCGACTCTGCTCCACCTCGCTGTTTAGTTGCAAAAAATTATTGAGGGTGCTGTCAAAGCCCAGTCGCGGAGATGCGCGGCGAAAGTAAGAGCGTTTTCCTTAGGGATTCGGAGTGTGACGGCGGCAATAATTTGTAAGAATCGCGCTGCGTGCAGGGTCGTTTACACTTCCACCGTCGAGCGCCGCTGGCAAGTGCATATCCATACCATTGATCATGCCGCGCTGCGTGATCAATGTTATAGATTTGCACTTGGCCGCGCTGCTTGGCCTGAAGTATAAACAACCTCTAAGCTGTTGGCGAGTTGTCTCAAGCTTGTGCTGCTCGTTTTTCGCAACCGTCGAAGGAAAGCAGAATGGGTCGAAAAGAATGGCAGAAGATTCAAAGGTCTTAATTGAAATCAAGTGGGCGTCTGGTCCCAATTAGATTCAGAATCTCGTCTAAGTGTGTGTGATCCAGGGTTTCCCTGTAGCGGGTGCGACTCTCGGTTTTGTTCTGCATTTCGCTTAATTGTAGGATTCTGGATCCAACACTTAGCGCTTGTCGCACAGTAAGGTCTGCTTTGCAGCCAGACGAGAAGTTCGAAATTGATATCTGTGTGTATATTGTTCCTCGAAGGCACAAACTAGCCTCAGAATCATTTTTCACCTCTCGCTGACTAGGGACCGCTGGAAACTCCCTGTGGAGATTTGGAAAACCATGTTGTCGTTGCTATAGGTCTTTGACAGTGTAAAAGTGATCCGTGATTGAAATTCCCGAGATGGCTGTGGGGTTTCCAAGAATGGAGTTTTTATGGCTTCACAAAAGTTAAGGGAACCATCATCAGGTAATTTTCGGGTGTTGAGAAAACAATTTCTGGGATTCGGCGGAAAACTTTCAACTGGGGGTTATTTAGGGCGCTTAACCCGAATCTGGGGTCCATTCCTCGCCAGGCTTAGGGTTCTTGTAGATTACGGTAGGCATAATGCTTTGTGACTGGCGTTACTTGCCTTAAAATTTCAAAAATCAAAAAATAGACCTAAAATTCGTGTTCAACGTCCAAAATTACATCCACAGTGAAATTTTGAGTCAAATCTGAGGCTTTGACCGAGCTGCCGTATACTCACCGTAACCTACCGTAATTTATCGAAAATCGATAGAAGGGTCGAGATTCGTGTTAGGCAACCCGAATAACCCCTCTGTACAAGTTTTGAGGCGATTTCTTCGTAGCATTCTCGAAATCGCCAAAAATCGGGTTTGGCCAGCAAAATTTCCCTCATTTTGAAGCTTCGGACCAAATCAGATGAAATTTTTTTGATTATTAACAAATGGGCCTCAGATTCATAATCAGCACCCAAAACAGTCACTAGATACTAGTTTCCAGCCCAGTCCGAGGCAATTTTTCGAACATTTTGAAAGTTGCCATTCGTGGTATATACCGGGGGTGTGCGTTAATGTAAATTATTTTTTTCGTTAACCGTTAATCGTTAATTTTCGAAAAAAAAAACGCGTTAACCCGTAAGTGCGTTAACACGTTAATTTTGCATTTCGTTAAACCATTAAAAAGAAAAACATTACCACGTTAAAAATCAATAAATCATCAGATCTCCCATATCAATCAGTGCCATACAGAGTTCGGCGCGGGATAGAGCCCCCCAGGGGTTTTGAGCTCCGGAGATGTATGACTTTCAGAGGAAGACCCAATGGACAATTGTGTATGTGAGTGCAAACCGTCCGGAGCAGTTTTCACATGGGATTCAACTATGCATTGCGATTTGACTGAAATGCTGTTTGAACTTAAGTTGTGAGTGACGTTGTTCAATTAGGAAGCTTAGGGTGAAGTTAACGTGGTGTTCCCAAAATGATAAACAAGACATATGAATCCCCAATGTGTAGTGCCTAAAGCCGTTCGCCTACTGAATTCTGAATGATTTCTGCGAAAGATTTCCATGAGTCAGTAGAGTTGATATTGGAGTTGAGCGTGGTCGATATACGCTGTACAAAAAATTTCCTCGTTTAAGATTGAGGCCGAGCACCGCTAAAATATGAGGGCTTACAAGTCTCTCTGGTGTGGTTCCTTCGGAAGTCGGCGGTTTTGAAAACTAAGATTCACGGGATCTGAAATCAACGCCGAAGACCGCTACACTGATAGAGGAAGAAGACAAAAAACATCCAAGTTCACGAATCTAAACTATAGTTTAAAACTGCAGTAACTTAAGTTTTAAATGAGGTACCTGGAAAAAATCCTAGCTTTAGGAAACTACACTCTGTACCCTACCGTTTGGAGCCTACGGCATCTCTGGAGTGTGCCTTTTGTGAGAGTTTTCCTGGTGTGGGTTCTGTGTCATTATTCGCGTTTTCTCAGTACTTACTTTGTCAGATGTGGACCCACAGTGCATTTTAGAGAAGAACCCACAACAGGTTAATGTTCTTAAAGGCACAGTCCAACCTCAGAATCGTTTTTCTGTTTTCTTGTCTATCTTGGAAATGGTTCCACGCTGATTCCAATGATGCCTCTGAAATCGTAAAAGACCCTCTAGAAACGGAGTTCAAGCCCTTGAAAATTTGAGCTACGGAAGCAGGGTGGACGAGTTGTCCGAGCTTTGTAACTTTGGTAATTTGCACCCGATGTGTGCGAGCCTACCTGAACAAGGAGAGAATTTGAAAATGAAGGGAAGAACGGGGCTTTTAATCGGAAACCATCGCTCATCTCGCCACTGTTGAGCTCGAAATATCGTAAAAGGGGCGTGCCAAGGTGGCTTCCGGATGTGGGCGCCCTAGGGTGGCTTCCTCCTATATCTAGTTTATTCGGAGGAATGGAGAGCTCGCACCTGGCAGGTGCTATATAGGGTGGGTCTACTTCACAATCATGTGGAAATCTCAGATTTCGTTCCTGAGCTTGGACTGTGCCTTTAAAAGGCTCTCTTCAGATTTGCAGAGGGTTGCAGACGGTAGAGTATAAAGTCTTGTTTCTCAAAGCCAGGATTTTTCCAAATAACTCATTTACTACTTAACATTCTCACAATCAGACGGTGAAATTTCGTACGCAAGGTAGATCATCGAGCTTGACTCGAATATCCGACTCTCGTGACTCATAGTTTTCAAAATTGTCGATTCCCGGCGGGATCACACCTGAGAGAGTGTGAGCCCATACACTGTAGCAGTGTTCACCCTCCATCCTAGACGGTGAAAGTGTATACAAAGGGTGAATAGACCCTGCTTGACTCAAATTTTCTGCTATCGTGATCCGTACTTTGCATAACTATGAACTTCAAGCGGGATCGAACTTCCTTCCCCTCAAACATCCGCACTTTATTACATAGCACAGACTGTAACCAGTTATTACGTAGTGCACCAAAAGTTGCACATCTAATTACCAATGAGAAGCTGTTGGTCAAAGACAGATGTGCTTGAAACTCATGGCAGCACAACCGCTTCCGCTCAGCCTGTGGCGAGCGTTTTGCTTTAGAATTCATGCATATTGAGCTTCTGCCAACCTCTTCTCATTGATAAGTACTTGTAGAGGCAAACCAGCTAGATAAACACTGTTTGAACACATCAGCTCTAAATGGGGAGGGGGAGGGGTAGAACACGGTCAAAGCTTGACCTTCTCACACTTCTGGGGAGGGGTTCTGAGCTAAATTGACATTGGAGTAGGGGTCTGAGCAAAATGGGCCAACCCGCACCCCGTGCAGTAACCTGGTGCCATAATTCTACGACAAGTAACGATTTATAAATTAAAGTGATTTCAATACTTTTTCGTTAATCGTTAATTTTCGAGAAAAAACCGCGTTAACCCGTTAATGCGCTAACACGTTAACGTTATAACGCACAGCCCTGGTAAATACCCCTCTTATCTAGGTATGCAAGGCTATGAAAATGTCCACTTCTAGAAATCTGCTGTAAATTTTAGAGGCATTTAGGGGATTAGGAAAACGACTCATCAATGCTGTGTCCATTTCCTACAACTATCAACACATGGTTTTATAAAAGCCCACTTTGAAATGTAAGCCAAGCCCTAGTGAGGTGAATATCGTGCTCAACACTACAGTATCTCTAGTATGGCTCTAAAATTCCTGGCAACGGAGTTATGGCCTCTCAAAGGTCATCACTTTGAAGGTAGTAGGAATTGTGATAAGTTACCTCGGACCTGCTCCCTTACACGAAGTTCTCAATTTACCAATAGCAACTGGGAAATTGAGAACTTCCCAAGTAATCTATCGCGCGTTCCAATTTTGTTCTCGATTTCGAAAAGTGGGTGAGCGGAGGAAACGTCTTTTTATCTTACTTGCTACTTACGTATACCCGAACATCTTCATTTCAGCGTCCTCCAAAATGATATCAAGCCAATCCTGAACAAGTTCTTGACTGATGCCGGTTTTCATGTGAGGTATTTCGGCGAGGAAGCTAAGAATAGCCTCAATCTGTAAATGATCTTGTGATAATTGACTGTGTTGATTTTTGATTGATTGTTGAAACCCTGTTAGGCAAATGGAAAGATCTCCTCGAAAAATTGAGTACCCGAGGATTTATATTGTTTCTTTTGTTTTCGTTATTGCAGATAAATATTTATGTGTAAAAACTGGTGTTATTCCGTAGTATGTCGCGAGATGTCATTTCGACTCACTGCTTTCGGCGAGATTTTTTTTATTGTGATGTGAGCTGAAGTTAATTTTATTTAGGTGAACAGGTATGGTTAGTGCCGAACAGCCAAGACAAAAGACGGAGAAGGAGCTGAAGAAGGAGGCGGAGAAGGCCGCTAAGATTGCGAAATTTGAGGAGAAGCAACGAAAACTCAACGAGAAAGCCGCTGCTGCTGCCGCCAAGCCGAAGGAAGTACGTGTATAGTCGGAGTATTCCTAGCATTGCCCCCTGATTTTAAGAACAATGCCTGCTGGGGTGCGTTCCAAGAACATTCCGATGACAAAACGCGTTCATGGAATCGTAGCCATGGCCACGTGGGAGCAATTTTCAGTTATAACTCGCATCCATGAAAAGCAAACTTGTCCATGGGAAGGTTGTTTTGCCTCCCACAGCGTCGTGGGAACGTTCTTGGAACGCACCCTCTGGTGAGCGGTCGCTACGAGTGCGCACTCATGCAGGTCCTTGAGTGGAGGTGGCTGCCGGTAGAAACCGATGTCCTCGTCTCAGCTGGCTGGTCGGAGTACCGCGACTCGGTGGCTGTGGTCCCAATTCTCTGGGAAACGGCGGAAAAGCATCCGCTGTTTCTGGCTTTCACCCACGAATGGTTTATCAATTTCAACTCAGGCACTCGGGGTACAGCTTTCGCACCAGTGGCGGTGCCTCCGCTCAGCGTATCGGTGTCGAAAGGTGCGCGGGCCGGCATGCTCTACCGTAATCTGCTCATATTTAGTCGGGCTACAGCCTTTGAACGGCCAAGAAACTGTCCATCAACGGCACAAAAACTGTACAAAGACAGCCGAAAGCATACTTAAAATCTGTCGCAAATTTGTCCGAATGGAGCGCGAAATCTTCCCAGAAATGACTGATCCACGCCAGCGAGTCAGGGACCCTCCTCCACCGCGGTCCTCTACGTGCGGCTCCATGGCCCGCGGTGAAATCCATCCTTGCTGCGAACCGTGGAGAAGTCCATCCTTGCTGTGAACCGCGGATAAGGCCACCCAGCTGTCAAGATTATGCTGGCCATCAGAGAGTGACTCGAATTCAACATCCAGGACTGGCATCGCAAATCCGAATACGGGCTCAAAAGAGACGATGCGTCTCCTATATCGCCTGCCCATGTGTCTAGCGGGTCGCTTACCTTTTTCAGCCCAAAAAAGAAACGTAACTGCACGTGGGTTCCGCAGCGATTCCTCTATATGGCCGGGATCAAACTTCTCGCGACCGGCGACAGCGACAGTGGATAGCAGCATATCGATTTTGAGTCGATACTGAAGGTAGAAATTGCGTCGCGTGACTCGTCGGTGGAAGTATGTTCCCGTCCTACGGGGCACGGATGGCTGCAACAGTCGACGTGCGTCAGAGTCGCGGTCGAAAATGTGCGCGGGTGGCCAAGCGATTAGCAGTTTCTCAGTTTATGGTCCACGGATCGCTATTTCGGCTCAAACGTGTGCGGGTCGCCTCCCCCCCCCCCCTATTGCCAGAGTAGAGTTTGATTAACTCTTGTCTTAATATTTTAGAAAACCTTACTTTGAACATTGTAGGTCCAGTCATGTGTATCGATCATATGTATGTGTTAAAAAGCATCGTAAATGTTCGAAGGATTCCCGAAAAAGTATGCGTGCAACTCAAAATACTCAAGAAAACAAACTCACTGAGAAACTTAGATCTATAACTGAAATTCTTTCAGAAACTGTTTTTCTGGGTAGGAAAATATTTGACGGTTTCAAAATTGCGTTTTGAATTTCTGAAGATTGGTTTGTCTTTTTCCTGTGCTCTGAGTTGCTGGCTCATTTAATATTTTTTTGAGGCATTCGCGAAATTTCGAACCTAAATTATTGGTATACAGGCGTAGACCTATAAAATGCAAAATATGGTTTTGTGAACGTCGTGACGAGGGTAAAACAAAACCTAGATATGCTCTCGTCAGAAAGCTATCATTTAGAGTAGCGGGCAAAAGTATAGGAACGTATTACTATTTATTGATGTCAATTTAAGCATGCTTACAGGAAAAGGTGGCCAAGAAACGGGCTGTTGCGGAAGTGCCGAAACCTGTTGCAGGAAGAAATGATGGTGAAAAGAAAGGTATTTACTAGAACTTTTGAGTATAAGTAGCCTATAGTCCAGGAATAGTGTTGATTTCAGATGTTAGTCAAGGTCTACCGAATGTGTATGATCCGAGATATGTGGAATCTGATTGGTATGCTTGGTGGGAAAAGGAGGGTTACTTCAAACCAGAGTATGGCCGAGAGGATGCCACGTAAGTGCATGGTATTTCGAACAGTTGGAAGGGTTTCCCCAATTTGATGTCTACTTTTTCTCCAGGGTTCCTAATCCAAAAGGACATTTCACCATTTGTATTCCACCACCGAATGTTACGGGTACACTTCATGTTGGTCATGCTCTTGCTACGACCGTCGAGGATACGTTAACACGATGGTACGTGAAAATATGAAAATTGCATGATGTTATGCTCTAGTTCTTCGGAGAGCACTGGAGAAAATTGTATTGTGTTTAATGCGCTCTGTACATACCATTGTTATAAGTGCTCGTGAGATCACCACCACAAATATGGAAATTCGCACGTAAAAGTTGCTCCTGAAGAGTCGGTTTGCGTCCGTTCGTAGCCGGCTCGGTCGATGCTAGTGTCATACACGTAAGCCCGACCTAAAAAATACACCCAGTGCGTCCTAAAGCGTTCTTGACTCTTGTGGTGTAAATGGTTGTGGGTCGTGTGAGACTCGCACGGAGTCTTCTTCTTATTATTAGCCACAACAAACCTTTTCATAGGCGTAGAAAGGCGCCCACATCGCATGTCTTGTTCCACATATCCAGAGCATTGGGGAAGTTGGTCTAGCCGAGCATGAAAATAAATGAAATGAAACATGCCCTGTATTATGGCTGTCAAGACATTCGCCAGAGACCGAAGGATTGATCCTATGGATAAAGGCTGTGAGGTACGAGGAGTGACCACAACTTAGACCCGTCAGAATGATGCGGGAGCGTTTGGGCAGGTTCATATCGCTATCATCGACCTTGGGCGGCACACCGCCTATTCAGTGACGAATCTGGTGTGCTCAATCTGCAGCAGTATCTTCCGATTGAGCTCTGAAGTAGCCCACCTTTGACGATCGGTGGCAGAGATAGCGGCATGCAACGGTGCACGGGTATTACGGAAGTGGGGATCGGATGATAGGAGGGGAAAATTGGCATATGTGTCATTCTTGACTGTGCCTATATGGAACTGTCGGTCTGCAAGTGGCAATGCTGCTTTACGGGAAGTAGCGCACCTTCTTGATGTACAGTAGTGGACAAAAATCTATTGACTTCGTCTTTTCTTGAAATATCTTAGCTCCCTTTGGGGCTATCTATTTCATCTTCTGACACGATATTTTCGGTCATAATGCCGATATAATAAAGTATGATAGTCGCCGACGCTAGTCTTCTTTTCTGATGCCTTTATCTCATCAAAAGCTAGTTGATGGGACGACGTTCAAGAACTCCACAGCCACGGTTTCGACATTTCGCAGCATTCATAGATACCTGAGAAACTTTTGAATGGCTCGTACAGACAAATAAAACCTTGAAATCGCTTGTGGTCCGTGAAATTCCCGAGGTTTTCCTCTGATGTCTTCTTCTTCTTTGCAGCCACATAGAGGGATTTGTCATAGGCGGAGGAACTGGGCGACCTGTAGTGGCTTCGTTCATAGGTCCATTGTTGTCAGCGTGGCAGGTCTCTCCGGACAGTTGAACAAATGTGCGGTATCGTGGCCATTAAAGTTGTCGCCTACGCTGATGATATGACTATCATGCCAGATGCCAGATGCACTCTAGCCTCGTTGCGCTGTGGGCACTCAACGTTCCTGAAGTCCTACGTGAACAGGATCGACAATAGCACTCCCGACGTTTGCCCGGACTGTGGTGGTCCCGGTCACAATACCCTACACTTATTCAACTGTCCAAAGAACCCTACAACATTGACTACAATAGACCTTTGGACGAATCCAACGCTGGTCGCCCAGTTTCTAAACCTATAGCAATTACTCTCTTCGCGGCTGCAAAGAAGAAGAAGATCGTGGCCGATGGTACCGCAGTCCTGGCACACATCAGATTTGCTGCTGTCAATCTTGCTGACATAAGACATTAGCATTGTAGAGCGACCACAGCGTAATAATGCGAGCGTGCATCTTGCCCTTCTTCCGACTTGAGACTCTGATGTGCAGACGGGGGGCGGTATATCTCCTAGTATAGGATTTATGGCCGCCTTCACAAGATGACACCGTACGCTCTTGGTGTGCTCCTCGCGCAAAATACGGAGTCGTTCTTGCTGTGAGTGGTGCCATCTTTGCAAATTGACTTTGTTTGGAGCATCGGCGAATGGCTTTCTTATACTTCTCTCTCTAACGGGGTTTAGCACTCTCCACGACGGGTGATTTGGTTGCTTTATAATGTTGATGCGGAATTGCTGGGCCTGGAGCTGACAGTGCTTCTTCACTGGTAATAGACGGGTCTCAGCATGCAGGTGCTCGATTGGGGAACTCCTTGGACATCCGGCGGCGATACGGAGAGCAGCATTTTGTACTCGTTGCATCTTTGTACAGGAGGATTCTGAGACGAGATGCTGCCATACCGGTGCGGCGTACTCCAGAGCGGGCTGAAGAATTGCCTTATACGTTGTGAGTATAGTCTCCTTGCTGCTACTTCACGAAGTGCCGCCCAGGGCCCTGAGAACTTTGAGCTTAGCTTTAACGACTGTCTGCTTCTGCTCGGTATTCTTGTGAAACTTGAGTGACGGATCGAGAACAAGACCGAGCAGCTTTGGAAAGCGAGCAGCAGGCAAACGGTCTCCATCCCACACGACATCCGGATGAGCGCTATTCTCGGATGGGTCCGTCGTGAGAACAAACACTGACGACTTGGCTGCAGAGATCCTTAGCATCTTGCGGTCGAAAAAGCTCTTCAGTGTGATCAGGTACTCGTTGATCTTATTGGCGGCCACCTGTAAGTCCCGATCTCGACACATGATTGTTATGTCATCAGCATACGCGACGACCTTGATGTCCTGTGGAGGCACAGGCATTTCTCCGAGGTACAGACTGAAGAGGGCTGGCGATAGAACCCCGCCCTGAGGGACTCCAGCTGCCATTGGAATACTTTTGGAGTCATGGTTCTGAAACATGACTCTTGCTCGCCGACCTTTAATAAAGGCCGATATCCAGCGCTTCTGCCAAGATGGTATTGACGACTCCAGTATGTTGCCTGACAGGACTCCAAGGTTAACCGTATCAAATGCTTGGTGGGATCCAACGCAACAGCTACAGTTCTCAATGGCTTGTTAAAGTTGAACCCGTCGATAGCATAGCTGGTAATTTCTAGCAAAGCCGTAGTTGTGGAATGTAGCCTCCTGAACCCTTGTTGAAATAACTGCTTCTCGTTGTGCTCCGCTAGATCCTTGACAATGAGCTTTTCGGCTACCTCAGCGAAAGGTGACATCAAGCTAATGGGACGATATCCCTTAACTGATGACTGAGGTTTGACAGGCTTGGGCAACGGGATGGCATTGGCTGTCTTCCAGTTTTGCGGAATAGTGCAAGAGCTAAACGAAGTGTTAATCATACCAACGATGAGCGGAAGCATCTCAGTCGGGAGTTTCTTCAGTACAGCAGGACAAATGCCGTCCGGACCGACAGCTTTGGAGTTCCGCATGTCCTTTATAATCTCTTCTTATTGCGCCACAGTGAACGCTTCGGCCGTGCTCATGAGCGGGAGGCGGCACAGCTCTTTTACTATCGCTCTATTCTGCGGACCTCACCTTGTACTCGTGACAAAGAAACTTTTACCGAGAGAGTAGGCGGCTTCCTTTCCTGACTCGAAAACGTTATTACCAAACTCAATAGTGGAGACGGTGGCTGGCGAGCTCTTTCCCGATAGTTTCCGGAGCACCTTCCAAGTAGCTCTTCTGTCCGTCTTGAAGTTCAACTGTTCTGTGAACTTTTCCCACTGTTATTTCTTGTGCTGGTCGAGATCTTTTCTGATCTCACCATCCAGCTGAGCGACGACAGGGTCTAGATGGTCAACTGCTCTTCTGGCATCTCTAGTCCTGATTTTATGAAGACTTTCTCTGATGACGTTTGATAGAACGTCTTAACGCGGCCAACAGGGATAGCCGCCTTCATGGCCCTGCGAATTGCATCAGATAAGTGATGCTCATTCTGGTGCACATTGCCATTCCACGGGTAATCAGCCGCCAGGTGTAGCGCAACCTCACTGAACAGGCACCAGTCTGCTTGGCCTAAATTGAGATAAGAACGTTGACGAACACCAGAATAAGGAGCCAGAGAATTCGAGAGATCGATGTGCACAAAGACGGAAAGATAATCACTAGACAATGTTGTTGAGGTAGACCATGAGCAAGCGTTGGTAAGGTTGGAAGAGACTAGAGTTATGTCTGGGCTAGAAGATCGGCCGTTGGCAGGGAGACGAGTGGGCTGATCATCGTTTAAGATGACCAGGTGGCACTCCTCAGCCCATTCTTCGACTTCTGCTCCTCTAGCATCAGAACCAAGGGACGAGCAGAAGGTATGGGCGTTAAAGTCGCTCGCGAAAACAACTGATGATGAGAGGGAACAATCGTTAAGTTGTTTGAGAAGAGGAATGGGATTGTAGGAGGAGGGGCATGAGGTGGTAGGGGGAATATATATGTTGAAAACAGAAAGGGGTGTTTTAAGAGGGAGATGGATTGGAAGGTATTCGAGAGTACCATCCGTGGGGGTGTTTGGTATGAGGTGGGAGGGGAGATAAGATAAAACAAAGGTTGAAACTTCTCCGCCAAGAGCTGACCTTGGAGCATGGAAGGCAGAGTAGTCCGGGATGTTAGGATTTGATTTGATTTGATTTGATTTAAATACACGGTAGAACCGTGTGATAGACAAACAACAAAACGAAACACCTAAACGGCAACTGAAAAAGATCAAAGATAGAGGACAATAATAAAGCAAATCGATAAACTGACTACGAGGCAACACCGGCACCATGAAGGGATGAGATCTTACAAACATCGCTCCTGGGAGAACAGATAAATCTCAAGCGCCTTTTGGAATTCAGTGAACTTCCCAACTACCAAGCCTGACCGAAGTAATTTGTTGAATTCAGACCCCGCCCTATTGACAAAAAAGTGCTGTCTTACATTCCGCCTGGCCCCAACAAGGCCCAGTTTCACCGGCGCTCCCCTGGTGGTTGACGATCTCAGGTTGAACAGCCGGCTAGCCTTGATACCAGCACTCCCATGAATGATTTTATACATCATTTTCATATCAAACCTTCTTCTCCTGTGCTCTAGAGTGGTTAGGCCCAACTTGGCATTTCTGGTGACATGACACACGTTGCGATTAGTCTGAAACCACGATGTCCTGAAGTAAACTCTACGTGTGAAAGTATTCTGGACTTTCTCCAGCGCATCGATGGATCCCTTTGTATGGATTGAATACCAGCGTGCCATACTCCATAAGTGGACGTATGTACGTTTTATACACCTCAGTCAGGACATTTGCGTTAGTAGTTGAAAGTGCTCGAAACGCGCTGTGCATCATCCTGTTGGCCATGGACGCGACCTGGAGGCAGTGATCATCGAAACTAAGATCATCCTTGACAAGAAAACCAAGGTCCTTAATCTCGCTGACCTCGCTCAACTGCACACCGTCAATAGTATAGAAGCCATTAACTCGCCTCTTACCAATCTTCATCACCTTGGTTTTTTCGCTGGAAAGCGGCAATTTCCATTCAGACGACCATTTGGCTACATCATTAAGGGCTTTTTGCAAACACTCTGAATCTTCCCTGGTCCGAATAGGATTATACAACTTAAAGTCGTCAGCGAATGCCGAACAGCCAACGTTGTTCAAGGATATAATCGAGGGAAGCTCATACGTATAAATATTAAAGAGAATAGGTGAAAGCACTCCACCCTGGGGAACACCACTAAGGACTGCAAAGGGAGAGGAGAACTTACTGTTAAGCCGGACTCTGAAAGTTCTGCCCGTGAGAAAAGCACGAATCCAAGCCGTTATACGCGGATGGATACCCACTATTTCTAGCTTGTTTACTAATTTGCGATGAGAACGGGTAGGTGATGGAGAGGGCTTGGTTCCTTGAACCATGATCACGTCTGGATGGTAAGTACGTGCGAAGAGAGAGAGCTCAGACAGTTTGGCACGAAGGCCATTGAGATTGATATGTACAATGGAGAGGGGGCGATTTGAGGAAGAGGAATCAGAGTTGGTAGGTGAAGAGCGTAAAACACAGCGAAAAGCAGAGCTATGATGCCTCACAGAACTGAGACCCGAACAGGAGCGATGCACCCACCTCTGGCATCCGAAGCACTGGACGCTTGTTTTCCTCCATGTGACATCCTTGCCGCACGTGGCGCATGGGTACTTCTGAGCAGGTTCAGGATTCCTTTCCACGCCGGCCCTTAGCAGGAGAATCCGAAGGAGAGACGCACGCGGCCGGCCAGCACCTCTCCCATGACAAAAACCCTCTTCGTGGAGGGGGTGACGTCGGTTTGCATAGAGGTGATCTTCTTTCCTCCACACTGCCACGGCGTGAACGCACGACATCTCCTCTGATGTCCCTATCATTAGGCCTCGAAATGTCGCGCAAGATGTTCGTCGTGATACCCTCGAGTATCGCTCTTGTTGCATGATGTCTTTCTCGAGCTTCCAACCTCTATAGATTTCTAACGCCAACTTTCAGAAATTCTTGAATAGTTTTTGTTGTGATCCCGAGTAGACTTCCAGGGACGGCTCCTTCTGGACCCATTTAAAACTACGGATGATAGATATTCGTTCACTATGTATCAAATTTTCACTTCCAAAGGAACGGCCTTCCCTACAAAATACAAAATACATCAAGAGAATATCGAAAACGACGGATAAATCGATCGAGTTGAAGAAGAGACAAAAAGTCGCGAAATGCGAATGTTGAAAATTCTCGCCCTCATCGATGAATTTTTGCGCAATAGTCTTGTAGCTTCTTCTTCTTCTTCTGCAGCCTCAAAGTGGTTTTTGTCATAGGTTGAGGAACTGGGCGGCCTTCACAGGATTCGTCCAAAGGTCCATTGTTGTTAAGGAGGTAGGTCTCTTCGGGCACATGAACAAGTGCGCCGTGTCGTGTCCGGGAGCACCACAGTCCGGGCATGCGTCTGGTCGGCTGCTGTCGATCTTGCTGACGTAAGACATGAGCAGAATAGAGTGACCACAGCGCAGCGATGCAAGAGCACATCTGGCTCGTCTGCCGAGTTGAGACTCGGACTCGCAAACCCGAGGCGGCACCGTTCCCAAGATAGGGTTCTACAGCCGCCTTTGCTAGATATCCTCGAACAAATTGCGTGTGCTCTCTCACGCAGAAGACGAAGCCTTTCCATGTTGGAGTCGGCCCATCTCTGTACATCAACTTTACGAGGAGCATCGGCGAACGGCGTCCTAATCGACCTCTCTCTTATGGGCTTCATGATTCTCTTTGACGGATGATTCGGCTGCCTCAGAACATTAATATACATCTGCTGTGCCTGGAGTTCACAATGCTCCTTGACCGGCAATATGCAGGCCTCCGCGTGAAGATGCTCCACCGGGGAGCTCCTTGCACAACCGGTAGCAATTCTAAGCGCAGCATTCTGTACACGCTGCAGCTTATTCCAGGAGCTGTCAGACACCAGGTGCTGCCACACTGGTGCCGCATATTCCAGAGCCGGCTGAAGTATTGCTCTGTAGGTTCTCAATATAGTCTCTCGGCTGCTTCCCCATGATGTTCCTCCGAGAGCTCTCAAGATATTAAGTCTAGCCTTGACGACTGTTTGTTTCTGTTCCGCGTTTTTGTGGAACTTCAGTGAGGGATCAAGAATAAGGCCAAGCAGCTTGGGGAATTTTGCTGCTGGCAACAGGTCACCATCCCATTTGACATCTGGATGGGCACTGTGTTCCTTGGTGTTAGCTGTGAAGACTGAAACAGAGGATTTTGCGGCAGAGACTGTGAGCATCATTTTATCGAGGAAGAGCTTCAACTCGACGAGATAGGCGCTGATCTTGTTAGCGGCTATCTGCAGGTCACGATCCTGGCACATGATGGTGATGTCGTCGGCATACATAACAATCCTTACATCATTGGGAGGCTCGGGAATGTCCTCAAGATACAGGCTGAATAGGGCAGGGGACAACACTCCGCCTTGCGGAACACCGGCTGCTATTGGAATGCTATCGGATACATGATTCTGGAACAGAACCTTAGCACGGCGGCCTTTAGTGAACGCTGCAATCCATCGCTTCTGCCATGATGGTAGCGACGACTTGAGCAGTTTCTCGGACAGCAGTCCCAAGTTAACAGAGTCAAACGCTTTGCTCAGGTCGAGGGCGACGGCCACCGTTCTCAGGGGCTTTCTCATGTTGAACCCATCGACCGCAAAGCTCACGATCTCCAATAGAGCTGTAGTAGTGGGAGTGAAGTTTCCTGAACCCATGCTGATGCTGCTGTCGCTCATTTTGATCAGCCAGGTCCGTCACGATCAACTTTTCAGCTAATTTAGCGACGGGCGATAACAGGCTTATTGGTCGAAAGCCCATTGCCGTGCTTTGGGACTTGCCTGGCTTTGGCAACGGTATCACATTGGCTGTCTTCCAAGCTTGGGGTAGAGTGCAGGTCCGGAAAGAAGTGTTAATGATATCTGCAAGCATCGGTAGAAGTTCCGTGGGAAGCTTCTTCAGGATGGCTGGGGAGATACCGTCAGGTCCGATAGCCTTCGAATTCCGCATTTCTTTGATAGCCTTCTCTACTTGCGTGAGAGTAAAGGCCTCAGAAGCGTTCATGAGCGGCAACCGGCTCAGTTCTCTAACCGTGACTCTGTTCTGCACGCCTCGCTTGGCACGTGTGATGAAGAAGTTCTTGCCGAGCGCATAAGCAGCCGCTTTCCCTGATTTGAAGACGTTCTCCTCGAACTCAATAGCGGAGCTCATCGAGGGAGCGGACTTGCCGGAAATTTTCCTCAACACTTTCCACGTCGTAGTTCCGTCAGCCTTGAAATTCAGCTTTTCAGTGAACTTCTCCCAGCATTCCTTCTTGTTCTTATCCAGATCCTGCCTGATCTCGTTATCCAGCACAGCTATGTCCGGGTCTAGATGGTCTGCGGCTCTCTTCTCATCTCTGGTTCTTATCTTCTGCAGTATTTCCCTGCTGACATTTGGAAAAAAGGTCTTGACACGACCCTCAGGAATTGTTGCTTTCATGGCCTTGCGGATGGCACTTGTTAGATGGCGCTCTTTCTGATGAACATCACCATTCCATGGGTAGTCGACCGCATGGCGAAGTGCAACATCTCTGAACAGGGTCCAGTCTGCTAGGCCTAAATTAAGATAAGTACGATGACGAAAACCAGAGTAAGGGGCAAGAGAGTCAGAGAGATCAATATAGACAAAGACGGGAATGTGATCGCTGGAGAGAGTTGTGGATGTGGATCACGTGCAAGCATTAGAGAGATTGGATGACACAAGAGAGATGTCTGGGCTAGAAGGTCGGCCGTTGGCAGGGAGACGAGTGGGCTGGTCATCATTGAGGATAACCAGGTCACACTCCTCAGCCCATTCTTCGACATCTTCCCCTCTGGCGTCAGAATCAAGAGCGGAACAGAACGTGTGAGCATTGAAGTCACCCGCAAAGACAGCTGAAGGGGAGAGTGAGCAGTCGTACAACTGCTTAAGGAAGGGAATAGGATTATAAGAGGGGGGACAAGATGATATAGGAGGAATATATATGTTAAATAGAGATAAAGGGGTTTTGAGGGGGAGGTGGACAGGAATGTACTGAGAGTACCGTCCTTAGGAGTATTAGGGATAATATGAGAAGGTAAGGCAGATTGAACGAAAGTAAACACTCCGCCCCCAAGAGCTGTCCTTGGCATGTGATAGGCGGTGTAGCCCGGAATGTTAGGTTGGGGATAAGTGGTAGATGGAGAGAGCTTGGTTTCTGAACCATGATAACATCCGGGTGATGAGAACGTGCGAATAGAGAGAGTTCAGATAACTTGTTGCGAAGGCCGTTGAGATTAATGTGAACAATGGAGAGGGGGCGGTTGGTAATTGAGGAATCAGAGTTGTTGGGGGCAGAGCATAGAACACAACGAAAGGATGAGTCATGATGCCTCACAGAACTGAGGCCCGAACAGGAGAAGTGCACCCACCTTTGGCATCCGAAGCACTGGACACTTGTTTTATGCCAGGTAACATCCTCGCCGCAGGTGGCACATGGATACTTCCGTGCTGGACCTGGATTCCTCTCGACGCCGGCCCTTTGTAATAAAATCCTCAGGAGAGCTGCGGCCGACCAGCACCTCTCCCATGACAAAAACCCTCTTCTCGGAGGGGTTGACGTCGGTTTGCACGGAGGCGATCTTCTTTCCTCCACACTGCCACGGCACGAACGTACGACATCTCGGCAGCGTCTTGTAGCTTACTTTATTATATCGGCATAATGACCACATTTATTGTGTCGAAAGATGAAATCGATAGCCCCGAAGGGAGCTATGATACTTATTTCAAAAAAAGACGATGTAAATAGATTTCTGTCCACTACTGTAGGTGGGATACAGGTGTGGATTTTGGGCATTCAGTAATCATACGTAGAGCGGAGTTTTGTGTTGGCTGAAGCTTGCTCCAGGAGGTTTCCATCAAGCGTCTTGACCAAATCGGGGCTCCATATTCCAGAACGGGCTGTATCATCGCGATTCCAGATATTTGGCCAGACTGCTTAGGTACTTGTCCATCTTCGCAGTGGCGCGGTCAATAACAGGGTCAGTACACACAATAGTGACGTCGTCCGCATACAGACATATTGGTTGTTACGCGATGGCTTTAGAATATCGAATAGATACAACGAGAATAGGCTAGGTGATAAGACTCCACTTTGAGGGATGCCTGCCTTCAGGGGAACTGACTTCGGCAAGTGCTGATCAAATTTCACACGAATGGAGCGATATTTGACAAAGTTGTCTGTTCATCTTTTGCACCAGTCAGGCATTGTAAAGTCCAGGATCGATTTGGACAGCAATGAGGTACTGACATTTTCGATGTCGGCAGTGAGGTCAATTGCTACGACCAGACTTCAGCCGGTGGGAGCTTTTTTGTTGAAACCGGCAATCATGTGTTCCGTAATCGACATGAGTGCAGCGATAGTGAGGTGAACATTCTTGAAGCCATGTTGGTGCACGTTATGTTGAAGTGCTCCTTGGAGATGCGGATTGATGACTTTCTCCGCTAACTTAGCGATAGGGGACAACAGGAAAATGATTCGACGCAAAGTTGTCTCGTCCTAAGGCTTACTACGCTTCGGGATCGGTAGAACGATGACTTGCTTCCTCCTCGCTGGAATGACACCAGTACTGAATGACGAGTAGACGACATAGCTGTGTAATTCGAAGAACTGATCGGCAAGTGCTTCAGATGGACAGCTGAGATGCTTTCGGGTCCCTCAGCCCTCGAGTTCTTCATTGACGTGATCAGATCAGACAAAGCAGAGGCAGTCATTGCAGGCACATCGTGGCGACTGAGTTTCCTGATGAACCGGAGAGTTCATCTATGTTGACGATCACGGCTCGACGATGCCGAGGCAAAGAGTTTCCCAAGCCGACAGGCAGCACCATATCCAGACCCGAATCTACCCGATGGGAACTCTAGCATGGTTCGATCCGCTGCTGTTTTCCTTCCAGGAAGCTTTAGAATGTTCCATGTCCTCTTGGCATTAGTGCTAATATTCATGGATTCGATGAACTCCTTCCACCGCATCTGCTTGTAGCCATTAAGCAACCTGGTAATCTGGTCAGACAGCTGTTGAATACTCAAGTCAGCAGGATCGGCTCGACGTTTCTCATCCCGTAGCTTGATCAGCTCCAGAATTTCCTTATGCATCTTTCATAGTCCTCACCGTAAGCGCGGCACGCGCGGGACGGGCGGTGGACCATGAAACTTTTTCCCGCGCGGGACACGCGTGCCGTCCGTCCAGCACCGCCATAGCGGCGCCGCCCAAACCGCTATGGCGGCTTCACCATTTGAGTCACTGGTCTCTTCTCAGTTTAAAGGCACAGTCCAAGCTCAGGGTCGAAATCTAAGATTTCCACATAATTGTGAAGTAGACCCACCCTATACAGCCCCCGCCAAGTGCGAGCTCTCAATTCCCCGAATAAGCGAGATATTGGAGGAAGCCGCCCTGGGGCGCCCACAACGGGAAGTCACTTTGGCACGCCCCTTTTACAATCTTTCGAGCTCAGCAACGACGAGATGAGCGATGGTCTCCGATTAGTAGCCCCATTCCTCCCTTCATTCTCAGCCTCTATTTGTTCAGGCCGGCTCGCTTACATCGGTTGCTAATGACGGAAGTTACAAGGTTCGGACTACTCGTCCACCATGCTTCCGCAGCTCAAATTTTGAGGGCCATAACTCCGTTCCTGGGGGGTCTTGTACAATTCTAGAGACATCATTGGAATCAGAACGGGACCGTTTTCAAGATGGGCAGAAAAACAGGAAAACGATTCTGAGGTTGGACTATGTCTTCAAGTTCACTCCGACATAAATAATTCTGGGATTATCCTACCTCACTATATTGCCAAATGCAAGCCAGGAATGTCTGTGCATTTTACAATTGAGCCCCAACTTTGGCCGTACCGCCATGGCGTTGCCGCCAGAGATTAATTAGTTGCTTCCCGCTCGACCCGCGTGTGCCGCGCGAAGAAAACCTTCGTTGTCCACCAAACGTCACGAGCGTGCCGCGCTTGCCATGAGGACTATGAAAGATGCCTTAGGAACGTTAGAGTGGAACGTCCTGACGCGCCCTTTCGGAATGGCTATTCTAGAGGCATTGTATATGGCATCAACGACGAATGTTTCCTTCTCGTGTACCGAGCCAGTTAGCTACCCGGCTGAGTAACACCTCCTTAAACAGGACCCAATTAGCCTGACGATTATTAGCAAATAATTTGCTACGTGAGCCTGAGAAGGGAGCAAGGTGACTATTGAGAGACAAATCCAATGATGCGCATATTGGTACATGATCGCTAGCCATGACTACAGCCGTGGACCAGTTACAAGGCACAGCAAGTGAAGAGGAGAAAAATGTGATAAGAAGAAGGCCGGTGAAGAAGGTCTACCCGTACACGTAAGATGAGTTGGGGCGTCCTCGTTAATAGCAACAAGGCCACAATCATCCGCAAAAAGCTCAAGTAGCTCGCCTCTTGTCATCGGGTCCTAGAGCGGAGAACCAGGTCGAAGAGTGTGCATCAGAATCACCAGCCATGATAACTGAGGACGATGGGAGGGCAGAGTGTACAGCAAGCAAAAATGGGGTTGGCTCAAACGAGTTTGGACATGAGGTGATTGGGGGAGTGTAAACATTAACAACATCTAGAGGGCAACTTTGCAATACAATATGGACACCGATACATTCAACAACATTATCAATGGGGAAAGCAATGGGGTGAGAGGGTATGGAAGATATTGCAAATGTAAAGACACCACCACCATGAGATGCACGAGGGAGTTAGTACGACGCATAACCGGGGAGGCGGGGCAGGGAAGATGATGCGCTAAGTTTTGTCTCCTGTAGGAGGATGACATCAGGATGAAAGCGTTCAATGTACCACGTCAGTTCAACAAGTTTGGCACGCAGGCCATTAATATCAAATGCACAGGACACCTAAAAAAATTTTTCTCTGATTTCATGCTCATCATTGTGATCAGAGGGAGCCACTCTCTGATCACAATGGTATCTCTGAAATCGTCCAAGACCCTCTACGAACGGAGATATGGCTTCTTGAAAATGCCTGCATTTTGCGAGCAAAAATTTGGTGTATGAGTTGTCTCAGGCCTGTATTTTTCTTCGTTCGTAATCGTCACGCGAGTGCAAGCCAGGATAAGGAGATAGACCGGCAATGGACTGAAGAACAGAGACTCGTGGGAATTCACCCATCCATATAGCCGCTATCGAGTTCGAAAATCTGGTAGTTAGTCGGGCTTGTGGTGGTGAGCGAAGGAGGTCGGGCCTGTGGTGGTCGCTAATATCTAGCTTATTCGGAGAAATTGAGATCTTGCATTTGGAACGTGTTATACAGGAGGGGTCTTCCACGAAATCACACGAAAATCTCCAAATTCATATCTGAGGGTGTACTGTTGAAAAATGTTAAGACTTATGAGGAACACTAAGGGGAGAATGAGAGCAAGATGTACAACAATAAGCATGTCGAACATTTGAGGTGTACCCAGCCAAAGTAACCACTGCACTGGATACTTGCATGTTGAGCCGATAATCCACAGTGACAACAGGGATATCGCGGAGTCTTGCTGCGTGGCTCTGGGTCTTGGTAGTCGACTCCACAGATCCACCACGCGTAGGTTGAGCATCTCGGATCGCACGGAGTCAGACGAGCTTGGAAGATTTATCGGCCATGACTGCGGTCTTTCTCTGCAAAAGTCGACAAACGAGACAGGATTTTAAAGAAGCTGACGCAGATAGAGAAGTCGGTTTTCCGAATCGGATATACCCTGATACTTTTTTTTATAGTCGTAGTGGAGTACGCAAAGCCTATAATGCAGGTCTAGCCAGTGTCTGGTTAATTAGAGGCAACAGACGCGCTCGTAAACTTGTTTGAGATAACTACGAAAATAGAATTGCTTTGCTCAAAAACAACGCCTACGCATTTTTAAGAGTCAAAAACAACCCACGACGACGCTACACGAGTAGGAATTCGGCCCCGCCCCTGTATTTGCCCGCCCCCTGTTTTTGCTGTTCTCCTTCAAAACAGGGGTGCTGGGCTATTCCCACTGTCGCCGATGTATGCGGTTTACTTATTGTACTTACTGTACCACCCACAAATGTTGACGACGACTGGAATGCCCCTGCACACCTGTTTTGAAGGAGAACGGCAAATGCCGGGGCGGGGCCAACTTCTGACTCATGTAGCGGCATTGTGTGTCGTTTTTGATGCTTCAAAATGCGTAGGCATTGTGTTCTGAGCCATGCGATTTTATTTCCGTAGTTATCTGAAACACGTTTACGAGCGTGTATGCTGCCTTTAAGAAGATATAAAGCTGCACAGGGTGCTCTCAGCATGCTCTTGGTGGTCCACATTTTAGCGTCTGTCTTTGGGCCCGATCTCACTACTTTCGTTAGCCTCGATTGATTTTTGCGATTGACCGGTTGGGATTTGCTCTGATACTTTTTTGTGTAGTCGAAGTGGAATAAATAAAGCATATAAAGCATGTCTGGTCACTATCTGGATAGTCAAGTAGACTATAAGCTGTACAATGTACGCCTAGCATGCTCTTGATCTTTCCGACTTCGCTGCTTTCGCTAGCCTTGATTGATTTTTGCGTCAATTTCAGGCATCGGATGAAAGGAAAAACTACACTGTTCAATCCTGGATGTGATCATGCTGGTATTGCCACACAGGTAGGTCTCAGTTTTATAGCTCTTTAACGATTTTTAAGTTGCATACGCTTCAGGTTGTGGTAGAGAAGAAGTTGCAGCGCGAACGAGGATTATCGCGGCATGACCTTGGTAGAGATCACTTCATCCAGGAAGTGTGGAAGTGGAAGAATGAGTAAGTTCTACTCCTGTTTCCTTTTAACAGGCTTTAGAAATGCACTTGTTCTTAGGAAAGGCGGAGTGATTTATGATCAACTTCGTAAAATGGGTGCTTCGGTGGACTGGGATCGCGCATGTTTCATGATGGATCCAAAGATGGTCCGTGCTGTAACTGAGGCATTTGTACGTATGCATGAACGTGGCACTATCTATCGGTCCAATCGCCTCGTGAACTGGTCATGCGCTCTCCGTAGTGCCATTTCGGATATTGAGGTCGGATAGTCAAGTAGCATTATTTCAAAGGACTAGATTACCTACTGGTAATCTGCAGGTAGACAAGAAGGAGCTTCCTGGGCGTACACTTCTACCAGTTCCTGGCTATGACGAGAAGGTGGAATTCGGTGTGCTGACCTCGTTCGCTTACAAAATCAAAGGAGGAGGTTGGTTAGAGCGTATAAGTTGGGCATGAATGAACCTCAGACACTAGGTGGTGGTGGACTGGTGGCCATATTCATGAAGCTACGGGAGCCTCCTGGGAGGGTTTTCTAGAACCAGCCGATTTACGGGGCTTGCGGGCTGGATCCTCCCGGGAGGCTCTTGTAGTTTCATGAATATGGCCACAGGTCAACTGCATGGCAGCTGTAAGTCATTGCAGGTTATGGACCCTTCACCGTCAACACTTTGCAGCTTTTGAAGCAAACTTTTTTTTGTGCTCTCGCCCGCCGATTACAATGACATCCATAATACCGCTCTTACTCCTTTAGAAGACTTATGACTCTTCAAAGGCCGTATCCACATCTTTCCTCGAACGTCCCCATCCCCGCAAAGCCCTTCTGTGATAGGTCATCAGACGAAATTGACCAATCATGAATGACTTTCGCGGGGACGGGGCGCTTGGGGAGAGATGTGCATACGGCCCCAGAGATCACCTAGAAAACGAATTGAGTAGATTGTGTGAACCTCTGGCTCGTGGTTGCTATGTGATTTGAAGGTACCTATGGTCTTCTCATCAAATTTGGTCCCATGAAAGGACCAGACGCGATCGTTGCAGCTGGCCGATCGGCGTTGGCGGCATCACTTCCCAATTAGGTTTCGATCGCGCGCAACGATCTACAGTCGCAGCCCCGTGCATTCACTAGACTAAATTGAAAACGGGGACTGCGCAGGAATTTTTGATTTATTTTCTATGTAAAGAGGGTCCTATCTGTATTAAATTTGCCAACGCAAGATAAAAATTGGTTCAAGTAAACGGGATACAGAGGGAGTGCGGTGGTCGCACCTCCATGAGAAATCTCTGGGGAATCTCTCCAAAGAAAATTTCCGATTCCAGTGCAGGCGAAACGCGATAGATTTTTGTCTACAAATTCTATTTTCCTTTTTTTCCTCGGTTGCATCTTTCAAACTGGGCCGTGAATGACAAAAACACATGATGCAACTCGTTCGCGAAACTTTTGTCATTAAATTTTTTGCGGCTTTAGCTACCACGATTTCCTTACATGTAGTTTCTAATGTATTTCGCCAATTTCCTAAGATTCATCTAGTATATTCCTTCTGACGCCTGGGCGCTCTGGCTCAGGCTTAAGGGGCCCATTACCTTGGCTATCTCAATTACTTTTGTGAGCGTCTATGTTGCCGTCAAGCCTCCGACGACAAAAGCAGGACGCAGACAGCTTGACGACCAAGAGTCACGCTTCTCAATTGGAGAAAAAGCCACAAGTTTTGCTCACAGAAGTTATCACGAGGTCTAGAAGAGCCCCGTCTAGTGAGCGATTTGGCCGTCGAATAAGAGCTAGATGTGGTTTCTTTGATTGCCAGAGGAAAGTATTTTTGATGTCAGCCAGCTACAAATGTCTGATGCCGTATAAATTTCAATTGTGATGTGTGGGCTGCTCAGGTGAAGAATTGGTTGTTTCCACTACTCGTGTTGAAACGATGCTGGGTGATACTGCTGTTGCTGTCCATCCCGATGATCCTCGGTATAAACATCTTATCGGCAAGGTAGAGCGTATCGCTCTTCATGTTTGTGACATTCATGTGAAAACTTGTGCTTCAGGTCTGCATCCATCCATTTGTTGATCGTGAGCTTCCGATTGTGGCTGATGACTTCGTAGATCGCGAGTTCGGTACAGGAGCTGTGAAAATCACGCCAGCACATGATCACAATGACTACGAAGTAAGTCCATCTGTAATTCTGGTTTCACTATACCTATTTCTGTAATCCTATTATATTTTGAGGTCGGAGTACGTCACAACCTTCCGTTCATCAACTGCATTGATGATGACGGCATGATCTCGCGCGGTTGTGGTAAATTCTCTGGGATGCGGCGTTTTGACGCCAGAAAAGCTGTCACCGAAGCCTTGAAAGAGTTGAATCTTTACAAAGGATCCGAGGATAATGCTATGGTTGTCCCAGTCTGCAGGTAAGAAAGATACTCACAGGTTACAGATGTTACTGATCAATCGTGGTCTTTCAGTAGATCCAAGGATATCATTGAGCCACTTCTCAAAGCCCAGTGGTACGTGAAGTGTGATGAAATGGCGAAGAAAGCCATGGCAGCTGTTGAAACTGGAGAGCTCAAGCTTATCCCTGACTACCACGTTGCTACCTGGAATCGTTGGCTACAAAGCAATAGGTGAACGCGCTTCAGTGCCTTATGTGTGGTCTGTATCTTGTAACCGCGACGCAGCCAAGGGAGACGCGCGGGAGCGCGGCGGTTATAACTATCGATCATACCTCGAACATCCTGCCTTTCGGGAATTTACCGAAAATATGCCGCTCCCTCATTAACCCCGGTTGGCAGCGCTGAGAAGACTGACACCAGGGAAGAGGAGAAAAATCTGAAGAAACCAGATAGTACTTGGAAAAAATCTTCAAAGGTTTCTTGAAACCGTGAACCTGCAGTGATCCTATCGTGAACCACCGATTGATAGATTTGCGCCGCCGAGAATAAGTTTCGCGGAAGGTTTGCGAAGCTGTAAACCTACTTTGGAACGGCCTGTTAGGTGCCTTGAACCTTCCGGATTGCCACCTGGTAGACTGCGACCGGGAAGCTTTGCGGGGGCCTCACTGTGAATCGGATCAGAGGGGTAGCGTTGCTGCTTACGGAATGAAGGACACGCAAGATACATAGTACTTCCCCGCCTCATATATCGTCTGTCTCCGTCAGAGATTGAACCGCTCCGCGCTATTTGGCACGTGTGGAAGTGTGAGAAATGCCTATTAACTAGGTGGGCTCGCGTAACATAAATTCTATCCAAATAAGACTGTCCGCCCACGCGGTCGGCGCTCGTGTCGACCGTCCGCCGCGAAGGAATCTTTCGGGCTCGAAAACTGATTAGCAGGAATTCCAGACGAAAAATGAATTACATCCCAGTCAGCTGTTTGTAGCAGTGAGAAGGTCCGTCCGAAAATGTCTTTGCGACAGTCGCTCGACATGCCGCCGCGCCGACCGCATGGGAGGACAGTTTCATTCGGACAGACTTTAGTTGTGGTGCGGCTTACCCTTTGATCAAGGCGAGCAATGTTAACTTCTTCGAAAAAGTGGATGTTCAGAGACTGGTGCATTTCTCGCCAGCTGTGGTGGGGTCATCGTATCCCTGCCTATTTTATCACAGTAACTGATGGCAAGGTTTGTCATTTTTGAATATTCAATTCTAAAAGGACAAGAGGAATGACAGTTCTTTCAGACTCCAGCTGGCGATCCGTGTGATGATCATTACTGGGTGTCTGCTCATTCTGAAGAAGTAGCTAAGGAGAAGGCAGCGAAAAAGTTTGGTGTCGATCACAAGTTCATTCAGCTGAAGTGGGGTAAGTTTTGGGTCGAGTAAGTTTTGATCAAAACAATTTCATTTCATGATATCATCTTCAGATGACGATGTATTGGACACGTGGTTCTCGTCTGGAATGTGGCCGTTTGCCATATTTGGATGGCCAGAGAATACGACCGACATGCAGCTTTTCTTCCCTTCTCATGTTCTGGAGACTGGTTTGCATTTCCCAACTTTAATATTCTATGATTTGATCATATCTGTCCATTTCGTTTCTAGGTCACGATATTCTGTTTTTCTGGGTAGCTCGCATGGTGTTCATGAGTCAAGAATTGACAGGAAAACTGCCGTTCAACGAGGTATGAGGTTGGTCACACGTTTAAGACTGTTTGGGAGAATCTGCTTCTTTAGGTGTATTTGCACGCCATGATTCGAGATGCCCACGGGCGTAAAATGTCAAAATCGCTGGGGAATGTCATCGACCCTTTGGACGTCATCAGGTACAGTAAAGTATTTTGTATGAGGTCAATGCAGAAGTCGCTCCACATTTTCTGGACAGTGAGGAGCACAGCGACCACCAGGGCTAGAAAGTGGACTAGGAGCTCTCTTGCGATTCGGAAATCGCCGTTATCTGTAACATGGGCATCGCTCCATTCGTCGGCTGGTGGCAGAGAATTGTAGAAGGTCGCTGCAATTCTTCGAAGTCGCCGGGTAGTGTAATTTGAACGCTGCCGAGATGTCGTACGTTCGTGCCGTGGCAGTGTGGAGGAAAGAAGATCGCCTCCGTGCAAACCGACGTCAACCCCTCCGAGAAGAGGGTTTTTGTCATGGGAGAGGTGCTGGTCGGCCGCAGCTCTCCTGAGGATTTTATTACAAAGGGCCGGCGTCGAGAGGAATCCAGGTCCAGCACGGAAGTATCCATGTGCCACCTGCGGCGAGGATGTTACCTGGCATAAAACAAGTGTCCAGTGCTTCGGATGCCAAAGGTGGGTGCACTTCTCCTGTTCGGGCCTCAGTTCTGTGAGGCATCATGACTCATCCTTTCGTTGTGTTCTATGCTCTGCCCCCAACAACTCTGATTCCTCAATTACCAACCGCCCTCTCCATTGTTCACATTAATCTCAACGGCCTTCGCAACAAGTTATCTGAACTCTCTCTATTCGCACGTTCTCATCACCCGGATGTTATCATGGTTCAAGAAACCAAGCTCTCTCCATCTACCACTTATCCCCAACCTAACATTCCGGGCTACACCGCCTATCACATGCCAAGGACAGCTCTTGGGGGCGGAGTGTCTACTTTCGTTCAATCTGCCTTACCTTCTCATATTATCCCTAATACTCCTAAGGACGGTACTCTCGAGTACATTCCTGTCCACCTCCCCCCTCAAAACCCCTTTTATCTCTATTTAACATATATATTCCTCCTATATCATCTTGTCCCCCTCTTATAATCCTATTCCCCTCCTTAAGCAGTTGTACGACTGCTCACTCTCCCCTTCAGCTGTCTTTGCGGGTGACTTCCAATGCTCACACGTTCTGTTCCGCTCTTGATTCTGACGCCAGAGGGGAAGACGTCGAAGAATGGGCTGAGGAGTGTGACCTGGTTATCCTCAATGATGACCAGCCCACTCGTCTCCCCTGCCAACGGCCGACCGTCTAGCCCAGACATCTCTCTTGTGTCATCCAATCTCTCTAATGCTTGCACGTGGTCCACATCCACAACTCTCTCCAGTGATCACATTCCCGTCTTTGTCTATATTGATCTCTCTGACTCTCTTGCCCCTTACTCTGGTTTTCGTCATCGTACTTATCTTAATTTAGGCCTAGCAGACTGGACCCTGTTCAGAGATGTTGCACTTCGCCATGCGGTCGACTACCCATGGAATGGTGATGTTCATCAGAAAGAGCGCCATCTAACAAGTGCCATCCGCAAGGCCATGAAAGCAGCAATTCCTGAGGGTCGTGTCAAGACCTTTTTTCCAAATGTCAGCAGGAAATACTGCAGAAGATAAGAACCAGAGATGAGAAGAGAGCCGCAGACCATCTAGACCCGGACATAGCTGTGCTGGATAACGAGATCAAGCAGGATCTGGATAAGAACAAAAAGGAATGCTGGGAGAAGTTCACTGAAAAGCTGAATTTCAAGGCTGACGGAACTACGACGTGGGAAAGTGTTGAGGAAAATTTCCGGCAAGTCCGCTCCTCGATGAGCTCCGCTATTGAGTTCGAGGAGAACGTCTTCAAATCAGGGAAAGCGGCTGCTTATGCGCTCGGCAAGAACTTCTTCATCACACGTGCCAAGCGAGGCGTGCAGAACAGAGTCACGGTTAGAGAACTGAGCCGGTTGCCGCTCATGAACGCTTCTGAGGCCTTTACTCTTACGCAAGTAGAGAAGGCTATCAAAGAAATGCGGAATTCGAAGGCTATCGGACCTGACGGTATCTCCCCAGCCATCCTGAAGAAGCTTCCCACGGAACTTCTACCGATGCTTGCAGATATCATTAACACTTCTTTCCGGACCTGCACTCTACCCCAAGCTTGGAAGACAGCCAATGTGATACCGTTGCCAAAGCCAGGCAAGTCCCAAAGCACGGCAAAGGGCTTTCGACCAATAAGCCTGTTATCGCCCGTCGCTAAATTAGCTGAAAAGTTGATCGTGACGGACCTGGCTGATCAAAATGAGCGACAGCAGCATCAGCATGGGTTCAGGAAACTTCACTCCACTACTACAGCTCTATTAGAGATCGTGAGCTTTGCGGTCGATGGGTTCAACATGAGAAAGCCCTGAGAACGGTGGCCGTCGCCCTCGACCTGAGCAAAGCGTTTGACTCTGTTAACTTGGGACTGCTGTCCGAGAAACTGCTCAAGTCGTCGCTACCATCATGGCAGAAGCGATGGATTGCAGCGTTCACTAAAGGCCGCCGTGCTAAGGTTCTGTTCCAGAATCATGTATCCGATAGCATTCCAATAGCAGCCGGTGTTCCGCAAGGCGGAGTGTTGTCCCCTGCCCTATTCAGCCTGTATCTTGAGGACATTCCTGAGCCTCCCAATGATGTAAGGATTGTTATGTATGCCGACGACATCACCATCATGTGCCAGGATCGTGACCTGCAGATAGCCGCTAACAAGATCAGCGCCTATCTCGTCGAGTTGAAGCTCTTCCTCGATAAAATGATGCTCACAGTCTCTGCCGCAAAATCCTCTGTTTCAGTGTTCACAACGAACACCAAGGAACACAGTGCCCATCCAGATGTCAAATGGGATGGTGACCTGTTGCCAGCAGCAAAATTCCCAAGCTGCTTGGCCTTATTCTTGATCCCTCACTGAAGTTCCACAAAAACGCGGAACAGAAACAAACAGTCGTCAAGGCTAGACTTAATATCTTGAGAGCTCTCGGAGGAACATCATGGGGAAGCAGCCGAGAGACTATATTGAGAACCTACAGAGCAATACTTCAGCCGGCTCTGGAATATGCGGCACCAGTGTGGCAGCACCTGGTGTCTGACAGCTCCTGGAATAAGCTGCAGCGTGTACAGAATGCTGCGCTTAGAATTGCTACCGGTTGTGCAAGGAGCTCCCCGGTGGAGCATCTTCACGCGGAGGCCTGCATATTGCCGGTCAAGGAGCATTGTGAACTCCAGGCACAGCAGATGTATATTAATGTTCTGAGGCAGCCGAATCATCCGTCAAAGAGAATCATGAAGCCCATAAGAGAGAGGTCGATTAGGACGCCGTTCGCCGATGCTCCTCGTAAAGTTGTTGTACAGAGATGGGCCGACTCCAACATGGAAAGGCTTCGTCTTCTGCGTGAGGAGCACACGCAATTTGTTCGAGGATATCTAGCAAAGGCGGCTGTGAACCCTATCTTGGGAACGGTGCCGCCTCGGGTTTGCGAGTCCGAGTCTCAACTCGGCAGACGAGCCAGATGTGCTCTTGCATCGCTGCGCTGTGGTCACTCTATTCTGCTCATGTCTTACGTCAACAAGATCGACAGCAGCCGACCAGACGCATGCCCGGACTGTGGTGCTCCCGGACACGACACGGCGCACTTGTTCATGTGCCCGAAGAGACCTACCTCCTTAACAACAATGGACCTTTGGACGAATCCTGTGAAGGCCGCCCAGTTCCTCAACCTATGACAAAAATCACTTTGAGGCTGCAGAAGAAGAAGAAGAAGTAATTTGAACAGCGTTAGGGCCTTGATCGTAAAATGGTTAGGAACTTGCCCAGATAGCCATTGATGCCTGTTTCACCTTAAGGAAGAGATCTAACGATTTCCACGTTATTGTCGATATCGCGGCCAACACTGCAGTTTTTCATGTTGTCACCTTACAGGTTGATGCATCGAGTTCCATATATCAGAAAAGTTATGTTGTTTTTCTTCCGGAGTTGCATTTGTTTAGAGGAGTGACACTGGCTGATTTGAATCAGCAGTTGACGACAGGCAACCTGGATGCAAAAGAGCTCGCCATTGCGCAAGCAGGCCAGGCTAGAGATTATCCGAAGGTGAGAAGACCAGTGCTATGATCTGACTGGTGCCCATTTAAATGAACAAAAATTGCATAGGGTATTCCCGAGTGTGGTACGGACGCGTTGCGATTTGCTCTGTTGGCCTATACAAGTCAGGGTAGGGATATCAATCTTGATGTTCTACGCGTTCAAGGATATCGGTTCTTCTGTAACAAGGTACATTTTTGTTACCCACGGATGGAAGAATTAGTGATTTCACTCACTATTCAAGATTTGGCAAGCAGTGCGTTTCACCTTGCTACAACTCGGTAGCGACTACCATGCGGAGTCGTTCAAGGTAAGAAAAAGTCTAGCAGTTTCAATTTTAAGATGAGATTTGTATTGTAAGAGTTTCCAGCTCAGTGGTAAGGAATCCATTATGGATCTGTGGATTTTGTCGCGTGCTGCTTATGCTGTAAACCGTTGCAACGCGGACATGGAGAAGTACAGCTTCACTCAGGTATGCGAGCTCACGAGGGTGGCTCCGTTACCGAATTTCGGCGTTGTATACGGGTTACACGCTGCAATTTAAATATCCACGAATCGTGGATATTAAATTTTTAAAAAAATTTTTATCAAATTAATTTATAATTATTAATTTTTTATTAAATTTTTTCTTGTTTTTTCAAAATTTGATTCACTATTAGAGTAAGAAAAAATTGCTTTCATTTACGGGCTCAGGCCAGAGCTCTTCAACTGTGAAGTGCGTTGGCTTTTACGAGCGCGAGAACTTGTGGGGTACTGTGTGCTTTTCACCAATCTTATGAAAATTTCATTGTGATCCTTCGTAACCACTCCCGGAGCTAAGAGAGCGCTACGTTAATCCACAACGACACTAAACGGCAAGCGTGACGACGATGAGTACGGCACATTGACGACCGACCAATGTTGACATCGGGCTTACCAGCAGCTCCTCTTTTTTTCGCAGCGTATGTCCTAGTGGATAGATTCCGAACAGCGCATTAGTGACAGTGCATACTAGCCATATCGAACTTCTTTTGTTACGGTTAGGTACGTGGCTTGTTTTCTCAAGAAAAAAAACATTTAAATCTCACCCGCGGCTGGCGCGAGCTGTTTAAATCTCACTGACGCCCGGCGGGATGATAAGCTGATCAGCTGCGCTCTTCTCTCAGCCTGAATCGATTAGCCGGCCGGCGCACGCGACCTCCGCGCCAGCCGTGGGTGAGATTTGAATAATTTTTTTTTCTAGGGAAGCAAGCCACGGACCTAATTATATATAGGACAAACGCGCTGTCTCTTCGCGTGAATTATGCGCTAGGCTTAACACGTGAAGCTAGTAATCGCGCGCTGCGATCTTGGCCTTGATGATTCCGGCGACGTATAGCAACGTTGCGATGTATGATTTTAGCTTTCCGCTCTCATCAAACAAGTTGGAGTTTTGTCAAAAATCACGTCTATACGAGGCTTAGGCTCGCTGCTATCTCAAGCCAGCGCGTCTGACTAAGAACTAGACTGCCGGGCGGTGCAGGGAAGATAGCTTTCTAGGATTATCTCGGTCCAGCGCAAACATTCAAAGGAGAATTGAAAATGCTATGTTCTGGTCGGAACTTGTCTTCACTGTTGTTCCATTGCTTACCGTTCTGGACTGTAGCAATTCAGTCGGTGCCAGTTTAGGTGACAACCACGTTGTATGAATTCTGGCTTTACGACCTTTGCGATATCTACCTGGAAGCTGTGAAACCTGTTATCGCCTCGGGTATCCATTGGCCTTCTGCTTCTGCTTTCAGTAGGAATCATTATGAAATTTGTGCTTTCAGGGAACGAGGACTCGCGATGTGCTGCTAAGGCGACGCTGTACCACTGCGTAGAAGCCGCTCTGAGACTGATCAGTCCAATTATGCCGTTCTTGTCGGAAGAACTCTGGCAGCATCTGCCTCATCGTCCAACTCAACCACCATCGATCACTGTTCACACATATCCCGAAATTGCTGAGGTGAAGACATTTTGAGTTTATCTGCGCTTTCAAAAGCTCAAGGACTTCATTGTTTAGTTTCCGTTTACTAACGAGAAAATCGAAGCAGATGTCTCTTTCGCAATGAGTGTGATTCGCACAGTTCGATCGTTGCGGTCCGATTATGAATTGACGAACAAGACGAAGACTGACCGTATGTTTTAAGTTTTATAGGCGGCTCTATCCAAGTTTCAGTTTTTGAGTTCAGTTTACGCCTCTGTGAGCTCTGAGGAGGACCACAAGTGCTTGAAGTCACTGATTCCTCTGATTGAGACCCTTGCTTCTAGCAACAAAGTTAGTGTTTTCTCAACTGATTTGGTCTTACTGGAGGTGCGACTAGTCATGTCGTTCAGGTAGAAATCCTCGTAAACAGTGCTGGAGATTGCATACCTCAGGGCTGTGCTCACGTGACGATTTCTGCAAGATGTACCGTTTACATAGCTCTTCAGGTTAGCTTTCGTTTTCTGTTTTGGTCCATGTCCGTCTAAACTGTATACTAGATATACTTGTAATCCGGGGGCGAATCCCCGGATAACGGACCGATCTGGATGTCATTGTTTTTTGGTTTCCCGCATGTCCGATAATCAGCTTTTTGGTTGTTCGGATAACGGTTCAGTTAAGATACCCCGATTTTTTTTGTGAAATCACATAATTGGTGTCGGAATCGGATAAAATCTAATAATCTGATTTTATATGGTGGAGGATTGACAACAAGTATGCGGCTAGTCTACAGTTAGCAGATAGCTCGTGCGTAGGGCTGCGCGGATTCAGTTGGAACCTAAAGACACCTTTCGCTCCAAGTGATTCTGTAGGCGCAATCGTCGGTCTTCTTAGGGCGTTAAAAAATCACGGAGCTATTGTAGGCATCTCTGCCACTCGACCACTTGGACGTAGCCTGACGAAATCAGTCGAAGCCTTTTAGCCCCATGAAGTCTCTTAACAGTCCACCCTGTTATGCTGGATGCAGTCACTAGCAATGTTCCTATGGATCTCGTCGCGAATTGCAGAGTACTTAATTCCCCCAGTTACTAGAATCGGCTTCATGTCATGGGGGGGGGTCTCCTGAGAAGTGAGTGTTGGTCACGGCTACGTAGCAGCTGGCATCTAGCACTGTTTTCATCGCACGTGTCGCATATGCCCCGTTGTTCTAATTGCGCAATGTCTGTTATCAGAATAGTGGACACCTGACTCTGGCTCGCGCGATTATGCCGAAGCTCACGCCTTGGCGTCAGGATGGGCGTAGCTGACCGCGCCTCCCATGGCTACTCGCAATAGTCCATGGTTAGCTCACATGAAAAACGGTAGCAGAGCATAGGAGGCGAACTTTCGAAACGAACGAGTTGAAACGTTATAATCCTGGTAATAATTTACTGCGACTTTGCACAAAATTACGCAAATGGGCCAAAAGCAAGCATTTTGTTATAACACCGCTCTTTCATAAACATTTCCCGATTACCATCTCGTGTGTGCAGCCTCCATTATTTATTTATTTATTTATTGTTACACCACATAAGGCAGGCGTCATAGACATCTAGAGCATAGAAGCACAGTTGCAGTGTGGGGAAAAAATTCGAGGCTTTGCGCTTGAATGATAGGAAAGAATGGGGCAAAGGTAGAACTTCTAGTTCCAAGAAAGAAAAGCAGAACTAGCCCTACAAGCGAAGCTGTTAAGTCTAAGTCTGGTTGGATTTGGAAACTCCATATGAGATTTTTTTCCGAGTTGCCCCTTGTTCTGGAATCAATGAATCTATGGAATTTCGACCGGTCAGTTTTTAGCATCCCACGTAGAATTTTAAAAACCACGCATACGTCATTCCGTTTGCGCCAAGATTCGAGGGAGTGCAAGGATAGCTCCTGATGACTCCTTATGTGACCAGGCACCTTGAGTAAGAAAAAACCATTTCGCCTCAAATAAATCTTGCGAGTGAAATTATTGAGAGGGGTATGATTGGTGGCTTAATTACAGTCCGTCATCATGTGCATTAAATAGGCTCTGGCGGCTGCGGCGCGGCGAGGGTTGGCTAACAGCAACTTGTTCCGATAGTATAAGCCGGCGAGTATTGTAACACGATACCTTGCCTTCAGGAAGGTAGTGTGCCGGTCTCCTCCCTTTGAGCTACTATCGATGAATGGAAACGAAAATTAATGAAATCGGTTCTAAGGTTTTTTTTTCGAACGTAAAATCTACCTCCTAGGTTACTTATAATTGTACTCAATTGAACCAACGTTCTTGCTGTACGCGGTTTCGCCACAAAGTTTGCATCCTCTATTTCCGGGCCAAATTTACTGTGTCTTTCGCGTGCTTGTGCGGAGCGAGGGGAGAGACAGCGAGAAAGTGTGGTGAAGAAGGAGCCGCAGCATATGCACACACACGCACGCAATCGACGGACGTATTTGCCTCCGCTCGCGGCAAGCTCGCGTGCGGCTTCATTGGTCGATCCGGGCAAGGTCATTGGATCACCTCACGGGCGAGCATACTGCGCGCAGTTAGCAGTGAGGCGGTTACGCACTGAGAGGCCAGCACTTTCATCGTGGTATCCGATACTCTATTCGACCTATACAAATCATGGAACTGGCGGATAATCAGTGAATTTAGAGTACGCCGTCGTTTTTCGATTGTCTGGATAAATTTTCCATTTGGATATCACCTTTTTGATTTTTTTTTTGCAATTTTCAGTTTTCCGAATCTCGTTCGTTAGTACGTTAAGAGATCCAGACGGATTCATCTGGACCACTAGTGAACTGGGGGCTAAATCTTCCATTCGATATCTTGGCATCTATATTTCTAGGGCATCATCAATATCGAACGCGAATTAGCCAAGTTGGCCGCTAAGAAAGAGAAAAATGAGGCAGCGGCGGCCAAACTAGTGGAACAGGAAGGACGACCCGATTATGAGGCGAAAGTTCCCCTACCAGTTCGTGTGACCAACACAGAAAAGGTGAGTGGCGTCGACGAAGAAATTCAATACAGATGTTGGGAAGAGTGAAAATGCTTGATCTTTTTTTCAGAAAGAGGCCTTGCTCATTGAGATCCGAAGTATTGAGTCAGCAATGGCTGCTTTGAGCAGTTAGATTCCCTCTCTCCAGTGCGAAATGAGTAATCGTTGTTGATTTTATATCTACACATAGTGTTTTCGGTTGTTGTTAACCTGTTTTGACTAGGGTTGTTTCTGGATGGCCTTGTGCCCGTCGTAATAAATTTTTGTTGTTAATAGTCGCGTGATTCTATGATAATGATCCTTTCCCAGTTTGGTTGCCGTTAGCAAACAACCGCTGTTGTAACACGCAACTCGAGAATGATCGTGCTGGGACCGCGAGGTACTGTCATAATGAAACTCCGTCACATCACTATTCTCTATGGCGGCGGCTTTGTGCATCTGCTGACCGGGATTTCACTCCGATATGCATAGTTAGGCCCTAGTTTCACATTGGCGTTTCAGTGCCGCTGCGTTTTCGGAGCCGAATTCCGGTTCGCAATTGCTAACTACGGCTGTTGCATCACGCGACGGAAACAGAGGATACACTACTTTCAATAAATATACGATCACTCGCAGAATCGTGCAATTTTTTGGGAAATTTTTTCTGTGGGAGATTCTTATTTTATGCTTGATATTGATTGAGCGACTGAAAACAGGACACACTTAATCATACCATAAGGCTCCCGTTCTCCTTGAGAGGAACAGCAGTGAACCAGAGCTTGTTACGTTGGGAGACGAAGTGTGCTCAAACTGTTGGCCAAATGGAGCGCTCCGCTGCCTGCATTTCAATATTTCTGCGGAGCTGACAGAGAGCGCAGGGTAGCCTGCGTCCTTCTTGCGGCTGGATGAACACGTACCAGGAAGAGATTCGAGCGACATGGTGTTCAACTCCGGTGTCATCCCAGATCCTTCACAGAGCATCAATCATCGAGTTGGTCGTACATATTACTATGACGTGGAACAAACGATCGGAGTTGTAGCGCTAGTTTCGTTATCTGCGTTGCTCACCGCGAGCGTCTCACCACCTGCCGTCTAGTGAGCTAACGTCGGCATGGATCCGGAAGAGACTTCGCGTTCACTGTTGAAGGTTGGCGCCACCTCGCTGCCATATGCTATAACATAGGTGCACCGAGTTTGCGCCAACCTCCAATAGGAACGCAAAGTCTCTCCAGGATCCATGCCGATGTTACGTAATTTGAAGTTTGAAGGCGCTCTTAATGTTGAACTCTTCCGGACCGATATTCTCTCAATCGACTCTTGAGAAAGGAAGAGATTATCACTAGAATTTGCTGTGTTGACCCATGAACCCTCGACCAAATGAAGGTTCAACGTACAAGCTATATTCTGATGCCGAGGTTCATTGAAAGTCAAAATCAGACGTGGAGATTATTGAGCAATGTACCAGCACAATTCCAACGACTCGTGCAATAAACTCTGTCTCTCCGACAAAAAATCGTCATAGCGAGGCGATCTGTCCACTTCCTCCGCCGATGTCTGAGCAACAACTCTGAGAAAATTTGCCGCGTCAGTACCGGGAAATTACCGCGACCCTCGACTATGCCGCAATAGTGCCGCAGCGGCTCCGTGATCAGGCGATTATGTTGCCGTGTGTTGAGCCTCGACATCGCCGCGATAGTACCGCAGCGGCTCCGCGTAAGAACCGCGCCGGCTTTGAAAGGATGCAGCAGCGAACCCGCGTGGAGTACGATGTACTTACTGCCCTGTGTGGTCAAATGAAATCGCCGCCGGTTCAATTACCCAATTTTGATGTACATTCCGTGTTTCCTTGGGCGCGAAAACAGCAGTAACCTCTGTCTTTATCAGACAGAGGACGTGACAACCGCAGATGCGTATTTTTGTTCTTAGGCCCCTTTAGTTGTATTACGTTTCTTATTTAACTTCGTATGATATAATCTCCCGGAGCCGCGGCGGCACTATCGAGGAGCCGCTGCGGCGTTGCCGCTATAGCTGCGCTGTAGTGCCGCAGCGGCGATTTCTCTTAGAGAACGTCATCCCGAACTTCATCTCAAAGAAGAATCTACGTGACGTTTGCGGAAGACCGTAGAGCGACCCGAAAATACGCAAGATCGAGCTGCAGCTTCTTCGCATAGCACTTCGTGATAAACAAGATCATTTATTTGCTATGTTGAATAAGTGTAGTTCGAAAGAACGAAATTGTATAAAATTTTTGAAGGGGCGACGGGGGAGGATAGTGGAGGGGTCAAAGTCTATTTGTGATCGTATCCGGTCCAACGTCAGGGTATCTCTACAGAAGAAATTCAATGACATTTTGTGTACAGCCAAAGGCCGAGAAAATGTTGTTCGTAGCAGGGGTGTGCGGGAATTGCCGCTGCCGTTTGCCGAAATTTTCGTCTAAAACGGCAAATTAGCGGCAGAAATTTGTTGAAACCACAGGATTTTCCCTCACCACAGTCTGTGTTGGTCAGCGATTCGTAGCTGCTACAAACATCTACATATTTTGACTAGTCCCAGCTTCTGGTTCCGGCTCATTCAATGTATAATTGTAACCTTCCAATCGTTAACTTATGAAAACATCTCGACGGGGTAATCAAAGGGGTAAGTTCGAGTTCTAAATTGTATGGGAGCCTCCAGATGTCTTTTTTTAATCATCAATTTCTTCAGCCTTTAAGAATGCCAAAATTGCAAAAACCCCTTTTTAGAGGCATACCGATTACTGCAAGTTCAAAGATTACAAAACCAAGTCATATCGAAGCTGTAGCGCAAAAGCAGCCTCATTTAGACATATGATCCAGTGGAGAACTCGTGTATATAGGCCCACTCATCGTCGGTTGGTTGGCTGATGGTAATAATTGGGACAGGAAAATTATCAGTTCTGCAAACACAGGCACAGGCCAAGCTCGAAGACGAAATCTGAGATTCTTACATAATTGTGAAGTAGACCCACCCTATAAAACACCTGCGAAGTGCGAGCTCTCAACTCCACCGAATAAGCGAGATATAGGAGGAAGCCACCCTGGGGCGCCTACATCCGGAAGTCACTTTGGTGAGCCTCTTTTACGATCTTTAGAGCTCAATAGTGGTGAGATGAGAGATGATTTCTGATCAATAGCACCGTTCTTCATTTCAGTCTCAGTCTCTCTCTTTATTTAGGTTGGCTCGCATAAATCGGTTGCAAATGACGGAAGTTACAAGCCTCGGACAACTCGTCCACCATGCTTCAGTAGCTCTATTTTTGAGGGGCCATAACTCCGTTCCCAGGGGGTCTTGTAAAATTACGGAGACATCATTGAAATCAGCGTGGGGCCTTTTTTAAGATAGGCAGAAAAACAGAAAAACCAGTTCGGGGTTGGACTGTGCATTTAATGACAGAGCTGGGTTTGCTAGGAAATGGTGTAAAGATGAAAAAATGAAAAATCTTTGAAGGAAGGCAACGAATAAAACCGCATTCAACTTTTCACCAGAAATCCAAGGGTTCGAGGCCCAGTGCAACAACAGTGTGGGAAACCGGCTCAAAACGAGCAACCAATAGCAATATACGGCCCGAATCTTGAACGTGGTGTACTCGCTCCACCCACTTCCACGGTTGCCACAGGGGAGGTGAGTGGGGCGGGTAAACCACATCCAAGTTTTGGGACCGTATAATGCTTGTTTCTAGCCGACATTGTTGCTGCAATGGGCCTCGTGTCAGCTTGTTGGCCGAATACGCTGAAAAGGAAGAGCCTAAGAGCAGTACAGCTGGCTAGCGCACTGTACGCGGCGCTCCAGCGACGAAGTGAGCGCATCGGTCTTCCGTCGCGCGCGTCGCATGTACCAGTCGAACTGTCTCCAGGTGTCCCTCATTCTGTGCATTCGATCAACATGCCCCTCGAAGCTCTTGAATTGAAAATTTGAAGGCTGCTTTTACCGTGAGCACTGCATTCAACTAGACTAGTCCCACTCCATTCCTGCAGCCTCACAAGAGTAACCATTCAATCGTAGTTTGAAGTGAGCGAAATTAAAATCCTTGGGCCTACTGCTTGCTACTAACGGTAAAAATTGTGACTCCGGTTATAAGCCAAACCGCGCGCTGTTGATCGCGCTGTGGACTGTCCTTCGCCATCAATTCCGGCCAATCATCGCGTATTCACCCTTCTATTCGCACTTGATTGTGGTACCAGTATCGTCCACAGTCTTCGGGTCGGCGCACACTCCCATCGCACCAAGCTTGCTTACGGTTTGCTGATCGTCCCCGGATCGACTACTCAGGCAAACTCAAATGTCGACAGCAGGTTGAACCACCTGTTTCTCGAGCAACCGGCGATAGCAGTTTCTTTCGGGAGAATAACATGGAGCTGTTATCGACCTGTCGATAGCAGGTTCACTGCAATTTGGCAAGGCAACACATCTTACCGCCGGTGACGATTGACCGTCCCAAGCTCCGAATGCTCAACCAAACATTCATTTGGTTGCGCAATAGAGGAACCTGCCTTTGTTTTTTGTCTTTCGTGAAGCACACCTGTTTTTGTGTGATATAGCGCAAATCAGGCCTTGTATTGACTGGAATTATTACTCGAATAGTGTTCTAGAGGTTTTTGTAGTATTCAACTATTTTATCGTCTCTTGGGATTTTACTATAAGTATTTTTTCGAATACCAGGTATATTTGAAGTCTTGAAACATCCTTTTTTGAATATTCGATTTCGTCGTGATTTTTTATTGTTTTGCATCTCGCTTCATTGGAGGTTTCATGTTTTTCGCCTCTTTTGTATTCCGTTAATCCACAAAATCAAAAAATTCTTTGCTTTCGCTTAGGTCAAGTGTCCGTTTTTCTATTAATTGTTTCAATTCAGCTTATATCATAATTACCCATCAAAAACGTTGTTCATTTGTACAAGTATACCACTTGAAAACCATTTGGACTTCGAAATCGATTATAGTCTACAGCAATGGAATTAGGACCTGGTGAGGTTGCGGACTCATCCTAACATGCGGTAGTTTGTTAGCGGTATCACTCATTTTTTTTCGAGCAGCTGTGATCGGTCGGTGAGCCAGTGTTTTCACTAATACGACTACATCTGTGGAAGCAATGAAATCAAGTGAAAATGTGAGAGTGGAAACAGAACTTAGCCGACCAACCTCAGTTACTTACGACCAACCTCCTTCCGCACGTGTTTCGGTAAATCAGATAGAGCATGTTCAAAAGAAATTCGCAGAATTCATTTTCGCTCGCGCTGGCCTATTCCACATTCCTTATGAGGAACGCCTAGCTTACCTCAATACTACCACTCTTGAAATGCGTAGAAAAGTGATAGATTACGAATTGGTTCACAGGATTTCAAAAAGAAAGTATGGTGTGAATTTTGATCTGTTGTTCACGAAATCCACCAGTACTGGCCGAACTCGGGGTCATAACTTCAGAATTCTAAAAGAGAAAATACGTTTGGAAAGTTTCAGAAACAGCTTTTCACAGAGAGTGATTTCGTTTTGGAATAAATTGCCAGTATCGGTGGTCAGTCTAAAATCATCGGAAGCTTTCAAGAAAACTATTAGTGATATTCTGAAATCAAAGGGGTGGAACTGAATGAACTTCTTCGAGTCTTTTGATTCACGCAAGGAACGACTACCCAGATGGACATGGAGTATTCGCTGAACCTCGGTAAAGTTTTTGGTTTATTAAAAGTTTCAATTTATACGTCTTGTTTATCAGAATAATCTACTTTCAGCCACTCGCTTCAACGTCTTGGTCTCCGCCGTGTTCTTTTCTATTATTGACTCGTTTCAAGCTTGTGAAATCTCCTCCTCTTATGTATAGTCTCGTCTGGTGCTTCGTGATATTGTATCGACCGTTTTGTCCCAATGCTGATCGACATGTGGATCTCGGTGGATTTGAAGGACCTTCTCAGTTGGTATCCGGAGCAGCATTCCGCTAGCGGCTTGCAGTGTTGGCGGCCACTGCCCTTTGAACCGAGGCTATCCACTCCCTCCCATCAAGGCATTCTTCATATTTTAGCACCAGACGTTGAGTATTTTTTTAAAATTTTCTAGTATTTTTTAAAATTTCTATGAATCATATTTTTCTTTACCAGTATCGGATAATTCCTTCATGTTGAATCTTACATTGTTGAATGTTTTAGCCGATAATGAATATTATTATTATTACTTCGAAAAAATGAATGATAACACAATCAGACTACCGTACTCAGGCTATTGCCGGCCCCGAGCCGCACCGAACAGGAATTGGAGCCGCCTGACAGTTCGGCTCTTTCTCCCAATCTCCGGGCCACTGCTGTCGCTGTTCGGGCGAAACGGAACAGCCCGGACAGCAACAGCAGTGGCCTGGAAAGCAACAGCAGTGGCCCGGACAGCAACAGAAGCCGACTCGCTAGTTGTGAACACGAGCCGAACTGTCAGGCGGCTCCGGGCCGAGAATCGTCTGAGTATGTTAGTACGAGTCCGCAACCGCACCATGTCCTTTCAACATTGCGGTAAACTATACTTGCTTTAATTTTTGTACAAATGTTCACACGTAAAACAATTGTATCGATTATGTGATCTATTTTTGAACTTACTCGTTTATTCAAGAAATTCTAATAAACTCACACCAGGTTTTCAAATCAATGGGAGACTTTATGAAGATCACAATCGAGAAATTCTCCTCAAATCTCATTAGATCTAGTTCTGATGATTTGATTACATAATAGACATGGACAATCGTAGCTAGGTTTTGAATGAAGGAATAATTCAAATATCGCGTTTTTAGAACACCTCAGATGAATGAGTAATACGGATAGCCACTATAGAAAAATTTCTGATAAATAAGTTTTTTTCGATTATATCCAATTCAAAATTAACGAATGTACGAAAAAATTCGAAGGAGGCATCCATAAAAATTTCGGATGAATTTTCGAATACAACGTTATTGAAATCTCGGAATGAGTGAATAAATTCGGGCGAGGTCTCTTATTTTTTGACTGAACGATTGTTTCAGAAAACCTGTCTTCTATTTGAGGCAAATGAAAACTTGGAAAATAAATTCGAACGGAACTTGCGTATCTTTTTTATCAAATATGGTATACTTTTCGGAGGCGCAACACTTCCCCTATCTAATAGCGTTATCCGAAATTCCTTCTTTTGTATTTTACATCGAAGTGTCTGGGACGGTTAAAGGGACCGGGAAAAATTGGATACACCTCTTTCTCTACTTCTCAGACATAGGAGCGGACTTATCGCGACGCATAATAGGAACAATCGCGTGATCGACGGCGATCAAACCGGTATTTGAGGGCGATCAAACCGGCAATTGGAGCGATCAACCCGTCTTTAGAGCGCGGTCAACACTAAAAGAGCAGGCGATCAGTACACTTTCATCATAATAGGACATACCGCGCACAAACCTTCAGAACGTAGCCGTAGGGCTGCGTGCTGTCAACCCTACAGGGCCAAACAAGTTTTTTCCACGGGTGGCCCTCGAAAGTAAACAGTATGGGGTTCTATGGAGCGCCCATACTCAGACATAGGAGCGGACTTATCGCGACGCATAATAGGAACAATCGCGTGAATCGACGGCGATCAAACCGGTATTTGAGGGCGATCAAACCGGCAATTGGAGCGATCAACCCGTCTTTAGAGCGCGGTCAACACTAAAAGAGCAGGCGATCAGTACACTTTCATCATAATAGGACATACCGCGCACAAACCTTCAGAACGTAGCCGTAGGGCTGCGTGCTGTCAACCCTACAGGGCCAAACAAGTTTTTTCCACGGGTGGCCCTCGAAAGTAAACAGTATGGGGTTCTATGGAGCGCCCATACTCAGACATAGGAGCGGACTTATCGCGACGCATAATAGGAACAATCGCGTGATCGACGGCGATCAAACCGGTATTTGAGGGCGATCAAACCGGCAATTGGAGCGATCAACCCGTCTTTAGAGCGCGGTCAACACTAAAAGAGCAGGCGATCAGTACACTTTCATCATAATAGGACATACCGCGCACAAACCTTCAGAACGTAGCCGTAGGCCTGCGTGCTGTCAACCCTACAGGGCCAAACAAGTTTTTTCCACGGGTGGCCCTCGAAAGTAAACAGTATGGGGTTCTATGGAGCGCCCATAGCCACAAGCACAAAAGATCACCGTCGCTAGGGGAGGTGCGGCTAAAAATTTATTATTGATTGTATCTTGAGCTACCGCGGCTATCTACAGCTCAACAGAGCGAGGCATGTATACTGTGCTTATCTGGGCCAAATTCCGGTCCGCAATTGCGTCTCGACACGCTTTGCCGCCGCACGTGCTCGACTCAGTCGGGTTTCCAGCGCCAAAGCCGGCTAGATGAGGCTTTTTTTAAAAATTTTCTCCAGGTTTTCTTAGTTTCCAGTTTCCAAAACCCACCTAGAGTTAGCAGATCGGCGGCTGCGGCGCTGGAAGCTCTTCTGACTCGGGAGCGTGCGGCCGCAAAGCGTGTCGAGACGCAATTGCGGACCGGAATTTGGCCCAGATAAGCACAGTAGATAGCCACAATCGTCAAGGATACAATCATTATATCATTCTCAACCGTACTTCCCGTAACGGCAGAGGTCGCTTGTTATTCTCAACTATGGGAGCTCACTTAGAGGTCACCCAAGAATGACTTGGATGGCTTACAATACCGGAAATCGGTCTACAAATCGAGACAAGACTCAATTTTCACTCGCTACGGGCCGGATTCATACTTATCGCGACAAATGAAAAGAAGCTGTGCTTACAATCCTTATCGACCAAAAATCTATATGCATCCATGGACGATTGAAATAAAGTCTGTATCTCGTCGGTGGTGAATATGGTTCCAGGCCATTTTCACTAATTCTCAGTCTTAACATCAAAATAGATATAATTTCATTTTCGTTCGCATCTTGAACAAATCGCAAAGGCACTTAAATGTACTGGACGCACAGTTATGTGAATCATTAAAGAAAAATTCGAATAATGCCTAGTGGATATTGGATATTTAATACTACTGTGGATAATCGATACATAGAGTTAACGTAATAAATTTAATCTGAGGAATGGACGGGGCTGCGACGGTTGATCGCCGCGCGCGAATCGAAATCCCGTTGGCCAAAGAGGCCGCCAACACCGCACGACCAGCCGCCTGGTCCATGCGTCAGACTAAATCGAATACCGAAACCATACATGTACCGAACCGACACGCATTGTGTGCATCTTCGGAGAAAAATGAAAACAATTCTTAGAGAAGTAGACTCGAGATGCGGAAGGATCATAAACGGAATGCAAACAAATTCCAGGGCCCGCAAATGAATGAGCATACAAGAGCACGATAGAAGAGACATTGCGCACCAAAACAACAGTACAACAGAAAATAAAAATTTAACACAAACAGAAATGGCAAAACATTTGATGACACGACAAAATTGCCATCATAAGCGATCGAATGAAAAAAAGAGCATTCCGAAATAGATTATCAAAAATAAAGCACAGCTCGTGCGTGGTGTTGCTTATAGGATACATACAAAACTATAAGACAGATGCGAACATCTCATCTCCAAAGGTTATTAAACAAGCGGGACATGGATGAACTCTGAATTTTTCAATTTCGCAGCATTTCAACGAAATGATGTCATAGTAAAAGTATGGCTAAAGCGGGTAATGAACCCAATCCTACCCTTTCGAGACAATTCGGCGCCAACCAATTGTACGAACACCAGTGTCAGGCGGATGCAGACTGTGTCACAGAGAAATTCCCATGCTTCCTACGAATGCGAGTTGGTAGCAGAGGTAAGAGACAGCGAGAGTGGAGGAGAAGCGAAGACAGTAGCCTCGCGAGCGTGGCTTGCGCTGTGGATAAAGGGAATTCCGATTTTTTACAAAAGATACCATCCCACAGACCAATAGAGGGACATTTATAAGCATTCACCAAATGTAGAAACTCGTGGTCGTGAGAGCGTGGCAATTTCGTGCCAAAAATGGCGAATTTCGTGCCAGGCAATTACAGACTGATCTCTATCCAAATGATTCACATACGGCATAAAATCGCTCTGAAATCATGAAAAAGAGTTTTTATCAGAAACTCAGAAAACTACTAGGTTAAACTAACCGTGAGCTTCACAGGAAATTAACTGGAGCCAGGCCGGAACGATAGAAAGCTGATCATATTGTGGCTAATATAAATCAAGAGACCACGACCCAACGCATTCTGAAGCGAAAAATCACAAACTCGGGATGAAAACGGCACAAATGACGCAATTGACAGGAAAAATTGTAGCTGCTTATTACGGGATGAACCAGCGTAATGATATCGTAGTAGATCAAAAAACTCGTAGGGACAGGGTGTAACGACATCGTGAAGCAGTAGCACGTAGAGATTTTAGCACTCGGGATCTTGTGCTACCGTAACCTTCGGCTAGCCACGGAGCGCTTTATTGTATCATAAACGTCAACACCGTGTTCCGCGTAGGATTTGAAGCTGGGCCGAATGCATCAACAGGCCGGGTTGGGGCAGGGGCAGGGCAGTCTGCGAATTTGAAGATCTCTGTTATTCAAAAAACCCAGCTAGGGGGCTGAAGCAGCTAGCGCAGCAAAAAACACTGCTGGGGCACTATTGATTAGATGATCTACTGCCCTCGCACTGCGATCGTCAAAGATGCCGACTGCCCTGCCCCAACCCGGCGCGTTGATGCATCCGGCTCCTGGAGTCTAGCGCTGTTGATGTTACCTCATTCAATAGCACGCCTGGATAGCGAGAAACTTTATAGGACGCCATAGGCGAAGAATACTTCGTGGCCTTGAGCTGTGGCTCACTACGCGCCGCGGTCGCGTCGCGGCGTTGCAATTAGAGCACGCTCATACGTCGCCAACGCCTTTAGATGGGGTTGTGGTGGGACGAAGAAGAACATGACAGACAACAATGTACAGGTGTTCAGGCGGCATGAAGACCGCTGTCGACGAAGTCATTATTGGCAATCAACAATGGTTCCTACTTCCAGTGATGGAGCATGGGTGTTAAATGTCAGGTAAAACTGACGGAGGTCAAACTCTATCACTCGTCATCATGTTAATGGTGTCTGGTTTCTAACAGTTATCACTCTCTTCTATAGTTTTACAATTTTGAAAAAAAATTCCGACAAACGAAAAATGAAAAAAAATTCGTTCGACAAAATTTCGAACGAACGGAATTTGAAAAAACTTAGTTCGACGAAGTTTCGAAGGAAAGAAGACGAACGAAAAAAATTTCGAAAATTTCGTTCGTGTACAATTATACTCTCTTCTTCTATACTTTAAATAATTTCTTATTGTGAGACATTCTTCTTCCGTATTTCCTAGGATTAACACCTGGGCTTATCAGTTATCTCTCACAAGACTGCCAACAGAGGATCGGTCTCAGAAACCCTTAGGGAAATCATTCAGGCACGGAGAACACATCAACTTTTTGCCCCTTGTGCAAGCTAAAGCCTTTTGCATTCAAGAACCTGTATAGGCACATAAGGGGGTTCACGAGTGCTCAGACGCACAGTTGTAGCAGGCGAAAAATGATGTTAAAATGGCTAAATTCAAGGACTGCAATACATTTCCCTGTAATACTTGCGAGAAAACCTATCATTCAGCAAGCGGTCTAAAAAAGACGGAGGAGTTTGTTTCAAAAATTGCAATGCTCCAGTTCCCACGTTAATGGCGAACTGAGGCCGAAACTACTCCACTACCGTCCTCGAGATGAAATATGGCAAAGAAACACCACGTGTCAAAGAAGAATCGCAGCCGGTTGGCAGAATACACTCTCCACAAGATCACATATAGTGGAGTCCACCAAGAGTGTCTCATTTACTTATCAATGAGAAGCGGTCGATTGGAGATCAATGAACATGAAACTCGTTGTAGCACAACCGCTCTCGCTCAATCGGTATCGAGCGTGCTGGTATGGGATTCATGCACATTGATCCCCAGCCGACCGCTTCTTATTGATAAGTAAATGAGACACTCTTGGTGGACTCCACTATAAACATTTCGTATAAATATTTGGGTGAAAAAAATGATCGGGATGACCTTTGGGCAATGAAAGAGGATTAGTTCTGACTAAAAATTTGGTATCTTCCGAATTATAAAGGTTCTGACGCTGATGTATCAAAGTGCGAAGAGGGTTCAGATTAGGTATATCAGGAAATGCGGTGATAATCAGTTATATGAAATAAAGAGATAGTAACACTATAGTGAAGATAACACAACAAAATTGTAATATTATTATTATCCTGAAAGTAGTACCTAGTTGATTTACTCTATACTCGAAATGCACGCTGCCCTGAATCATAATCAGTTGCCAATACTTGAGGTGAAATGATTTCTTGTGTTTGTTACACCACCTCAAATGATGGAAGGAAACCAGAGCATGTGAATGATTACGCATTCGGCTCCTCGGCTACGGAGGTCTCACCACGATTGGTAACAGATAAACTTTAAAGGACACAATATGCAACTACTACGATGGTCTCACTACGATTCGTAACCGAGAAACTTCAAAGGACGCAATTCGCAACTATTATGGTCTTCCCACCACGATTCGTGACGGAGAAGCTTGAAAGGGCCCAATACGCAACAAATGAGGTGGTCCCACCACGATCCGAAAAGAAGAAAGCTCAAAGGATTCAATATGCAACACCCACGGTGGTCCCACCACGATTTATCACTGAGAAAGTTTGAATGATGCAATATGCAACGGCTGTGGTGGTCCCACCACGACTCGCAACGGGGAAACTTCAAAGGAAGCAATACAGAACAGCTATGGTGGTCCCACGATTCGTCAGCGAGAAATTTATGGAAAATCAGAAAGAACAACAATGTTGTTGTTGTTCCTTCCGAGAACAAACAACAAAAACAACATCCATGAATGAATACGAGATCAACATGAACCAATAAGAAAGAACCGTGATGAAGTACAGATAGATACAAAACAATGGACTCCACCATGAAGAAGCGCGCAAATTCGAATTTCAGCTTTGCGCGTGAACTGAGACGCAAATCAGCCCAGAACACACCACACACACCACCTCACGATTGAACGCGGTCAGTCCGATTTTTGTGCGACATCAGTCCTATTACTGCGTTTGCGCGCGATCCGACCGGATGGCGAAGCGGTTGTATCGCGAGCACCGGAATGCAATCGCTCTGACCGCGAGTTTATTCGCGGTAAGTCCTAATTGGGCTTTCGATCGCGGTCAAAACGGTTCCTGAGCGCGGTAAGTACTATTCGGCAAGTTCTGTGCGCGATAGGTCCGCCCTTATGTCTGAGTTTAAATCTATCGACGCTGTTCAAAATACAAGAACATTTGAACTTTGTGAGGGCTGATTCCTTGTACCAGATCGGGTTCGCGAAACTTTTTCTCAATTTAGCGATTTTCGCATTTCTTGAAATGCTTAGAAGGAACGATTTCCATTACATGTCCATCATCCAACGTCTTCAAGCCAATCAACTTCAAATTTGATAATAATGCACAAGTACTCAGACATTTGGGCGGGCTTATCGCGATGCCGAATAGGAACGAACGCGTGGTCAACGGCGATCAGCCCGCTACTTTTGCGCGCGGTCAGCTCTAAATGGGTATGCGATCAGCTCTAAATGGGCTCGCGATCACTACGGCTGGTAAAAAAAGGACCTACCACAAAATCTCGTAGGGACAGAGTGTACTCCCGCTAGTGAAACCAAGGAGATACTAGATGTATCTCAAACTTGGGTAATTGAACCGGTGACGATCTCGTTTTACCACACAGAACAGTGCATTGTAGTCGAGGCGGGGTCCGTCGCGGTCACTCCGATATGTGCCGTCGCTCGCAATCAGCCGGAATACGATGCAGGTCGTTCGTGATTAGTCCTATTTACGTTGTTGTACGCGATAGAAACGATTTATGGTCGCAGTAAGTTCTACTTAGCAGTAGCTGCGCGCGATAAGTCAGCACTTCTGTCTGACACTCAGCGCGAAGATATCGAGCAACTGCGACTTGTCCGCAATCAGTCCTACTTGGATTTTTGCTCGCGGTAGAAACGGTTCCTGAGCGCGGTAAGTACCAGGTTGTCCAATAATTCTTGTCCGAAAACTTCACCATTTTTAATTTTTTCAACTTTATTGAAAAACAATTCTAATCAATAATATAATCACCACAGTTATCCACAACAGTGGCCCATCGATTGGGCAGGTCGCCGATGGCCTTCGCCCAGAACTCCGGGGGCTGCGACTCGAAGAAGTCCGCGATGTCGGATTTGAGGTTGTCGTAGTTGGTGAATTTTCTTCCGACGGAGGGGGCGAGGTCCGGGGAATACGGCGGATTGGCAACCGTCTCCCAGCTGAGCGTCGCCAACTTCTGCTGGGTCTCCTTCTCCACGTGGGGACGCGCGTTGTCGTGCAGCAAGTGGACCGAGGCCCGTCCGGAACGCTTTTCTTGGATGGCGGCGGCTAGTTTCTCGAGCTGATCGGTGTAGATGGAGGCGGTGACCGTTCTGCCTTGCGGGAGCAGCTCGAAGTAAAGCATGCCCTTGGTGACCCACCAGCAGCAGAGCATGATCTTCAGCGACTGCAGGTCGGCTTTCGGCGTCGTCGGCGGCTCTTCTCCGCGCGGGATCCAGACGGCACGGCGGGCGACGTTGTCGTAGAGGACCCAGCTCTCATCCCCAGTGACCAGGTCCTCGAGAAACTCCTTGCGATGCGGACGAAGGAGGAGGGAGTGGCAGACGGCCACGCGGCTCTGCTTGTTGGTGTCCGTCAGACGGTGGGGGATCCAATGGGCCAGAACTTTGTGGTAGCCGAGTAAGTTGAGTCGATTATGGATGGTGGACTTGCTGCAGCCGAGCGTCGTCGCCAGTTCACGTGTGGTGGCTTCTGGCTTCTCCTTGATACAGCGACGGAATTCGTCATCATCCACCGTAGAAGGCCTCCCGCTGTGCTCCCTGTCCTCGAGGCTCGTGTCGCCGCTCTCGAAACGATTGAACCAGTGGCTGACTGTGCGTTGGGACACTGCATCCTTCTTGCACGCTCTGCAGATGTTGGCGACCGCGGTGCCCGTGTCGTCGCCCAGGAGCCACTCGTAGTACACGAACGTACGAATTCGACCTTGGTCCATTTTAGCTTGTACTGGTAGCTAGACGCGGCGACTGCGTCTTAAATACCCCTAGCGTAGAACTTTGGAGAACCTTCTAGAAGGTTCTTACACTTGCCTGATATTATAACACTTCTAAGGAAAGAATTTTGGATATTTTCGGACAGGAATTATTGGACGGCCTGGTACTATTCAACAATTTTTGTGCTCGATTAGTCCGCCCCCTTGCCTGAGTATTTATCTTACTGCCTACACCTAATCATTTTGCAATTTATCAACCACTTTTTAGAAATTAGATTTTAACCCTTTTCAAGGGTCTCTGAAAAGATTTCAGCATAATCAGGAAAATTGTTAGAACCAGAAAAGACACTGTGAATAATACCTACACCCGCAAATTTGAGGTTTCGTGAGGGGAAATTCTCAGGTAATGAACTATGCCAGGAGTATCCGTTTTGAAAAAGTCCCGGGAACTGCGATTTATGAGCATTGGAGAAATTTTATTAACCCGTTTTTTTTATCGTTGCTGCATATTTCTTGATTAGAGTTTCGAAAAATTCGAATTGGTTCGAAAAAAACAGCAATTACTTTTTTCTTCTGCCGGCCACTGGAAGCTGCGAAATAGCTCAAATATTGAGTCGGTAAGAGTTACACCTCGATAATGATTACGGCAGAAAAAACCGAAATGCCCATGTTAAAGGACAGTTGAGTAGGGGACGGCTACAATTACAGCTAGGTCAAGTAATAATACAGCAATAGTTTCTGAATACCGCAATTGTTCAGCTCGTTTAACTGCTCCGAATTTTGAAGGTGGCCACACTCATTGAAAATCCGGCAGTAGGATGTCTACAGCAAAATCCATAATTCCGGCGGTAGCAGGTCGACATCTGAACCTTTCGAGGCTTCAGTTAAGTCACGCCGCCGTCTCGAAATCCGGCGCTAGGAGGTCTACACCTGGACCTTCCGGCGTGATACCAGGTTCTCTCGCGCCGAAATCACGCTTTTTTTCGTGTCCTCAGCTGATGTGCTCTGTTACGACACCTCAGAAACCTACTGTCGACATTTGAGGTTGCCTGAGTAGGCTGGGACGCGCTGGCAGCAGGCTCCTTTCAGAAAATCCTTCGCGGGCCTGTCACACTTTGCACTGCCCAATAGGACGCTCGCCCATCTTTTGAATCTCTAGCATTGATTTCTACGGAAACTTCGAATGGAGAGGAATTAACAGAATTATCGCCAGTGATGGAGAAGCTTACAGCCTTGTTGATCTTGGTAGACCTGATCACCTGAGGCTTTCAAATAGCTTCTGATATATAGGATTTTTCGTCGTGTTAAGGCTATTGAACCGTCAGGCTCATAGTAACTGGCAGATATTGCATGGAATACGACATGACTCTGACATTCGCTTGGGAGTTGCCTCGTGGGGCGGAGCCGGTTAGGCCCACATTTTTCGGCTGCTCTACATTTTTCCCACGTCGCGCCGAAGCCATGGTCGAAAAAAGTGGGAAAAAAGTGGTGAAAATGTGGGGCGACTCCGAGGAAAACGTTCCCCCAGCTCGCGTCTTTTCTTCGAACGCCACTCCCGAACAAAAACAATCGATACGGCGCCAATTTTCCTATGACAGCCTTTTAATAATTCTCCGTTCACAACTCTAGTTTTCCGTTCTCATCTTTCTCTTATCTTTTCTAACCTTATATTCGTGTGATTAATTTTGTACAGTTGTTCGTGTTGTAATTTCGCATCCTCAGCAAAAATTTTATGAGATTCTTGAAGATTCGAAAGCTCCTCACATTTTTCTGGCGGAATTTCCCCCAAAATCATTCGTAATTCTAACGTATTCTGTCGGGTTACTCCCGTGATCTGCTAGAATTTTTCCGTATTACGCAGGATTTTTTGGAAAGCGTGAGATTGGTCGCACTTTTCCCTTAAAGGCATCGTACACGATGAGAACCATATATTAGTTTTTCATGTTTTTTTACAGTTTGGCCTCTTTTGTGAACGAAAATGTTGAAGGACCAACCACTGCTGAGCCTGCCCTCAGCAATGCGACGCGTGCATTGTTCTTGGGGCAGTTTTTCTGCCGTGGAGCGCAAAAGGGGCAGTTTTTCTGCCGTGGAGCGCAAAATCTCACTTCAAGTTTTCATAATCCGCGCTGCATTTCCGCATTCTGATTCTTTTGTGTTCGATGCCTCTATTGCTGAGTCTGTTTTTATCCCCTTTTTTCGATCATATAAACCATCCATTTAGGGAGATTTCATGGCGTGGAACAGAATTATGAGATCCCTTTTTGGTTTCTAGTTTGTCCGCGAAGATTTATCTCTTTAAGGAGCCCCGGGTTAAGGTTTGGACGTAATTCATCAGAAATTCCCTCCATCTAGATATAGATAAATCATTTAACAAGTTGTTCCCTATGGCTTTTCGTTGGCTCTAAATCCTAAATACTGGTGGTTTGAATGTCTTTGCGTTCAGCTCCTTTTCTGTGAAGATTATGGTTATTCAAAGAATTGTCATCTCTTTGATGCTTAGCGAATCAGCTGTTATCTGCGATGATCCTGCAACCCATAGCTACGTGACTTTTCTCCCTTCTCTGATCTTGAATGTGTTCATTTGTGCTCCAAATGCAATGTAGGAATCTATTATTCTCTTATCTTATTTGTTGAAAATAAACAATTGTTATAGTTTTTGAAGTTGTTTTGATATCACTTGTTGCTTTCGTATTCACTTCCCGCTGCTGTACTAATTGAAGTTATGGTTTTAATCAATAAACAATTATCTACAATGAATTTTCTTTTGTGAGAGGAATGTGAAGTGATATGTGCATATGATATAGGCAAGTTCACGATTTCACCACAAAATTCGCAGTGTTGGAAGAATGTGAGGCGACAATTTTACTACAAAATTCGTGGCGTGTGAAGAATGTGAGGCGGCGATTTCACCAAAGGGTTCGTAGTGTGAGAAGAATGTGAGGCGAGAGTGAGGCTAGAGTGGGGCGAGACGGCATCTCATCGGGCATTCACTAGAGTCGCCTCACTTTTTTCCCAGCTGGGGCTAAAATTTCACCGGAATGAGGCTACGCCGGCTACGCCGGAGCCGATTTGGCGGGAGTTGCCTCGATGTCACGAGGCGACTCTTACTTTTCATCGAGGCAACTCCCAAGCGAATGTCAGAGGACTAACAAGAAACGGTTGCCTACATCAGATAGAGTTTCGGGATGCACTTTTATTATGATCTAGGGGAGGACAGACTTCCAATATCCCACACTCAGAGTCTGCTAAATGCCTCAGGCAATCCTTAAAAAGGTCCAAGTTTGAACAAGGCCAGAACGGCTCAGCCGAAGTGAGTAGAGCTGATTTAACGATTTAATTACCTTTGCGTATGTTCAGAATAGATCAGAATTTGGGCAACAATGCATAATATCTGATCTAAACAGAATCAATGCACAAAAATTTTCTACATATATTCTGAACACATCTAAAGGTAATTCAATCGTTGAATCGGCTCTACTCGCTTGGGCTGAATCGTTCTGGCCTTGATCAGATTTTCACCTTTTTAGGGACTGCCTGAGACATTTAGCAGATTCTGAGCATGGGATACTGGAACACTGTCCCCCCCAGAGACCATGTTGAAATTGCATTCCGAAAATCCATCTGAAGTTGGCAACCCTCCCTTGTACGCAAATGTTGGTGTATTAACAGATTTTGCCGTTTGCCGGTAATTTTTGGGGTTTGCCGTACCCGTTTGCCAAAATTTGAAATTCCTTTGCCGCACACCCCTGATTCGTAGTGTTGTATCGGATCAAAGTCAAGTCCATCAAGGTGTCAGTAGCGTACGGCTGTCGGGTTACCGTGTTAGGAAATACCTCTCTATCCGAAAACGCACTTGCACTTTAACAGCTTGGTCCAAGTTTTTCACCGTCTCAGAGCATTTCTACTCATGTCATGCGCAAGGTCATCCGCGGTCTCTACGAACTTCAGGATCGGCTTCGTTATAGGGCTAGAATAGACTGTGGGCTAGCAAGCGCGGGGCAGATTCGGGCATTTCCCACCAGTCCGTTTCCCCCAACGTATTTCAAGCAACGGGAACCAAATACACGCGCCGACATAAACTTCCGCCTCTTTGCCGACGAAATATTCAGGGTTCTCAAGCGATCTCAGGCAGGGAAAATCCCTAAAAACCGAAATCACTCACAAATTTGGGGTCTAAAAGAAGTGCGCGAGCTTGCGTTTCCAATACCATACGGCTGTTCGTAGGAGACAATGGAGGAGAGTTTGTGGTGATTCCCCACGACACGGATATGACTATAACCGAGATTCGCCTCTTGGACCCGTCAGTCTTCCGGATGTCTTTCGAAAAAGATTTCAAGTCGCAACACTGTAAGCTCAACAGATCCTGGATTGCGGAAGCGAAATGGGCTGGGCTAGCTCAGACAATAATCACGCGCCTGAAAATTGAGGCTTTAAATTGTCCCGTATTTTACCTGCTTATCAAAACCCATATATTCGGGGCAACGGAAGACCTCACACAAATTGATCCGACCGCAGTTAAGGTCCGATCCATCATTAGCTGCGTGGGTGGTCCCACGGAGCGGTCGCTGGGGAGTCAGATCAATAACACATGCTGAAGAAGCAAACCCCCAGCGTCACTTTACGGTCACTTGACGCTAGGACGTCCGCTACGGACGGAGCCTAAGCAGCCTAATATTTCTTTTTGAGGAGTGCCTCTGTTGCAATGTTTTCAAATGGGCAGGTAAATACTTTGCTCAGCTGCGGGGGCTGGAGATGGGGCAACGGCTGGAACCAACGCTTGCCATCGCCTGTCCAAAATCGAGGCTCCTGTGCTCGAAACCTTCCTCTTGTTTCATAGGCGATACATTGATCTCTGTCTCATGAATTGCTGTAGACACGAAGAGAATGACATGTGTTTCGCTCCAATGAACAGCCAGTCCCCACACATAAAACTGACACGGGGAAAATCGTGGGAAAGCTGCGTGCATTTCCTAAGGGTCCAGATTCAACTGACAAATGGCAGAAAAGTCACAAAATGGTACCGCGAACCTTCGAACAAGAAGATTCTGGTTCACTGGCGGTCCGCGCATCCTACTCAGACTAAACTTGCGGTTGTCAGAAACATGTTTCACACCGCTATAAATGTGTGTTCTGGAGAGGAAGAGCGCGAAGCGTTAAAAAGCCTGGCTTGTCAAATAGCTGCTCTCAATGGCTATGGACCACCCGCGCGCAGGTCGCAGAACGCCCACGAAGGCCAGCGAAGAAATTATTTGCCACAAAGGTACAAAAATCCTTTCATAATGCCATTCATATCAGAATATGTGAGCTGCGCTGTCAGAAAATGCCTTCGAAAAGCGGGATTGGAAAATACTGTATCTCTGGTGGCCATCCCGTCCAATAATTTAAAACGACAATTAGTGCGGGATCGTCAATATGATCGCGCATGCGTCATGTCACAGTGCGTCATTTGTTGAGCGGGCAGGAATGGTGACTGTATAGCTTCTGGGGTTATCTGATCACGTGTCAGAGCTGTGGCTAGTAATAAAGCGGCGAAACAGCCCGCCCACTGCATATGCCTATAAAAGAGCACTTGAATGGGAAGGAAAACTCGCCAGTTAGTACTGCCCTGGGTTGCCACAAGGTTAATTGCCATGGCGGAGCAGATTTTGAGGTGAGAGTGGAGATGGTAGCGCGAGATGCCAAAACAAGTGCGCGAAAAGCGCTGGAGGCATTCTGGATCAACGCGAGGGACCCCAAGGTCATCCGGAAGGACCAGGGTATAAATATCACACGGGAACTGCAGCCCTACATCAGTTTAGTCTTCTGATATGGGTGCTGCTTTCTGACATTTCGGTACCCCGTCGTGTTCTACTGATAACCTGATGCTTCACAGACTTTGAGAAGGTATGCCGCTTAGTCTCATCTATATCAGTTATTTGTTTGGAGATTTTGTCTTGATTTTTTGTAGAGTAAAACTAGGTTTGACCGAGTATTTTTACACGTAGATTCGACCTTTTCCAGACTGCGAAGAGGGTGGGACCACCGAAAAGTTAGTCTGCCGATAAACCATCATACTACCTCGTGCCGGCCTAAATCAACGTTCAAGCTATATTCTGATGTCGAGGTCCATCGAGATTCAAACATTGAGATCAAATGAAGTTTATCTTTCTTTCAGGCGATTTGTGGGGAAGGAGAGATTAACCGATGTGTGTAGAAAAGCCGTTCGTCACGTAGACAATACATTCCATCAACTTACCCCCCCCCCTTCGTACTATATCAAATGTTGATCAGTTACTTATGCGATGGCTGACAGCAAATTGTGCCAGATGACTATCAGAGTGCCGGACTCTTTTGACGAATTTAGAGACTTTCGACCTCAAATATCGCCACCATCCACCTTTCAAAGCCATTTGTATCTATTTCTGGCCAGTTTTCGTTGCTTTCTTTGAACCTATCCTCTACAGCAACTGCCAACCTAGTGTTTCACACCGAGATCTCTAGAACGAGATTTATCGAGAAGACTGCCTTTAGCTGTGCTGCGTGATTCGCTGGGTGTCGTCTTATTGTTAGAGAAGAAACATGCTTCTAGCAGGAGGCGGTCATGAAGCACCTTTTGAAGCTTCTTATGTATCATACTGTCCTACCAGCTTGGAACAAAGTCCAGCGTCACTCGTTCAAAATCAGGGAGAGCAGCCCGAGGTTATCGAACTTCCTCCGCCAGAGCGGTACCTTTAGTACAGACCTTTCTTATTTCGAATTCTGCCGATGAGTTTAACCAACTAGGATACCAGGATTCTTCTTCGCTTCCGAAAAAACACAATTTTGAAAGCAAAAGAAGCTCTTTCCTTTACTTCCAGGGCTCATACTCTGGTAATTCTCAGCGGTCCTACATGTGGTCTTTTAGGCGATGCCAACTTGTGGCTTAGAGACAGGCATATCTACGGTTAATAATTTCAGAAACGGTACATTAGCGGCGTGAGAGAGCACTTGAATTGAGACTTTATGTATCGAAACATTCTCGGATAACGTTGCCAGAGCGTAAACTACGTCTCATTCTTCTTCTTCTTCTTTGCAGCCACAGAGAGGGGTTCTGTCATAGGTTCAGAAACTCGGCCACTAGCACTGGGTTCGTCCACAGATCCATTGTCGTCAATGTAGTCGGTCTTTTCGGGCAATTGAACAGGTGCGCAGTAGTATGCCCTTGACTACCGCAATCAGGACACTCGTCAGGTTTGCTGTTGTCAATCCTATGCAAGTATGACATAAGCATGGGGGAGTGTCCACAGCGTAACGATGCAAGGGTGCACCTGGCACGCCTGCCAAGTTCCATCTCTGTCTCGGAGACCTTTGGAGGTGCGACTCCCAGGGTGGGGTTTATGGCAACTCTGCTCAAGTGTTCGTTCACGAATCGGGTATGCTCCGTGCGCAAGAGACGGAGGCGTTCTTGTTGTGCTTCAGTCCATCTCTGCACATCTACTTTCGACGGAGCATCAGCGAAAGGCTTTCTGATACATCTCTCTCTCACCGGGTTTAGTACTCTTCGCGAAGGATGATTCGGCTGCTTCACGATGTTAATGTACATTTGTTGCGCCTGGAGCTGGCAGTGGTCTCTAACTGGCAATATGCGAGCCTCGGCATGTAAGTGCTCTATTGGAGAGCTTTTGGAACAGCCTGTTGCAATTCGCAGAGCACAATTTTGGACGCGCTGCAGCTTGGACCAAGAGGTGTCCGACACGATGTGCTGCCAGACTGGCGCAGCATACTCCAAGGCGGGCTGCACAATAGCCTTATACGTGGTCAGGATCGTTTCTTTATTGCATCCCCAGGACGTTCCACCGAGAGCACGCAAGACGTTGAGTCTTGTTTTCACTGTGGCTTGCTTCTGCTCAGTGTTCTTATGAAACTTCAACGAAGGATCCAACACGAGTCCAAGCAGCTTGGGGAATCGGGTGGCCTGCAATTGAGTTTCGTCCCATTTAACCATAGGATGGGCACTGTGCTCTGCATTATCAGTGGAAAAGACGGTGACGGACGATTTGGAGGCAGAGACTGTGAGCATTTTGCGATCGAAGAAACATTTCAACTCGATCAAGTAGTCATTGATCTTACTGGTGGCTACCTTAATGTCGCGATCTCGGCACAGAATAGTAATATCATCCGCGTATGCAACGACCTTGATGTCTTGAGGGGGAACGGGCAGATCTTCTAGATATAAACTGAAAAGTGCAGGCGATAAAACTCCTCCTTGAGGGACACCAGCGGCGATGGGGATGCTATTGGAAACATGTCCCTGGAATAGCACATTTGCCCGACGTCCTTTAGTGAAGGCAGTTATCCACCGCTTCTGCCATGGCTTGATGGTAGACTTCAACAGACTCTCTGATAGTAGGCCTAGATTGACAGTGTCAAATGCCTTTGTTAAGTCGAGGGCCACACCAACAGTACGTTGGGGTTTGATGGCATTGAAGCCGTCCAGCACATAGCTCACAATTTCCAACAAGGCCGTAGTGGTGGAATGTAATTTACGGAAACCATGTTGGTGCTGCTGTTGGCTGTTATGCTCGGCAAGCTCCTCCACAACCAGTTTTTCGGCGATTTTGGCGATGGGTGAGAGCAGACTGATCGGCCGGTACCCTTTAGCCGTGGATGGTGACTTTCCGGCTTCGGCAGTGGAATAACACGAGCCACTTTCCAATTTTGGGGTAAAATGCATGTACGAAACGATGTATTTATGACGTCAGCAATAAAGGGCAGTAGTTCACTGGGCAGTCTCTTCAGGACTGCAGGGCTCAAACCGTCTGGCCCTAATGCCTTCGAGTTGCTCATCTCCTTTATCGCCTTCTCGACCTGTGCAGGCGTGACTGCATCATCTACATCCATGAGAGGCAACTTACAGAGTTCCCGTACAGTTATTCTGTTCTGTTTCTCTCTTTTGGTTCTAGTGATGAAAAAATGCTTCCCAAGAGCATTTGCGGCCTCCTTCCCTGATTTGAAGACTCCATCTTCAAACTCAATCGTGGAATTGTCGGCGGAGGTGAACTTTCCGGAGATCCTTTTCAAGGCCTTCCACGTTGCTGCTGCATCATTTCTGAAGTTCATCTTCTCAGTGAACTTTTCCCAAGTTTCCTTCTTGTGCCTGTCAAGGTCGTTCCTAATCTCATCTTCCAGCGCAGCGATGTCTGGGTCAAGATGATTTGCGGCTCTCTTTGCGTCCCTTGTCCTTATCTTCTGCAGTGTTTCCCTGGTGACATTGGGAAAGAAGGTCTTAACGCGGCCTTCAGGGATCGCAGCTTTCATAGCCTTCAAGATAGCATCAGATAGGTGGCGCTCCTTCTGGTGTACATCGCCATTCCACGGATAATCAGCCGCTTGGCGGAGCGCAACCTCCCTGAACAGGCTCCAGTCTGCAAGGCCTAAATTAAGATAAGAACGATGACGAACACCTGTATAGGGAGCAAGAGAGTTAGAGAGATCAATATCGACAAAGACAGGGGATGTGATCGCTGGAAAGAGTTGTGGATGTCGACCAAGAGCAGGCATTAGAGAGATTGGAAGAGACGAGGGAGAGGTCTGGGCTAGATGATCGGCCGTTGGCAGGAGACGAGTGGGCTGGCCATCGTTTAAGATAACCAGATCGCACTCCTCCGCCCATTCTTCGACGTCACCTCCTCTAGCATCAGAATCAAGCGACGAGCAGAACGTGGGCGCATTGAAGTCACCCCCAAAGACAACTGTGGGAGAAAGAGAGCAGTCATACAGCTGCTTGAGAAGGGGATAGGATTGTATGTTGAGGGACAAGAGGAAGAAGGAGGGATATATATATTAAAAGAGAAAGTGGTATTTTAAGAGGTAGATGGATGGGGATGTACTCGAGAGTGCCATCCACTGGAGTGTTTGGAATAATGTGAGAGGGAAGAGAGGACAGAACAAAAGTAGAGACTCCGCCTCCTTGAGATGACCTGGGAGTATGATATGCAGTATAGCCCGGGATGTTTGGATGTCGAGAGGTAGCAGAGGGAGAGAGTTTGGTTTCCTGAACCATGATAACATCCGGGTGATGAGTACGGGCAAAGAGAGATAATTCAGAAAGCTTGGTCCGAAGGCCGTTTAGATTGATGTGTACAATAGATAGGGCGGTTGGTAGATGAGGAATTTGAGTTACTGGAGGCGGAGCACACAATACAACGAAAGGAAGAATCGTGGTGCCTCACAGAACTGAGACCCGAACAAGAGAAGTGCACCCACCTTTCGCATCCAAAACATTGGACGCTGGTTCCATACCAATTGACATCTCTGCCGCATGTGGCACATGGGTACTTCTTCTTCTTCGCGGGTCCTGGATTCCTTTCGACGCCGGCCATTTGTAGAAGAATCCTCAGGAGAGCTGCAGCCAGCCAGCACCTCTCCCATGACAAAAACCCTCTCCGCGGAGGGATTGACGTCGGTTTGCACGGAGGTGATCTTCTTTCCTCCACACTGCCACGGCACGAACGTACGACATCTCGGCAGCTACGTCTCATTCCCATACATCATCGAGCGACCGAGTGCGGTGGGGTGTCTCCACACTCGCACCCTCAATTACCTTTGCTCGTCCATCGGCTAACATTCCCCCCTTATCTCTGACCTTGAATCCCGTTCGGCTTGCTGTCATCTGAGCATCGCTGACAATTTTCCAATTTCCAGCCGCTTACATTGCAGTTATTTCGTCAATTTCTGCTGCAACCGACGTCTCGAACTCGATATCAAACTGAGACCACAGTCACTGAACCCATCCGTGATACCACTTCATCAAAGCTGATCGTCAGAGAATATTGCCTGCCTACTCGTCTATCTTCATCTACCTCTCCATGATGTGTTCTACACCACCTAATAGTCGCTGTTCCGACTCGTCATCCTTCTCTTTCCTAGTCTGGAACGAAACGCGGTTATGGATGTCGTCAAGTCAGCATCTGGTCCAATCTGCGTGAAGACTGCCTTCGATCTGCCGGTCAGGGAACTGCGAACGGTTTAATTGGAAGAGGACAGCTCTCAGGATGAGAATGCGGTACTTCGACAAAGACTTGATAAATCGTTGATCCCACCTGTACGTATTTATAGTCCTTCTGTTGCCAGAGATTCTGATTTTGTTGTACTTCTTCTTCACCTAGTCGTGTTAATGATGATTTCCGCGAATAGGAGAAGAAGAGGTCTATTGTTTTACGCAGTGTGCCGGAGCTCAAGTCTCCTATTGTGTCGAAAAAGCTCGAGTAAGATCGTTGTAGTGTACTGAACGTTCTCTGTTATCTGAACATTAAGTGTGCACCGGTGGCAGTTTATAGACTATGTCGTTCTAGAAAAGGTGTGGACCGGCTTGTCAAAGTTGTTTTACCTGCTTCTTGTTTTCAGCGTGAGGCGATTGATCGTGCTATGTGCCGCTACTCTTTTCCGGCCAGAGGTGTATCCCTTCGAGGGCCGAATGCATCCACGGGTCGTGGTGGGGCAGGGGCAGGACAGTCTGCGCCCTTGAAGATCTCCGTAAATCACAAAATCAATCGTGCCCCAACCGCCCCAGCTAGGAGGCTGGGGCAGCTAGAGCAGCGAAGAACACAGCTGAGGCACGATTGATTAGAGTACCCACTGCCCTCGATCTTCAAGGATGCCGACTGCCCTGCCCAAACCCGGCGCGCTGATGAATTCGGCTCCGGGAGTCCCTCCCCAAAGTTGAGTTGACGAGGCGTCGTGAAGGAACATTCAGTCCCCGGAATTCTGATTCTTGCCGAATGCCCAGCCCCTCCACAAGCGATTCAGGTTCCGCTCAGAATCTTTTTTAGGGAAATGGACCCTCGGCGTCAATCTCATTTGAATTGTTCTATTCCGGTTTTATTTCTTTCGTAGTTTTATGCTAATTTGCGGTCATTTCCTGAAAACTGCGTTGAACTGAACCTCAATCTTGGCGGCCTATATATATATATATATTGTATCTGTTCTCTTAGACGTGGCTGAAAACTAATCACTTTATTCCTCCAATGCTGGGTGATTGGGCTAGATCATTCTTCGGTGCTTTGGTGCAACAGAAATCGGAGACCTGGTAATGGAGTGGCGATTTTTCTCAGGAGCACTTTATGTCACTATGTATTTGAATGGGTATGAAATTTGAGCTGTAGACATCTTTCACGGTGGCTTGAGCTTCATGATCATTCTTGTGTATGCACCACCTTCCACCATTGGGGCAATAACTGAGCAAATGGCTAAAACAATATGAGATGTCGCATCTAACAAACACCCTGCGATTTTGGTTGGCGATTTTGATTTCTACGAGATTGAATGGGCAGCGTAAAATCATCGAACCGATACAAAGTCCTTTTCTAAAATTAGCAGCAATGATTTCAAACAGTTTGTCTCTAAGCCTGTGGTTTGCGTATTGTATTTATCTGATGCATGGACCAGGTGGATGGCCATGCGGTGTTGACGGCGTCATCGGTCAACGGGGTTTCTATCGCGCGCGGCGGTCTATCGTCGCAGCCCAATCCATTCACCACACTAATTTAATTTCGTTTACTCTACACGAGTTGACAATATTTTGAATTTATTATTCTCCAGTGGTGAAACTCTTGAGTAATGTATCTGTAAAGTCATCAGTTGGCGGTAGCTATCATAAGAGCATTCAGTTGTGAAAAAGTATATGATGTTCCTCGCGATCCTCGAGCCTCTCCACTACCCATTCCCGGTGGGAACTGAAAACATTTTTTATCGTGAACACTGCCTTTAGAGCACTGACTACAAAAGAGAGTAGTGTTCTTCAAAAAATGTACAAGACGTATGTTCTCCCTCCTGTACAGATCGATACCTCTCTGTTTCCTCCATACAAGAAAAAGGACATGATCATTTTAGTAAAAACTCAGAATAACTATACTAGGAAGATAATAATACAACGGGCGGATTTTTCTACTCAAAAATTCCGAATGCACCGATCTGGAACCAGCGTTTTCGTTTAGTAAGCCTCGAGTCTCGACGGGAGTTGTTTGATGCCTGTATGGTACACAAGCTTTTACCTCAGGCAATAGTGGGGTTTCAGTGGAGCACAATAGGCTTTCACCTCGACGAGGATAGCGACGGCAGCATTAGGGGATGAGCTGCTGCTCGAGCAGTACTTGGTGCCTCTGTGCTGTCCTTAGCACACGTGACGCCCTTCTCTTCCATTCGTCGCCTTAGCTGCTGCTCTCTATTTTGGCCAGCACAGTGTGGCAACATTGCTCAAAGCAGTCCTCTCGGGCAGCTATGAGCGAATTTATAATCAACATAGAGAGTTCTTTCTTTTGCGCATGTGCATTTAGACGTCTGGAATGCTATATATCATCAATTCATCTTTTCTCTTTTTCCCCAAACAAGGTGTATAGAGTTGGAGCAATCAATCGATCCTCATCTCAGGCGATCGTGGGTTGTAATGGAGCCTGATGGGCATTCACCTCTACCAGAATAACGAGGGCAGCACAAGGGGACGAGTTTCTGCTTTGAGGGCGAGCACGCGCTGCCCTCGTCCTCCATTTGTCTCCTTGGCAGCTGCTCTCTGTTGTGATCAGCACAGTGTGGTAACCTTGCTCAAAGTGGTCCACTTGGTTAGCCACAAGCATACTCGTAATCGGAATGGAAAGTTCTTTCTATTTAGTTTACATGTGCCCTGCTCCGACAAATTGTATAGAATTAATACAGCCGATCGATCTCCAGCCGTATCTCAAGAAATACCTTGAAGGCAGTGTTCACAATGAAAAGTTGCCTTGCCTTTTTTGGCTAGAACGTGAGCTTTGGATCTATCTAAGCAAACCTATGAACAAAGAATGGCGAAAAACGGGCAGGAAGTGGGTCAAAACACCGCGGTCCAGCCGGCCCATCGGGTCACTCCGCCCACGTCCTATAACAGTTGTCCTGAATTTGTTTCACCGTAGGAACAGGCACCGAATTTTCGAATATTCTTCATTGTGAAATGTTCTAACAACTCAGCATGGCCACTTTTATTTGAAAAAAAAATTGGTACAGGAAACAGAAAGCAAAGCCACTCACCTAAGAAATTTGAAGCTCGAAACCATCCCCACGACGCAGGTTCGATGCGTTGTACGCAGTCTCCCTTCGCACAACGCATCAAACCTGACGTCGGGCGAACACACAAACAATCATAATTTTATTTCAGAGATTTCTTTAAACGCCTTTTCTCCGGTATTTGATTGTTTTGTGGTGACTTTTTCCTGTTAATGTTTTCTTACAAGGGAAGTGTTAAGAGTGGTAAACGCATCTGCCAAAACGACTAGTATCGTTAGTATCTCTAGTGGCTCAATATTAAAACTGCGCAGTATCCAGCCCCGAGCTGCAGGTTCCAAGAAGTTACAAGCTTAAAAGGTCGTTTTTTGTGCTTTTTGAACCCTCCAAAAAGGGCATTAGTCTTTGGAAAATTTGGAAACGGACCCCATAAATGTGCTCAGCGCCCAAAACCACCCTCCTGAGCGAAATTTGGGTGAAGGCGCATTTTCCATACTTTTCCAGACTGACAGCGTTTTGGACTTGAACTGATTTTCGGTTGGGCAATATTTATACCAATTCAGGGTGGTTTTTTGGGGCGCTGATTACGAATCTGTAGTTTATTAGTCGGTTATTCAAAGTTCTCGGCTAATTTGGTTCGGAGCCTCCCAACCGGGGAAAATTTCGAGGGAAAAACGTCACTTCCGAAATTTCCGGATTTCTACGACAGATATGTCTCAAAAACATTCTCTGAGAGTTATTCGGAGTGCTTAACACGAATCTGGAGTCCGTTTATTGATTTTGTGCAGATTATGATAGATTACGGTGGGTATACGGTAGTTCGGTCAAAATCTCAGGTTTGACTCAAAATTTGTATACGGGGGTTATTCGGGTGGAGAATTCGAATTTGACGTCCGTTTGTCGATTTTCAAAATACTAAGGTGGGTTTTGTCCCCTAAATGGCATGTTACCTACCGTAACCTACAGTAAGCCTCGAAAATTCGACAAATGGACTCCAGATTTGTGTTCGACACCCTAGATTACCCCTACATACAAGTTTTGAGCTAAATCCGAGAAAATTTTTTGAAACTCAAAAAATACCTGATGAAAATAAATACCTTTTCGCGAGGCTTGACAAATGCTCATAACTTTTTTGAATCTGCAGCTCGGGGCGAGATGCTGCGCATTTTTGCTATTGAGCCACAAGAGATACTAACGATACTTGTCGTTTTCGCAGATGCGCTTGACACTCTAAACACTTCCCTTGTCAGCGCAAAATCCCTGCAAAAGGAGAACGCTGTCACTCTGTGCAAAGTTCGAAAAATGTGCTCTCACCTGAATTTCGTACAGGGGATTGTTTTGGGCGCTGAGCACCTATTATGAGGTCCGATTCCAGATTTTCCAATGGCTAAAGCGCGTTTTGGAACGTACAACAGGTGCGCAACTCTGGCGAAAAACGTCTACAATTTTTTACAGAGTGGTTCCGGGCAGCTTCGAAGAGTGCACTTCGATTTTACGTCAAAAACGGTTTTGGGAAAGTACACTTCAACCGGAATGGCCAAGGCAACTAATAATAGAGTTCCCTTGCGAGAGCATCTTTCGCGCCGGTACCGCGATTGTGCCGTGCTCGTCTCCCCCTTGTCCCGCGATCCGTTATTGAGACTTCACAACGTGTGCAAAACTCTAATGGCTGCGAACCTCGTCTAACAAGTGCAAGTATGGAGCTTTAAAAATTTTGTGGTGTATTTAGAGAACTATTAGTAGTATACTGTCTCTAAATGCCAGAATGCTCACCTCTTTTTCTATTTCAAGTTAGATTGAGAGATGATCGTTTGCTCTGTGGACGGTTTAGCTTAGTTATAAGAGAATCATAGAATCATAGTAAGAGCAACTCTACACAATGTTTCGCGATTCCGTACTGACGTTTTTTCAGGCATTTTGAAGTTCTTGTTCAATGTACAAACAAATTGATGGGCATTTTTTTTGCCAGGGAAAATTTGGTTTTTTTTCTAAGCTTAACGCACCCACCGAATTTTCAAATTGTACTATTGTTTTATATGGGTGTGAGGAAAAGGACTGCAAGATAAACATCTGTTATGGAAACGTGAGCAGAAGAGCACCACGGAGGAAGGGGAAGAAGGACTTAAACCTTCGACGGCCGAGTATTACACCTCAGTAATTTTTTCAAGCATTATGTCAAGTGTTCTTGTCTCGCATTTATTCAGACACAGTATTGCGAAAATAAACTTCTTCATCAAAGAGGGTATATATTCATGGTAATGAAATACTAATATTTGCTGAGTCTTGTTTTTTTGTTGTTTCAGAACTCAAAGGATTTACCAGACCAATTTAGAGAAAAAAAAGAAATCTATTCGATTGATGCAAAAGTTTCCGGAGTTTTCACGACTTTGAATGAGAAACATTAATTCCAAAAACAAACAAAGCTCACATAACAAAATAATTTCCGTGATGGATCACATTCAAGGATACTTCGCCACCGATTGGGCAGATCTTGAATTCCCGACGCGTAGAACTCATGCTGTTTCCAGTCGAAGTATTCTTCTAATGTTATTTTGACTTCGTCATTGTTAGTGAACTGTTTTCCATCTAGGAAATGCTGCATCGAGCGGAACAGGTAGTAGTTTGAAGGGGCAAGATCTGGGCTATATGGAGGGTGAGAAAGAACTTCCCAGCCCAGGTGCAGCAGTTTTTGTCGGGTTATCCGAAATGCGAGTGGCCAAGCACTGTCGTGAAGAAGGAGAACAGTGTTCATCCCAGGGCGACTGGACCTGGACTGGAAAGTTATTCCTCACCATCCATCTAGCACAGATCTTGCCCCTTTCGAATACCATCTGTTCCGCTCGATGCAGCACTTTCTGGATAGGAAACAGTTCACTAACGATGACAAAGTCAAAATGGTCCTAGAAGAATACATCGACTCAAACAGCGAGAGTTCTACTCAGAAACTCAACGAGTTCGACCGCAGATTTCTGCCTTGTCGAACCCCTTTCCGTTTTCGCCCCTCATTTCTTCCACTTGAGATGACTAGAGGGAAAAGTAAAATTTATCCTACCCCCATGTCTTCTCATTTGGGGCTACGTGGAGGAACAAGGCTGAAGGATCCGACCCGACAGAAATCTGGGGATGCACCCCGTTCGAGCTGGGGTCGACCCGGCGAGTGTCTGACTACGCGTCGAAAATTCATGATCTGCCTACATCGGCGGCGAAGGATCCTTGAATGTGAGGGAAAATATTCTGTTGGGTGAGCCTTGTTTGTTTCTAGAATAAATGTTTTTTATTCGAAGTTGTGAAAACTCCGGTAACTTTTGCGTCAACCTAATACAGTGCGTCTCATAACCATACGACCATCCCCGATATTGGCGTTCCTGAAAAAATAAGAAGTTCAGTTCTTTCGGCGTTGTGTTTTTCAGAATCAACGTCTAAAATAAGGGTGAGGTACGGGATCCCGCCTCTTTTCTTTCATTTCAAATCTTTTTATACCAACTTTTTTGATTTTATGCTGTTTCAAAACCATACGACCACTCAAACAAAACACATTTCATTCGAAGAAAAACGCAACAACCCAGAAGTTTAAAAGTCTATGGGTCCTCCATTAAGTGAAATTTTGAAACCTGAAATTGTTGCTTTTTATCTCCCGTACAACCATCAACAAACCCCTTTTTAGAAGTACCAATTGTGAATGGGGGTAGTACCTTGTGAGTGTTCCCGCTACAGTAGCTGAGCTACCTAACGAAAATTGCTACCTAACAGGTGTTCTGCGAGTGTGCTGTATTACTATAACTGCACAAATACCGGGAAATATGAATTTATTAGGACAATATTTCTGTTATAGATGACATCTAACCCATTTAATGTAATTCGAGCTGTACACTATTTCAAGGAGTGCGAAAACATGCAAACAACATTATGTATAAAAAGGAAAACCGTATGCCAATGCAGCATAGAGGAATCCATTTGCACACACCACAGAGAGCAATAATAATATTTACATCTGGTGCTAACTCTGTAGCAACATTCACGATGAATTTCTTTTCTATTAAGCTTCAGTCACAGAGTACTCTTCGGTTTTCTTCAAAAATCCCGTAATTTTTCTCGTCGTGAGCCTTGCATCTGAGCTTACTTCATTCATTTCCAACAGGCTTAATAACTTCACCAGGGGTAAACTTCTAGAAGACCTACATTGGAAAACGTATAAGAACAGGAAATTTTGAATACAAGAAACCACATCTATCAAAGTCAAATTCCAAAAGTAGAAAAGAGACTGCATGACATAGAGGAGTACTGAAGTCTCGTTGCGGAGTGAAGACCAAAGATGGAAAAGCTCAATTTTCAAGTCAGTCATCTAATAAAAAATACAATGTGTGAGTGTCAAGCATTAACATCAAACCCAAGCGAATGGGCGAATCTATAGAAAATACGCAGATCACAAGGTATACCTCCAAAATTTGAGACGGCTTCGTCGGCGATAAGATGCTGAAATGAGTGTAAATTTTGAAAAGAATTCAGTTATGCGCGAGTAAAGAATTTCAAAAGACGAACTCAACTTGTTGGAATTAGCAGGAGCTCTTGTATGCTAGAAGACATCTTTAATAAACGGCGCTGATGCTCAGTCTAAAAATCAAAGACAGTGTTCAATAAACACTACAAATACTTACAGTATTCTTCTGAGCTGGACGCCTGACACAGGAAACGCCACAACTATCGAAGATTGATGAAATAATAGAGGACACACTCTTAGAAAAAAAAATTATGCATGATATTCAGTCGCCAATTAGGGAAAACGCGAAGAAAAACAGCTAACAATATACCCTACTGAGAATACTAGACTACGAAGTAACGAAAATAAAAGTGAAGGAGAAATACAAAGAAAAAAAGGAAGGGAAGAAGGGATACTCGTGGAAGAGGAGTGACGCGGAAAGTTCGCCTGTAATTTTCTGTTCCGTGCAACTGCGCAACACACACCTCCTTCGGCGTCGGATTTGTGACTACCGCCGTCGCCGAAAAAAGCCACGCTCAACGATTCGAGAAACCAGCGGCCCTACCCATCGTTGCACCGAATGCACCCAAACTTCTACGGGGTCGCAGAGCACTTTTTGTCTGAGGCCGCGGCGGGGAATAGACGCCAGTTGCACATGATCGTGGCGGGGCCACACGACGAGTTGCACATGATCGTGGCGGGGCCACACGACGCCTTCGCTGTAGTTTCCCACAGGTCACCCCTTTTGTAACCCCGCGGGTCGCCAGCAGCCGATGGATTTAAATTCATTGAAGCTAGAATATAGAGGTGTTCTACTAGTTTCCTAATGGTTCAACATGCCAGCTTCCTACATGTTCAGCACGGCAAACGTTCGCTGCTGCCTGTTTAAAGGCAGCGTTCACGATGATCATCCTCGTTGACTTTCCGCAGTGAAATGATAGGCGAGATGGATCCTAGGCTCCCTGCTATTCAGGAGGAGAAATTCACCTTAATAATTCGGAAACCGATAAATGATTATCAAAGTCGTATTCGGCTCTCAGGCGTGGCCAGGTGCGATGACCAAGCCCCCCCCCCTCGCTGCGATAGCGCTCGTGTTTGTTGATGTGTTACTATACATAACAAGATTCTCGGATAACAACATTTCTTATTACACGATCAACCTGCGTGAAGAGGCATCGTAAAAGATATAGATTCCATCTGAGAATTTCCGGATAAAATCGAAATAGCTATTTTTACTCACTTATTTGACTGATTTTAATCCTATAATTAACAACTAACGAGGAAATTTTCTAATGCCTCAGAACAAAAACATCAGCCGATCTTGCGTCACAAATTTAACTGGAGCTTTGTCTGTGAGTGATTTGAAATTTTCTGCGCAGATTTAAATTTTGGACCGGACAAATCGCCGAGCACTGAACAGTGTTTCGGCAGCAAAATTGGTATCCTACGTATTGTACAATGATTCTCGATTGGAACAAGTTTTTTTCTTGGTATATGAAACTAAATTCGAATAGAGGAAGCGTTTTTGTTGTTATCCGAAAATCATCGGACGGAATGTATAGTAACACAGCAACAAACACGAGCGCTATCGCAGCGAGGGGGGGGGGAGCTTGGTCATGGCACCTGGCCATGCCGGGGAGCCGAATACGACTTTGATAATCATTTAAACGTGAACGCTGCCTTTAAACAGGCAGCAGCGAACGTTTGCCGTGCTGAACATGTAGGAAGCTGGCATGTTGAACCATTAGGAAACTAGTAGAATACCTCTGTATTCTAGCTTCGAAGGATTTAAATCGAAGGATCGAAGGATAAGGATTCGAAGGATTTTTCGCATCTGTTTAACGGTGGCTTTTTGAGGATTGGAGTGACAAAGCTGTGCTTCCATCGCAAGGGGACCTCGGCATGCATCAGCGATTGGTTAAAGATGTAGGTTAAAGGGCCCGCAATTACGTGCGCAGTGTTTTGAATGAAACTAAATGGAACGTTATCTGGGGTCCACGAATAGGATTTCGGACACTTGAGTATGGCTTCGTAAACCTGGGTTGGGGTGAAAATAGGGTAGGTGTCCATAGGATGATCAACGGTTACGTTGAAGTTAGGTAGGGTGTGGTTGTCTTCAACAAACGACTTCAAAAACTCCTCTGCCAGCAGATTCGCTTTTTCAGGTTCCCTGAATACAATCCGTTGGTCTTTCTCTAAGCTTACGATACGATAAGAAGTGGAGAGCCGTTCATTTATCAACCTATAGAAAGCGTTTTTGTCACCCGTTTCAATTACTCTCTTCTCGACATTTCTATTGAATTTGCGGAGCTTGGCCATAAAAGAAGCTGTATACCTTCTATATTTGTCCCATAGTCCAGTATTTTCGGCGAGATGGAATAAGTGGACGCGATGTTGCAACATATTTTCTAAATAGGGTGGTAGGTAACGGAACCTATGTGAGTTACTCAATTTCCATGGAACAAAAATAGATATTGCATCATGAAGTATTCCTAGGAACAGTTCATATCTTTCATTGACTGTTGTCAATGAATTAAATGAGTCCAGCCAATGTATTCGACTGAGTTGTTGGCAAATTTCTTTGTAATCACATTTTGAGTAATCTTGGAAGTATACAGGAATTGGCATCTCGACAAAACAACGTATCTTGAAAACAATGCTGTTATGGTCACTAAGCCCGACAGGGTCAACAACTGATACATCGCTAACAACTGAAGGATCGTTTGCTAAAAGAAGGTCCAAAATATTTGTGCCTCTAGTGGGTTCAAGTACGAATTGGGCTAATCCGTGAGAATTGAGCATCTCTAGGTAAGAAGAAAACTCTCCTGTGCTTCTAATATCTTTAGAGCACCAGTCGATACCTGGCATGTTAAAATCACCTATGATAATGGCTGGAGATTCACATGAGACTAGATCGCTTAGTAGCCCTGTAAGTTGGTTGTGTGCCTCAGCATTGCAATCAGGGGTTTTGTAAACACCTATAACTCTTACAGCGGACACGTTTTGCAGTATGTCAACTGCAATCAATTCGTATGCATTAACGACAGATGCAGAATGGGTAACAGTACTTGCAAGCCTATTGTGAATCAAAATTATGACTCCACCACCAGTTTTCTTCGGCCTATCGCAACGCCACACGTCGTATTCGTTATGCAGATCCGTCAGTAAAGAAGCAATAGTATGGTTAGTTTTGAGCCAAGTCTCAGAAAAAATCAAAATGTCATAGTGAGTACTCAAGACTTTGTTTACATAAACGCTATTCCTAGGAAGAGATCTGATATTCGCATAAAAACATTTCAGAAAGGATACGTCAGACCGAAGAGCCTCGGTTAGTTTCCCTGATTGCCATTTGGTTGACCTTGTTAAGAGGAAATCATGCTATTTTCAATCATATTCCTATGAGACGGTTCAGATAAGATGTTGGAATTGAGCGGAACAACATGCTCACAAGAATGATGAGGTGACTCAGGAGAACTTTCCTCCCTAGTAAGGGAGGCCCTAATGAAAAGTTTAGGAATAGAAAAGCGCTTGAGATTATGAGCAGAACGTATTACATGACTGGCAAAGTAAGACGAGGGGAGCACGATTTTCGCAAGCCTGGGAAACGTTGAATTAAAACGACCCATACGGAAAACTGAAATCGGTAAGCACTGGATTTGTAGAAAATCGAGAATTCGGTGTACAGGCATTCGATGCAGTATCTGACTATCTATTTAGTGTTTCTTGGGTTGCCTCCTTTGAGACGGTATCAAGTGTTGATGAAAAATATCGAATGTTTTTGGCAATACTAAATCACTCAATGGATATGTTTGTCCCTTGGTCACACGTCTACCCAATAGGGCCATTTTGCCTCAATACCTTCAAAACATGTCTATACACAGGGAGTGCTTATTCAATTATGCTAAATCTAGTGGAGATTGGACTGGATACTATAACTATTCCAAACAATTTGATGCTCACCTCAGAAAATACAACCGAAGTATCGAAAAAAAAGATAGTAGAATCGGGAAAGAAGCCACGATTTTTCAAGTTTATGAAACTTAAGCTAACTGAAAGCACTCATTTTGGAAACTTGAAGGTTGATAGCAGCGGTATTGCGAGTGATCATGAGAAAGCCAACATACTGGCTGATCAGTTTTGTTCCGTTTTCTCGGATGATGATGGTATGCAACCAGGATTTTCTATTTCTTTCGACAACCCCATGTCTGATTTCCCACACTTCGATCCTCTTACTGTTTATGAATACCTGAAAACGTGGCCACGGTCCTATTCCACTACCCCGGACGGTATTCCTTTCACATTTATCCGCAACGTTGCTCACGCCATCTCTTACCCGCTATCCTATCTTCAATCAATCGATAATGTACTCGCAGGTTCCTTCTTTATGGAAACATTCGCTAATAACGCCTATTCTCAAGAATGAACCCAGTTCAGACCCTGCCAATTATAGGCCGATTAGTATAACATAAATTTTTTGATATATTTTCGAAAAAGTAATGAAAAAACATATTTGGATTCACTTAAATGGGAATGGTAGATTTCCGCTTTCGCAACACGGTTTTGTAGCGGGGAAGTCCACTGAAACCAATCTTTTAGAGTCCCTCAACGACTGGACGGAAATCTTGGATAATAAGAACGTGTGTGATATTATTTTCTTCGATTTTTCTAAGGCATTTGACCGAGTGAGCCACAAAAAGTTGATGTACAAAATTGACCAGCTTGGCTTTCATAGAAATGTTAGTACCCCAGGGAGGCGTTTTGTCTCCCGTCCTTTTGAATAATTACGTCATGGGAATTGAGAAGGTTGTTGAAACTGGTGGTATACTTTGCAAGCAGTACGCTGACGACTTGAAAACATACAAAGAAATTCGCACTCAAGAAGACTCCACATCACTCCAATCCGCTATCGATCGATTGTCGTCCTGGGCAAATAGGCATCAGTTACCACTATCTCATCCCAAAACTTTTCATCTCAGACTAGGGTGCTCTACATTTTCCAATTCATACGTCATTGAGGAATCGCCTATCGCAACGGTTCAGGAAGTTAAGGACCTGGGTTTCATCTATGATAGCAAACTTGACTTTTCTTCTCATCATAAAAAAATTACCTGCGAGGCAATTACTCGTACATTTCACATCTTTAAAGCGCTAACCACGAGAAACAAAAACGTGCTACTGAGTGCATACAAAACCTACATCAGGCCACTAGTTGAATGCGGAAGTTCGGTATTCTGCCCTCATAAACAAAAGGATATCCCACGACTTGAAAAAGTCCAAAACAATTTCACTAGCAAGCTGATGCTCAGAACGGGATCATTCCTTTATTCTCGTGTTCCACGAGCGAAGTTCTGGAATAATTACCTTGATCTTTTTTCGTTACAGGTAAGACGTCGAATTTTCGATTTTTCTGTGTTGTGTTTAAGATTCTGCACCATAAGTTCGGATCAAACTGTTCTCGATTTTACTGTTTGTTACCCTCTCGAACCAGGGGGGGGGGCTCGGCCAAACTTTCGTTTAATAGACCGAAAACTGCGGTCAGGGGAAATTTTTTCACCGTAAGGGCCGGCCTGTTGTACCTAAAGTTCAGTAAAAAATTCAACCTCCCAGCTTCACTGGTCACATTCAAACGCTATGCGCAAAAGTTCGTTGGAACCAATCTAGCATAAGTTTCATTTATTGTTGTTGTTGTTTAACTAGTCCCTTTCGTTTTATCCAAATCATTTTTTGTTCAAATTGTTCCGCTGTCATTGGCTGCACCTTTTTGCTGTGCTCGTTGCTGTCCTGAGCCACAGGTCTCGATTTAGTCAAGCTTGTGTTCATATCCGTCGCGTATGTACCTATCTCTGAGATCTGCGATGGGCTCTGCGACGCAGTATACTATAGGTAAAAGAATATCGAACTGGGTCGCAGCTATCGATCAATGCCTACTGTCAAGCCGGCTCACAATCAGACAACCTTGAAGACATCGTTTAAGACAACCATTGTCGTCGACTTTTCACAGTAAAACGATAGGCGAAGAGAAATTCAAGGCTCCCTGTGTCGAAAGAATGGCAGAAAATGAGCCAGGCATGGCAAAATAACGGTGGGAGCAAGGTTTCGAGATATCTGGAAGGCCACACGCCCCCTATGCTGAATCGACGTGAGCGAATAGCAACTCGAGGTTGAGTTAACAATAAAACCAACAATGGAATCATAAATGATCGGGTAAGTGAGCCATGACGCCTGATTGTATTGATAGGTATCATTCCTTCAAAGCACTCAGTTGTTCCATTCTCACTCAGTAGTCAACGTAAGCAAGGGTGGTCCTATTTATGGCACAAAACCCGGCTTTCTTAATTTTTAGAGTATTCCTCTTTATATAAGGTACCAGATCTTCCGTATACCGTGGAGCACTTGAAAGTGAATTCTATCGTAGAATTTATCGTGGACACTGCCCCTAACACCTTCTTAATTTGTAGAATAATCGGTTTCACTGCTTACGCGAAACCTATCGATGTCACGGCGTGTATGGCCAACAAGTGCTGCAACGAAATCTAACCCGAGCAGCAGCAACACCATCGATTGAACCTAATTTGAAAACTTCAAATGGATTCTTTTATCTAATTTATTCTCATCTCCGTAATATAAAAAGTCTTTTTTTCTAAACTCTTCCATAGCCGGGTCCGGTTCGTGGAGGAGGGCAATGGTCACACGAGCCCGGTTGTCCGGGTGGTCCGCGTGGTCCAGGTGGTCCATGCGGTCCGGGTAATCCATCGGCTCCCTGAAATTTTAACTTATGCTTTATTTTCATAGAAATTCATTCTAAAAGCTATGATAGTACCTTCTCTCCAGGATCTCCTGGAGGTCCAGGTGGTCCTGGTCGTCCGGGCTGTCCGTCTTTTCCTGGTGGTCCTGGCGGACCCTGTGGGCCAGGTGGTCCAGGTGGACCTGGCGGTCCGGGCGGCGCACCATTGATGACTTTTCCTGGCTCACCTGGTGGCCCTTTTTCACCAGGTGTGCCGGGTGGTCCTTGTGGTCCAGGAGGTCCGGGTGGTCCTGGAAGGCCGGGAATTCCGTCATGCCCTGGCGTTCCAGGATCTCCTTGTGGCCCTGGGAGGCCTTTCGGTCCGGGAGGTCCTGAAGTAGAAGTATGAAGTGACTATTTGCTATTATTAACAGAGATTTGCTGAGGATGGAAATTCACCTGGCGGTCCAGGGGGACCAGGAGGGCATTTCTGACACGGAGGTTTTGGTGGTGGCCCTGGTAAGAGCGAGCCATCTCTACCTGGTGGTCCAGGATTTCCGGGTCTTCCGGGGGCACCTGGTCGCCCATCTCGTCCAGGCGGGCCTGGTGGGCCTGGTGGACCGACCTAGAAGAATTTTGTCTGTTTCTCTCAAATTGATTGCATTGAAAAAGAGTATTTACCTGACATGTGCAGCATGATCCAGCAGCTGCGGTTGGATTTGAATGACTGTCAACAGGCTGAGCCTCATAAGCTTCACGCCGAGAACGTGGGCTCACCTTACCTGTTGAGGTGAATTGTACGGTCACCATCTCACGCCACATCTCTCGAGATCGGGTCTAGAAAAGGAATTGGGTCATCTACTTGCTGACTGTTAATCGCATGAGAGGGAAAAACAAAATGCATAACGCCGACTAGTTCTCACCTTACAGAAATCGACCTCATTCTGCATATACGACTGAATCGACTGAACATGGTTGTAGACGAGTGGAAGACTGATTATACATGATAGTACGCTGACCGTAGCTAGAGCCACCGAGGCGAATGCCAGGGGCCGAAGCGACTTCCGCCTCTCACAGCCCTGCTCCATCGACTGAAAATAAGGAGAAACATTTCGGAGACAGTGTTTCACATTGAAAAAAAGCTCGCGGAAAAAGCAAAAGAAAAGAAGCAAAGATGGCTTTGGAGATCGGAAATTTGGTGAAGAAGCTAGTCCTAATTCCATGCCCGGCACTGGAGTACGGATCAGATTATAATTGTAAGTTGGAGATAACATTTGCATTTTTCTGCGCACTCTCCTTGTCTGAGTGAAACTCCAGTCCGCAGTTGCGGACAACCGTTGTTGCGACAGGCACCGGAAGCAAACACGTGGTTCAACTACGAGCTTCCAGCACTTTATCTTCGTGCTGCGCGCTGCAACTGAGATTGTCCGCAACAGCAGACCGTAATTTAATCCCGATAAAGGAGTATGCTTATAGAGAGCAAGTTTAAAGGCAGGGTTCTCGATAAAATCGGTTGTAAAGCAATCCTCATGGAATTGTAGATGTGGCCATCACAAAAACGAAAATGAGTAAAAAATTGGAGGAAAAACGCTCAGGAACAAGTTATGGCTTGGTGTCCTCCCGCCCCCAAATATCGAGATTTGTGTAAAGCCTTTTTTTGTTAACTTATATTTTCCTTCTAAACTGATTTCTTAACATTTCTGGAGACTACTGAATACTTTAACAGCAAAATAAATGGCGGATAAGCAAGCATTAATAAAAATCGCGTTAATTAGGGGGCCGGCCGACACCGGTAATTAGCCGTTATACTTTGTTTTTTAGCGTTTTTTTTTCGCGAATTTCCGAGGTTTTTCACTTATTTTCACTTTTGTGATGGCCAAATCTACATTCTCATAAAGAGAGCTCGGAAGTCGTTTTTATCGCGAACCCCGCTTTTAAGTGTCGTGCCTGCCATTCAGTGAGAAAGCCGCAACGCTTCTTCGCGGAGAAGGGTGGGAGAAACATCCTTATTATAACCGCGTATCCCTATTGTTAGTTAACTTTCTCCAAGGCCCGCCACACAGCTGCTGGTGATAATCGACATCGAGGGGCCTTTAGAAATGTCCCATAGATTGCCTACCCACACACATTTATGGGGTCTGGTGTTTCTACAAACCGCGCGCGTGCTTGCTGCGTTGAGCACCCTAACACCGCCACCACCTTCATGCATTCCATTTCTGGAGCGAGTGGCTGTACATGTAATCCTCCTAATGCGAGTGCGTGCTACAACACTCGAGATGTTCAGTGTTACACCTTGGACTTTTAGCTCAAACACACGACAATAGGGATACATGCTCGTCATATAACACATCATTCTACTGTTCTCTCAATAATCGCGTGGCTAACATGTGCACTGCATGTAAGTGACGCACGTCATCAAAAATAAAAGCGTAGCTAACCTTTGAGACACGGTCTTGAATATTTTTGAACAAATTTTCACTACTATAGGGATCCTCCAGCAAAAAATTCTGATGGTATGCGGATGAAAATGATGGGAAACTTTCTGACAGCCTAATTTGTATTCAGTGCATTCTTTCATGAAGAATGTTCCTCTGACTTCTATGAAAATATAGGAGTGATTCTTCTTCGAAATATATGTCTTCCAGAATGATTCAAGTGAATAGGGGGACAGCTAGGAAAATAATGTGAAAAACACAATTTTGAACAATTTCAGAAACTTATGAAGAATCCTCAAAAAATCCTACTGCATAATACGTTTTTTTTTCATTAGTTCATCTCTGTGAACGCTATGTTCGAACCATAGTGACGCGATAGTCGTACCATGATAAAAGGTTCTGATGAAGTGACCGTGAAGAACTTGTTAGTATTTACACTATTACTCCATCTTTTGAGAGATCCATGCTAAAGTTTTCAACACTGGATAAATTCGGTAAGGTGATGTATCGACCAATTGTAAACAACGCTGTGCAAAAATGCAGGTAGGTGAATGATTACGTCGTATAGTATCGGTCAGGAATATGGGACCGTGAGGTCATAATCGGGGCGAAGAAAAAGTGTCGTCCGATGAGATGAGGTGAGAGAGAGCGACGACATATCCAAGGGGATGAATGATGTGATCGTTCTTATATGGCCACTCTCCTCACTGTCACACTTGACCTAAATCGACTCTTTAACCTACATATCCACGTTCGCGATCGGCTAAAAAGGGAGAATTCACTAAGGATTTCACAAGTGCAATCTGTTCCAGCGTGATATCCTTTGGCCGAGAGCTTTCCAATCCATAGTGTTACCCAAATACAATACAGATTGGCTGGAAAGTATGGATGCATACGAAAACGTTATTATTTTAGGCGATGTATGATATCTGACAACATCTACCATTGTACCAGTACCGTTTCTACCATGAAATACAATATGCAAACAAATTGCCCAGATTTTATGAATTCCGCATTCACACAGGCCTTCAAACGGTAATGCACAAAATCAACGGTGCGTCGCACGGAATGTGTTTGTTGTGGGACGAAAAACTTTTCTTGGTTGAGAACGCGCACAATAGCCGGAATGATCGAAAACCGGCAAGTCCAATACGGAAAAGCCGAAGAAAAGAAATTGTAGCTACAAGATGGATTTTTTAAAAGAGATTTTGTCAATTTCCATTTCTAATAAGTGGAGAGCAAGTCTTAGACATTCCTCAACGAAATACTTCATTAAAGAAAAGGTAATCAGGCAGTTTTAAGGGTATAAAAAGTCGAATTTCGCTCAAAACTTGTATCTGTGGTGCTGAACACGAATCTGCGGTCCGCTTGTGAAAAGTTCGAGGTCTGCTTTAGGTTAGGGTAGGCGTCATGCCATTGATGGGGGCAAAACCTACTATGATAGTTCGAAAATCCTTAAATGGACATCAAATTCGTATCCAGCACCCTGAATAACAGCCACATGGCAAATTTGAGTCATATATGAGACTTTGACCGAACTACCGTGTACTCAACCTAATCTATCGTAGTAGGTTAACGAAAGTCGATAGATGGATCTCAGATTCGTGGTCAGCATCCCAGAAAAAACCCAAGAAAAGCCATTCGAGCCACTTGTATAGCAGCATTCCGGAGTTTGTCAAAGGAGGGCTTCTGAACGAATCTAAGGGTAATTTTTGGGATGTCGACCTGGATACACTCGCCCCACTGTCGGCGATTCTATTCATGAACAAGATGGAAGTTCTCTTCAAAGACAGATGTGTTCTACCATTGTCGCACAACATTCTCAGCTATTTAAACTCGCAGTATGATGCAATAAGTTTGACAATCGTGGAGCATGGAACAGATTGCTATAATCCATTTCTGAACACAAAGAGCAAGGTCGGGACTGGTCATGTTCAAGCGATGTGGTACAAGTATGCGGCGTCGAAGAATATCCTGAACGTTCGCACAGCTGCGATCCTACCTACATACAAGAATAGAAGTGATGAGAACAGCACAAAAACTAACTTCAGGCAGGAAGGAGGATGTGGAAACACAGGTAGGAGAGGAGTTACAACAAAACGGCTACATAGAACGAAAGTTAAAGGCAGTGGCCACGATGAAAAATGTCATCGAAAAAACTGCAAAAATCAGCTTAGATCGAAAACAGCTGAAAAACTAGGAAGGTAGAGCGATGAAAAACGGGCTAGAATTAGAGCTTTTAAGGCCCAAAGATGTCAGTTCGTGCACACGTGCACAGCGTCGCCAAGAAAGATCGCAGCCTCATGCTGAGCAGACAAAAATCATCGACGTTCGGAGGAAGAAATAAATGCAAATTTACCTAACAAAAACAGTTGAGCAATGAAATAAAGCACTTCAGTCAATGTTTCTGACTAGATGTGCACATAAATCCAAAGGTTCATTGATTGAAATTCAATTTCAAGCAAGCTGATGTTCTTGATATAAGAGGTCATCGATGCCGACGATGTGGAGTGGGCTCGTCCACCATCAAAAGACAAGAAAGTTCAGGCTTCAAATTTCCAAAACAGTGGTTTTTTTCGCGATTTTTTCTTACAGGTCCTACTACTCGAGACCCAGAAAAGGGTTTATAGAGAAAAAGACGACAAGCATATTTGATCGCGACCACTGCCTTTAAACACATACCATTTCCCAAACGACATCCGTCTTGCCCTTCTCTACGTCAGCAAAGGATTGGCTGAGGATTTGTACAAGGCAGTTCGGAAATTGGCTCCCTTCTTCACTCCGCCTCGCTGGTCCGACCACCATCTAATCTTTGGCATCCACGCACATCCAAACCGTATGCCGAGTATCGAATGCCGTTCACAAGGTGAAATGCCAAGTGTAGTCAGTGTCTATCGAATAGAGAGCCGCGATCAACAATCGGGCGCGAAACCATTCGATAAATAGCCATCCTCTCTTCGTTTTTTCCGCGCGCGATTTTTCTCGCCAAGCGGTTCGGCGGCTTTGCCCCATCTTGACGACACATATGTGGAGAGTCCTATATAGGCGAAAGAGAAAGGACATTACATAATAGATTGGGTGAGCATCTGCGAGCTCTTCGGCCATCACCTTCTCACCCGAATAGAGCGTTTTCGAAGAAAACCGAACGCTTTTACATTAAGGCAAAGATTATCCCGAAATGAGAGCAAGTTTTATATGGGCGAATATTTCGGATACGGCGGAGAGGAAAATAAGGGAAGTGCTGGAAATGAAGCTGGACTAATCGACTAAGAAGAGGGAAGAGACGAAAGACGTGATGATGATGCTGGCCATCGGACAAGGCAATATTGGTCATTGATAGTTGACGTTCCTCTCGTCGTTAGCTATTACCGCGTTGATCGAGCCGGTCAATTGTATGGAGAACCCTATTCCCCTCTCCCTTCAACTCTCATTGCCGCTGTCCTGAATAAACTTCAATTCTGTTCTCGGCGATAGTTATTTGGGATTTCTCTATGTGCTTTTCATTACAGGCCACTGGAGAAGGGTCTACTACGTTCTTCGATAATATATACGACTGTGCTACATGATTCTCCTCTGTTTGATTTTTTTCTTTCGTAAAGTGAAGAAGAAACGGAGCAATTGAGGCTGCAGACAATTGTGAAAACCTCGGGCAATAGGCCAGGCAGGCACGGGTTGATGCATGCGGCTGCGTGACGACACCTGTCATCGAAACCCCCGAGCCGTGGCGTGTTGGCCGTCGCGCGTTATGAGAGGCGGTGACGAGTCGATAATGCCGCTAGTGAACGGTCACGGAGGGTTATACGACGTCTGATATTCTCCTTGAGGATTCGCTCTTCTTCTAGAGAATTCTATCGTGGGTGATGTAGGATTGCCCGCACGCGAATTGAATTCGTTGCGCTGCCGACCTCTTGTCTTGCCTGCTGCTCGCCGAATAGTCCCGACGTTGCTGCCATCCCGCCTGTATCGTAGTGCTGCCTGCTCATCCTGCCTGACCTGGCGCCCGAATATTGTTGTGTTTCTGCCAGCCCATAACCCTGCACGTGCTGCCAGCCTTTGTTCTTCGTCTGCTGCCTGCTCAAGCCGCTGTCATTTAATGCCTGCGTTGAGTGGGCCCCATATATATTTGTGGATGACCCGTAATTAGAGTATAGGAGAAACTTCTTAGAGGGTTAACCCGGGAAGTTTTTGAAAGTGGTTCGGGGTTTAGGTTGTGTAGAGACACAGCCCAAACCCCCTCTTCTGCGCAAAACCTTTGGGGAGACTTTAATCTTTCTGATTATCCGTGGCTGTTAGTGATCTTATTTGTAGGATATTTTCGCACTTTACTCATTTATTATACAAGGTTTTGTATTCTCCCATTTTAATTCTATGGGGTTTCGTTTGAGGTGGAGTAAAAATTTGCTCGAAGCTGTATCGATCTGAATACGAACGAGGTACGCGGCAAGAGCGTGCTGAACGACCGTTTCGCTCAAATCGACACCAATAATAGCTCTGAAAATCGCTCGCAAGTTGCCCGGAGGTCGAGGCCAGTCACGCGTCCTTTTTTGTCCGCGGTAGAAGTTCTACAATAATCGCGCCGGCGATAGTCGGGTGCCCACAAAAAAGATTGTGGGCATTCCCCAAAAAATCTTTGTGAGGATTGTGGGGATTGTCACCAGGGATGTGCGGCAATTGCCGTTTGCCGGTTGCCGATTGCCGTTTGCCGGCCGTTTTGGGACGATTTTTGTCGATTGTCGTTTGCCGCTTTTCCTACCCTTTTTCGACAAAATTCGGCAAAAAGTGAGTAATAGATAACCGCCGCGATTTGGACGCAAGGCCCATAGTGAATGGACCGCGCCCTATTTTCAAATGATGACCCAGCTCTCTCGTCTTTTGGATAGAACCTTTGTGTCCTTAAAATAGAACCATCTAAAAAACAGTTTGTGATTCGAGCGTCATTGTGTCCATGCTCCACTACGATACCGACGCTCCCACTCGAAGGGAAAATAGGCTTGAAGTCTTTCTCGTTTTTACTAGTTCTTCCTAAGCATGCTGCGCAGCGGTCACATGGAAAGCCCGGTAAACCTTACTGCTACCGGCCCGAAAAGAGATTGACAGGCTATACAATAAAAACTCCAACCTAGGTGGTTTAAAGACAGTGGTTGTGGTGGAAAAAGTTGCTGAGAAAACCATAAAAAGTAGATTGATTTGAAAACAGCTTCAAACCGTGAGGGTTGTCCGCCGAAAAACGTGTCAGAATCAGAGTTTTAGGACCCTAATGCACATGTGCACAACTCCGCCCAAACCGTTCAAGTCCCGTGCTGTGTAGAGTCAAATTTTATCGACTGCCGCGGCCAGAAATGAAGCTGAAGTTGAATAGTAAAACAGTTCACGGAAATGAGCAGGATAGTATACTTGGCTAACACAAACAATGAGAATATACTAACGGGCCGGTTCACCAGCCTCTCATCACTTCTTCAACCCTTATATTGATCCAGCTAATGATCTCGACACTGCAAATCAGCGATGTCGATCATGTGGAGTGGATCGTCCACATTCAAAAGCATGCGAAGTTGTGGCTGTTGATACCACCCGAAATGGCGTTTTTCCCGCGGTTTTACATATGGGATCTACTACTCTGAATTCTGAGAGCGTTTTATTGAGGCCAATGTATGCAATCAAATGCCGCTTTGATGTCGATGAAGACAACAACAGCACATTTTCCACATCTGATTCGCTCCTCCATCAGTTGGGCGAAGATTCAAACGAAAATTGTTCCCAATAACACCACGGGGAGCTGAATTTTCAGTGCAATACCTGATATGAAAAAAAGACATTGTTGAACAACAAAAACATTGTTTGTAAAGCCAAGATCAATTGTGGTGCGCGCGAAGCGCACCATATTTTGTTTTGAGTCGGCCACGCGCGCAACCCGTTCTTCGAAATCTAAGTTCAGGCTGAAGGTGGGAATTAGCTCTAAATTGCATTGAAAAGAGCGCAAAAAGTTGTAATTGATGCCCAAAAATGGTTTAGAATGGTTTCCTAGGTTTTGAGAAAATTTTGAAAAACCGCAAGTTTTTCTGTTAATCTCCTTTTTTTCAGACGGCATTCACGATCTTGTGCTACCAGTTAGAACTGAGCTAGGGAGCTTGGACAGGAGGCTGGAAATGACTGCAGGTCGCTCCTATTCCGATTTGAACTCGATACCTTTACTATGAAGGGTACCTCAATATCGTGTTTTACATACTAAATTAGCCGTGGAGCACGAAAACTGCTTTTTTCTGCTGTGGCTGTTGAGACCGGGGTGTGTGGGTGAATTTGCAGCCAATCAACACAGTTCGTCGGAAGTAAGTACTGAACTTGTCAGAATTCGTACTCATGACACGTCATCGATCGATAATCAATATTATAAATTTTCGTGCTTTTTGCACAAAATGCGGCGAACAGTGATGATTGCTTTTGGGATTTGTTTTCTTGGTTGAGGAATTCTGCTCATCAGTCATTATCGATAAATACCGATCAATAAAATTGATTTTTCTGCCTGTTGCAAAAATGCCGCAATGATTTTTGATTGTTGATGGCTCTAAGTCATTTGTTTGGGAAATTCTGCTCATCATGCAAGATCAAATATTAATTATCAATAATATCGATTTTTCACATTTTGCACCAAATGCGGCAATGAGTTTTATTTTTTATGATTATAAGTCATAGGTTTCAAAAAATTTACTCATACGACAATATCGTCTGTTAGATGTTTCATCATTCCAAAATGGAAATCGTGGAGCAAAATTGAAGTCAGAAGGGGAACCTTTTTGGAAAACATGAGAAATTTCTGAAAATTTAGCTTCCTGGCAAAAGTAGCGATTTGGCAATGTCATTTAGAAGTCAAAAAAAAATCAAAAGTATCTTGAAATATCTTTAAAAAGTGATTCGGCGTAAAATAGCCTGGAGCAATAAAAAAGCAAGGAAATGAAGTGAAATAACCAAAAAATACGATTTGTTTGTCGATTATTTCACAAACTTCTCCGTTGAGCTTATCAAAACGAAATCAAGCGCGCAACGGAAACATGAAGCCATTTTTGACAAGTGTAATAAGGGAATCAGTATATTTCATGCTAGGTGAAGGCAACGCTCCATTCCAAATCGTGCTTGATTTTGTTTTGATAAGCTTAACAGAAAAGTTTGTGAAATGATCGACCACCAAATCGTATTTTTTGGTTATTTCACTTCATTTCCCTGCTTTTTTATTACTCCAGGCCATTTTGCGCCAATTCGCTTTTAAAGATATTTCAAGATACTTTTGAAAATTTCTTTGACTTCCAAATGACATTGCCATATCGCTGCTTTTTCCAGGAAGCTAAATTTTCAGAAATCTTCGCTTTACAAACAAATGAACGACTACAGTGTTGTGGTGGTGCTGGGAAAAATAACAAAAGGATCCAAAAATGCGGTGTAGTTCTAACGATATGAGTTTAATATCAAACTAATCCTGGGGTTTCAAAAATTGTTGAAAATTCTTCTATCAAGAAGTGCAAGACTTTTTTACTCGTAAGCCAATCATTAATTGCGATCTCAGTATAGCTGTAGTTATGGCTTCGGTCCTCAGAAAATGGTTGGCACCAGAGAACCTCGAAAAATTGCTACTCTAACACCAAAATCTCTGATTACCAGTTTTCTATGGGATACTCATACCGAAACTGTTTTTTTTTCATATCAGGTATTGCACTGAAAAGCTCAACTCCACGTGGTGTTATTTTAAACGATTTGCTACTTTGTTATTTTTAATACGAATGGTGCATGAAAAAATCAAACATCTTTCTACAGTCACTTTTCGAACACTCGTGTCCTTTTTTTGTACGAGGTTTTTAATTTTGCCGTTTGTCGATTGCCGATTGCCGTTTGCCGGCCATTTTTGGGCGATTTTTGTCGATTGTCGTTTGCCGATTTTTGAAAATCGTTTGCCGCACATCCCTGATTGTCACGCCCCAGCTAGCTCCGACCAATTGTATGTAACTGCAGAGCTTACACTCAGTATGACCGCACTGAATCCATGGACGCGTGCTAGAAATTACGCAGATCATTCTGCGACACTTTTGCGATGGAAGAGCGGCCTTGTAGTGCCCTCGACGTTGAAATCACCGGCAGCAGGATAGATACGACGGACATCTTGATGAACATCTGGAGCTCCACGATCTCACTACTCTTTCAATTTCTGCAATGTTCAGTAATATATGTATGTTGTAGCACGAGTTCCATGTTATATTTCTCGCTTGGTAGATTCTCATGTCAAATGTCACAACATGCACTCTATCTGAACGGCGATCGGCAGCGATCGCCATTTGCTGAGAATTCCTCTCAGAGCTGGCTGTATTTAAAGCACGATAAACGGTATGTGATATTGTTAACCATTGGCTTTTCTCTGTATTTTCTCTGTAGTGTTAGAGATATCCTAGAATTCTCCTGCACGATTAGTAGAGTAAATCTAACCTGAGCCTAACTGCACGAGATTATTCTTTCTAGGGTTTGTAGGTAAGAAATGTATCTTAATTTGTTGTTTGTTATATATGTTATAACCATAAAGGTTTAATTACCCAAGTTTGAGGTATACCATCGAAAGACCCGCGTGGCAACGCCGACTATATCGACAGATCTGTGACTATCGTGATTATACATATTGGTGCATCGGCCCTATTCGACCTGGAACACCAACCATAAAGGTACAATCTGCAAATCTATTCCATTTACAATTTGCTTCTGCGCAGCAGCTTCTATTCACTATCGCTGAATACTTCAACTGTTGCACAATATTCGTGAACTGTTATCACACCCTCCTGCTTGCTTGCACTATTTCATCTGATATCGGTCTGGCAGTCTCAGCAATACGCACGATATTTCACGCCGCTCCTCGCGCAGCTCGTCTTGCTTCGATCACCACTACCTATTACCCGAGTGCTTTCTCGACTGATTGAGTCATGGCGGCCACAGTAAAGGCCTATCGAGGACTGATAACAAAGCGCTGCAAAGCGATAGGGCAATGGCTGATGGAAACCGAGCCACTTCTCCGAAGAAGGGAACAAGAGGATGAATCAGCGCGTAAATGCCGAATTCGAGAGTTGCGACTCGCCTCGGCAGAGTGCGAAGAAAATTCGAATGTGCTAGAAGGGACGTTGAATAAATTCACTTCGGCTTACGACGAACTGGACGAACATTCAGATGACGAGGAGAAGAAGTTTGACAAATACGTAGATGATGTCCACAATACTATCATGGAGCTTGATGTGCGCAAATCTACAATTAAAAGATCCCTCCAGGAATTATTGCAAGAAGCAGAAAACACGGGGAATAATAACTCCCACCGCGGAAGTTTTTTGATCGGACCACTGTCAGCCAGCAAACTTCCCTTGATTCCTATTCCGAACTTTAGTGGTAAACGTTGGGAATGGGACAATTTCTGGGCGCTATTCAAGTCGAACGTGCACGATCAAGAACTCAATGATCTTCAGAAGTTCAACTATTTGATTTCATCTTTGAGCGGTGAGGCAAGATTTTCAGTTTCTCGGTTCCAAATCACTGCTGCCAACTACTCCAAGGCTATTGAGCAACTGCAACAACAATATGGAGACAAGAATGGCATAATTCTGGAGCTCAACAAAAGTTTGAAGTCTTCCTTTGCACGAAGTTCCAACACTACAGATCAACGACACCTCTTCCATAAGCTGGCTGCAGTCGCTGCACAGCTGGAAGAACATGGAGAGTACCTGAATAACCAACTTACTATTCAAACTTTTCTCCAAAAGTTTCACTCGAGAATTCAGAAGGCTGCTATAGAGAAGAATATCAGAAGGAATGAAGAGCACGAGTGGACTTTGAAGGACTGGTTGTCGGCAATTGAGAAGATTATAAGACAGGAAGAAATGTTGCAAGATATGGTACGGGAAGAGGTTTTTGAGAGGAGCGACACACAGCGAACGAAACCAAGATGGAGAGATGCTGCCCTATGCGAGTGTTGTGAACAAAAAGGACACAGGTGGACAGCTTGCTCGTCACTTCCCAACGCACAAGCCAGGAAAAACTTTCTTCTTCGCTCAGGCAGATGTCTGAACTGTGGATCACAAAATCATCGGCAAACCTCGTGCACTGCAGGAAGTTGCCGCAACTGCACGGAGAGGCATCATACGTCCACGTGCACAAAAGCGGTACAAGGAGGTAATCGCGATACGTCAAAACTAGGTAATCAAAAAACACAAGCTCCATCGCAACAGATAAAGTCGCGGAATGTTCCGCCTACACAACAAGGACCTTCTTGGAAGAAAACTGCGCGAAGACCACAGATGGAATCTCGGCAGAACGTCATATCGTCAAGTGCTGTGATAAACGAGGAGGACCAAGCACAAAACGATGGAGATGCGAGGGTTCTACAGCTCAACTATTCTCATGGCGATGCCAAGCCAAAACAAAGCAAAGTAGTACTACTTGCAGGATCAGCTCGAGTGCGTGATCAGTTCAATCGCTTGATTCCGGTGACGGTTCTAATCGACACCGGCTCTGAACTGTCATTCGTCGAAGAGGCCTTCGCACAGGAACTGGGGTTGCCGATTGTGGACCAAACAACCCTTCTCATCAACACCTTTGGGTCATCAGAACCTACAAGGAAGATCTGCCGTATTTCGACAGTACAGTTATGTGATGCTCACAACACGTATCATGAGCTACGGCTACACAGGCATGAATTTCTCACAAGCTCGATCAATCAGGCCGACCTGGACGAACAGGATTTGACGTTCATAGAAACACATGAACTACAGCTTTCCCTGTTATCCACGGAAAAAGTGCTCAATCCGAAGATCCTGCTAGGATGCGACTACCTCTGGGATTTCATGGACAGCACCGAGCACTATCAATTGCCATCAGGCTTAAGGCTGATTCCTTCCAAATTTGGATTTGTTCTCAGTGGACGCAAACAAGAACAATCACCGCACGCAGCTCAGGTATATACAATACGAGCACAAGACATAAATACCTTCACGACTGAAAAGGATCTGTGGGATCGCTACTGGTCACTGGAATCGACAGGGACAGAGGAATACGCTGGTCCCCTGAAGACAGAGTTGCAACTGATCAATGAAAAGGTGGTGCACGATTTTCAGACGACAGTGCAACGTAGAGCTGATGGTTATTACGTGAGACTGCCCTGGAAAGAAGGGCATCTACAACTTCCGGACAACAAAGCACTCGCCCAAAAGCGGCTCGAAAAAGTGCTCAGTCTATACAAGGACGATCCTGATACCTTGTCTCAATACGACAACGTCTTTCGAGAGCAGTACCAGAAGGGAATAATCGAGGAGGTTAAAGAAAATGAAACCACGAGTGGCGAGGTAATTCACTACCTTCCTCATCAAGCTATCATCACCCCATCTAAGGAAACCACCAAAATGCGAATAGTCTTCGACGCTTCAGCTCACTACAAGGAGAAGCCTTGCCTCAACGACGTCCTTCACCAGGGTCCTTTGATACTACCTGATTTGGTGGGACTATTACTGCGATTCCGGGCATATCGAATTGCCATAATATCGGACGTAGAAAAAGCATTCTTGCAAGTACGTCTGCAAGAGGTCGATAGAGATGCTACACGATGCTTATGGGTCCGTGATCTACAGAAACCGCCCACTTCTGACAACGTCGTCACGTACAGGTTTACGAGAGTGGTTTTTGGACTCAACACATCGCCGTTTCTCCTAGCAGCAACGATACAGTTCCATTTGGAGAGCACGGTAGAATCGGAGATCACTGAAGAAATTCAACGGAATATTTACGTCGATAATTTGATCATCGGTGCAGAAACGTTGAGTGAAGCAGTACACAAGTATCACCACGTGAAGTCAATTTTCAAGGACCTCAACATGAACTTGCGGGAGTTCACATCAAATGATCCGAGTTTCAACGGAGTTTTAAACGAAGAGGACCGAATGCAGAACCAGTGCCCAAAAATTCTGGGTCTACCGTGGGATGCTTTTCACGACACACTGATTCTTAAAGGAACTATGCCAAGACGCTCTGTGACAACTAACCGATCAGTATCACAACAGTTGGCGTCCGTGTACGATCCACTAGGATTAATGGTTCCTATTCTTCTGCCAGCAAAATTGTTTCTACAATCACTATGGAAAGAAAACTTTGAGTGGGACACTCCCTTGACAGGCGACCTGCAAAGAAAATGGTTATTCTTGCACGACCAAATCCATAACTTTGACAAAGTGATCAATCGTCGAGTATGCAGCAAAAACGATGAGACACGGATGTTCGTCTTCGCTGATGCAAGCCAAAACGCCATAGCTTCTTGTGTCTACTTACAAAACGCAGGTACAACTCATCTTGCTATTGCAAAATCGAAACTTCCATCGTTAAAAGTGGAAATGACAACTCCAAAACAGGAAATGAACGCGATTGCTCTCAGCATGCGCCTAGCACGATTTGTTCATCAGTCTCTCGCCAAAACAGTCGAACCTACAGAAATCTTCTTCTTCACAGACTCGGAAATTGTTCTTGGATGGATAAGGAGTCCACCTGAAAGAAGATCTGTGGGCGTGCTTGTGGCAAACAGACTAAAAGAGATGAGAGAGATAATCAGGGGCTTGCGAAGCCAGGGAGTAACATGCGTTTTCGGGCACGTACCAACAGCACAGAATCCTGCAGACTGTGGAACTCGGGGACTCACGGCATCCTCTCTCCAAAACCATTTCTGGTGGCAAGGACCGGAATTCATCAGACAGCACATTAAGGAATGGCCGCCGACAGTGAAACCATTCTCAGTAATGTTGGAAGAGGAGAAAGAGGAGGAAGAAGACGATTTCACAAAGACAATGTTGGCCATTGTGCAAGACAAAGAAGACAACTGCCTCTACGACTTGAAGAGATTTCGATCCCTACACAAAGCACAACGAGTAATAAGTTACGTCATGAGATTCGTCAAGAGATCACTGGATCACTTCCCCTCTTCTCGCAAGGATGAGATTACATGTCGCGTTCCTGCTCTGAAATTCGCAGAGAATTCATGTGAATTGAATGGAATGGAACTCAGAGAGGCGAAAAAGGCAATAATCAGAGACCATCAAAATTCTGCTGTCACCTCTCAACAACTGAAGTCACTCAAAGACCTCAACATTCAGAAGGACGAAGAAGGAATTCTTCGATGCTACGGTCGTTTACTGCATTCAGAAGTACCTGAGTCAGCGATAGCTCCGATATTTATTGCACCGAAGACTTCTCTGGCCCAGCTTATAATTGCGCACGTTCACGACCAATATCATATGGGAGTATCGCACACGATTTCGTCTGTAAGAATGGACTACTGGATTCCCAAACTACGTCAGCAAGTGCGTATGGTGATAAGAAGGTGTGTTCCATGTCAGAAGCTTAACAACCTTCCCTACCAATACCCAGCGATGGAACCGCTACCACGAACCCGTGTTCAACGCTCACGCCCGTTTCAGCACATCGGGTTGGATTATTTCGGTCCCCTGACAGTCAGCGCAGGACAAGACAATGTCAAAAAAGTATACGGAATGATTTGTACATGTCAAGCGACCCGTCTGATACATTTGGAACTTGTTGAAGACATGACGACCGAAAAATTCATCAATGCGTTACGCCGATTTTTCGCACGTAGAGGAGTACCAACATCCATTGTCAGTGATAATGCTCCAACATTCCTGCTGGGCGAAGAGATTTTGCAAGAGGCTATAAGGACGATGACGCACGAGGAAGAAGTTCAGCGAGCTATAGCACGACGAGAAATTGACTGGAAACATATCACGCCCTATGCACCGTGGCAGGGTGGGTTTTATGAAAGGCTGATTAAATCCGTCAAGCACTCGATGTACAAAATCGTTGGACAGCGCACCGTCACGTTTGATGTCCTTGTAACACTGCTAACTGAGATCGAAGCTATCCTGAACACGCGACCCTTGACATATCAGGAAGGAAATTGGGAACAGCAACCATTGCTCCGCCCCATCGACTTTATCCAAAAAGATATGATCGTCGACTATCCATTTGAGTGCGTAAAAATCGATGAAAACGATGAAACTTACCATACTGCCGAGGAAACTCAGTCGCTGCGCACCCGTCAGAACGCGGAAATGGCATTGAAGTCGTCTCACGAGCTCACAGTGAAGTTTTGGAAGACATGGAGCGAACAGTATCTCACAAGTCTTCGAGAACATCACAAGCTGCATATGGACACGAAAAGAGGAACCCCCATTCATCCCAAACTTGGAACAGTTGTCTTAGTGTGCGACGCAAGTCAACCGAGGAACACCTGGAAAATCGGACGTATAGTGAAGGTCTGCAACCAAGGAATCGCACGAGAACTTGAGCTTGAGCTCCCAAGTAAAAGATGCATACGTCGACCTGTGAATTTGGTTGTTCCTCTGGAGCTGGGGGATATACCAAATCCTGATTCTTCTACAGATCAACTTTGTCAGGAACCTCGTTACAATCTACGGGAAAGAAACCGAGTGAATTACACGGAAGACAATGACGAAGGAGAAAAACGACCGAATGTGCAAAGAAGAAGCATCAACATCATCAGAGCTCTACCCATGGTTTTATTTTTCCTGTCATACCTAACAGCAGGATCAGCTTCTCTGTTGAACGCAAACGATACCAATGCGATGTCATGTATGGAAGGAGGAGTAAGAGTCTCACAGACGTCACCTAGACCATTTGAGATCTGTGCAGAAGCACATTGCCTATTCTATAACGATCCCAAAAGTGTGGAGATAATACGATTTCCTCCAAGTGTTACACTTCATGACCATGCGGTGAAATGGAAAACACACGTTGGCGAAGAGGTAAAGATTGTAGAAACAATCTGCAAGTCGGCATCATTCTGCACACAAATTGATTGCACGTTCTGCATTTCCAATATGGCGAATCCGGAATGTTGGCCACGATCAGCAGTTGCCGCGTCAGGACTGTTTCTGTACCTAATTATCACTCTTTGCTATTGTCTATTCCAAGTACCAGTCATAATAGGACGCCCACTTTTATGCAGTATATGGTTCGCTGGACGGATTGTTGTTACTACAACAAGAACATTGGCTACGTTCTGGATAAACTCAGTGGCACGATTTCGAGGCAATCAACGGCGAAGGACCCGCCGACGTTTATGGACGGAAATCGCCATCTCCATCACAATAATCCTCTCAGTCCTGGTGAGCGCTCCGAAGGCATGTCAAGAAGTCGACGTTTTCCACCATCAAATCATATCCTGTAGACAACTTCGGAATGAGGAAAGGTGTTTTGTGGACACTGCGGAAATCGTGAAACTCAATCCATTTAAAAAGGAAGCATGCCTACGATTGACGAAAAACGATACGACACTGCTGGAGGTAAGACTTTTGTGGAAGAAACTTCAACTGATCTGCGAGAAGAACACAATTATCTTCACACGAAGTACAAAATATGAACTGTTGGATAGTAAACGCTGCCCTCATGCCGGATCTTGCATTGGCGAGAAATGTGGATCAATCAACCGCACATCGAAGATCCCGGAGCTTGAAAAAGGCAACGATTACCCTGGCGTCACTGGCTGTGTTGAAAGTTGCGGAGGTGTGGGATGCGACTGCTTTTTCCCTAGTTCTGGCTGTCTATTCTATAGGATCTACCTAGTGCAAAATGACGATCGTGTGTACGAGCTATTCAAGTGCACGAATTGGAGAGAATCAGTTCAAATTCATGTCACGATAGTTCGATCACAAGCGATAACGCAAGATTACAATATAGAAGTGATACCGAACCAACCGTATGTTCTACCACAGCTCACCATCACCTTGTCATCACTGAGTGTGCCGCCGACACCATACCTGGACAGTTCATTTATAACTGATGGAACTCGCACGGCACTGGTACCACGGCACTATGAGCCTCCTTTACAGTGTCAGACACGTGAAGATGCAATCAACATGACGTGCCAAATTTTCGAGGATTGCGTGTGTGAACCAGCTGAAACAAAGATGAGGTGTAACTGTAACGATGTCAATCTTACCTCACACATCAGGGAATTATCGCATTCAATACCGCTGATCCTCCCAAATGTCGAAATGATGACCAGCAAGGATAAGTTGATTGCAAGAATCAATCATTTACCTACGGCAGAATTCATACTAAAGATCAAGGATCAATACCGAGTCTATTCCATGATTTCTGAAGCGACATGCACCATAACCGATGTACAGCTGAGCGGATGTTACAATTGCGCCAGGGGAGCAAGAGCACTTGTAAAATGTTCCTCATCTACAGCACGAGAAATGGCGGAGATACGCTGTCGAGAGCAAGGATTTACAGTCCCTTGTTCATCATCAGGAACCGTATCGAAACTGCGTTTCGCTGCCAGCACTGCACAGTTCCAGACGGCGTGTACGGTTCAGTGTGGACAAAAGAAAGACGGCTTTGAAATATCTGGAATTCTTCGATACACGGGAAATCTAAACACTGCTGTAAGACGACTTCTGAATGGACAGAGTGAGCTTTTCTCAGAGATCAACTTGCCGGATATCAATCACATCGTGGAAGTTTTCCTTCAATCAACAGGGACGATAATGATTGTCGTAGCCATAACTGGAGCAGCACTTCTATGTACGTATTTTTGTCTCACAAGCGGATTTATGCTCGTGCTCGCAAAATTGTTGCTGAAATTCCTGCATGGTATTCTACTCCTATATTGGCACCTTATTCTTGCTATACTACGTATTCCAACATTACTTTTCAAGCTTTCAACAAAGCAATGTACTCCGAAATCTCAAGAAAAACTGCTTTGACAGCACAGCATGCACTATATGTTGGATTTCACCTTATACGCTTTGCACTAGCTTGCATGGAGCTCAAACCTGGCCTTTGAATGCATGAGTTCTAATCGTATTGAAAGGAATTTACTTCAAGCTTCCAGGATGCCGATCTCGAGCGACTTGGAAAAACGCCTCCAGCGTGAGCTTAACGAAAAGATTGCTTTTGTGGAATCCGCTCCTGCAAGACCAACGACAGAGATGATTCAGCAAAAGATCCAGCATTTCGGATGCAAGGTGCACGACTTTGCAGATAGCACCCGCAATGCACGATACGAGTACGCTAACTTGATGAAGGACAAGGAAGTGATTCTCGGCCAGAGAGGGGGAGCATTCCACTTTCGCATAAAAGCGGAACAACTTCGTCAATCGCATATGGATAAGCTCAGAGAGCTCATGGAAGCGGCAAACTTGTTCAACATGGCGCACGAATGGTACGAAATTCTGGTGGCAGCGAATGAGGCAGACGAACTGGACAGGCTCGAATTTCTGCGGAAAATCAGTGAAGAACTTTATGAGGAAATTACTGAGCCAGGTGATGAAGGCTATCCGGGCTCTAAAAAGGTGTGTCGTTTATTCTTCCGTGGACCAGTCAACGAAATGGTCGCGTTCCAACGTAAGCAGTTCCAAGTATTGCAAGAGGAAGAAGAAAAGATGTGCGACCGAGCTCGTCGGCAGACTCTGATGGAAACCGCAGTTCAGGACGACGCCCTGACAGATATCAAAAATTCGTTGCGTGGATTAGAGGAAGATACACGTGCGGATCGGGAGCAGTTTATGAGCATGTTCAGGAGCATAGAGGAAAAAATAGCGGAATTGAGCAACAATCGAGGATTCGCAGCACAGAGAAACCTACCATATTACGGCGATACTGGCCCTGAACAGAGAGAAAGAATGAATGCGGAAAGACTCCTACAACAATGTGAACGAGAATTTGCTGAACTGGATGAGGCTTTACGCGTGAATTGGATCAGAGACAGATTCTTCGGATCACGAAACATGAAACAGGAGGAGACTAACATGTTATGCGTCTACTGCAAGAGACGAGGACAGCATTATTCCGATGCTTGCCCAGACGTACGAACCGTATCGGAACGCATTCAGCTTCTGGAGGACGAGCATCGTTGTCGTGCCTGCGTGGAGATTGGACACCGCACGATCAGCTGTCACAAACCGTTCCAGTGTTTCTACTGCCGCAACAGCACCAATCCGAACGAACGCGATAGAAACCATCATTCGAGCATATGCACGAGACCGGAAGAACAAAATCGTCGGAAAGAGCGTATGGCTGAACTGGAAAGACGAATGGAACACCTGAAAAGAGAAATACGATCAATGGACGAACGTGAAGCCGGACCTTCCAATAGGTCCAACAACTGATGCCCGAATCGTGATATGGCCGGCCGGGAGTATAGTGAACTCCACGATCTCACTACTCTTTCAATTTCTGCAATGTTCAGTAATATATGTATGTTGTAGCACGAGTTCCATGTTATATTTCTCGCTTGGTAGATTCTCATGTCAAATGTCACAACATGCACTCTATCTGAACGGCGATCGGCAGCGATCGCCATTTGCTGAGAATTCCTCTCAGAGCTGGCTGTATTTAAAGCACGATAAACGGTATGTGATATTGTTAACCATTGGCTTTTCTCTGTATTTTCTCTGTAGTGTTAGAGATATCCTAGAATTCTCCTGCACGATTAGTAGAGTAAATCTAACCTGAGCCTAACTGCACGAGATTATTCTTTCTAGGGTTTGTAGGTAAGAAATGTATCTTAATTTGTTGTTTGTTATATATGTTATAACCATAAAGGTTTAATTACCCAAGTTTGAGGTATACCATCGAAAGACCCGCGTGGCAACGCCGACTATATCGACAGATCTGTGACTATCGTGATTATACATATGGATGTACCCGCAGTTAGAGGTAACTTTTTTTCTCGTGATCTATTTTCATCTGTTTTGGTATGCTTGTTCTGCTAGTTTTGCCATGTGTCGTTTTGTTGTTTTCTCGGTATGATAGGATTTCATTTCGTTGTTCTCTACATCCTATTTTCAGTACGTGGTGCTCGAAGATTGCAGTTTGACGACTCTACTACAAAGCCCAGATCTGCGATTTCCAAACGATACTCATCAAACGCGAGTGAATCAACAAGAAATGGCACGTTTGCGCTCGTGAGGCTTGGTGTCCACTCGCGATTCATTGAGTAGCGTCCACTCATTTGATACGCATTGGATGGAAATTGCGGGGTTGAGGCGCTAGCAACAGACACAGTTTTGCGTACGAAGTCGCTTTCGATGCGACGGCACTTTGCAGACAAAAAACTTGGGCTCGCCGTAAATGCAATCCTTCGCTGTATTTCTCCTCTTCCTTTTATTCTGATATCTTTTTAAAATGTTAAATTTCAATGTTTGTGCTGTTAATGGATGAATCACACACTTTCGCGATGGATACTCGACGTTTTTATACAATCATTTCCCATGATTTCCAGGTTAGGATTTCTAAATTCGGTTAAGTTGCGCAGCTTTGACGTTGACAACGCTTCATCACGAAAAAAGGACTCAAGAGTGCCAGTTCTCCTTTTGTTTCCGCGGCTTTACTCTATATTTGGTGTCCGTAAGTGAGTATTTGAATCAATAACAGGCCTATCGTAAGTGCTGCCGACGGCGTAAAGCTGAAGTACAACAAGCTCATGACTGCTCCAAGAACTGGCTAGTTAATTGGAATTTTAGGCAGATTTTCTGATATTCCCCTCCCAGTTGCAAATAAAGGTAGGTCTCTCTGCTGCACCCGAGTCACGGAAAATTTTCAAGAAATTCATTATAAAGCTCTTCCGAAAACAAGTCGAAAGCTTCAAGCTTTGTCAAAGCAACGTGATGAAAAAAAAATTGCAGAATATCCTGCAGCTTGTTCTATAGCTCTCGTTCTGCTCCTATTATCAACATTTCAGCTTTGAGGTGCGTCGGTGGACGCTTGAGCGAGGAGTGCTTGTGGAGCACAAGGTTAGTTGAAAGTCATCTCCCAAGGTTTTGCTCAGTACTGATATTTAATTCTTTTCAGAAGCGCAAGAAGTTGGATGAAAATATGGAGTGGCAGCAATCCGGTTCCTAGTAGAGGAGTCGCCGCCGAAAACGATGGACGCTGGGCTGAATCATCAGACAGTCACGAGAATTGTGCATGTGAGTTAGCCAAATTTCGCTCGCTCGTTGAGGATATTATCATCGTGCTCAGTATACGATTCGTAAGTTAAAACGTTTTTCTGTCTGAATTTCCTACGTTAAAAAATTTGCAAACTAGTTGTAGTGATATTTGTATTTGTATTTGTGCAAAGATGAATAATACTTGTTGCTTTGAATGGTCATAATGCCAGCCAGAAGGGACTCAGTTTTTTGACTTGTATATCGAACGTGATAGATAGGAACATTCGAGACGGACAAGTGAGAATTATGTAGCTAATCCACTTTCAATGCAGAACATTTCTTGGAAGTCTGACGTTCTCGTGTTCATACAGACTGATATTTTTATCTCGGAATCTCACCAATGATTAACTACGTGTTTCTTTTGCGCACTTACGGATATTCCATTTGGTCTCTTATTACGTTCTCGTTTGTTATTGAGTTTATTTGCCAAAGTTCTTATCTATTATGTTGAGGAATAATTTCGTTCGGTTTTTTTCCACAGCATTATTTTATGAGCTGTTTGTTCACTTAGCAAAGAGTTTGTATTCATTAGAAAATTATTTTTCTGCTTTACACAACTGTTTTAATGTTTTCTCGTATAATTTTATTTCTTCCAATTTTTCAGGCTTGGAAATGGAATACCTTTCAAATCGCTGCTCAACACTTCGCGCGCCATTTAGCAACATGAGGTCATAAGCCGCGCTTTTTGTACCGAATGGTCACAGGAGATGAGAAATGGTGTCTGTATGTCAATATAAAGCAAAGAATGGAGTGGGTGGCTCCAGAAAACAAGCAGAAACCGAGAGTTAAGTAAGATCTGAACCCAAAAAGACCATGCTCTGCGTTTGGCGGGACTGGGAAGGCACGTTACACTGGGAAATGCTCGAAAGGAACGCAGCGGTGAACAAAGAGCTCTACATTGCCCAACGGCGCCGCGTGAATGGAGCTATGCGACTAAAAATAACCTGACCAACAAGGCCAGGGCATCTTGCTTCACGACATTGCCAGACCCCTAGTTGCACAAGTCGTAGAACCCGCACTCCATGAGCTCGAATGGGAGCTTCTTCGGCAACCACCGTACTCTCCGGGCCTTGCGCCATCCGGATATCACCTTTTACGCTCCATGTCAAATCAAATGAGAGGTGCTACCTTCGACGACGACGTAGACCTCAGAAACGTGCTCAACAACTTCTTCGAAACCACACCGGGCGATTTTCGACGGAGTGGCATCAACAACATGGGCGAGAGGTGGGAGGAGGTCGCAAACAGTAGCGGCGAATACATAAAGGGCTCTGCAGAGTTGCACCGCGGCGAGTCTCGCTGCGGCAGTGCAATGATGGAGAATGGGGGGCGCCACGCAGCGGGCGATGGCGGCGGCGTGTCGCGCGGCAGCAGCGACGTGGTTACCTCGCAGAGTGTTTCCACCGCCCCGACAACAGCGACTCCCGGAGCGACGCCGTCACCGAGCGGCGGCGGAGAATGGTCTCGACTATTTCCATCGCTGGCGACGAGCGCCGCCGACGATCGATTCGAGCTTTTTTCTCTTATTCCTTTCATGAATTCAACCCTCTGAGGACCTTTCTTTCTATTTCAGCACAAATTGAAGGGAAAATCATTGGAGCATACTTCAAATTGTCCAAATTTGCAATTTCATCTCGAATTGGTTTTGCTTCCAGTTTTGTATGGTATTTTTTTGGTTAAATGTCGTCTGGTACGATTGTTTTCAAAGCGATTGCCACAAACCGTCCACTGATTTTATTATCTCGAAAACTATTCATCAAGGCACCACTCTACTGGTCGTAAACTTGAATTATTTTCTCAGCTTTTTGATCACAATATTTTGTAGAAGTTGTTGGTAGACATTTACATAAGTTTCGAATCATATCAAACCAACAAAAACTGTGTATAGCGAGATGCGACGTCAAATGAATGAGATCGTACGCAATGGTAGAATGCTATGCTGACGACAACGTCGCTGCAACTCTGCGAGGTCTTTGTGCTCATCGCCGCGTCGGGTTTCGACCACGCCTCAAAGCTCTCGCTCGGCGGCGTGCCGCTGGTCGCTGCAACTCTGCAAAGCCCTTAATTGAATAATTTAGTGTGATAATCATTATTTTTTGTTCAAATAAAACTCTTTGAAAAAAAAACGAACGAACTTATTCCCCAGCCCAATATATTGAAGATGTGCTTTCAGTGCCTCCCTATTAGGCTATTTGGTAGAACTTCTTGAACTGTTTGTGAACAACAAGTGATTTTCTCCCGGTCTTATGAAGGATTGGAACAACGAACTTGATCTACATTTTTTTGTGTTTTGTTGCTACTCAAAGATGTTTGCGGTTGATGTGATAATAGTGAGGAGAGAGCAAATAGAGCCCTGGCACTGGAAGGGATGCATGGCACAGTGTCACGGAGCTTCCAACTAAGCTCTGGTACATACCTAGTGAACTGTTGATTTCGATTATCACCAGCAGCGGAGCGGTGGGCCTCGGTGAAATATAACTAGTGATAAGGAGGTTTCGACGAAAAAGCCACCGCTTCGCGCTGTGATAACCGAAACATGAGTTCACTTGAAATGAAACAGACTCTAGAAAAAATGGGATACTGAGGTTCAACTGATCATGTGGACAACAAGTGATTTTACGGGGCAGCGAGTGAATTATTGAGCCTACAAGTGGTTTTGTAGGCTCCACAATTTCCCTTTCACGCACTAAAAAAATCACTTGCCACCCAGGCGTAACTTGGCGACAAGTGATTTTGTGTAGGGTTACGCGCGAGCAAATCCCAGAGAGCCTCATCAATTTCCTCGTCGAGCCTTTCCATATTATCGAGTGTCTTTTTGTTGTTAATTAATGCAGAAATTTTTCTTGTTAGTTTCACTACCCCATGTTTCTTGTATTGTTTTACAATAATTTTTTGGGTATGAAAAACAGCAAAGTGTGTCGCTAATTTTTGTAGAGAAGTTCATCTAACAATAATAGTCCGAGTTCGCTAAAGCGAAGAAAGCTACCGTATTTTCTTCAGAAATCAACTGGAACAAGCATGAGTTTGGGCACGTAGAAGTTATAGGCTACCGCTTTTGTTATGCTATGTTTATTTACGCTGCATAAGGCATAAGCAATACAGAAAAGAGAGGAAAAGAACTAACCCAACAAAACTAATACGAGTGAGACACAAATCAGCAATTCCCTAAGGCTCTCACCATGACAATATGAAGAGAGAAAAAGTAATGTAACTATGGCTTTAAAACAGAAGAAGAAATAGTATTTTTAAAAGATTTAGTGAATGCGGAAGAACTGTGCTCTTGGCCAGCTTGAGGTAAATGGAGCCAGGTCTGTGTATTAATTAGATCTTATGGAGGTTTTAGCCCTCCCGAACCAAATCTTGTTCCCTGAGCCACGAGTGATTGACGGAACTAATTTGAAGAAATGAGCCTTGCTGAGCTTGATTTTACCTAGGAGAATATTATGAACCATAACCACATCAAATGGTTGCCTGCGAGTGACTAGTGATGGAAGGCCGCAGTATTTATGTGATTAGTGATGGAAGGCCGAAGTATTTATTTCTGATGTTAACTCTTGGTATCCTGGCATACGGAAAGCCTCCAGTTCTGAGAAGCAGCTTACGCGTATAATTGTTTTGAACCCTTTCTAATACAAATATATCTTTCTTTTTGGAAGGATTGAACACTGTTGTAGTGGATTCTAGAATGGGTCGAATATACGTTTTATAAGCAAGGAGTAGAACGTTTTTGTTATTTGTGGCTAAGGTCTTAAAAATCTGATATGTCCTTGAGATGGCGCTTTGCGAAATAATCCTGTAATGTTTAGAGAAGTCAAGTCTATTACCGTAATAATAGCCTAAATCACAAACAGAATCTGTCTTGGATATAGGCATACTATCAATTACATAGGTGGGAATACTACCCTGAGATCCGATTCGCAAATGCGAGGTTTAATGGGGGCTAAGCTTAACTGCCATGTCTTGGACCACTGCACCATTAAATCTATTGATTGCTGAACCTTAGACTCGTCGTCAGTACAGGACACTTCGCGATAGATCTTGACATCGTCGGCATAAATCGTATATTTACATTTTGAATTTGTAGTATGTCAGGTAGCTCGGAGAGGAAAATGTTGAACAGCTCAAGGGACAAGACACCTCCTTGCGGGACGCCGCTGGCTAATTCAAAAGGCCGAGAAAAACTAGATTCGACTTTGACTTGGAATGTTCTTCCGGTCAAATAATGATTGATCCATTTAATAATTAGGGGGTGGAATTGAAGCCGCTCAATCTTATGAATGGGTTTCTTATAACTGACACTCTCAAAAGCTTTCTGGAAATCAAAATAGATTACGTCACATTAACTCTTATTGTCCAATACGGATGTCCAGTCATTAAAACTTTCTAGGAGATTCGTTTCTATAAATTTTCTTTTGACAAATCCGAGCTGCTCAGGAGCAAAGGCCTCATTACTTTCAAGATGATCAACTAAATGCGGTTTTAGCAATTTTTCGAAAAGGCGACACAAATTTGATGCGATACTAATGGGCCGATAATTTTCGGGGGAAGGAGTTTGGAGGTTTTTTGAGAATTGGCGTAACAAAAATGTGCTTCCATCTCTAGGGCACCTCGCCGTACATCAGTGATTGATTGAAGAGGTATGACAAAGGCTCAGCGATGGGTTGAGCGACGTTTTTGATAAACTGAAGAGGAATATAGTCTGGGGTTGAAGAGAAGGATTTGGGAGAGTTTATCAACGCTTCGTAGACTTGCATAGGAGTAAATGCAGGAAAAGAAGTCATAGGGTTCTTAAAGGCAGTGGTCGCGATGAAAAACGATATCGAAAAAATTATAAAAAATCAGTTCAGATCGAAAACAGCTGAAAAACTATGAAGGTAGCGCGGTGAAAAAAGGCCTAGAATTAGAGCTTCTAGGGCCCAAAAAGCCAGTTCGTGCACACGTGCACAGCGCCGACGAAACAAATCGCAGTCTCATGCCGAGCAGTCAAAAATCATCGACACTCAGAGGAAGAATTGAATGCAAATTTACATAATAAAAACAGTTGAGCAATTAAATAAAGCACTCCAGTCAATGTTTTTGACTAGATGTGTACATAAATTCGAGAGTTTATTTATTGAAATTCAATTTCAAGCCTGATGATGTTCTTGATATAATCTTGATATAAGAGGTCATCGATGCCGATGATGTGGAGTTGACTCGTCCACCATCAAAAGACAAGATAGTTCAGGCTTCAAATTTTGCCCAAAACCGTGGTTTTTTCGCGATTTTTTCTCATAGATTCTTCTACTCGAGACCCAGAAAAGGGTTTAGAGAGCAAATGATGACAAGCATATTTGATCGCGACCACTGCCTTTAACTGGCACTTGGGAATCAGCTTGGAAATCAGTTAAAGAAGTTTCATCCTCTAGAAAAGCACTTGAGAATTGTTTGACTAATAGATTGGCTTTATCCTCATCATTGGTGGCAATAACTTGATCCTGTAGCAAACACCCAATAAGCCTGGATTCTGACAATATTTTATTTATTAGCTTATACAGATCGTTTCTTTTCCCCGACTGAATGACCCTTTTCTCGACATTGCGATTAAATTTACTAAGATGGGTGGGAAAATTGACCGTAAATTTTCTGTATTGATACCAACATCCACTGATGCTTGCAGAATTAAACAAGCATAAACGGTGTTGCATCATATTTTCCAAATGGGGAGGAAGGCTCTTGGCAATACCAGAGACAGCCTTGCGCCATGGTACAAAAATGCTTATGGCGTCGTGTTGCAAAATATCAAGGGAAGTTTCGTATCGGGCATCTAGAGTTGGTAACGAATCAAAGGTATTAATTTTCCAAATCAGGTGCGCGCTTCGCGCGCACCACAAAATCCAATGAGCAGTCCCTAAATAGCTGCAGACTAAGGCGTAATCGCATTTGTTGAAATCTTGGAAGTAGACAGGAATTGGAAGCTCTGCGAAGCATTTTATAGCGAAGGAAATACTGTTGTGGTCACTAAGACCCACCGGAACTGATACTTTGACATCAATAACAAGTGTAGGGCTATTCGATAAAACTAGATCTAGAAGTGAGTTTGCCCTGGTTGGCTGATTCACAGGTTGGACCATGCTATGGCAGTTAAGCATCTTCATAAAGGATGAAAATTCAGAAGATTCGCTCTCACCCTCACAGGACCAGCCAATACCGGGCATATTTAAATCTCCGACAACCCCAGAAGGTGACCCGCAGGCAACAAGATCGCTTAAAACTTTGACAAGCTGGAAATTCCCAGTTGTGGGGCAGGATGGGGCCCTGTAAACAATAACAAACCGAAACGAGAAATCGTCCCCGAACACGTCGATCGCTATGATTTCGTAAGCATTTTGCACCGTCTCAGAGAAAACAGTCGTACAAGAGAGTCGATAGTGCGTAAAGATCATAACTCCATCTCCCTTTGTGGCACTTCGATCCACGCGTTTTATTCACTGGAAGCATTTGGTAGTAGCGAAGCCGTAGTATGGTGATGTTTCATCCGCGTTTCAGTAAAAAGCGATGATATCGCAGTGAAAGCCTAGCAGCAAATCTATGTAATCCTTATTTTTTAGCACAGATCGCACATTGGCGTAAAGGCACTAGAATTGAGACAAAACAGGCCGCGGAAAGGAAGCTTCTTTCCCTGACTCATAGAGGCAAGATTGGAAACATGAACATTTTAATGAGGACCGGCAATGGCAGCATTGGGAGCAGGGACGAGCGGAAATTTTTTCCTGAATTGCGGAAATCGGAAATCGGAAATCGGAAGGACTCTCTAAAATTCGGAAATCGGAATTCGGAAATCGGAACGGCAAAAACCATCGGAAATCGGAATTCGGAAATCGGAAATGGTCAGCGAAATTCTTAACCCTCCCCTGGTGATTGTTCCTGCCAAAACACTTGGGCTTATCCTACTTTATTGATAAGGTGTATGCCCACGCGTACTTGTAGGCTTGTATCGTGACGCTCAGAATCATTGCAGAATCAGTTAGGTCCCACACACTTTTCCAGGCGCCTGCAGCACTTCAAGTCGGTTCAACACAGTCTCTCCGGCGAGCGGTACACTTTTATTAGAGTCCCGCAAACTTTTTTTCCCGGCACATGGCGCGCTCCTAGTTGGGTGCAACACACTTTTCTCGGCGCTTCACGTACTCCTAGTTGGGGTGCTACACACTTTCGCCGGCGCTTGGTGCCCTCCGTTGTGTCCAACACAGTCTACCCGGCGCTCGACGCACTCCAAATTGAGCGCAACACAGACAGTTCCTCCGGCGCTCGGCGTACTCCCAGTTAGACCCCGCACACCTTTTCCAGCGGTTTGCGCACTCTAAGTGAAGCCCAGCCCACTGTTTTGACGCTTGACGCACTTCCACTCAGAAAATGCTGGGCAAGTTACCTGAGACTTCAACGCAAGTTGCAAGGTGGCCTCACGCAACTTACTTTGAGTTAACAAGTAACTTGAAGCGATGTTACGTGTAATTGTACGAGATTTTTGATTAATGTAACATACGCTTATAATAAATACACAACATTGCGAGTAACTCGTACTGCTGGTACATGTTACTTGACATGTACCAGCGACGTGGCCGGCACACTGACAAGCGACGAGGCCAGCATACCGTCACGCGACGGAGACTGCTCGGCGAGCACGACTGGGCCGGCAGCGGTCTGTCAGGCGGGGCCTCCAGCCGGTGTGCGGGGCCAAGTACCTCAAAACTAGTGTAACTGAATGGACGAGGCTGCCTGCATCTGAGTCATGCCTCCAGGGTGCAACGTATACCTCCCTAGGGAACGGCACGCCGCGTAGATAAGTTACATGTGCGATAACATACATAATACATTTAGGTTACACGCCAGTGCTTTATGTCACGTGTAACTCAACTCGCACCGTGGAGCATATATCCAATGTTTAAGGTCAAATGTAACTTAAAGTTGTAAAGGCAGGTTGCCGAGAGCATATCTAAAGCCGAGAGCATTAGCATGTAACTCTGTCAGAAATTACTTACCAGTGAAGTCCCGCACACTCCCCTCGAGAAACTCACAGCGGGCCTTAAATCTCAAATGAAACCGTCCATGAACTCTTTCAGCAAGCTTTTATATAGGGAACTGATCGTGTTATCAGTACACGCCATCACACCATAATAACAACAAACCGAATGGCTTCATTGTTGAAAAAAAAAACCACCGAATTCCCGTTAGTTCTCACAAACACACACAGACACACACACATAGTTAGGCAAAGATATGTAGACAGTAGGATGTTATTGAATAACTTTCCTGTAAATGCACTCAACCTTAGCTTTCTGAAAAGTGAAGACGGGCCTCGAATTCGAATTCAGCGCCCCAGATATCCCTAAGAACTTGGCAAGGAAAAGGGTTCAAAAACCTAAACTCCGATATTTCCGATTTTTTCCGCATTTTTAGGCTTTTTTTCGGAAATCGGAAATCGGAAGGCCAAAAACCATCGGAAATCGGAATTCGGAAATCGGAATTCCGCTCATCCCTGATTGGGAGGCAAGAAAATGCGTTTGAGTGAGAGTAGCAGAAGGCAAAGAAGCGTTAAGTAATGGAGAAGACTGATTTGAAGACATTGTTTGTATTGGAGCGGAATTTCGAATTGGAGAAGAACATTGAAAAGGCCCCAAATTTTGAACTGCAGTGTGACGCGAATGAGCGAGGGCTTGAGTTGGGACAGAGATTGAAAACGGAGCAGAGTTTCCAACAGCCGAATTTTGAGTGCTGTGATGATTTGTCTCAAACCGAGCTTCACGTTTACGAACCCTCTCCTCAGATGTAAGGGATTTCCAGAAGAAAATTTCCTTACTAGGATAGGACTGAAGACGGGATGCACTTTTTACGGCAAATCTTTGGTGTTTAGAGGAAAGCGAAACAACCTTGATCAGTCTGTTTTTACCAGACAAACGCCTACCGAGACGATATTCGGCCACTGGATAACAATCAACGTTCAGATGAGCGAGTATGTCAACAACATAATCAAAATCGTACGAATTGCGCTGGTGAGGATAACGAGATTGACATTCAGGAAGACCACCAATAACAATTGAACATTTTCTATCAATTTCACGGAACCAAATATCATCAGAATTAACAACAGAATTCTTCACAACATCAGCATTATCAGGACTAGATGAGGTATGATCAAGGAGGAGCGTAGTCCACTGTTTTCTTTTGAGAGATCTTTGCAATCATCAAGCTGTGTGCGCAACAAAGTATTTTCGGCCATTAAAGAACTCAGGTGGCTAGTGATGGGTAAAAGAAGTCGTTTGAGCACTCAGGAACATCCTCGGATTCGTTCACGTCCTTGGCAGCGGATATGAGCTCGGTAGTAGACGGGCCATCAGGAGTTTGAGGTTGTTGACGTTTGCCTGGTTTAAGGTTGGAGGTGACAGGTGTAATCATGACCACTGACCAACGTCCACTATCAATAAAGGTAGCCAGCAGCACCACAGGTCACAAGGACGGAAATCGATAACTTGAAAACAGCCCACCGTTAATAGTCGCAAATTCGAGAATTAGGTGTATACCAAAGGATTTTGCCCCTTGCGACTAGGAGCAGCGCAGAAAAGGCAGCTGCAGATGTGAAGTTCAAATGATGTGTAAGGTCGACAGTTGAATAGACGATTAGACGACAGGTAGAGGGAGAGCCGTCACTCACGGGCAGGCACGCACGCAAGAAGGCACGTTACACTGGGAAGTGCTCGGAAGGAACGCAGCGGTGAACAAGGAGCTCTACATTGCCCAACGGCGCCGCGTGAATGGAGCTATGCGACTAAAAATAACCTGACCAACAAGGCCAGGGCATCTTGCTTCACGACATTGCCAGACCCCTAGTTGCACAAGTCGTAGAACCCGCACTCCATGAGCTCGAATGGGAGCTTCTTCGGCAACCACCGTACTCTCCGGACCTTGCGCCATCCGGATGTCACCTTTTACGCTCCATGTCAAATCAAATGAGAGGTGCTACCTTCGACGACGACGTGGACCTCAGAAACTTGCTCAACAACTTCTTCGACACCAGACCGGGCGATTTTCGACGGAATGGCATCAACAACATGGTCGAGAGGTGGGAGGAGGTCGCAAACAGTGGCGAATGCATAATTGAATAATTTATTGTGATAATTATTGTTTTTGTTCGAATAAAGCTCTTTGCCCAATATATTAAAGCTTTTAGAGCCTTAATATTAGGGTATTTCGTAGAACTTCCTGAACTGTGTCTGAACAACAAGTAATTTTCTCCCGGTCTTTTTAAGGATTGGATCAACGGACTTGATCTACATTTTTTTGAGTTTTGTTGTTACTCAAGAGGCCCTGTCCATTCGGTGGCGGCCCCAGTGGAGGCTGGGCGACCCAGCCGCGACGCGTGTCAGTGTGCTAACCGCGACGCGTGCCGGTGCCCACCGCGACGCGTGTTGGTGAGCCGACCGCGACGCGTGTCGGTGTAAATTAGTTCCTGAGCTAGATGAAAAAGTCCTGCAGGATGTGAACTGCAGCTAAATAGGCCGCTAAACTCGACAAATCGAAGCGTCACCAGACCGACAACAAGGTAAACAGCCCGACAACATCGAAACGTCAAAAGCCCGACAACAAGGACAGCAGGGGGCAACGGGCAGGTCTCCGGCTGACGATGTGCGCGATTTGAATTTTCAGTCAACAACTCCAAGGTCTACAGTAGAAAGAAATCCGCAAGGCTACAGTAGAATGAAATATCTAGTCGTGACATCAGATACACTTTGTTGAGTAACAGCATATCAGCCGAATCTACCGATATCCGACTCATTATCCGATGCGAATCATAATATATTTCGGATATTCGGTATCCGAATCATTATCCGACTCATAGCACATTTCGGTGATTCAGATTTTGAATCAAACGGATTTTGGGGTTTTTTCAGTGACTCGGATTTTGGATCAGTTGGATTTTGACGTTTTTTTCGGTGAATCGGATTTTGGGTCATAAAAATTTCGGTTCATTCGGATGGATATCCGAAAATGAGTGAGTCGGATCCAATGTATAGTATGCACCTCCCTTAGCTTTGCACCTTTTCAGGCGCCCCCTTGAGGAAAGCGGAATCCGCTTTTACCGTTGAATTCAGGTTTTTCAATTTTTCAGGCCTAGTCGATTCAGGACAAGGGGATCCCGCTACAAAATATGGATGAATAGATCAAAAACTAATTATGTTGCACACACTTTCTGCATCAGGGCAGCGTCGGCCTACAATACGCTTTTGAGTTCGATGTCCGAAACGATGGAGTTTTCAGGCTTCAAGCGCTTCGCTAAATCTAAGCTGCTTGACAGTGTTGTGGCTTGAGTTGTGTGAGCCAACTTTCCTAGGAAGCATGTTTTAATCTGTGACGACTTGAACATTTTGATTACATCCTTTCAACCTAGTTATTGCTTTTTTTTCACGATTGTATTATGCGTCGTAATAAATGAATAAATCAATCATTCAACAATTGTGCAGAAAAACATTGAATAGAGGAAACTCCGAAAATTCCAACAAAACAGGCAGTGTGATTTCAAAACTCAGAAGGAATTCCATGAAGAAAAACGGTGAGTTAGATGGTGAGTTAGGAACGTAGATAAAAAATCTTGCCTCGAAAAAAATTCAACTATTACAAACAACACCAGAACTACTACTATGGCAATGTTTTCATGAACCTATGAAGGATTAGTTATTCTGAGTTTGATTATCCTGATAAAGAAATAAATGTCGTTTTGTGTTGTGGAAACCCAATAAGATCTATCAAAGAGGGGTCTTTCAATCGAAAAGGTTTGGTTTGTGTCAGAACTTTTCAACAAAAAGAAACATCAGGAAATTAGAGTGACGAGAGTCTACAAAAAAGGAGTAATATTTTTGAAAGCGATTTTGTTAGTCGACCCTTTTAAACGGCGAAAACAAACCGTTGCGGTATTTTACAAGAAAGTACTCGAGCCATCGAACTCCTCCAAAAATACCACAACGGTTTGTACCACAACGGTTTGTTTTCGCCGTTCAGAAGTGTCGACTATGTAAGAAAATTGCTTTAAAAATTATTGCTCTTTTTTTTGTAGACTTTTCACTCTAGTTTCCTAATGTTCCCTTTTTGTTGAAAAGTTTCTGACACAAACCAAACCTCTTCGCATGGAAGACGGCTTTGGAAGACCCCTTTTTGATAAAATTTTTCATTTTTATTGATAATGCAGGCTATAAATTGGCGAAATTCACATGGTTCCTACAGACTCCATGGCTATCCGTCCCAGCTGGCAGGAGCCTGGGCGAGGTGCGAGAGTCGTTAACGAGTTGCTAACGATGGCGAGTCGTCGCGCCGGATAGTTGCCTCTCTTTACTGACCGCAGTAATCTGCCAGCTCAGACAATGGGGTGGACCGACGGCGGACAAGTTGCGTACCGACAGCGGGATGGGCGACGTTTGGAACGCAATTTGCACGCGGTCGGCATGCAAATTAGCGCGGTCGATACGCACTGCCACGCGGTCAGTACGGAATGCCACGCGGTCGGTAAGCATTGTCGCGCGGTCGGTACGCACTGCCACGCTATCAGTACGCATTGCCACGCGGTCGGTAGGCATTGCCACGCGGTCGGTACGCAATGCCACGCGGTCGGTACGTATTTTCACGGGGTCGATACGCACTGTCACGCGGTCAGTACGCATTGCCACGCGGTCGGTACGCACTGTCACATGGTCGGTACGTCTTGCCACGCCGTCGGTACGCATTTTCACGGGGTCGATACGCACTGCCACGCGGTCAGTACGGAATGCCACGCGCTTAGTACGTATTGCCGCGCGGTCGGTACGTCTTCCCACGCGGTCGGTACGCATTGCCACGCGTTTGGTACGCACTGCAACGCGGTCAGTACGCATTGCCACGCGGTCGGTACGAACTCTTTCCAAATCCGGAAAGCGGTCGGTACGCATCCACACGCGCTCGGTACGCATTGTCTCGCGGTAGGCGCGGCATCAGTACGCGGTCCGCACAAATGTCCCACATAGGATTGGCCACGGTTAGTACGCATTCGCACGTGGAAGGTCCGATTTCACGGCTCGGTGAGTGCGCAACTTTTTCTAAAGACCTGACGGCTGTCAGTACGCATGCATGCGCGGCAGGCATATATTGCTTCTAATGAAATGACACTCTTTCGGAAAGCATCATTACTCATGTGCAGAGTTTGTGAAAAAAAAGTTTTTTTATCATGAAAGTGTATATCTGGCCCCAATAAATTGGAACTAAGCAAAAGTTGGAGGTTGGGGCGGAGATGGGGTTTGGGGTATTGCACGAACAAGTTGAAGCGGCCTAACACGGCTGGCTTTCCAACCGCAAACTACTAGCTTTTCCAAAGGCAGCATACACGCTCGTAAACGTGGTTGAGATAAATACGAAAATAGAATGGTATGTCTCAGATTACAACACGTACGCATTTTTAGGCCCAAAAACGACTCACAATGCCAGTAAACTCTGAATACCGTGCGGTACCGATTGCCACAAGGGCATGAAATGATGATATCAGTTGTATTTCTATATCACACCGACCGACTCAGAGTCTGAAATGAATGTTGCAAAGTATTGTATGGCTTTGTGGCGATCGGTGCCGCACGGTATTTTTCGTCTAGTCACAATACCGCTACACGAGTAAGAAGTTGGCCCAGCCCTCTATTTCTCAGCCCCCTAAATTTGCCGTCGTCCTCCAAAACAGGGGTGCTGGGCTATTCTCATTGTCGTCGATGTATGTAGCTTAATTATTGTACTTATTGTACACCCCAAACGTCGACGACTGTGGGAATGGCTCAGAACCCCTGTTTGGAGGAGGACGGTTAATAAAGGGGCGGGGCCGAGTTCTTACTCGTAAAGCGGCATTGTAGGCCGTTTCTGACGCTTCAAAATGCGTAAGCGTTGTAATCTGAGCCATACCATTCTATTTCCGTAGTTATCTCAAACACGTTTACGAGCGTGTATGCTGCCCTTAATCAATAAAATTAACTTCGAAGAGATTCAATGCTATACTAAGGAAAGACAAGAGAAATCATGTGTTTGAATAGCTGATCCAGACAGCGACTGGTCGATAAGCTAGCCGTTTTTAGCCCATCGTGTGTTTGGCTCAAAAATAAAATAATATTTATGAGATCAACAATATTTTACGGTTGGAGACCCACCGCATTAGATCGTTTTGACTTGTTTTCGGAATGTTTTAATGCCTTTTAATGGCATGGTATATCATTACAAGATGTCACAAGGTAGCTAAGTTGAACGCAAAACTCAGATGTCAGGCAGGACGCGAACCTGCATTGCACGCTTTCCGGGCGAGAGTGTTGCCATTACACCACCGACACCCCGCTATGCATCCCTCAGCTGTTCACACGTAACTGTGTAGGCACAACAGCAATCACCCGTTAACGGGTATCATATCGGCATTAAATCCAGTTAAGCTGAGGCCTTCGAATTTTTAACTTGCTTGCACGATTTTTTTCGTGAATTCACTCATTTTCACTCCAGTGTTGGCCAAATATACATCTTAATGACGGAAACCATCGATCACGAACGCTTCTTTTGAGCATTAATGCGTGCCATTCTAATGGGAGTATAATTGCCGCGTGTGCGTGCGTACTAGCCGCAGTCAAATCTCAAAAAAAAACTTATGAGAGGCATTTTACTGTATTTTCTCAGCTTGTGATGGCATTCCTTGTATTTTACCACCATCGATATCTGCTCTTGCATTTCTTTCTTCTGCCTTCTTCTCAGATCCTTCGGGATTCAATGTATTAATCGTGTTGTGAGGAGAGTACTTGTGTGTTTTATTCTCTAAATCCTCACGAGATCGAATGTCCTAGTTTATTGTGATTTCACGACTCTTTTTTTCAATGAAATACGTCAGCTGTTGAAGCTGCTGAAACAAAGTTTTTCAGTGTCTGTTTTGTAGCAACCTTTTTCGGATTTTTCCCACGAAAGGTAAGCTCTTTTTGTAAAGAAAAATTTTACTCGAAATTACGTGAACAGTCTTTTTCATTATGTTTTGAAAAACTCGAAAACGTCGGTGATGTTGAAGGCAGTGTTCACGATAATCTTCGATTTTGAGATTAATCACTAAATCGATTGTTTGGTCTCCGAGTAGAACTGAAATCACGAAGAAATCGACAAAAACGCACCAGAAGGTCAGAAAATCCTTTACTCTCATCCCGTCTCTTTACTCTCACAGGAACTGTTCGTTGTGTCAATGAAATGTTTTGTGAACCCGTCTTTTGCGATTCTCTATTCTCCATTGCTCCGTTCTTTCTTTCGGACCCTAACTAACATTTTTTTTTGCATAGAAGATTCTTCCATTTTCGATAGGACCCATTTTTCACGGGTGACCACCTTTGTGAACATGTTCATTCAACCGGACAACTAGTCCATGTCATAGAATAATGTCACTGAAATACGACGTTTTGATATGTTTCTCGTCGTTTCTTCGTAATTTTGGTAACATTTGATGGCCAACCCATTGTTTTGAGTGGAAAACTCGGGAAAGAAAACCAGCTCGAGAGAAAGAGTAAGAATCTTCAGTAAAACAAGAAGATCAAAAAAAAGAAGGAAAGAAAGAGAATGAACAAGATAATCCAACTCGCCTAGAACCACCCACGTCCCGCTGTTGACTCTCTTCCTCGTGAGCGTGCTTTAAGTTTGCTAGGACACATGACACCGAATAAAGTAATCGTCAGGGCGAGAGTCAGTCTCGCCCATTCATGCCTCAACTACAGCCGGGGCTGCAGTTTTTGCCCGATTCAGCGTCGGAAAAGGCTCTCCCCCCTAGCTACTTAAATAAATAATAAATAAATAAATAATAAACAAATAAATAAATAAATAAGTAAACAAATAGAAAGGTAAAACGAGGAAAAGTATCACAACAACAAAAAGATGAAGAAGAGGAGAAAGAAAAGTTGTTTGAGTTGTAAAGAGCGAAAAGAGAATTAAGAAGAAAGGAAAAGAGAGCGGAAGGAGAGAAATGTAAATGTAGAGAAATACCCCGGCAACTTGAATAAAATCGCCAGTTTTCAGTTGAGTTTCTGAGGCACGCCGGTGGAGTCGGGGGGGGGGGAGTCGATAAGGTGGCCATTATCGTGACCGATGACGAGGTGATCAAGGAGGTCATCGAGGTTTCAAGTGACGAAGAAATCGGTAGGGAGTTCAAGTCTGGTCAGTGGAAATCTAAACATTTCCCTAAATTAAGCGTGATTTAGATCAATGTAGCCTCCCACGTGTTACTAACTTTGTCAGCATAATCAGAATACCAATCCGACGTTGCCGACACACATGCGCTACGGTAAGCTGAGAGTTTCTCCACTGCTGAAAAGAACTAGATGACCACACATGGACCCAAATAACCTCGGGTCTTGCCTGCGTATTACGCATTGAACGCACCCGGTTGGCAAGGTTTGGTAGTTTCACATCAGCAAGTTGGTTGTATCGTACCAACTCTGAGCAATTTACACCGCTGTTCCCCCACACCGCGACCTCGATTCACAGATATAATTAATTTTGCTTTACCTGAATCTATGCGTACCACTTAATGATTTCTCCTAGAACTTCCTTCTAGTAGATACCCACTCTCTAGCATATGGGCATGTGAAATCCCGAAAAACATTATCCTCATAGCCCAAAAATCATGTGGCGTACAAACGACTCAAAAATGGCATTAAAGGCAGTGTCCACGATGACAATCGTTCTTCTGTTTTTCAGCCTATCTTGGAAACGGTCCCATGCTGATTCCAACAATGTGTCTGATATCGTACAAGACCTTCTGGGAACGGAGCTATGGTCCCTCAAAGATTGAGCTGAGGAAACATGGTGGACGAGTTTTCCGATGCTCGTAACTTCCGTCTTTTGCAGCCGATCTATGCGAGCTGACCTGAGTAAAGAGAGAAGTCGAGAATGAAGGGAAGAACGGGGCTTTTGATCGGAAACCATCGCTCATTTCGTGATTTCGAGTGTTCCTTCGTTCACGTCGAGAAACTCGACCGCGAGCGAAAGGGCTAGCGCGAGCGGACTTCGGAGCCGTATGGAGCTCTTCCTGGCTCGTTTTCGTTTGTTCTTTCGACCCCAGTGCTCCAATGAGACTCTGAACTTTCGATTTCCGGCCAAAAACCGTGGACGAAATTTATCGTGGACACTGCCTTTAATAAAATCCAATCGACCGCGTGATTCTATGCTATGATTGTATGAGGTATGCAGGAAGTTTAGTTGTAATTGTATACAGAAGTCTTTCCCAATTCACACATGTCTCTAAAAACACTGATGGGGTCCCTTAAATACCACGCAACTACCGAAAGAATGGCACATTGTTGTGCTTTCTCGCCCAAACATTATTCAAAGGCAGTGTTGATTTATCAAAACATCCAGTTAGCGGACTTTAGATAAGACATCAAGGATGCTCAAGCAGGATTTTTGAAATCCTGCTTATTGCTTGTGATCAAAATGGATGCTTAAAGGCAGTGTTCACGATAAAAAATGTGTTTCAGTTTCCACCAGGCATGGGTAGTGGAAGGGCACACTGTAACGTTGACGTCGAAAGAACGCATGAAAACGAGCCAGGAAGAGCCCCAAAAGAGCCCGAAGTTGCCACTTCGAGCGCATTGAAAACCCCAAAAGCGCATCACACGCCCACCGACGTGAACAAATGAATGCTCGAGATCGTGAGATGAGCGATGATTTCCAATCATTAGCACCGTTCTTCCCTTCATTCTCACCTTCTCTCTTTACTCTGGTCAGCTCGCATACATCGGCTGCAAAAGACGGAGGTTACAAGCCTCGGACAACTCGTCCACCATGTTTCCTTAGCTCATATTTTGAGGGACCATAACTCCGTTCCCAGAAGGTCTTGTACGATTTCAGAGACATCATTGGAATCAGTATGGGGCCGTTTTCAAGACAGGTAGAAAAACAGAAAAACGATTTTTATCGTGAACACTGCCTTTAAGGTTCCAAGAGCATAGTAGAAAAACACAAAAAAAAACAACTTAAAACCGGCCTTCAGTAGCATCTTTACTCCCGTTCAAGTTGTTGTTCCTTCCTCGAGTAACGGGATTTTTTCACGAGCACTGACTTTTTAGAGGAAATGAGTTATAGGCTTGGGATAGACGAAGCCAGACGTGTGTGAACCAAGTTGTGAATTAGGCAACTATTATAGTCAAAGAAATTGCCTCATTTCAGTGGTTTTTGCCGGATTCTCAGTTTTGAAGACACAGTTGGCACGAAGACCAACCCATCAGATTCTCTACCAGAACAAAAAAAAAGTCAAAATTTCTCAGGGAAGGCCTTCCCTCTGATGAAGCGGTAGCGCAAAAGCTCGAGATTTCGTTGTTTACTAAGCACGTGCACTTGCGTACCCTCTTTTTCCGAGTGTGATTTATTTCCGTTCATCGCGTGCGTCTGCGCGCGTACGCTGTGTCTCCTTCTTCCCACACTTTCTCGCTGTCTCTACCCTCGCTCCGCACAAGTGCGCGAGGGAGCAGAATAAATCACGCTCGGAACCAGAGGATATGTACCACACTCACGAGTTCACTTGCGTACAGAAAGTGGGCGATTGCGTACTGAACGCGCAGGCTGACGAACCGATCTCACCGGCCAGTTGGCCTTCGTAAGGGAAGCGGACGATTGCGTACTGCACGCACACACTTGCGTACCGACCGCGCAAACTGACAAACCGATCTCACCGACCATATCGCTTGCGTACTGAATGCGGGCGATTGCGTACTGAACGCGAGCGATTGCGTACCGACAGCGCAAACTGATAGAACGACCTCACCGACCAGTTTTCTTCCGTGCTAAACACGGGCGGTTGCGTACCGAACGCGAGCACTTGCGTACTAACTGCGTGTGATCACGTACCGACCGCAGCGAAAAGTCATATTTCGTACTGACTGCGCTCGAAGATGAATGCTCGCGGTCAGTACGCCTCTATGGAATTTCGCCAGCGGTTGGTACGGAGCTCAGGCGTATCGACCGCGTGCACTTTTTCGCTTGCGCGGTCAGTACGCGAAAGCACGCGTTTGGCACGAAATGCATTTTTTGCCCGCGGTCAGTACGATAGTGGCACGCGGTCGGTACGAAACGCGATTTTTCGCCCGCGGTCGGTCCACCCCATTGTCTGAGAGTGAGACACCGAATGCTATCTACTGATGAAAACATGGTTAGCTTATTTATTTTTATTTATTCAAGGACGTAGGATAACCTACGTGTAAAAAAACACTAATATTAGTTAGGCGTTACACATTTGATCAATAGACATTAAGGAAAAAAACATCTTCAAGCAAAGGGAAAAACTCACAGTCGCATAATTAGGAAACCTCTGTAGCCGCAAACTTTCTGGCCTTGATTTTAAAGGGATGAAGTGACAGTTGTTACCAATCTTCAGTAAATGTTTGGTTAAGCATAGAGAGAATCCTATTAGAGAAATAATATGACCTCACCTTTGTTCTTGGTAACGGAACCTTGGATTTAATCCTATTGTTCCTGCCACTGGAATTAGCAAAATTAAAAAAAAACCGCGAGGGAGAGAGGCTTTTGCCGTAATAATTTTAAAAGCCATGTTGTGGTCATTTTTCTTTCGCTTATTTAACAAACTAAGCAATCCGTAAAACTGGCGCTCCATGACTCCATTCGGTATAGACTCATAACCCAGCCCCAGATCGCATAGCCAGCTTCCGAGTGAAGTTATTTGGAACAGACTCCAAGTAGTCAATATCCTTCTTCTTGTAAGGAGAAAATACACAGGTACCAGATTCAACAAGTGGTCTTACATACATTTTTTATGCTTCCAGGAGCGTCAAAGTATTCTGGATCGTAAAGCTCTAAACAAATTGCATGTTCGGTTAGAAGCAGCGAAAACTGTACTTCTATAGTGACTATCAAAACTAAGTTTATCACCATATGCAAAGCCTAAAGTGTGTAGCTCTCTACCTATTCTAACCTGGCACGTGCCGTTGCTCAAGAAATAAGTAATCCACCGAACTGCCCGAGTATGAACATCAACAGCCTCCAACTTCCCAACCAAGTTTCCTATTGGTACGCCGCGCCTTCGCGAAATAGTTCCTCGGTTCGAAAAAAAACACCAGTAAAAAAAATTATTTGAATTTATATTAGATTCGGTCCTAATCCCTCAGCACAACTATTTATTACACACACCAAACACATGCTTGCTACCCTTCTTTCCTTGATTTCACATCTTTACCAATGCATTTTATGTAACTTACCGTCAAGGCTGCGATGACTAAGCCGGGCGGCGCTGAGTCGAAGCGGGCGCGGTGCGCAGCGTGTATCAGATTGCCCGTCACTGTTATTCTAGTGTTTTCGCCAGGATACTGCCCATATTCCTGTAAATTTAAGGAGTAAGAGGTCGAAATATGCTGGGAATATGGGCAGCAGGCTACCAGAATCCTCTCTTGCGGAGGCAATCTGATACAAGCCGCGCTGCACGGCCGCGCCCGCTTCAACTCAGCGCCGCCCGGCTTAGAAATCGCACCCTTGAAGGTACCTGAACTTCAGCACTTTAATACAAACGATCTCTTTGGTTGAGCCACTGATTTCGGCTACTGTGATGTACAGCATAAAAATAACTTCGTTCGCCTTTTTGAACAGATTTGAAACACTTTCCTCAGGTTTATTAAATCATACGGAAATTTGAAAAAAAAACCAATACGTTGTTAAAAAACAAAAAAAAAACAAACCTACCCTTGTAACACAATGAATGTTTCAGAATGATGATTATAAATGTTTGTATTCGACATACTGTGCTTCTCTGGACCGAACTCCGATCCGCAGTTGCGTCTCGACACGCTTTGCGGCTGCACGCACTCAAGTCAGTCGAGTTTCCATCGCAAAAGCCGACTCGATGACGTCATCAGAAGCCCTAAGCACTTTTCACGACGTCCCGATGACGTCATCAGAGGCCCGATGCACTTTTTACGGCGTCCCGATGACGTCATCATAAGCCCTACGCATTTCGCGGCGTCCTAATGACATCATCAGAAGCTCGATGCACCTTTCATGACGTCCCGATGACTTCTTCAGAAGGCTGCGCACTTTTCACGGCGTCCCGATCACGTCATCAGAAGCCTGCGCACTTTTTACGGCGTCCCGGTGACGTCATCAGAAGCCTCCGCACTTTTAACGGCGTCCCGATGACGTCATCAGAAACATTACGCACTTTTCACGGCGTCCCGATGACATCATCAAAAGCTCGATGCACTTTTCACGACGTCCCGATGACGTCATCAGAAGCCTGCGCACTTTTCACGGTGTCCCGATGGCGTCATCAGAAGCGCGATGCACTTTTCACTACGTCCCGATGACGTCATCAGAAGCCTGCGCACTTTTCACGGCGTCCCGATGACGTCGTCAAAAGCCTGCGCACTTTTCACGGCGTCCCGATGGCGTCATCAAAAGCGCGATGCGCTTTTCACGACGTCCCGATGACGTCATCAGAAGCCCGATGCACTTTTCACGACGTCCCGATGACGTCATCAGAAGCCCTACGCACTTTTCACGGCATCCCGATGACATCATCAGAAGCCCAATGCACCTTTCACGACCTCCCGATGACTTCATCAGAAGCCTGCGCACTTTTCACGGCGTCCCGATCACGTCATCAGAAGCCTGCGCACTTTTCTCGGCGTCCCGATGACGTCGTCAGAAGCCTGCGCACTTTTCACGGCGTCCCGATGGCGTCATCAGAAGCGCGATGCACTTTTCTCGACGTCCCGATGACGTCATCAGAAGCCTGCGCACTTTTCACGGCGTCCCGATGACGTCGTGAAAAGCTTGCGCACTTTTCACGGCGTCCCGATGGCGTCATCAGAAGCGCGATGCACTTATCACGACGTCCCGATGACGTCATCAGAAGCCTGCGCACTTTTCACGGCGTCCAGATGACGTCGTCAAAAGCTTGCGCACTTTTCACGGCGTCCCGATGGCGTCATCAGAAGCGCGATGCACTTTTCACGACGTCCCGATGAGGTCATCAGAAGCCTGCGCACTTTTACGGCGTCCCGATGACATCATCAGAAGCTCGATGCTCTTTTCACGACGTCCCGATGACGTCATCAGAAGCCTGCGCACTTTTCACGGTGTCCCGATGGCGTCATCAGAAGCGCGATGCACTTTTCACTACGTCCCGATGACGTCATCAGAAGCCTGCGCACTTTTCACGGCGTCCCGATGACGTCGTCAAAAGCCTGCGCACTTTTCACGGCGTCCCGATGGCGTCATCAAAAGCGCGATGCGCTTTTCTCGACGTCCCGATGACGTCATCAGGAGCCCGATGCACTTTTCACGACGTCCCGATGACGTCATCAAAAGCCCTACGCACTTTTCACGGCATCCCGATGACATCATCAGAAGCCCAATGCACCTTTCACGACGTCCCGATGACTTCATCAGAAGCCTGCGCACTTTTCACGGCGTTCCGATCACGTCATCAGGAGCCTGCGCACTTTTCACGGCGTCCCGATGACGTCGTCAGAAGCCTGCGCACTTTTCACGGAGTCCCGATGGCGTCATCAGAAGCGCGATGCACTTTTCTCGACGTCCCGATGACGTCATCAGAAGCCTGCGCACTTTTCACGGCGTCCCGATGACGTCGTCAAAAGCTTGCGCACTTTTCACGGCGTCCCGATGGCGTCATCAGAAGCGCGATGCACTTTTCACGACGTCCCGATGACATCATCAGAAGCCCAATGCACCTTTCACGACGTCCCGATGACTTCATCAGAAGCCTGCGCACTTTTCACGGCGTTCCGATCACGTCATCAGGAGCCTGCGCACTTTTCACGGTGTCCCGATGACGTCGTCAGAAGCCTGCGCACTTTTCACGGCGTCCCGATGGCGTCATCAGAAGCGCGATGCACTTTTCTCGACGTCCCGATGACGTCATCAGAAGCCTGCGCACTTTTCACGGCGTCCCGATGACGTCGTCAAAAGCTTGCGCACTTTTCACGGCGTCCCGATGGCGTCATCAGAAGCGCGATGCACTTATCACGACGTCCCGATGACGTCATCAGAAGCCTGCGCACTTTTCACGGCGTCCAGATGACGTCGTCAAAAGCTTGCGCACTTTTCACGGCGTCCCGATGGCGTCATCAGAAGCGCGATGCACTTTTCACGACGTCCCGATGAGGTCATCAGAAGCCTGCGCACTTTTACGGCGTCCCGATGACATCATCAGAAGCTCGATGCTCTTTTCACGACGTCCCGATGACGTCATCAGAAGCCTGCGCACTTTTCACGGTGTCCCGATGGCGTCATCAGAAGCGCGATGCACTTTTCACTGCGTCCCGATGACGTCATCAGAAGCCTGCGCACTTTTCACGGCGTCCCGATGACGTCGTCAAAAGCCTGCGCACTTTTCACGGCGTCCCGATGGCGTCATCAAAAGCGCGATGCGCTTTTCACGACGTCCCGATGACGTCATCAGAAGCCCGATGCACTTTTCACGACGTCCCGATGACGTCATCAGAAGCCCTACGCACTTTTCACGGCATCCCGATGACATCATCAGAAGCCCAATGCACCTTTCACGACGTCCCGATGACTTCATCAGAAGCCTGCGCACTTTTCACGGCGTCCCGATCACGTCATCAGGAGCCTGCGCACTTTTCACGGCGTCCCGATGACGTCGTCAGAAGCCTGCGCACTTTTCACGGAGTCCCGATGGCGTCATCAGAAGCGCGATGCACTTTTCTCGACGTCCCGATGACGTCATCAGAAGCCTGCGCACTTTTCACGGCGTCCCGATGACGTCGTCAAAAGCTTGCGCACTTTTCACGGCGTCCCGATGGCGTCATCAGAAGCGCGATGCACTTTTCACGACGTCCCGATGACGTCATCAGAAGCCTGCGCACTTTTCACGGCGTCCCGATGACGTCGTCAAAAGCTTGCGCACTTTTCACGGCGTCCCGATGGCGTCATCAGAAGCGCGATGCACTTTTCACGACGTCCCGATGACGTCATCAGAAGCCTGCGCACTTTTACGGCGTCCCGATGACGTCGTCAAAAGCTTGCGCACTTTTCACGGCGTCCCGATGGCGTCATCAGAAGCCTGCGCACTTTTCACGGCGTCCCGATGACGTCGTCAAAAGCTTGCGCACTTTTCACGGCGTCCCGATGGCGTCATCAGAAGCGCGATGCACTTTTCACGACGTCCCGATGACGTCATCAGAAGCCTGCGCACTTTTCACGGCGTCCCGATGACGTCGTCAAAAGCTTGCGCACTTTTCACGGCGTCCCGATGGCGTCATCAGAAGCGCGATGCACTTTTCACGACGTCCCGATGGCGTCATCAGAAGCCTGCGCACTTTCACGGCGTCCCGATGACGTCGTCAGAAGCCTGCGCACTTTTCACGGCGTCCCGATGGCGTCATCAGAAGCCTGCGCACTTTTCACGGCGTCCCGATGACGTCGTCAAAGCCTGCGCACTTTTCACGGCGTCCCGATGGCGTCATCAGAAGCGCGATGCACTTTTCACGACGTCCCGATGACGTCATCAGAAGCCTGCGCACTTTCACGGCGTCCCGATGACGTCGTCAGAAGCTTGCGCACTTTCACGGCGTCCCGATGGCGTCATCAGAAGCGCGATGCACTTTTCACGACGTCCCGATGACGTCATCAGAAGCCTGCGCACTTTTACGGCGTCCCCATGACGTCGTCAAAAGCTTGCGCACTTTTCACGGCGTCCCGATGGCGTCATCAGAAGCCTGCGCACTTTTCACGGCGTCCCGATGACGTCGTCAAAAGCTTGCGCACTTTTCCCGGCGTCCCGGTGGCGTCATCAGAAGCGCGGTGCACTTTTCACGACGTCCCGATGACGTCATCAGAAGCCTGCGCACTTTTCACGGCGTCCCGATGACGTCGTCAAAAGCTTGCGCACTTTTCACGGCGTCCCGATGGCGTCATCAGAAGCGCGACGCACTTTTCACGACGTCCCGATGACGTCATCAGAAGCCTGCGCACTTTTCACGGCGTCCCGATGACGTCGTCAAAAGCTTGCGCACTTTTCACGGCGTCCCGATGGCGTCATCAGAAGCCTGCGCACTTTTCATGGCGTCCCGATGACGTCGTCAAAAGCTTGCGCACTTTTCACGGCGTCCCGATGGCGTCATCAGAAGCGCGATGCACTTTTCACGACGTCCCGATGACGTCATCAGAAGCCTGCGCACTTTTCACGGCGTCCCGATGACGTCGTCAAAAGCTTGGGCACTTTCCACGGCGTCCCGATGGCGTCATCAGAAGCGCGATGCACTTTTCACGACGTCCCGATGACGTCATCAGAAGCCTGCGCACTTTTCACGGCGTCCCGATGACGTCGTCAGAAGCCTGCGCACTTTCCACGGCGTCCCGATGGCGTCATCAGAAGCGCGATGCACTTTTCACGACGTCCCGATGACGTCATCAGAAGCCTGCGCACTTTTCACGGCGTCCCGATGACGTCGTCAAAAGCTTGCGCACTTTTCACGGCGTCCCGATGGCGTCATCAAAAGCGCGATGCGCTTTTCACGACGTCCCGATGACGTCATCAGAAGCCCAATGCACCTTTCACGACGTACCGATGACTTCATCAGAAGCCTGCGCACTTTTCACGGCGTTCCGATCACGTCATCAGAAGCCCCATGCATTTTTTACAACGTCCCGATGGCGTCATCAGAAGTCTGCGGAATTTTAACGGCGTCCCGATGACGTCATCAGAAGCCCTACGCACTTCTCACGGCGTCCCGATGACATCATCAGAGGCTCGATGCACTTTTCACGACGTTCCGATGACGTCATCAGAAGCCCGATGCACTTTTTACGGCGTCCCGATGACGTCATCATAAGCCCTACGCATTTCGCGGCGTCCTAATGACATCATCAGAAACACTAAGCACTTTTCACGGCGTCCCGATGACATCATCAGAAGCTCGATGCACTTTTCACGACGTCCCGATGACGTCATCAGAAGCCTGCGCACATTTCACGGCGTCCCGATGGCGTCATCAGAAGCGCGATGCACTTTTCACGACGTCCCGATGACGTCATCAGAAGCCTGCGCACTTTTCACGGCGTCCCGATGACGTCGTCAAAAGCTTGGGCACTTTTCACGGCGTCCCGATGGCGTCATCAGAAGCGCGATGCACTTTTCACGACGTCCCGATGACGTCATCAGAAGCCTGCGCACTTTTCACGGCGTCCCGATGACGTCGTCAGAAGCCTGCGCACTTTTCACGGCGTCCCGATGGCGTCATCAGAAGCGCGATGCACTTTTCACGACGTCCCGATGACGTCATCAGAAGCCTGCGCACTTTTCACGGCGTCCCGATGACGTCGTCAAAAGCTTGCGCACTTTTCACGGCGTCCCGATGGCGTCATCAAAAGCGCGATGCGCTTTTCACGACGTCCCGATGACGTCATCAGAAGCCCAATGCACCTTTCACGACGTCCCGATGACTTCATCAGAAGCCTGCGCACTTTTCACGGCGTTCCGATCACGTCATCAGAAGCCCCATGCATTTTTTACAACGTCCCGATGGCGTCATCAAAAGCCCTACGCATTTCGCGGCGTCCTAATGACATCATCAGAAACACTACGCACTTTTCACGGCGTCCCGATGACGTCGTCAGAAGCCTGCGCACTTTTCACGGCGTCCCGATGACGTCATCAGAAGCCCGATGCACTTTCACGGCGTCCCGATGACGTCATCAGAAGCGCGATGCACTTTTCACGACGTCCCGATGACGTCATCAGAAGCCTGCGCACCTTTCACGACGTCCCGTGACTTCATCAGAAGCCTGCGCACTTTTCAAGGCGTCCCGATGGCGTCATCAGAAGCGCGATGCACTTTTCACGACGTCCCGATGACGTCAGCAGAAGCCTGCGCACTTTTCACGGCGTCCCGATGACGTCGTCAGAAGCCTGCGCACTTTTCACGGCGTCCCGATGGCGTCATCAGAAGCGCGATGCGCTTTTCGCGACGTCCCGATGACGTCATCAGAAGCCCGATGCACTTTTCACGACGTCCCGATGACGTCATCAGAAGCCTGCGCACTTTTCACGGCGTCCCGATGACGTCGTCATAAGCCTGCGCACTTTTCACGGCGTCCCGATGACGTCATCAGAAGCGCGATGCACTTTTCACGACGTCCCGATGACGTCATCAAAAGCCCGCGCACTTTTCACGGCGTCCCGATGACGTCATCAGAAGCCTGCGCACTTTTCACGGCGTCCCGATGACGTCATCAGAAGCCCGATGCGCTTTTCACGACGTCCCGATGACGTCATCAGAAGCCCAATGCACCTTTCACGACGTCCCGATGACTTCATCAGAAGCCTGCGCACTTTTCACGGCGTTCCGATCACGTCATCAGAAGCCCCATGCATTTTTTACAACGTCCCGATGGCGTCATCAAAAGCCCTACGCATTTCGCGGCGTCCTAATGACATCATCAGAAACACTACGCACTTTTCACGGCGTCCCGATGACGTCGTCAGAAGCCTGCGCACTTTTCACGGCGTCCCGATGGCGTCATCAGAAGCGCGATGCACTTTTCACGACGTCCCGATGACGTCATCAGAAGCCTGCGCACTTTTCACGGCGTCCCGATGACGTCGTCAAAAGCTTGCGCACTTTTCACGACGTCCCGATGACGTCATCAGAGCGCCAATGCACTTTTCACGGCGTCCCGATGGCGTCATCAAAAGCGCGATGCGCTTTTCACGACGTCCCGATGACGTCATCAGAAGCCCAATGCACTTTTCACGACGCCCCGATGACGTCATCAGAAGCCCGATGCACTTTTTACGGCGTCCCGATGACGTCATCAGAAGCCCTACGCACTTTTCACGGCGTCCTAATGACATCATCAGAAGCACTACGCACTTTTCACGGCGTCCCGATGACATCATCAGAAGCCCGATGCACTTTTCACGACGTCCCGATGACGTCATCAGAAGCCTGCGCACATTTCACGGCGTCCCGATGGCGTCATCAGAAGCGCGATGCACTTTTCACGACGTCCCGATGACGTCATCAGAAGCCTGCGCACTTTTCACGGCGTCCCGATGACGTCGTCAAAAGCCTGCGCACTTTTCACGGCGTCCCGATGGCGTCATCAGAAGCCCGCGCACTTTTCACGACGTCCCGATGACGTCATCAGAAGCCCGATGCACTTTTCACGACGTCCCGATGACGTCATCAGAAGCCCTACGCACTTTCACGGCGTCCCGATGACATCATCAGAAGCCCAATGCACTTTTCACGACGTCCCGATGACGTCATCAGAAGCCCGATGCACCTTTCACGCCGTCCCGATGACTTCATCAGAAGCCTGCGCACTTTTCATGATGTCCCGATCACGTCATAAGAAGCCTGCGCACTTTTCAAGGCGTCCCGGTGACGTCATCAGAAGCCCGATGCACTTTTCACGACGTCCCGATGACGTCATCAGAAGCCCGATGCATTTTTTACAACGTCCCGATGGCGTCATCAGAAGTCTGCGCACTTTTTACGGCGTCCCGATGACGTCACCAGAAGCCCTACGCACTTTTCACGGCGTCCCGATGACATCATCAGAAGCCCGATGCACTTTTCACGACGTCCCGATGACGTCATCAGAAGCCCTCCGCACTTTTCACGGCGTCCCGATGACATCATCAGAAGCCCGATGCACCTTTCACGACGTCCCGATGACTTCATCAGAAGCCTGCGCACTTTTCACGGCGTCCCGATCACGTCATCAGAAGCCTGCGCACTTTTCAAGGCGTCCCGATGGCGTCATCAGAAGCCTGCGCACTTTTTACGGCGTCCCGATGACGTCATCAGAAGCCTGCGCACTTTCACGGCGTCCCGATGACATCATCAGAAGCCCGATGCACCTTTCACGACGTCCCGATGACGTCATCAAAAGCACGATGCACTTTTCACGACGTCCCGATGACGTCATCAGAAGCCCGACGCACTTTCGACGGCGTCCCGATGACGTCATCAGAAGCCCGATGCACTTTTCACGACGTCCCGATGGCGTCATCAGAAGTCTGCGCAATCTTTACGGCGTCCCGTTGACGTCATCAGAAGCCCTACGCACTTCTCACGGCGTCCCGATGACATCATCAGAAGCCCGATGCACTTTTGACAGCGTCCCGATGACGTCATCAGAAGCCCTACGCACTTCCCACGGCGTCCCGATGACATCATCAGAAGCCCGATGCACCTTTCACGACGTCCCGACCACGTCATTAGAAGCCTGCGCACTTTTTACAGCGTCCCGATGACGTCATCAGAAACCCTACGCACTTTTCACGACGTCCCGATGACGTCATCAGAAACCCTACGCACTTTTCACGGCGTCCCGATGACATTATCAAAAGTCTGCGCACTTTTTACGGCGTCCCGATGACGTCATCAGAAGCGCGATGCACTTTTCACGACGTCCCGATGACGTCATCAGAAGCCCGATGCACTTTTCACGACGTCCCGGTGACGTCATCAGAAGCCCGATGCATTTTTCACGGCGTCCCGATGACGTCATCAGAAGTCTGCGCACTTTTCACGGCGTCCCGATGACGTCATCAGAAGCCCGATGCACTTTCACGACGTCCCGATGACATCATCAGAAGCCCGATGCACTTTTCACGGCGTCCCGATGACGTCGTCAGAAGCCTGCGCACTTTTTACAGCGTCCCGATGGCGTCATCAGAATCCCTACGCACTTTTTACGGCGTCCCGATGACGTCATCAGAAGCCCGATGCACTTTTCACGACGTCCCGATGACGTCATCAGAAGCCCGATGCATTTTTTACAACGTCCCGATGGCGTCATCAGAAGTCTGCGCACTTTTTACGGCGTCCCGATGACGTCATCAGAAGCCCTACGCACTTTTCACGGCGTCCCGATGACATCATCAGAAGTCTGCGCACTTTTTACGGCGTCCCGATGACGTCGTCAGAAGCCCGATGCACTTTTCACGGCGTCTCGATGACATCATCAGAAGCCCGATGCACCTTTCACGACGTCCCGATGACTTCATCAGAAGCCTGCGCACTTTTCACGGCGTCCCGATCACGTCATCAGAAGCCTGCGCACTTTTTACAGCATCCCGATGACATTATCAGAAGTCTGCGCACTTTTTACGGCGTCTCGATGACGTCATCAGAAGCGCGATGCACTTTTCACGACGTCCCGATGACGTCATCAGAAGCCCGATGCACTTTTCACGACGTCCCGATGACGTCATCAGAAGCCCGATGCACATTTCACGACGTCTTGATGACTTCATCAGAAGCCTGCGCACTTTTCACGGCGTCCCGATGACATCATCAGAAGTCTGCGCACTTTTTACGGCGTCCCGATGACGTCGTCAGAAGCCCGATGCACTTTTCACGACGTCCCGATAACGTCATCAGAAACCCGATGCATTTTTTACAACGTCCCGATGGCGTCATCAGAAGTCTGCGCACTTTTTACGGCGTCCCGATGACGTCATCAGAAGCCCTACGCACTTTTCACGGCGTCCCGATGACATCATCAGAAGTCTGCGCACTTTTTACGGCGTCCCGATGACGTCGTCAGAAGCCCGATGCACTTTTCACGACGTCCCGATGACGTCATCAGAAGCCCGATGCACTTTTCACGACGTCCCGATGACGTCATCAGAAGCCCGATGCACTTTTCACGGCGTCCCGATGACGTCATCAGAAGTCTGCGCACTTTTACGGCGTCCCGATGACGTCATCAGAAACCCGATGCACTTTTTACGGCGTCCCGATGACGTCATCAGAAGCGCGATGCACTTTTCACGACGTCCCGATGACGTCATCAGAAGCCCGATGCACTTTTCACGACGTCCCGATGACGTCATCAGAAGCCCGATGCATTTTTTACAACGTCCCGATGGCGTCATCAGAAGTCTGCGCACTTTTTACGGCGTCCCGATGACGTCATCAGAAGCCCTACGCACTTTTCACGGCGTCCCGATGACATCATCAGAAGTCTGCGCACTTTTTACGGCGTCCCGATGACGTCGTCAGAAGCCCGATGCACTTTTCACGACGTCCCGATGACATCATCAGAAGCCCGATGCACTTTTTACGGCGTCCCGATGACGTCGTCAGATGCCCGATACACTTTTCATGACATCCCGATGACGTCATCAGAAACCCGATGCACTTTTCACGGCGTCCCGATGACATCATCAGAAGCCCGATGCATTTTTCACGACGTCTTGATGACGTCATCAGAAGCCCCACGCACTTTTCGCGACTTCCCGATGACGTTATCAGATGCCCGATACACTTTTCACGACATCCCGATGACGTCATCAGAAACCCGATGCACTTTTCACGGCGTCCCGATGACATCATCAGAAGCCTGCGCACTTTTACGGCGTCCCGATGACCTCATCAGACCCCCGATACACTTTTCATGACATCCCGATGACGTCATCAGACACCCGATGCACTTTTCACGGCGTCCCGATGACGTCATCAGAAGCCTCACGCACTTTTCGCGACTTCCCGATGACGTCATCAGAAACCCGATGCACTTTTCACGACGTCCCGATGACATCATCAGAAGCGCGATGCGCTTTTCACGACGTCCCGATGACGTCATCAGAAGCCCGATGCACTTTTCACGACGTCCCGATGACGTCAGCAGAAGTCTGCGCACTTTTTACGGCGTCCCGATGACGTCATCAGAAGCCCTACGCACTTTTCACGGCGTCCCGATGACGTCATCAGAAGCCCTACGCACTTCTTACGGCGTCCCGATGACATCATCAGAAGTCCGATGCACCTTTCACGACGTCCCGATGACATCATCAGAAGACCTACGCACTTTTCACGGCGTCCCGATGACATCATCAGAAGCCCGATGCACCTTTCACGACGTCCCGATGACTTCATCAGAAGCCTGCGCACTTTTCACGGCGTCCCGATCACGTCATCAGAAGCCTGCGCACTTTTTACAGCGTCCCGATGACGTCATCAGAAACCCTACGCACTTTTCACGGCGTCCCGATGACATTATCAGAAGTCTGCGCACTTTTTACGGCGTCCCGATGACGTCATCAGAAGCGCGATGCACTTTTCACGACGTCCCGATGACGTCATCAGAAGCCCGATGCACTTTTCACGACGTCCCGGTGACGTCATCAGAAGCCCGATGCACTTTTCACGGCGTCCCGATGACGTCATCAGAAGTCTGCGCACTTTTACGGCGTCCCGATGACGTCATCAGAAGCCCTATGCACTTTTCACGGCGTCCCGATGACGTCATCAGAAGCCCGATGCACTTTTCACGACGTCCCGATGACGTCATCAGAAGCCCGATGCACTTTACAACGTCCCGATGGCGTCATCAGAAGTCTGCGCACTTTTCACGGCGTCCCGATGACGTCATCAGAAGCCCTACGCACTTTTCACGGCGTCCCGATGACGTCATCAAAAGCCCGATGCACTTTTCACGACGTCCCGATGACGTCATCAGAAGCCCGACGCACTTTTGACAGCGTCCCGATGACGTCATCAGAAGCCCGAAGCACCTTTCACGACGTACCGTGACTTCATCAGAAGCCTGCGCACTTTTCACGGCGTCCCGATGGCGTCATCAGAAGCCTGCGCACTTTTACGGCGTCCCGATGCCGTCATCAGAAGCCCGATGCACTTTTCCCGACGTCCCGATGACGTCGTCAGAAGCCTGCGCACTTTTCACGGCGTCCCGATGGCGTCATCAGAAACGCGATGCGCTTTTCACGACGTCCCGATGACGTCATCAGAAGCCCGAAGCACTTTTCACGACGTCCCGATGACGTCATCAGAAGCCCGATGCACTTCTCACGACGTCCCGATGACGTCGTCAGAAGCCCGATGCACTTCTCACGACGTCCCGATGACGTCGTCAGAAGCCCGAAGCACTTTTCACGACGTCCCGATGACCTCATCAGAAGCCCGAAGCACTTTTCACGACGTCCCGATGACGTCATCAGAAGCCTGCGCACTTTTCACGGCGTCCCGATGACGTCATCAGAAGCCCGATGCACTTTTCACGACGTCCCGATGACGTCATCAGAAGCCCGATGCACTTTTCACGACGTCCCGATGACGTCATCAGAAGCCTGCGCACTTTTCACGGCGTCCCGATGACATCATCAGAAGCCCGCGCACTTTTCACGACGTCCCGATGACGTCATCACAAGCCCGATGCACTTTTCACGACGTCCCGATGACGCCATCAGAGGCCATATGCACTTTTCACGACGTCCTGGAGACGTCATCACAAACCCGATGCACTTTTCACGGCGTCCCGATGACGTCATCAGAGCCCTATGCACTTTTCACGACGTCCCGATGACGTCATCAGAAGCCCGATGCATTTTTTACAACGTCCCGATGACGTCATCAAAAGCACGATGCACTTTTCACGGCGTCCCGATCACGTCATTAGAAGCCTGAGCACTTTTTACAGCGTCCCGATGACGTCATCAGAAACCCCACGCACTTTTCACGGCGTCCCGATGACATTATCAGAAGTCTGCGCACTTTTTACGGCGTCCCGATGACGTCATCAGAAGCCCGATGCACCTTTCACGTCGTCCCGATGACGTCATCAGAAACCCTACGCACTTTTCACGGCGTCCCGATGACATTATCAGAAGTCTGCGCACTTTTTACGGCGTCCCGATGACGTCATCAGAAGCGCGATGCACTTTTCACGACGTCCCGATGACGTCATCAGAAGCCCGATGCACTTTTCACGACGTCCCGATGACGTCATCAGAAGCCCGATGCATTTTTTACAACGTCCCGATGGCGTCATCAGAAGTCTGCGCACTTTTTACGGCGTCCCGATGACGTCATCAGAAGCCCTACGCACTTTTCACGGCGTCCCGATGACATCATCAGAAGCCCGATGCACCTTTCACGACGTCCCGATGACGTCATCAGAAGCCCGATGCACCTTTCACGACGTCCCGATGGCGTCATCAGAAGCCTGCGCACTTTTTACGGCGTCCCGATGACGTCATCAGAAGCCTGCGCACTTTTTACGGCGTCCCGATGACGTCATCAGAAGCCCGATGCACTTTTCACGACGTCCCGATGACATCATCAGAAGCCCGATGCACTTTTCACGACGTCCCGATGACGTCATCAGAAGCCCGATGCATTTTTCACGACGTCTTGATGACTTCATCAGAAGTCTGCGCACTTTTTACGGCGTCCCGATGACGTCATCAGAAGCCCGATGCACTTTTCACGACGTCCCGATGACATCATCAGAAGCCCGATGCACCTTTCACGACGTCTTGATGACTTCATCAGAAGCCTGCGCACTTTTCACGGCGTCCCGATGGCGTCATCAGAATCCCTACGCACTTTTCACGGCGTCCCGATGACATTATCAGAAGTCTGCGCACTTTTTACGGCGTCCCGGTGACGTCATCAGAAGCCCGGTGCACTTTTCACGACGTCCCGATGACGTCATCAGAAGCCCGATGCACATTTCACGACGTCTTGATGACGTCTTTCGAAGCCCGATGCATTTTTCACGGCGTACCGATGACGTCTTCAGAAGCCCGATGCACTTTTTTACGGCGTCCCGATGACGTCATCAGAACCCCGATGCACTTTTCACGGCGTCCCGATAACGTTATCAGAAGCCCGGGGCACTTTTCACGACATCCCGATGACGTCATCAGAAACCCAATGCACTTTTCACGACCTTCCGATGACGTCATCAGAGGCCCGATGGACTTTTCACGACGTCCCGATGACGTCATCAGAAGCCCGCGCACTTTTCAAGGCGTCCCGATGACGTCATCAGAAGTCTGCGCACTTTTTACGGCGTCCCGATGACGTCATCAGAAGCCCGATGCACTTTTCACGACGTCCCGATGACGTCATCAGAAGCCCGATGCACCTTTCACGACGTCCCGATGACGTCATCAGAAGCCCGATGCACCTTTCACGACGTCCCGATGACGTCATCAGAAACCCTACGCACTTTTCACGGCGTCCCGATGACATTATCAGAAGTCTGCGCACTTTTTACGGCGTCCCGGTGACGTCACCAGAAGCCCTACGCACTTTTCACGGCGTCCCGATGACATCATCAGGAGCCCGATGCACTTTTCACGACGTCCCGATGACGTCATCGGAAGCCCGATGCATTTTTCACGGCGTCCCGATCACGTCATCAGAAGCCTGCGCACTTTTTACAGCGTCCCGATCACGTCATCAGAAGTCTGCGCACTTTTTACGGCGTCCCGATGACGTCATCAGAAGCCCGATGCACTTTTCACGACGTCTCGATGACATCATCAGAAGCCCGATGCACTTTTCACGGCGTCCCGATGACGTCATCAGAAGCCTGCGCACTTTTACGGCGTCCCGATGACGTCATCAGAAGCCCGATGCACTTTTCACGGCGTCCCGATGACGTCATCAGAAGCCCGATGCACTTTTCACGACGTCCCGATGACGTCATCAGAAGCCCGATGCACCTTTAACGACGTCCCGATGGCGTCATCAGAAGTCTGCGCACTTTTTACGGCGTCCCGATGACGTCATCAGAAGCCCGATGCACTTTTCACGACGTCCCGATGACGTCATCAGAAGCCCGATGCATTTTTTACAACGTCCCGATGGCGTCATCAGAAGTCTGCGCACTTTTTACGGCGTCCCGATGACGTCATCAGAAGCCCTACGCACTTTTCACGGCGTCCCGATGACATCATCAGAAGCCCGATGCACCTTTCACGACGTCCCGATGACGTCATCAGATGCCCGACGCATTTTCGATGGCGTCCCGATGACGTCATCAGAAGCCCGATGCACCTTTAACGACGTCCCGATGGCGTCATCAGAAGCCTGCGCACTTTTTACGGCGTCCCGATGACGTCATCAGAAGCCTGCGCACTTTTTACGGCGTCCCGATGACGTCATCAGAAGCCCGATGCACTTTTCACGACATCCCGATGACATCATCAGAAGCCCGATGCACTTTTCACGACGTCCCGATGACGTCATCAGAAGCCCGATGCACTTTTCACGACGTCCCGATGACGTCATCAGAAGCCTGCGCACTTTTCAAGGCGTCCCGATGGCGTCATCAGAAGCGCGATGCACTTTTCACGACGTCCCGGTGACGTCATCTGAAGCCCGATGCATTTCTTACAACGTCACGATGACGTCATCAGAAGCCCGATGCACTTTTCACGGCGTCCCGATGACGTCATCAGAAGCCCTGCGCACTTTTCACGGCGTCCCGATGACGTCATCAGAAGCCTGATGCACTTTTCACGGCGTCCCGATGACGTCATCAGAAGCCCGATGCACTTTTCACGACGTCCCGATGACGTCATCAGAAGCCCGATGCACTTTTTCACGGCGTCCCGATGACGTCATCAGAAGCCTGCGCACTTTTCACGGCGTCCCGATGACGTCATCAGAAGCCTGCGCACTTTTCACGGCGTCCCGATGACGTCATCAGAAGCCCGATGCACTTTTCACGACATCCCGATGACGTCATCAGAAGCCCCATGCACTTTTCGCGACGTCCCGATGACGTTATCAGAAGCCCGATGCACTTTTCACGACGTCCCGATGACGTCATCAGAAGCCCGATGCACTTTTCACGGCGTCCCGATCACGTCATCAGAAGCCTGCGTACTTTTTACAGCCTCCCGATGACGTCATCAGAAACCCTACGCACTTTTCACGACGTCCCGATGACGTCATCAGAAGCCCGATGCATTTTTCACGACGTCTTGATGACTTCATCAGAAGTCTGCGCACTTTTCACGGCGTCCCGATCGCGTCATCAGAAGCCCGATGCATTTTTTACAACGTCCCGATGGCGTCATCAGAAGTCTGCGCACTTTTCACGGCGTCCCGGTGACGTCATCAGAAGCCTGCGCACTTTTTACGGCGTCCCGCTGAGGTCATCAGAAGCCCGATGCATTTTTTACAACGTCCCGATGGCGTCATCAGAAGTCTGCGCACTTTTCACGGCGTCCCGGTGACGTCATCAGAAGCCCGATGCACCTTTCACGACGTCTTGATGACTTCATCAGAAGCCTGCGCACTTTTCATGGCGTCCCGATCGCGTCATCAGAAGCCTGCGCACTTTTTACAGCGTCCCGATGGCGTCATCAGAAGCCTCCGCACTTTTCACGGCGTCCCGATGACATTATCAGAAGCCTGCGCACTTTTTACGGCGTCCCGATGACGTCATCAGAAGCCCGATGCACTTTTCACGACATCCCGATGACGTCATCAGAAGCCCGATGCACTTTTCACGACGTCCCGTTGACGTCATCAGAAGCCCTACGCACTTCCCACGACGTCCCGATGACATCATCAGAAGACCTACGCACTTTTCACGGCGTCCCGATGACATTATCAGAAGTCTGCGCACTTTTTACGGCGTCCCGATGACGTCATCAGAAGCCCGATGCACTTTTCACGACGTCCCGATGACATCATCAGAAGCCCGATGCACTTTTCACGACGTCCCGATGACGTCATCAGAAGCCCTACGCACTTTTCACGACGTCCCGATGACATCAGAAGCCTGCGCACTTTTACGGCGTCCCGATGACGTCATCAGAAGCCCGCGCACTTTTTACGACGTCCCGATGACGTCATCAGAAGCGCGATGCACTTTTCACGACGTCCCGATGACGTCATCAGAAGCCCGATGCACTTTTCACGACGTCCCGATGACGTCATCAGAAGCCCGATGCATTTTTTACAACGTCCCGATGGCGTCATCAGAAGTCTGCGCACTTTTTACGGCGTCCCGATGACGTCATCAGAAGCCCTACGCACTTTTCACGGCGTCCCGATGACATCATCAGAAGCCCGATGCACCTTTCACGACGTCCCGATGACTTCATCAGAAGCCTACGCACTTTTCACGGCGTCCCGATCACGTCATTAGAAGCTTGCGCACTTTTTACAGCGTCCCGATGACGTCATCAGAAACCCTACGCACTTTTTACGGCGTCCCGATGACGTCATCAGAAGCGCGATGCACTTTTCACGACGTCCCGATGACGTCATCTGAAGCCCGAAGCACTTTTCACGACGTCCCGGTGACGTCATCAGAAGCCCGATGCACCTTTCACGACGTCCCGATGACATCATCAGAAGACCTACGCACTTTTCACGGCGTCGTGATCACGTCATCAGAAGCCTGCGCACTTTTTACAGCGTCTCGATGACGTCATCAGAAGAATGCGCACTTTTTACGGCGTCCCGATGACGTCATCAGAAGCCCGATGCACTTTTCACGACGTCTTGATGACGTCATCAGAAGCCTCACGCACTTTTCGCGACTTCCCGATGACGTTGTCAGATGCCCGATACACTTTTCACGACGTCTTGATGGCGTCATCAGAAACCCGATACACTTTTTACGGCGTCCCGATGACGTCATCAGAAGTCTGCGCACTTTTCCCGGCGTCCCGATGATGTCATCAGAAGCCTCACGCACTTTTCGCGACTTCCCGATGACGTTATCAGATGCCCGATACACTTTTCACGACGTCCCGATGACGTCATCAGAAGCCCGATGGACTTTTCACGGCGTCCCGATGACATCATCAGAAGCCCGATGCACCTTTCACGACGTCTTAATGACTTCATCAGAAGCCTGCGCACTTTTCACGGCGTCCCGGTGACGTCATCAGAAGCCCGATGCACTTTTCACGACGTCCCGATGACGTCATCAGAAGTCTGCGCACTTTTACGGCGTCCTGATGACGTCATCAGAAGCGCGATGCTCTTTTCACGACGTCCCGATGACGTCATTAAAAGCCCGATGAACTTTTCACGACGTCCCGATGACGTCTTCAGAAGCCCGCGCACTTTTCACGGCGTCCCGATGACGTCATCAGAAGCCCGATGCACTTTTCACGACGTCCCGATGACGTCATCAGAAGCCCGATGCACTTTTCACGGCGTCCCGATGACGTCATCAGAAGCCCGCGCACTTTTCACGGCGTCCCGATGACAACATCAGAAGCCCTATGCACCTTTCACGACGTCCCGATGACTTCATCAGAAGCCTGCGCACTTTTTACGGCGTCCCGATGACATCATCAGGAGCCCGATGCACTTTTCACGACGTCCCGATGACGTCATCAGAAGCCCGATGCATTTTTCACGACGTCTTGATGACTTCATCAGAAGTCTGCGCACTTTTTACGACGTCCCGATGACGTCATCAGAAGCCCGATGCATTTTTTACAACGTCCCGATGGCGTCATCAGAAGTCTGCGCACTTTTTACGGCGTCCCGATGACGTCATCAGAAGCCCGATGCACTTTTCACGACGTCCCGATGACGTCATCAGAAGCCCGATGCATTTTTTACAACGTCCCGATGGCGTCATCAGAAGTCTGCGCACTTTTTACGGCGTCCCGATGACGTCATCAGAAGCCCGATGCACTTTTCACGACGTCCCGATGACATCATCAGAAGCCTGCGCACTTTTTACAGCGTCCCGATGGCGTCATCAGAAGCCCGATGCACTTTTCACGACGTCCCGATGCCGTCATCAGCAGCCCTACGCACTTTTCACGACGTCCCGATGACGTCATCAGAAGCCCTCCGCACTTTTCACGGCGTCCCGATGACATCATCAGAAGCCCGATGCACCTTTCACGACGTCCCGATGACTTCATCAGAAGCCTGCGCACTTTTCACGGCGTCCCGATGACATCATCAGAAGCCCGATGCACCTTTCACGACGTCCCGATGACAACATCAGAAGCCCTATGCACCTTTCACGACGTCCCGATGACTTCATCTGAAGCCCGAAGCACTTTTCACGACGTCCCGATGACGTCATCAGAAGCCCGATGCATTTTTTACGGCGTCCCGATGACGTCATCAGAAGCCCGATGCACTTTTCACGGCGTCCCGATGACGCCATCAGAAGCCTGCGCACTTTTCTCGGCGTCCCGATGACATCATCAGAAGCCCGATGCACCTTTCACGACGTCCCGATGACGTCATCAGAAGTCCGATGCATTTTACACCGTCCCGATGGCGTCATCAGAAGCCCGATGCACTTTTCACGACGTCCCGATGACGTCATCAGAAGTCTGCGCACTTTTTACAGCGTCCCGATGGCGTCATCAGAATCCCTACGCACTTTTCACGGCGTCCCGATGACATTATCAGAAGTCTGCGCACTTTTTACGGCGTCCCGGTGACGTCATCAGAAGCCCGGTGCACTTTTCACGACGTCCCGATGACGTCATCAGAAGCCCGATGCACATTTCACGACGTCTTGATGACTTCATCAGAAGCCTGCGCACTTTTCACGGCGTCCCGATGACGTCGTCAGAAGCCTGCGCACTTTTTACAGCGTCCCGATGGCGTCATCAGAAGCCCGATGCACTTTTCACGACGTCCCGATGACGTCATCAGAAGTCCGACGCACTTCTTACGGCGTTCCGATGACATCATCAGAAGTCCGATGCACCTTTCACGACGTCCCGATGACATCATCAGAAGCCTGCGCACTTTTCACGGCGTCCCGATGACGTCATCAGAAACCCTACGCACTTTTCACGGCGTCCCGATGACATCATCAGAAGTCTGCGCACTTTTTACGGCGTCCCGATGACGTCGTCAGAAGCCCGATACACTTTTCACGACGTCCCGATAACGTCATCAGAAACCCGATGCATTTTTTACAACGTCCCGATGGCGTCATCAGAAGTCTGCGCACTTTTTACGGCGTCCCGATGACGTCATCAGAAGCCCTACGCACTTTTCACGGCGTCCCGATGACATCATCAGAAGTCTGCGCACTTTTTACGGCGTCCCGATGACGTCGTCAGAAGCCCGATGCACTTTTCACGACGTCCCGATAACGTCATCAGAAACCCGATGCATTTTTTACAACGTCCCGATGGCGTCATCAGAAGTCTGCGCACTTTTCACGGCGTCCCGATGACATCATCAGAAGTCTGCGCACTTTTTACGGCGTCCCGATGACGTCATCAGAAGCCCGATGCACTTTTCACGACGTCCCGATGACGTTATCAGAAGCCCGATGCCCTTTCCACGACGTCCCGATGCCGTCATCAGAAGCACGATGCACTTTTTACGACGTCCCGATGACGTCATCAGAAGCCAGATGCACTTTTTACGACGTCCCGATGACGTCATTAGAAGCCTGATGCACTTTTCACGACGTCCCGATGACGTCATCAGAAGCTTTACATGACGTCCTGGTGACGTCATCAGAAGCCCGATGCACTTTTCACGACGTCCCGATGCCGTCATCAGAAGCCTGATGCACTTTCACGGCGTCCCGATGACGTCATCAGAAGCCCGATGCACCTTTCACGACGTCCCGATGACGTCATCAGAAGCCCTACGCACTTTTCACGGCGTCCCGATGACGTCATCAGAAGCCTGCGCACTTTTACGGCGTCCCGATGACGTCATCAGAAGCCCTACGCACTTTTCACGGCGTCCCGATGACGTCATCAGAAGCCCGATGCACTTTCACGACGTCCCGATGACGTCATCAGAAGCCTGCGCACTTTCCACGACGTCCCGATGACGTCATCAGAAGCCCCACGCATTTTTCACGACGTCCCGATGACGTCATCAGAAGCCCGATACACTTTTCACGACATCCCGATGACGTCATCAGAAGCCTCACGCACTTTTCGCGACTTCCCGATGACGTTATCAGATGCCCGATACACTTTTCACGACGTCCCGATGACGTCATCAGAAGCCCGATGCAATTTCCACGACGTCCCGATAACGTTATCAGAAGCTCGATGCACTTTTCAAGACATCCCGATGACGTCATCAGAAACCCGATGCACTGGCGTCCCGATGACGTCATCAGAAGCCCGATGCACTTTTCACGACGTCTTGATGGCGTCATCAGAAGCCCGATGCACTTTTCACGGCGTCCCGATGACGTCATCAGAAGCCTGCGCACTTTTTCACGGCGTCCCGATGACGTCATCAGAAGCCCCACGCACTTTTCGCGACTTCCCGATGACGTTATCAGATGCCCGATACACTTTTGACGACATCCCGATGACGTCATCAGAAACCCGATGCACTTTTCACGGCGTCCCGATGACGTCATCAGAATCCTCACGCACTTTTCGCGACTTCCCGATGACGTTATCAGATGCCCGATACACTTTTCACGACATCCCGATGACGTCATCAGAAGCCTCACGCACTTTTCACGGCGTCCCGATGACGTCATCAGAAGCCCGATGCACTTTTCACGACGTCCCGATGACGTCATCAGAAGCCCGATGCACTTTTCACGGCGTCCCGATGACGTCATCAGAAGCCTGCGCACTTTTCACGGCGTCCCGTGACTTCATCAGAAGCCTGCGCACTTTTCACGGCGTCCCGATGACGTCATCAGAAGCTTGCGCACTTTTCAAGGCGTCCCGATGGCGTCATCAGAAGCGCGATGCACTTTTCACGACGTCCCGATGACGTCATCAGATGCCCGATGCACTTTTCACGGCGTCGTGATCACGTCATCAGAAGCCTGCGCACTTTTTACAGCGTCTCGATGACGTCATCAGTAGAATGCGCACTTTTTACGGCGTCCCGATGACGTCATCAGAAGCCCCACGCACTTTTCACGGCGTCCCGATGACATCATCAGAAGCCCGATGCACCTTTCACGACGTCCCGATGACGTCATCAGAAGCCCGATGCATTTTTTACAACGTCCCGATGGCGTCATCAGAAGTCTGCGCACTTTTTACGGCGTCCCGATGAAGTCATCAGAAGCCCTACGCACTTTTCACGGCGTCCCGATGACATCATCAGAAGTCTGCGCACTTTTTACGGCGTCCCGATGACGTCGTCAGAAGCCCGATGCACTTTTCACGACGTCCCGATGACATCATCAGAAGCCCGATGCACCTTTCACGACGTCTTGATGACTTCATCAGAAGCCTGCGCACTTTTCACGGCGTCCCGATGACGTCATCAGAAGCCCGATGCACCTTTCACGACGTCTTGATGACTTCATCAGAAGTCTGCGCACTTTTCACGGCGTCCCGATGACGTCATCAGAAGCCCGATGCACTTTTCACGACGTCCCGATGACGTCATCAGAAGCCCGATGCATTTTTTACAACGTCCCGATGGCGTCATCAGAAGTCTGCGCACTTTTCACGGCGTCCCGATGACGTCATCAGAAGCCCGATGCACTTTTCACGACGTCCCGATGACATCATCAGAAGCCCGATGCACTTTTCACGACGTCCCGATGACGTCATCAGAAGTCCGATGCACTTTTCACGACGTCCCGATGACGTCATCAGAAGCCCGATGCACATTTCACGACGTCTTGATGACTTCATCAGAAGCCTGCGCACTTTTCACGGCGTCCCGATGACATTATCAGAAGTCTGCGCACTTTTTACGGCGTCCCGATGACGTCGTCAGAAGCCTGCGCACTTTTCACGGCGTCCCGATCACGTCATCAGAAGCCTGCGCACTTTTTACAGCGTCCCGATGGCGTCATCAGAATCCCTACGCACTTTTTACGGCGTCCCGATGACGTCGTCAGAAGCCCGATGCACTTTTCACGACGTCCCGATGACGTCATCAGAAGCCCGATGCATTTTTTACAACGTCCCGATGGCGTCAGCAGAAGTCTGCGCAATCTTCACGGCGTCCCGATGACGTCATCAGGAGCCCTACGCACTTCTCACGGCGTCCCGATGACATCATCAGAAGCCCGATGCACCTTTCACGACGTCCCGATGACATCATCAGAAGACCTACGCACTTTTCACGGCGTCCCGATGACATCATCAGAAGCCCGATGCACCTTTCACGACGTCCCGATGACTTCATCAGAAGCCTGCGCACTTTTCACGGCGTCCCGATCACGTCATCAGAAGCCTGCGCACTTTTTACAGCCTCCCGATGACGTCATCAGAAACCCTACGCACTTTTCACGGCGTCCCGATGACATTATCAGAAGTCTGCGCACTTTTTACGGCGTCTCGATGACGTCATCAGAAGCGCGATGCACTTTTCACGACGTCCCGATGACGTCATCAGAAGCCCGATGCACTTTTCACGACGTCCCGATGACGTCATCAGAAGCCCGATGCATTTTTTACAACGTCCCGATGGCGTCATCAGAAGTCTGCGCACTTTTTACGGCGTCCCGATGACGTCATCAGAAGCCCTACGCACTTTTCACGGCGTCCCGATGACATCATCAGAAGCCCGATGCACTTTTCACGACGTCCCGATGACGTCATCAGAAGCCCGATGCACCTTTCACGACGTCTTGATGACTTCATCAAAAGTTGCGCACTTTTCACGGCGTCCCGATGCCATCATCAGAGGCCTGCGCACTTTTTACGGCGTCCCGATGACGTCGTCAGAAGCCCGATGCACTTTTCACGACGTCCCGATGACATCATCAGAAGCCCGATGCACCTTTCACGACGTCCCGATGACGTCATCAGAAGCCCGATGCATTTTTCACGACGTCCCGATGACGTCATCAGAAGTCTGCGCACTTTTACGGCGTCCCGATGACGTCATCAGAAGCCCTACGCACTTTTCACGACGTCCCGATGACATCAGAAGAAGACCTACGCACTTTTTACGGCGTCCCGATGACGTCATCAGAAGCCCGATGCACTTTTCACGACATCCCGATGACATCATCAGAAGCCCGATGCACTTTTCACGACGTCCCGATGACGTCATCAGAAGCCTGCGCACTTTTTACGGCGTCCCGATGACGTCATCAGGAGCCCTACGCACTTCTCACGGCGTCCCGATGACGTCATCAGAAGCGCGATGCACTTTTCACGACGTCCCGATGACGTCATCAGAAGCCCGATGCACTTTTCACGACGTCCCGATGACGTCATCAGAAGCCCGATGCATTTTTTACAACGTCCCGATGGCGTCATCAGAAGTCTGCGCACTTTTTACGGCGTCCCGATGAAGTCATCAGAAGCCCTACGCACTTTTCACGGCGTCCCGATGACATCATCAGAAGTCTGCGCACTTTTTACGGCGTCCCGATGACGTCGTCAGAAGCCCGATGCACCTTTCACGACGTCCCGATGACTTCATCAGAAGCCTGCCCACTTTTCACGGCGTCCCGATCACGTCATCAGAAGCCTGCGCACTTTTTACAGCGTCCCGATGGCTTCATCAGAATCCCTACGCACTTTTTACGGCGTCCCGATGACATTATCAGAAGTCTGCGCACTTTTCACGACGTCCCGATGACGTCATCAGAAGCCCGATGCATTTTTCACGACGTCTTGATGACTTCATCAGAAGCCCGATGCACCTTTAACGACGTCCCGATGGCGTCATCAGAAGTCTGCGCACTTTTTACGGCGTCCCGATGACGTCATCAGAAGCCCTACGCACTTTTCACGGCGTCCCGATGACGTCATCAGAAGCCCGATGCACTTTTCACGACGTCCCGATGACGTCATCAGAAGCCCGACGCACTTTCGGCGGCGTCCCGATGGCGTCATCAGAAGTCTGCGCAATCTTTACGGCGTCCCGTTGACGTCATCAGAAGCCCTACGCACTTCTCACGGCGTCCCGATGACATCATCAGAAGCCCGATGCACCTTTCACGACGTCCCGATGACTTCATCAGAAGCCTGCGCACTTTTCACGGCGTCCCGATGACGTCATCAGAAGCCCGATGCACATTTCACGACGTCTTGATGACTTCATCAGAAGCCTGCGCACTTTTCACGGCGTCCCGATGACGTCGTCAGAAGCCTGCGCACTTTTTACGGCGTCCCGATGACGTCATCAGAAGCGCGATGCGCTTTTCGCGACGTCCCGATGACGTCATCAGAAGCCCGATGCACTTTTCACGACGTCCCGATGACGTCATCAGAAGCCCGATGCATTTTTTACTACGTCCCGATGGCGTCATCAGAAGTCTGCGCAATCTTTACGGCGTCCCGTTGACGTCATCAGAAGCCCTACGCACTTCCCACGGCGTCCCGATGACATCATCAGAAGCCCGATGCACCTTTCACGACGTCCCGATGACTTCATCAGAAGCCTACGCACTTTTCACGGCGTCCCGATGACATCATCAGAAGCCCGATGCACCTTTCACGACGTCCCGATGACTTCATCAGAAGCCTGCGCACTTTTCACGGCGTCCCGATCACGTCATCAGAAGCCTGCGTACTTTTTACAGCCTCCCGATGACGTCATCAGAAACCCTACGCACTTTTCACGGCGTCCCGATGACATTATCAGAAGTCTGCGCACTTTTTACGGCGTCCCGATGACGTCATCAGAAGCCCGATGCACTTTTCACGACGTCCCGATGACGTCATCAGAAGCCCGATGCACTTTTCACGACGTCCCGATGACTTCATCAGAAGCCTGCGCACTTTTCACGACGTCCCGATGACATCATCAGAAGCCCGATGCACTTTTCACGACGTCCCGATGACGTCATCAGAAGCCCTACGCACTTTTCACGACGTCCCGATGACATCAGAAGAAGACCTACGCACTTTTCACGGCGTCCCGATGACATCATCAGAAGCCCGATGCACCTTTCACGACGTCCCGATGACTTCATCAGAAGCCTGCGCACTTTTCACGGCGTCCCGATGACATTATCAGAAGTCTGCGCACTTTTTACGGCGTCCCGGTGACGTCACCAGAAGCCCTACGCACTTTTCACGGCGTCCCGATGACATCATCAGAAGCCCGATGCACTTTTCACGACGTCCCGATGACGTCATCAGAAGCCCGATTCATTTTTTACTACGTCCCGATGACTTCATCAGAAGCCCCATGCACTTTTCACGACTTCCCGATGACGTCATCAGAAACCCGATGCACTTTTCACGGCGTCCCGATGACATTATCAGAAGTCTGCGCACTTTTTACGGCGTCCCGATGACGTCGTCAGAAACCCGGTGCACTTTTCACGACGTCCCGATGACGTCATCAGAAGCCCGATGCACTTTTCACGACGTCCCGATGACGTCATCAGAAACCCTACGCACTTTTCACGGCGTCCCGATGACATTATCAGAAGTCTGCGCACTTTTTACGGCGTCCCGATGACGTCACCAGAAGCCCTACGCACTTTTCACGGCGTCCCGATGACATCATCAGAAGCCCGATGCACTTTTCACGACGTCCCGATGACGTCATCAGAAGCCCGATGCATTTTTTACAACGTCCCGATGGCGTCATCAGAAGTCTGCGCACTTTTTACGGCGTCCCGATGACGTCATCAGAAGCCCGATGCACTTTTCACGACGTCCCGATGACATCATCAGAAGCCCGATGCACTTTTCACGACGTCCCGATGACGTCATCAGAAGCCCGATGCATTTTTCACGACGTCTTGATGACTTCATCAGAAGTCTGCGCACTTTTTACGGCGTCCCGATGACGTCATCAGAAGCCCGATGCACTTTTCACGACGTCCCGATGACGTCATCAGAAGCCCGATGCATTTTTTACAACGTCCCGATGGCGTCATCAGAAGTCTGCGCACTTTTCACGGCGTCCCGGTGACGTCATCAGAAGCCCGATGCACTTTTCACGACGTCCCGATGACATCATCAGAAGCCCGATGCACCTTTCACGACGTCTTGATGACTTCATCAGAAGCCTGCGCACTTTTCACGGCGTCCCGATCGCGTCATCAGAAGCCTGCGCACTTTTTACAGCGTCCCGATGGCGTCATCAGAATCCCTACGCACTTTTCACGGCGTCCCGATGACATTATCAGAAGTCTGCGCACTTTTTACGGCGTCCCGATGACGTCGTCAGAAGCCCGATGCACTTTTCACGACGTCCCGATGACGTCATCAGAAGCCCGATGCATTTTTTACAACGTCCCGATGGCGTCAGCAGAAGTCTGCGCAATCTTCACGGCGTCCCGATGACGTCATCAGGAGCCCTACGCACTTCTCACGGCGTCCCGATGACATCATCAGAAGCCCGATGCACCTTTCACGACGTCCCGATGACATCATCAGAAGACCTACGCACTTTTCACGGCGTCCCGATGACGTCGTCAGAAGCCCGATGTATTTTTTACAACGTCCCGATGGCGTCAGCAGAAGCCTGCGCACTTTTCACGGCGTCCCGATCACGTCATCAGAAGCCTGCGTACTTTTTACAGCCTCCCGATGACGTCATCAGAAACCCTACGCACTTTTCACGGCGTCCCGATGACATTATCAGAAGTCTGCGCACTTTTTACGGCGTCCCGATGACGTCATCAGAAGCCCGATGCACTTTTCACGACGTCCCGATGACGTCATCAGAAGCCCGATGCACTTTTCACGACGTCCCGATGACGTCATCAGAAGCCCGATGCATTTTTTACAACGTCCCGATGGCGTCATCAGAAGCCCGATGCATTTTTTACAGCGTCCCGATGGCGTCATCAGAATCCCTACGCACTTTTCACGGCGTCCCGATGACATTATCAGAAGCCCGGTGCACTTTCCACGACGTCCCGATGACGTCATCAGAAGCCCGATGCACATTTCACGACGTCTTGATGACTTCATCAGAAGCCTGCGCACTTTTCACGGCGTCCCGATGACATTATCAGAAGCCCGATGCACTTTTCACGACGTCCCGATGACGTCATCAGAAGCCCGATGCACTTTTCACGGCGTCCCGATGACATCATCAGAAGCCTGCGCACTTTTTACAGCCTCCCGATGACGTCATCAGAAACCCGATGCACTTTTCACGGCGTCCCGATGACGTCATCAGAAACCCGATACACTTTTCACGACATCCCGATGACGTCATCAGAAGCCCCACGCACTTTTCGCGACTTCCCGATGACGTTATCAGATGCCCGATACACTTTTCACGACATCCCGATGACGTCATCAGAAACCCGATGCACTTTTCACGACGTCCCGATGACGTCATCAGAAACCCGAGGCACTTTTCACGACATCCCGATGACGTCATCAGAAACCCGATGCACTTTTCACGGCGTCCCGATAACGTTATCAGAAGCTCGATGCACTTTTCAAGACATCCCGATGACGTCATCAGAAACCCGATGCACTGGCGTCCCGATGACGTCATCAGAAGCCCGATGCACTTTTCACGACGTCTTGATGACGTCATCAGAAGCCCCACGCACTTTTCGCGACTTCCCGATGACGTTATCAGAAGTCTGCGCACTTTTCACGACATCCCGATGACGTCATCAGAAACCCAATGCACTTTTCACGACCTTCCGATGACGTCATCAGAGGCCCGATGGACTTTTCACGACGTCCCGATGACGTCATCAGAAGCACGATGCACTTTCCACGGCGTCCCGATGACGTCATCAGAAACCCAATGCACTTTTCACGGCGTCCCGATGACGTCATCAGAAGCCTGCGCACTTTTCACGGCGTCCCGATGACGTCATCAGAAGCCCGATGCACTTTTCACGACGTCCCGATGACGTCATCAGAAGCCCGATGCACTTTTCACGGCGTCCCGATGACGTCATCAGAAGCCTGCGCACTTTTACGGCGTCCCGATGACGTCATCAGAAACCCGATGCACTTTTCACGACGTCCCGATGACGTCATCAGAAGCCCGATGCATTTTTTACAACGTCCCGATGGCGTCATCAGAAGTCTGCGCACTTTTCACGGCGTCCCGGTGACGTCATCAGAAGCCCCATGCACTTTTCGCGACTTCCCGATGACGTTATCAGATGCCCGATACACTTTTCATGACATCCCGATGACGTCATCAGAAACCCGATGCACTTTTCACGGCGTCCCGATGACGTCATCAGAAGCCTCACGCACTTTTCGCGACTTCCCGATGACGTTATCAGATGCCCGATACACTTTTCACGACGTCTTGATGACGTCATCAGAAGCCCCACGCACTTTTCGCGACTTCCCGATGACGTTATCAGAAGTCTGCGCACTTTTCACGACGTCCCGATGACGTCATCAGAAGCCCGATGCACTTTTCACGACGTCCCGATGACGTCATCAGAAGCCCGATGCACTTTCACGACGTCCCGATGACGTCATCAGAAGCCTGCGCACTTTTCACGGCGTCCCGATGACGTCATCAGAAGCCCGATGCACTTTTCACGACGTCCCGATGACGTCATCAGAAGCCCGATGCACTTTTTACGGCGTCCCGGTGACGTCATCAGAAGCCCGGTGCACTTTTCACGACGTCCCGATGACGTCATCAGAAGCCCGATGCACATTTCACGACGTCTTGATGACTTCATCAGAAGCCTGCGCACTTTTCACGGCGTCCCGATGACATTATCAGAAGTCTGCGCACTTTTTACGGCGTCCCGATGACGTCGTCAGAAGCCCGATGTATTTTTTACAACGTCCCGATGGCGTCAGCAGAAGTCTGCGCAATCTTCACGGCGTCCCGATGACGTCATCAGGAGCCCTACGCACTTCTCACGGCGTCCCGATGACGTCATCACAAGCCAGATGCACTTTTCACGACGTCCCGATGACGTCATCAGAGCCCGATGCACTTTTCACGACGTCCCGATGACGTCATCACAAGCCCGATGCACCTTTCACGACGTCCCGATGACGTCATCAGAAACCCTACGCACTTTTCACGGCGTCCCGATGACATTATCAGAAGTCTGCGCACTTTTTACGGCGTCCCGATGACGTCATCAGAAGCCCGATGCATTTTTTACAACGTCCCGATGGCGTCATCAGAAGTCTGCGCACTTTTTACGGCGTCCCGATGACGTCATCAGAAGCCCGATGCACTTTTCACGACGTCCCGATGACATCATCAGAAGCCCGATGCACTTTTCACGACGTCCCGATGACGTCATCAGAAGCCCGATGCATTTTTCACGACGTCTTGATGACTTCATCAGAAGCCCGCGCACTTTTTACGGCGTCCCGATGACGTCATCAGAAGCCCGATGCACTTTTCACGGCGTCCCGATGGCGTCATCAGAAGTCTGCGCACTTCTCACGGCGTCCCGATGACGTCGTCAGAAGCCCGATGCACCTTTCACGACGTCCCGATGACTTCATCAGAAGCCTGCGCACTTTTCACGGCGTCCCGATCACGTCATCAGAAGCCTGCGCACTTTTTACAGCGTCCCGATGGCGTCATCAGAATCCCTACGCACTTTTTACGGCGTCCCGATGACGTCATCAGAAGCCTGCGCACTTTTTACGGCGTCCTGATGACGTCATCAGAAGCGGGATGCACTTTTCACGACGT